>OZ017790.1:3649225-3768060 GCA_963969325.1 Lycopodina hypogea
AAGGAGCTGCTGTCAGACTTGAAGCAATATTATTATTTCATTGCTCATATGCTGGCTAAATATAGACAGGCAGGCAGCTACACTTTGCTATGACAAAACAAAGAAGGATTAACTCAATTTCCCAATAAAGACAAGCACCTAATTCATTTCTTCCCTTTCTTAACACACTGGTATTTTCTGTGCTGACCAATACTTCTGTCCTGACAACAGGAGATATTTTTAGTTTAATGCACTCAACAGAACTGTCAATTGTAACTAAATTTTAATGGTTGCTATTTTTCACCCTCAAACTCATTTGTGTTACTTCCTTGGGAATCTTGTTCTTGTTATGAAACTTCCTCTGACCAGAAGTGCTGAGGTACCAGTTCAACTCCTGGTCATGGATGAGTTATTTTTTCTCTTCTTTTTAAAACATTAAATCATAAGTGAGCGGGTTTTTAGCTGGAAATTTCCGGTCTGGTTTTATTATTTCACCCAAGCCACAATATATGTCCAAGTTTTATGGGGGGAGTTATATTTCCTTCTTTTATTCAAGATTTCACAGTTTATTTGCCTACTGCTGTGTTGTGTGTTTGTGTTGATCTGTCAACAAGACATGTGTACATGTGTGTACAATTATTAAATGTGCAGGGACTGAGGGACAATGTTCTGCACAACAAGGCCACACACCCAACAAGGACCAGGTGAGTGCTGTAGAGGGTGGGGTAAGACGATATGTGGGGCTCATGGAGGCTCATGTATGCACTCATAGCCACCACTTGTGTTATGGTGAGACTGTGGTGGAGCTCAGAACTGGACTCTGAACTCTAGCTCTCTTTACTGTAATAGGACTGACTAGTTACACACGGATTTTGTGTTGTCTGTGCACTCTAAACTAGCAGTGATATTTGCTATAGTAGGGATATGAACATGGTCATGTCCTGATGACTGCTGTCTTGGGCCTATTTCAGTTGCTATAGTATTAGTAGAGAGGAAGAGCACCCAATAGTGTCTTAATGTCACCGTGTGTGTGTGTGTGTGTGTGTGTGTGGTGTGTGTGTGTGTGTGTGTGTGTGTGTGTAGCTGTAAGTTAATAATATATACTCACACGGTGACACCATGACAAACACCTGTTGACAGTGACACAACCATATGCACCTAAACTGTTTGGTCGCTCTGTTCAAGAGCCTGTTCATGTATTTTTATGACTGTATTTTTATGACTGTATTTTTATGACTGTATTTTTATGACTGTATTTTTATGACTGTATTTTTATGACTGTATGGATGACCCAACCCCCTTTACTTCTGCACCTCCAACCTCCTCCTCCTCTCTTTCTCTCCCTCAGACTGAAGCAGGAGGAAAGGACAAGGTACACTGATATTACCATATATTGCACAAGCTGATGTAATGGCCGTATCGTTACTTGTCAGTGTATTGCTTACGATTTGTAGAGAAGAAAGGGCAAGTCTGGGAATAAGCCAACAAGTAAAGAGAAGGTATGACAATTGCAAATACTCCACAAGCTGATGCCAGGCCATGTCATTCTTTATTAGTGTACTTATTTTTATTTTATAAACAGAAGGAAAAGGGCAAGACGGGGAATAAGCCGTCCATTACAGAAGAGGTAAGTATTTGCAAGTATTGCACACATGGTAGTTGCAAGTACACTACAATGGATGGTGTGACAAACTCCTTGGGGGTTCTTGGTGTTCCTAATGGTGACATTTTGATAACTCTAAAACTAGCGAGCATATGAACTGCCAATATAAGTTACAGCAGCTAATTGGTCCTATAGATTGTTTACAGGTAAAGGGTATCCCACAGAGGTATGATTAGAAACACCAGTCAAACTTTTGGTCATTTAGATTCCACCTAGCATCACAGACCAAATGCAGTGGCATAGCCAGGCCATTTCTATTTGTAGGGCACCACGTATGTAAGTATTTGGACAATAGTTACTGCTTTATAGAGGATGGTATTATTATTATAACAACATTGTTTCTAAATGTGACAGAAAGAAATATCCATAGCCAGCTAGCCTATAGCTCTCTGTAGCCATTGCTAGAGACTGAAGTCCACAGAGTTTTGGTCAGACTCAGGAGAATACAATGATCAATAATATGGAAGGTAATCTTCTGCTTCGGTTAGAATCATTGTGTTGGCCTGGGCCCTGCCCATGTGTCTAATACTTGTAAAGTGACCGGAGTCAACGTTACATGTGGAGATATGTGTAATCTATACTATAAAGTGAATATAGTCTGTCCGTTTGTCTGTCTGTGTATTTGTGATTCACGGTGGAACAGTTGAAGTAAGACCACAAACCCATATATATTTAGAATTAAAGAGACCAGGTGAAGGTCATGAGCATGTCTATATGGCCACACCCCTTTCTGTACTTAAAAAAAAAAAAACCAACATAAAGATACTTTCGCCAGAAAAAAGGATGGAGCTAGACATACAAACCCATATATATATATATATATATATTTAGAATCAGATTTAGAATCAGTATCACCAGGGGAACGTCATAGATATATCTATATGGTCACACCCTTTTATGTATTAAGAAAAAGCCAAGAATAATACTTTTGCAGGGGGAAAAATGGAGCTACAGGCCTATTTGGCATGCAGACACAACTTGACTCTACTAATAGCATAGGATTGGTACCATCTGGCCACACCTCTTCCTATCTGTATATTAGGCTATAAATGTCAAAAATGGTGCATCTAAAAGTAATACTTTGACCTAATCACATGTTCACTTTTGTATTAAAAGTCCACAACATGTTTTCAAAACAGACATATTTTTTTTTACTACAGCCCACCAAAGGTGGGCCAAAAAATTGTCTGTAGGTGAGTTTTTCGTTAGTACTTTAATAAACATGGTTACCTTGTTCGTTTAGAATCAAGGAACCTGACATTGGATAAGGCTAACTCTTGTACTGCAATGTCTGAACATTTCTGTACTACTTGTGTTTCTTTTCCTTTTTAAACTTTTTTTCACATTTTATATAAGTTTACTGTTGGAGTGCCACACAGTTGTTGTTTGTTTTGTTTTTGTTTTTCTTGTTTTATTTTCTTAGGTCTAAGTATATATGTATCTGTATTATCCCCAAACTCTGGGCGTTGTGGAGGTGTATATTAACTTATTGAAGTCTTCTCTCTGGAGGTGTCAATGTTTGTGTAGCACAGTATCTATTGTCTATAGTGAATGTGATGCTATCCCCACACACCCATTCCATGTATTAGGAGGACCAGTATGATGTGCTGCAACAAACACCTCCTCCATTGACCACACCCACTGCCTGTACCAACCAGTACTCCTTGGGTGGAGGGCAAGCACCTGGGAAGGAAGGAGGCAGTGTGGCTGGTCCACCACACAAGAAGACCACAGCACCAGGAGCTATGGCCACACCAGCAGGGCCCACACCAGCAGCAGAGGATGGCTCCCTACAGGGTAAATAGTGTGGGACTATGAACTCTGGAATATGGCCACAGGGTAAGTGGTGTGGGACTATGAACTCTGGAATATGGCCACAGGGTAAGTGGTGTGGGACTATGAACTCTGGAATATGGCCACAGGGTAAGTGGTGTGGGACTATGAACTCTGGAATATGGCCACAGGGTAAGTGGTGTGGGACTATAAACTCTGGAATATGGCCACATAGTGTGTGGGGGACACTCATAGCACTCCTGTTCTGGGTGGGCCACTGGGTCAGCTTCTGGCTGACTCCTCACCATATATTGGAGATGCTCAGGCCAGGCTGGACCAACAGAGGAGGAATAGGTGGAGGGAATGGGTCTATGGGCAGATGATCTCCAGGTGGAGAGGTGGCAGTGATGGGTGGGAGGGAACAGTTTCTGCAGGAGCTGCTGTCTGTCCTGAGGTATTATTACTATTTTATAGCTAATGTGGTTTCTGAATAGGACAGGAAGAAACATATTGCTATGATAAACTAAGAAAATCTATCATAGTTTCCCCAACATAGGACAGGCAGGAACACATTTCTTCCCTTGCATGACATACTGCCAATTTCTACATCAACCAGTACTGTTGCCCTGACAACAGAAAGTGTTTTTAAGTTGAGTGCAGTTTATAAAACTGCCATTGTGAACAAATTTGCTATAATTACAGTATTCATTTTCATTTTATTCAAGCCCAACTGCATGCGCAAATTAATGTGGAAATTATATTACATTTTTGTATTCCACTGTTGTGTTGTGTGTTCATGTTGATCCTCCTACAAGACATGTGTACATGTGTATACAATTATTTAATGCAGGGACTGAGGGACAATGTTCTGCACAACAAGGCCGCACCTCCAACAAGGACCAGGTGAGTGCTGTAGGAGGTGGGGCAAGATGGTGTGTGCCCACATAGCTGCTGTAGTGTGTGTTAGAGTGTGTGCAGCTCATGGAGGCTCATGCATGCACTCATAGCCACCACTTGTGTGATGGTGAGACTGTGGTGGAGCTCAGAACTGGACTCTGATCTTCAGTTCTCTCTCTCTCTCTCTCTTTCTCTCTCTCTCTCTCTCTCTCTTTCTCTCTCTCTCTCTCTCTCTCTCTCTCTCTCTCTCTCTCTGCTATAGGACTGACTAGTTACACATGCACATAGTTGGCTCTTCACTCTCTTTTTAGGAGTGATATTTGGTAAAAGGGTGAATAGTGTGAAGTATGAACATGGTCATGCCTTTAGCCTATTTCCTTTTTATTGTAACAGTGGAGATGGAGGGTACCCAATTCTGAGGTTTTTGTCGTGGTGTCACTGTGTGTGTGTGTGTGTTTATGAACATGTGTTGAATGATAAACATCATTGACACAACACATAGCCAACTCTGATTTGTTGGTTGTTCTATGCAAGAGCCTCTTTATATATTCTGTATGGCAATATGAATTGCCCCATTTATTTCTGTATACCTTCTCCATTGTAAGACATGGTGAACATGTGAGTACTTGAGTGTAGTAAGATAACATGTTACACTGAAAATATGGAGTACACCAGAGAGTTTCTCATACTTCCCTTACCCTTTCTTCTTCTATAGCATGTGGCTTCTCTGTTCTTCCCATAAAGAATATCCCCATGTAATTATTGTGTTCTATATGATTGCTGTTAACACTGTCCTATACTATATTTGCATCAACTGGGGAAGCAGAAGCCTAAGGCTAAAGCAAGAGGAAAGGACAAGGTACAATGTTTACTACTACTACTACACAAGCTGATGTAATGACCATATCATTGATTTGTGTGCTGATGACTTATTAACTTAAACAGAAGAAAAAGGGCAAGACAGGGAAGAAGTCATCCATTACAGAAGAGGTAAAGTATTTGCAAGTATTGCACACGTGGTGGTTGTAGATACAATATGATGCCTGGGAGTGACAAACATTCTGTGGAGGGGGGAGGGGGGAACTTCATGTTCCTAACAGTGACGTTTTGTGAACACAAAATGTTTATTGTAAATGAGAAGTGGAAGTGGATATTATTAGACTATACTGTTCATGTGATGTTCTTTTTTTTTTTTTAATTGTGAGCTCAGAGTGCATTCCTGCACACATGGGACTCCCCCAATCTTACTATAATTCATGTACTGGATGTCTGTAAGTGACGCATCTCCTCCCAGATGCCTGGACCAATTGTCTTCAAAGTTTCAGTGTTTGCTCACAGGACCACTGGCCCCATTTAGGGAAAATGTTGTTAGAAATAGGGTAGGGGTCCATTAAATAGACTTTCCTATTCATGAATAACTATGCAGTTGTAATCTGAAATTATAATCTCATCTCATTTAAAGGACATTTCTAGATGAGTTTGTGTTTATAAGTCACACTAATCTGAACCCAAAGTTCAAAAGGACACTAATTATCAGAGGTGCATTCATAATTTTTACTTTAAAAATATCCTACAAACCCCGCCCCCGCCCCCTATATGAAACATTAAGCAAACTGAGGGAATAAAATTTAACTATAGAGAGCCAAAGCCAACTGAAAAACTGCCTGTAGGGCAGATTTTTCTCTAGTTAAGTGCCCGTCCTACAGATGGGTACAACAAAAATATTTTACTATAATTTGAAATTTTTTGTTAGAGTTTTGTTCCCTGCCACATGTAGCTTGGTGGTTGGTTCTCATGCATGAAGTTGACACCATCCACCTCCTGAAGGATATTTTAGCATAGCACCCATCCTATGGACAGACAACAAAGATCTCCTAATATAGTTCTAAATATGTTGTATGCTACTTCATCCCACATGCTTGGACCTACAGGGCTCAAAAGGAAGATGAGAAAAATGCTGGAAGAGGTTTGGCCACTGTTTTGCTGACCTATGTGTTTGCACAATTGTGGTTAAAGTAGTGAGTGGGCTGGTTTACTCAGGCATAGAGTTGTGACACCAAACCGGGAAAAAAATTTGAAAAAATAGCTCTATGGGAAAGATTTTACTACAATCTTCACTAAACTTCCTTATGACCACCCCAGAGGTAACCCCATCAAACTATAAAAAAAAAACATCACCAATCGTCTGGGAGGTGTTATCTGACAAACAGGCAAAGAAACAACAAAAAAAGAGAATTATGTACCAATTTTTGTGCGATTCTGTGCCACCCCCCCCCTCACCCCATTCCATGTAATAGGAGGACCAGTATGATGTGCTGCAACGCACACCTCCTCCACTGATCGCACCCACTGCCTGTACCAACCAGTACTCCTCCTTGGGTGGAGGGCAAGCACCTGGGAAGGAAGGAGGCAGTGTGGCTGGTCCACTACACAAGAACCCCACAGCACCAGGAGCTGTGGTCACACCAGCAGGGACCACACCAACAGCAGAGGGTGGCTCTCTACAGGGTAATATTTTAATTGTTTATAATCATTTTGTGCACTGACGACCAAAGCATAAAATTTTGCACAGGGATTGAGTAAAGTGTATTAAAGCATTTCGGAAGGGATGCCACCACATCAATGGCATTATTCACTCTTCAAAAACAGTTACTATATTGCTCTATGCTCGAAGAGTTATATTCACTACATATGATTGTACAGCATTATCAAAGAGGGGGGAAAAAACAAGACATTGAGGGCATTAACTGTCACACAGTCCACAACAGTGGCAGAGACCTGTGCATGAGTCCACAACAGTGGCAGAGACCTGTGCATGAGTCCACAACAGTGGCAGAGACCTGTGCATGAGTCCACAACAGTGGCAGAGACCTGTGCATGAGTCCACAACAGTGGCAGAGACCTGTGCATGAGGACCCTGTGTCTCTGCACTTGCATTTCTTTAGTACGGAGAAATATCTTGATATATATATATATATATATATATATATATATATATATATATATATTTTTTTTTTTTTTTTTTTTTTTTTTTTTATCATTTTTTTAAAATTTTTTTTTTTATTTATTTATTTTTTTTTTTTATTATACTAAATAATATTGATTAATTGTATTACCTTTGAGAACAACGTGTTTTGGTATGGCCAGAAAAATAGATCAAGATATTTATCAAATACCTGACCTGCTTGGTTGAAGGAGAATAAACAATTGCAAGGCATTCAGTTATTTCGTATCATAATAAATTGGGGTTAGCATTTGTTTAATAGTAAATGAGAAAGAAGGAAATAAATTTATAGGTGAAATTATTTTGGTTTTAAAGGGAGAGTGCCGTGGCTTATTTTCATGGGGGGGGGGGGGGAATTATATATATTTTTTTTTTCGATTACCTTCACAAAATATGATTACCATGTAAAAGTGACTGAAAAGAGTGCAATCAATCTCTAGATAAGGACTTCTGGTCTCTTGAATACATGCAAAGAACTTTACTTATTGGGTTGTGAATTGATTCTATTAGATTCTCTATCATATCAGTAATGCACTGCTGATATTGATAGAACCCAACTCCTCAATGAAGCTGATGTCCCTTTCCAACCCTTTACATTGTACACTTGGTACTCTATTGTATTATTATTTACCCATGACTCTGTAGTCTGTCATTATGGATGAGAATATATTGAAGGTGCAGATGAATCTGTATTGCTGAAGGCTCTGTATGAGTATATATGTATGTGAATTGTTCAATGTGCAGTCATTGAGGGACATTACTTTGAGCCACAAGTTGACACACCTAATCAGGACCAGGTGAGTGCTTGAGGGAATGGGCCACAAGGTGATTTGTACATACACGTAGCCACACTAGTCAACCTTCCTTACTTGCACAATGTAGTACTTTCTAATGTGTAATTCAATTTACTATGTCTTCATTATGTTGTGATTCACTGTCAAATTCAGGCTGGAGAGACACAGAAGGAAGGATGGAATTGGCCATGGTCAAAAAATACGGTGAGGGATAGTTATAGACAAACTGTAATCTAATTATTCCCACTTTCATAATCCTCAATATAATTTGTGTAGTGTGTGTCTGTCCGTCTGTCTGTGCGTAACACATTTCCACCCAGATCCTTGGACCAATCGCCCTGAAATTTTAGTGGTTGCTCACTGCCCTGTTTGGGGAGAATGTGCTTAGGGCTAGGGCATAGGGTCACTAAATAACTTTCCTATTACTGAGTTACCACAAATTGTAATCTGAAGTAGTATTCAAAAGGATATGTCTAGAGTAAGTTGTGTTCACAAACCACACAGGAAATTTAAAAGATACTAATTACTGGACGTGCATTCATAAAACATATATTTTAGGAATGGGACAATGCCCACAAACATCATTCCCTTCCCCCCCCCCCCCCCCCCCCCCACCTAATGACAGCAAAGAATTAACGGAGGTGAATAAAAAAGGACACTAATTACTAGTTACACATAATGTGAAGGGTTGTTGAATGTTTAGTTAAGTGACTAGTTCTCAAGGTTTGTAAATGTTGGGGCAATTATTGAAGTTAGTTTTAACCCAGTTTTAGTGCTTATAATTATACTCACTGAAATGGTTTTCTCTGTCCAATGCTCTGCTCAATATAATCACCATATTCTCAAAAGTAAAATGTTCGAACAAATGTTTTAAGGAAAAAAATGTATTTTTCAAAATTAAATTTTGTCACTAAATTTTGATTAACTTAAGGATATGCAGCAAGATTTAGTAGAAGGAAAATCTTATTATGTGGCTGTTTTCTACTTGAACTTTTGATGATCTCTCACCATCCCCAATTACTGAGTGAGAAAACTCAATGCAATTAGGTTTACTATTGCAGTATTATGTCGTACAGATTAGCTTGGACTAACACATGCCTACTGTTTGTTGTTTTTTTTAAGGACCTGTAACAAAGTTTAATATTTACAGCCACCCAACATTAAATTTATCTCTTCAACAATTAAAATTTAGTGGCTGCAATAAGATGAGCTCAGGTGTGACTTTATATTCAATCCTTGCCTGTAATTATGTTAAGATTGTCCTCAATCTCTGTGACAAGTTAGGGAAAAATATAAGAAAGTTTTAATTCAATGACTTCTCCATAAAACTGTTCTCAAAGATAGAAGCACTCCCTCACTTTCAAATGTCTCCACCAAGTCTTCCTGAGCAAAGTGGTACCTACTGTATACCCTTCATGACTCCAGATTATCACTTCCAAACATTGCCTTGATAAATCTTGTCGCTCAAGAAGATATGACATGATGGAAGAAAGTTTAACCATCTAACTAATAATACTAACAATACCAAATGATATTTTTCTCACACTAGTAGCACAGGTGCCAACTTTTTAAAAGATGATTCAGGAACACAAGCCACACCCCTAAAAAATTTGACCATGCCCAGTTGTCATGCCCAATTATGCAATATCAAAGTATGGCTTGTTTGTTTGTTTTTTAAATATGCTGAATTGAGTGACATGTACGGTTTCCATTGAAACTCTCCTGTGATCACTGTCCTCACATTACTCACAAGTTAATAGACTTCACAAATGATGATAAACTCAAGGCAGTAATGTTGTGTGCACTCCAGCAATAATGTTCGATGCATAATTACAAAATAGTAATAATCCTCAAATCTCAATTTATGCAAGGATTATGACAAGCGATACAAGGTTAAAAATAGTGACAAAATATTATCATTTATCATTGTTCAACTTGTTCATCTTCTTGGTGTCAGTTCCTATTGTTCCTTTGGCTGCTTCTCTCTAACAGAAAAATTGGTGGCATTCTTACAGTCCAGTGCATGTTGCTAGGTACTCAAAGATATAAAAAGTCAAATAAAAAATTCTTTCAAGCCAAAAAAAAAAGGGCCAATTATCAAATAAATATTTTTCCATGACATACTTCAATGATTTTACAATGTTATCGATCATGTTAATTTTAGTATAAAATGTTATTTTAGCACCCCAACCATTCTATTCCTATAAAAATTTTCAATCGCCCATGGCTTTGAAATTTATATTCTAAACAGAGAAAATGTTCAGGATAGTTGCAATTCATAATATGACCTACACATTTAGCTGGCAGTCTCTATAATCTACACCAACAGTCTGCTAATCTTAGTTGTTTTTTAGCTGACCAAAGTTTCTTTACAAACTTTTGTGATTTTTAACTGTCTGGTATAGTGATTAATTTGAAAGGAAAGAGTTATAGCAAGAAAAAATGCCAGGTTTATGGAAGGAAGGGGGGGAAAAAGAGAAAGACTAGTAAAGGAAAAAATTTTTCTAAAGCCAAGCCGATTTTTTAGTGCCAGTATTTAGTTATTTGACCACACACACACACACACACACACACACACACACACACACACACACACACACACACACACACACACACACACACACAAAAGAGCCAGCCTGGCAACACTGGTTGAATCGTAAAAGACACTAAAAGTTTTCTCTGTTATCATCTCCAACGACAAAACATAAAAAGACTCTGCACCCTGACCTCTGCCTTGAAGCACTGGAAGGCTAAAGTGCAATAAATATTCTTATTGAACAGACTAAGCAAGGTGAAGAAATAGCATATAGTGCATCTTTTACCACCCTTGTGTTTGCTACACACCTATTCTCCTGCGGAGTCATATTGTGTAAGAAAAGTGAGGTAAGGAAAGCCATGCCACAGATTTTATCTATTATTTTGTCTGACAAACAATAGAACTTTTGTAAGTGATTTGGGATCCGTGACAGAGGAACCTATTCCAGGACTGTCCCGGAAGAACCGGGACAGTTGGCACCTATATAGTTGAATATGCTCTTTTTAACAGTAGTTCTAAAATTGATGCCATTGTGTTTTCTCCTAATGGTTGTCGCTGAACAATCATTTGGTCTGTAGGCATGATAATTTGACGCTATGCAAGCAGAAAAGGACACATTTTTCTCTATCTTATTCCATGAAACCAATGTATTATAGACCACTTTTTTGTGCCAATTTTCTGAACTCATGTGTTTTGCACATGCATGTTGGTACTAGTTTTACATACATTTGTGTCAAGTAGTGATATATCCACACTCTCTCCCTGCATTAGGACAAAGGGAATGATGAAGTGCAACAACCAACAATAGTGAATGGACCCCCCCCTTTCCCTCAGTAACAGCAACAACTCAACCTTGAGTGAAGCTCCATAACCGAAGAACGCTGGGTCTCAATCACTATGATGGGAATCAAATGTGTGGCATGTCTACGATTTGTCCTTTTCAATTTTATTTGTGTCCAATATATATCCACTATAACATACAACACTTACTTAGCACTTTATTATATGTAAGATTCACAATGTTTTTCATTACTAAATGCCATCTTTTTGATTTGAATATGATGTACTTGATTTTGTATACTCAACTATCATTGATTATCTGGGTTTGAGGAGGAAAGGGTGGGGGAGAATGTTTAAGAGATCAAACATTATGACCATTAACCAGAAGTAACCCTAGTTTTAATGAAGAGAATGATGTGCACGTAGGAAGGCTGATATTTTTTTCTTAAATGTTAATTGATAAATTTTAGTCTGATACAAAGAATTCTATTTGTTTGTTCACATTTATAACTAATAGTTTCTGCAAGAACACTGTGCTCAATATGAGGGTCCCCTTGTGCTTTAACAGCAGAGATGCCATCCAATAGTTCCAAGGTGCAGTATGTGCAGCAGCACCACAAGAAGCCACCAGCCTCTGCTAGAGGGCTCAAAGTCCAACTGCAATCACCATTAACTGTTGTAGGTGTAGGAGTACAAGCCACACATTATAACTGTTTCTATATGAGTCAGAAATGTTGAGCCTGCCACCAAAACTGGGCACATAGTACCCCAAAAAAATGTGCAGGAAGTAACCACAAAGAGCCAATGTGGTATAGCAAGCCCAGGGGCAACCAGACCAAGAGCAATAGGACACTGAGCTGGAAGAGAAGGAGTTTCTACTTCACAACATTTCCATGGTGAAGCCAGTTCAGGGAATGCTGGATTCACTATAGAACTGGAGGTAGACAAAAAGCTGCTAGTAATAGAATTGGATACTGGGGCATCAGTGTCTCTAGTTTCCCAGCAGACATGGAATTATAAATTTCCTGGAGTCCACTGAAGTTAGATTGAGTACATAGTTGGTGAAGGATTGAAGGTGTTGGGGAAGAAGATGGTTTAAGTGTAGTATGGCCAGCAAAAGGTATCTTTGTCACTGGTTGTACTAGAAGGCACAGGTGGTTCTCTATTTGGATAAAATTGGATGGAGAAAATTAAGATCAATTGGGGATCAATCAAGAATGTCCAGGCCAGAAGACCAGCTGACATGCCAGCATGGTTTGCTGTTCAAAAAAGGGTTAAGAACTTTGAAGGGAAATCAAACTAGTTCAACTGTGAAACCAGGGTTTAAATCAAAAAATCTGTGCCTTATGCCATCAAAGCCAGTAATACCTTACCATATCCCATGCCACAGCTTAAATCTTATTCACGCCAGAATGGAGGTCCACCAGATTGGTTCAAAGCCAGCTTTAACTAAGGTGAAAGGAGTGTAATGTAGGCACTATCCTAACACTGAGAAAGTTACATGGATTATTTATTAATAGTGGGTCAGTTAAGCCAGGATTCAAACTAATTGTGCACTTTTTGATAAAAGCACCAAATTTGGTACACATTATATATATATATATTAGAAGACCTATGTAACTATGTAACTGACTATGTAACTATGTTCATCCGTTTCTCAAAATACCTCGGTTAGATTTTGACCAAACTTTTAGGGATGGAGGAGACCCACTCTGAGATGGTTTTATGCCAGGTGGCATGTCTGGGAAAAAACAGAATCTGTCTGTCTGTCTGTCTGTCTGTCTGTCTGTCTGTCTGTCTGTCTGTCTGTCTGTCTGTCTGTCTGTCTGTCTGTCTGTCTGTCTGTCTGTCTGTCTGTACCATCATTCCAGCCAAACCGGTAAGTGGATTTCTCTGAAACTCTGCATGATAAACCCTACCAACTTGTAAGTACCTCACCAACTTGTCAAGTAACTCATTGTGGTGTGTGTGTGTGTGTGTGTGTGTGTGTGTGTGTGTGTGTGTGTGTGTGTGTGTGTGGGTGTGTGTGTGTGTGTGTGTGTTGTGTGTTGTGTGTGTTGTGTGCGTGATTGTGTGTTGTGTGCGTGCGTGTGTGTGTATGTGTGCGTGCTTATGCATATATGTATACATTAAAGGAGATGTCTGTCTGTCTGTCTGTCTGTCTGTCTGTCTGTCTGTCTGTCTGTCTGTCTGTCTGTCTGTTTGTACCATCATTCTGGCCAAATCTGTGGATAGATTTCTCTGAAACTTGGCATGATGATAGGCTCTGACCCAACTTAAAACATGGGCTAAAAATTTTGCAAAATGGTTACCATGATAATGGGGGGAAAGCCAAAAATAGTAGGATTTTAGCCTATACTGGCCAGGCAACACCGGGTATATGCTGGTAGTAACATTATATAGCAAACAGATTTAGATATTGGACCATCTAATATTTGACCTTTGGTGACCTATAGGTGCTAATTGACGTATGAAACCAGTTTATTTTCTCATTGTATAGTGTACTCCTGAGCAAGTGTATCATGTTGGGTATCAAATGAAAGCTCTCATTCAATGAAGCAATATGAAACTTAATCACATTTATATCTGTTTCTATCATAAAGTTACACATTTTTTTGTAGTTACTGTTGTTAACCACAATATAGTATGTTGGTACAATAATTAAAAGATGATAAAATGGCTCATTTGTTTCAGGTGTACAGACTGGTCACATGTAGGACACAACTCATGAAATTGACATAATATTTTAATTACATGGACAATAGAGATAATGAAAATTAAAATTAGCCATGCACAAGCACTATTTGTAACAGTTGACACTTTCTTCTTGATTTATGAATGTTTAGTTTTTCAAAATATCAATCCGCATCATAAACACAAAGTGCTGTGCACTCTAGCTCTGCCTTCTTGTACTTGCACCTTTTATACACCCCTTTTAGTAATTGCATCAGATGAGCTTCAGGCTCACCTTTAATGCTTCAGGAGGTGTTGTTCAGTTTAGTCCATACATACCATCAGTGGCCTTTATCCAGCCCCAGTTAGTTGGTGGAGGCAGTGTTGGTATATGTAATGTATTGAGCTAAATGTTAGTCAATCCTGTGTAATGTATTGAGCTAACATTAGTCACTTCCTACTTGGTAACTACATGTTATATTTTTGGTGGTTATATCACCTGATTTTTGTATCCAGGAAACAGAGTGAGAAATTTTTGTGTCTTAGTTGTTGCAATTGATTCATTCTGAGTTTGATCTTCAATATATCTTTGAACAACCATTGAGATTGATTTAAAGAAGTACATTAAAGTACAGGTGCCAGAGCCTGACCTCATACATACCTGCCCTTGAAGACAGCTCTTCTAACACATCCAAGGGCTCCTCTTGTTGGGGGAACCAAATGAATATTATTCTTCTTTGAGAACAGTTTCCAGCAAGCCTTGTCTATATGGTGCTGTGCTGGTTTTCTTGTATGGCAAGATGATGAACCTCTCAATTATTTGCAAGACTTTTTCATCAATATGAATTGGTGCAGTGGAGAGGTCAATCAGGGTCTGGATTAATGAGAAAATGCATTCCAAACTGCCCAAGCTAACCTCTTGATGCATCTACAAAAGCAGAAGACAGTGTCACAGCCTGCAAATTCTTGAAACATCAGTAGTGCCTTTTTCTAGGCCAAAGCCCTTGCCATCTCAAAGGCTACCAAGAACTGAAAATGCCTTTCAAGTGCCAAAGGATACCTACACTTCATCATCTTCATTCCAGGTGACTACTAGAGTCATAGCCCAACATTTTAGACATTGAGCTGTATGGGCTGCATGGGCTGCATGGGCTGCATGGGCTGCATGGGCTGCATGGGCTGCATGGGCTGCATGGAGCATCATGTGGCAGTCAGATGCTTCATCTCATCTGAGAGTAGCGGCTAACCTATGATGGCATCTCCATCAGTGATGGTCACCTGTCTGTCTCCACAGTTAAAGAGCCAAAAGGGCATCAGAGAGAAAGCTGAACAAATTTATCTTGTTGGCATTGACTGTAATACCTGGATTGATGCACTACCAACTGCCCTACTTTTTACCCTTTTCCAGGGCTTAGTCAGGCTGTATCCTTCAGAACATCCCACACCAGATCTAGATTGGTGGTATGCTGAAGTGTCATATAGGGTATAAAATATGCCATGCATATTCTTGAAAATTCTTTATTCTAGCCAGACAGCAAATAGATGATGATTGCTCAACTGTGACAATACTGTTTCTTGGTGGATCCTCAGCTGTAGGCTCAGTGAGGTCTTCTAGACATGAAAAGAGTTGATCTGAGGAACCGGATGGATACAACTGCCATCTGAGAATGCAGGGGGACATGCTTGGTTTTCATGTCTGGAAGAATTCTTCTAGATTCCCATCCCTGTCTATCCCTGACAAAGTCCTCAAACTGTAACTTACCTATCTTGAATGCTCCACAAGAGCTTCCTTGTCTGTAAGTGTAGTAATTTCCTTCCTGTCTAGGACAAGTAGGCCTTAGCTTTTTTCTTCAAAAGGGTGGCTAAAACCATCAATGACCCTGACCATGGATTATAAACATTTCACGAAAGAAATCAGCACACTTGCTTGTTGGTCATGGTGGCATATATATCA
Source organism: Lycopodina hypogea (assembly GCA_963969325.1). NCBI lineage: Eukaryota > Metazoa > Porifera > Demospongiae > Poecilosclerida > Cladorhizidae > Lycopodina > Lycopodina hypogea. Next base: position 3,665,279 of record OZ017790.1, read on the forward strand.
AGGTCTGTCAAGTTTCCATTTATCTTAAAATTGTTCAATTAGCCTGGAAACCACTGGTCCTGCTAACACCCAGCAGTTCATTCTCCCTTAGTTATCTTCAAAATGAACCACACTCACAAATACATTATAAAAACTGTTGTAACTTTACAATAGAAACATATAAATGTGATTCAATTATCATATTTCTTCATGCAATGAGAGCTTTTATATGATTCCAAATATGATTGACTTGTTCAGTTAGTTCATTATACAATGAGAAAACAAACTTGTTTCATATGTAAATTAGCACCTAGAGGTCACGAAAGGTCGAATCTAAGATGGCCTAATATCTAAATTTATTTTTTATATAATTTATACATGTGTAGTGAGACTGAGTTCCACAGAGCTCTTTGATTGGTATATAATAATATTGTTCTTAACTCAGTATGGAAGAAATCATACAAAAACAAACAACACTCAAGACACACTCAGTCCTTGTTATGATTAGGGTACCGATCAACCCAATCACAAAACCCAGTTCGAACAATTGAGTTCTTTTTCCCAACCCCACAGAAAGCACATGAATAATAAATCATGGTCATGGTGCATTATCAGTTCACAGTTCACTTCATTCCATCACTCCCTCCTTTGAAAGAATATGTCCCATATTTGGTATGGTCAATCTGGAACTCCTGGCCAGTAGTAGTTTAGTGAGATATAGTGTCTTTGAGGGTATCTTGGGGGTATTACCAACAAGTCATCAACATGAATGATTTCTAGGTGTGTTCCTGGAGGTTGTAGTAGACTTGTTTCTTTGGGCTTCTGTTTTCAACTCATGCTAGTGTTGACTGGTAGTCACATGTTTGGTGGGCATAGTTTCAGTCTAACGAAATGAACCACCATACGCTGTCAATGTGCATTCACCCTCTGTATGCAGAAGGTCACATCACAGGGAATACAGTTTCTTTGATTGGCCACGATGGATAACTGGAGATGAAGCCAAACTAAATCTCAAAAGCCTCAAAAGGCTGACCATGAACTTTTCTGTAGCAACCATTTGCAATGGTGATCCTGTCTCGATGCTCTGCAGAGGGGCCCTGGGCTTCTTGGTAGGATTCTTCTTGGCTGAACATACAGCACAGTTTTTACACCAACTCTGAGTGTCTTGATAAAACCCAGGCCAGTAGAATCATTCCTTGAGTAGGCCCATCGTCTTTTCCACCCTTAAATGACCACCTAGAACACTTCATGCAAGTTTTTCAGTATTTCCATGCATTGATAGAGAACAATATACTGTCTCACCGATATACATATTAGTTTAATCTTGTGATCTGTCGGTCACACTAACTGAATATAAGAACATGTTGTTAGCAAGTGGTGCATGTCTGCATATCATGGTATGGAGCAGCCCAAGAGACATTTTAGTGCCAACAACATAACTCCGATATGCCTCAGTGGTCACCATGGCTTATATCAGTGTAGTTGTTATGCAAACCACTAAAGGAGTGACTGCACTAAAGCAAGGATATTTAGATCCAATAGACTTAAGTAAAAGGCAGATCTGATCTATAAAATCCTGTTATGCAGTGTTAAAGTAGGAACCACTTCGGAAACACTAATCTTTTACCACTCCTGGCAGCTAATTCTAATTCAATACTAGAGCCATCTGTAACTGTTGAGGATAAATATTTTTGTTGTGCTGTAGATTCTTTATTCTTCACCATTGTTCATAAATATTGCCAATGTGAGCAATACAGATGATGCAATGGTGTAGCAGCTAACTAGCCCAGCTACAGAACGTAACTTGACTCGATCAGACTACTTCAGCAGGCAAATCAATTTGATTCTGATTGGATAATATCTTGTGAAATAGTGGTGCAGTGTGGACAGTATCTATCCTGATTGGATCATGATCAAGACTGTACTGCGGAAGACCTTTACACTAAATGGTAAATTATGCATGTCGCAAGGTGTACTATACTTGATGTGATGTTGGTGGAGTTTGTGGTCTGGCATGCATTAGAGTATGTGTTTCTGATATTTTTTTTTATATATACTGGAAATAACAAACTATTTACTTGAACAACTCATTTCCAATGATACTTTATTTATTATTGATAAGCTACACATACCCATGCGCCCACACACACACACACACACACACACACACACACACACACACACGCACGCACGCACGCACGCACGCACGCACGCACGCACGCACGCATGCACACACACACACACACACACACACACACACACACACACACACACACACACACACACACACACACATACACACACACACACACACACACACTCTCACACAGACCAACCACTGCCCATTTCACATAATAAACCACATCCCCCTTCCCACAATATATATGATTGAATAAACTTTTTTCGAACTTTTTTTCTTCAATGTATGACTGCAAATATGAAAAGCTGGAAAAATCATTTCATATCAAAATTAATTTTTTTTTCTTAATTTTTTTCATTGCCATTTCCTTTGTGAAGATTTAAAGGACTACCCTGCCGGCAGGTTCGATTAGCTTTTAATTTTCTGTGTGTCTCCTACTAAACTCCACCCCCATTGAAGAAAAAACAACCGATGTAATTTACCATAATGTATGGAATATGCTATGTAAAATCTCTCAACTTCTTTTTATCAATCAAGACATAATGGTAGATGCTTTTCCTCTTTCTACCCCCATAGAGGTGCCAAGGTTATAACAGTCCATGGAGAGCCAATTTTGATAATGAAAAAACAACAACCTAGGGTACTCTGATTGAAGCCCTGGTCCTAAATGAAGGCCCACCCAGCTTAGTGGGGCTCTTTCCTAAACTGTGGAATGAGTATGTACCCCAGAGGGGCCTAGGACATTAGTAGGTCATAGGGGGACAATTAAAAAAAAACAACAACAAGAACGCCTTGCCAGAAGTCCACCAAGTTTTGTGAGGATTCTCCCAAAACTGTGGGAGGAATAGTCAGGCAAATTTTAATATATAAATTTCTCCTGCTTGTGTTTTAGGTTGTTCTTATGTACGTTGCTATATATATTTATATATATATATATATATATATATATATATACATATTAGAAGACCTATGTAACTATGTAACTGACTATGTAACTATATTTTGTTCGTTTCTCAAAATCCCTCTGTTAGATTTTAACCAAACTTTTAGGGATAGAGGAGAACCACCCTGAGATGGATTTGTGCTAGGTGGCATGTCTAGGAGAAAAAAAATTTGACTGTCTGTCTGTCTGTCTGTTTGTCTGTCTGTCTATCTGTTTGTCTGTCTGTCTGTCGGTCTGTGTGTATGTTTGTACCATCATTCCGGCCATATGTTGCTATGTTTGTTTTTATATAGGTTTTCCTTGTTCCACTGGTAGTGGTGCTGACCAGCTACATGGCTCCATCATGTAAGTGCAGCATAAGTTTCTTCAGAGAATAATAAATTCTATAATATCAACCATTAATATAGAGATGATGCTGTCATCAGTTCCTCATACAGAGTTGGAAATTTGTGGGGTTTGAAGTTGGTAAAGCATACTCCTACAGCAGCCAATTTTGGGATCAGTATCATACTATTTTAAATTCTCTTTGCCTGTGGGAGTGTGAGGGTCAAACTCAAGGCAACCAGTACCAACCACAAGGGACATAAATGAATATTTAGGGGGTAAGGTATTTGGAGCTATTTCCGCCATTGGCGTGCAAACCCAGATAGCTTCAACTACAATCTTAGAAGTATATGAAGTTCTTTCCATTTGCATTTCTTTAAAGAATATTTGTGCAGCAGTATAAGTGATCAAATTTACACACTGCAACATATCACTTATCAGACACAATGAGTTGCACAAAGGACCAAAGTCTTGCTGTGGTTTTATTGTGGCTACTTAATCCAAGCACTTACCATAATCCAGAGGTAATTTAATCTGGTGGCTCAATCTTGCAACATAATCTTATACAAACTTTTTTTATATGATTTTAAAAAAGAGGAAGAAGTGTTTTATTAATATAGCTGGAGGTCAAGAGGAACATGATTTCTATAATGAATAGTTTGTTGTTTCATTTTAATTATCAACTTTTATAATTTAAAAAAAATATATATAAAAGATTTTGCATTGAAGTATATTACAAGATTAAACCACCAGATTAAATTATCTCTGGACAGCAAGATTTCACTTCTTTTACTCTAATAATTATGGATAGAGCCACATACAACAACCAACAACAAACAACAAACGGAAGGACAAAACAACAGCGAAAAAAGTAAAATGAAATTAAGCAGTGTTGAGACAGAATGAAAAAAGTAAAAGAATTATAAACAGGCACAACTTCAGAAAGATGTTGCTAAAGAAAGTACAGGCCTCTAAACCAATATACATGAGGAACAAATCTTCAAGTCAACATGGACACAATGCAAGACTTGCCCATTGTGAAGTGGATCCCAATGAGCTAGCATGGACATCAGTCAAGGGCAGGCCTGTAGCCAGGGGGTTGGGGGGGGGTTTGACCGAACCCCTCTCTGGGATCAAAAAAATTTTTAAAAATTAAAAAAATTATAAATAGTAATATTTCCCTCCTCCATGATTACCCAGTACCCATGCACACACCACCAATAGTTAGTCAGTCAGGGTCCTCCTGCATTCAGTTTTGAAGTGTATCAGACTATCAGGAGCTGTACAAGATGGTATTCTGCTGTAGAGTATCACCGTGTAACTGTGAGTAAGTGCCTCCTACCCTTTCCCTGAATCTCTCAACTCCCTTGTGTATGAGATGGGAGCAGGGCTTGCTGGAAGGAAAATTGCTGCTACCTGAAGTGCTGGTTTTCTCAGATACTTTAAGCTGGAGTGTTCACTTCATATGTCTACCACTAATGGTTAATGTGTTGTACTAGTAGTTAATGTGTTGTTGATGTGAGCCATGTAGCTATGTTCAGTAATTTTGGTGGCACTTGTATCAGTGATAATCTTAGGTTGGGAACTTCTGCTGGTTATAGAGGTTTAAATCGTCATGATGTAGATGGTAATGGTAATCCAGATATTGGGACATCTAGTTAAACTTAATATGGAGGCAAGGCTTGCTGAGAGAAGAGGACAACTTTCAGAAGTGATGGCCTTCCAAAGTACTTGAAGGCGCAATGTCCACTGCCCATTTCTATTGTCATTAGTGATGATGTTGCTGAAAATGAAATGTGAACATTTACCTTATTCAATCACACTCAGACAACTTCTAGAGGAACTGAGCTGAGCATTTCTATTCCCTAGCATATGTGCTACATCAAATTTGTAAGTATCATTCTGTACAACCTCCTTCATTGAGTTAGTGTTATCACAAAGCTGATTCAAACTGAGTATTATGGTACGCAGTGCTCAAATGCAACTGAGTTGCAGCTCTTGGTCACAAGTTAGAATTGTATCCACGTAAAAAATAGTTTATATGAAAGACAGTCCAACTGCAGTTTTACTTCCTCAAGTTGCTGTAGTGCTAGTAAGGGATCTCATTCCCACAATTCAAAGTTAAGATTAAATCAAACTTTTTGATATCAGTACTCATGCTCCTACCATAGCCACATGAGCTAATTGCAGACAACTTAACTTTGTTGTGAATACATGTCACTATAGGTAGTTGTGTGTAGCAATCATAATACAAATTATAACTGGATACGTCACTGCTCTCGACTAGATCATGTATTAAATATATGATATGATATGATTACATAGAAATTTGACATTATGACAATAATGGAACATTCATTACTTGTACAACATGGGCAACTAGTTTATGGGGGGGGGGGGGGGGGGGAAAGAAGGTCTACCAGAAATCTCAGAATGAAAGTGGACAGGTTCAATGTCAAGGTTGTAGATATAAACAAGCGCACATAGAAAAAGAAAAACTGTTGGTTAGCCCTTCCTGGATGCACTACTGAGCAACTGGCCACACAGTGATGAATCTGATGATAAGACCTGGCCATGGAAAAATGTGTTCCATATTTCTTGTGACAGATACATTTTCAAATTGGATACCAAATTCAAACTCGTGGGTGTGAGGGGCAGTACTCCTGCTCTAAATATTTTGTAATCATTATTACTGTGTGAGCATCCATTCCGACAATGTCCAATGTGAATGCAATAGACAGAAATCTGATGGCAGTGCCTTTCAACCACTCACCCTGCCTTTGCAACCACTCACCCTGCCATGTTCCTGGTGCCTGAGAGTATTAGCAAAAGTGTGCCTGGTGGACCTTGCCCTTGACAATAAGCAAAGTTTATGTTAGACAATTACAAATGAAAAGAGCTCTGACCAGCATGTGAACCATTCAGTAGAATAGGAAAAATTGGATTAGGAGAGAGAAGGGAAGCTGTGGTCACACTTGAAAAACAACTCGAAGAACAGCAAACTATGAAGTAAAAATTTTCTCTGTAAATAAAATTGTTGTTGAAATGTAATCAAATAATGAAGTTCAATTAAATTTTAGTTGTCAGTGTTCATAACTTCTCTCAAATAAAACATTATGATTAACTGGCAGGTGTAGCTAGCATTCTTAGTCAGTTGACTTCTTTTGAACATGCTGTGTCATTATATCATTCAAGTGTTCCTAATTTCATTCACAATGAAAAACCCAAAAGTAATTTACCTTTTTTCATCTTGAAAGAAGGCCAATATACATTTTTCCAGTTCACTTCCCTTTCTCTTTGTTTGTCAAATGATCAGAATGCCAGATGACCTTTATGGATTTATTGACTTGACAGTAACAAGTACTGCAACTTTTACACTTGCCTTATCCCACCATAAACTTTATTTTATGAACTGCTTGTATGAGAATGTGAAGTTCATTCATTAATGAGAAAGGGTCAGCTGCAAGTAAGTGTCCCATATGCATAGGGTATTGGGGGGGGGGGGGGGGGGGAAAGGGGGATTTCACCTTCCGACTTATAATAATAAAGTAATACAGATGAGATTCTGTGTGACACATATCAAGGATCCCTCGTGTTCTTCTTTGCTTCTACTTAGGTCATCTCTCCCAAGGTTGTATTGCCAACCAGGTTCTGTTCATAGGCACCCAGGCAGCTGCATCAAGCTCCACATGCTACTAACTAAAAGCTAGTTGAGCATCCACTCTGTTTTCACGTCCTTCCTCTCGTGGATGGCAGAGCTATGCCCCATCACAGCTCCCCACTGAGTGAACCCTTTACAGCAAATGCTGCATGGATAAGGGTTGTCATGGTGTGGGTGTAGGTATGGTCCTCTGTTTCACTATTTTGCAAGGTCAACAATGTGGATGAGCTGCAACCTGTGCAACATAGTTGCAAAATCTTCCCAGTTGTCTAATAGGTTACCTGTCAATATAACCTGTTGTTAATAAGCCCTTCTTGAGTATGCCCACTTCATTGTTACCACAAAGCTTATTCAAACTTGAGTGTTGTGGTAAGCATTTATCAAATTAGAGTGAGCTGTAACTGTTGGTCACGCAGAGGCAGTTATAGCCATGCACCAAAAGCATTGATGTGAAGACAGCTTCAGCTGCAGTATTATTTCCTCAAGTTGCTGTAGTGCTAGTATTTAATTATAATATGATTAACAAAACCTTTGTAGTCATTTGATGTAATGATCTGAAATATTGATAATGGAAAATCATATACAATGTGGGTTGGAGCAAGACAAAGATACACATCCACCACACACAGCTTTTTTTGGCTATTTTTGGCTATTTTTGGCTTTTTTTTATGATTCACGAAGCAAAACTATTCATGGTCACCTGCATGAGTGGTCAAGAGATTTCAAATGAGAAGTTAATAAAAATGATAATAATAATAATAACCTTGTGGTTACCATTTGGGTCACTTACTTGTGGGATTCTTGGTCATTGGGCCATTGTTAGAATGTATTCATGATTGATAACAGGCTAGTTACTCCTGGTGAAGGCTTGTGCCCTTGTCATATTGTATTGATGTTTGCACTTGTCCTTCCTTGATGACCTTTGAATGTAATAGTTTAGTTATATTGTACAGCCATTTGCAGCTTCGCCTGCAAGGTTGGTAATGCTGTGGTGTTTGCTGTTTGTATGATGTGGCCAGCGTCTTACACAGCCTTTTGGTGTGTGCACATGTGCTATGTGATACACTTTTTTTCTTCTTCATGTACAGCTTTGCTTGCAAACTTAGAGTACTCATGTAAAAGGAGGAGGCAATTCTTTTGTCCTCATTTCATCACAACTCAGCTCCCAACCTATCAATCAATTGCTGGGAATTTCAAGGTGCACAACAGTTATCTTTGTAATCAGAGGATCTGTGCATGGCTATGTGGAGATGTGAAGGGGGGTACCAAGTCTTGGTGCAGCCACAAATCCAAATCAAGGGATGAAAAATGATTCCTTCATTCATGACCCACCTACCTTGGAAACTGACTTCCCCCACCCCCATCTTTTTCTTTCCAGCACAAATATTCATCATTTGGTACACAAAACCAAAGTCACCACTATTTGTTATGTTGTATTTTTAAACAATTCATTCCAAAATAACCATTGTGATTTGCCACCAACACATGGAATACCTGGAAACATGTATTGAACTAACCAAATACCATCATGACTTACATAAGTTTTCCCCCCAATTCCATTAGTTAGAAAATGAACTCTATTACACTCTAAATATTTTGAGGTGGAGAATAAGTGTTGTTCATCTGGCAATTATGTGCTTCATTACGGACTGCCAGGAGAATGTAACTTCCCTTAGGCATTTTCAATACAGCTTCTCCAAAGCCCATATTGTGTTACAATACAGCTGCTCCATTACTCACTCTGAAATAGCCTTTTATTCACTTTTGCCTACTATAATAACTTCAAAGAAGAAATTTATTTTTAAAAAAACACAAAAAAAAAACAAAAAAAAAACAAAAAAAGAAAAAAACACTATAGTCAGAGGAGCTAGCCTGCCATCATTTTATGACCTCTCTGGACTTTGTAGCTTTAAAAAATTTCAAAGAAATGTGAATGGGCAGGCATACTGGGTTAATGTTTGTTGGACTAAATACCTTGGTTATTGCTAAGGAGGCTACAAATTGGCATCTGGTCTTATATATTATTTGTGTAACCTCCCTGCTTACCTGCATGCATGCAGGAGAAAACTTTTAATCCCATGGTTCCATGACTAACGCTGCTCCCTACATTGTCCTGCTCCCTACATTGTCCTGCTCCCTACATTGTCCTGACCCAAAGAAAAATTGTTCTCTGAGCAAAACCTCGCTGTCAGTGAACTCCAGCATAGACTTCACTCACAGTGAATTTGAGTAAGAATGAAAATATGAGGTGGACTTCACTTAAGAAAAGTAAACTTGAGGAAAGTCTTTCATGGGGGGGGGAATGTAAGGAGCCTCAATTTCTTTGTTTTCATTTCTTCCTCTCTCCATATTTTTTTTAATCTTTTCAGTGTCAAAGAGGCCTACGGTTGCTTGCACCATATCAACAATATGTGAAACCAATTATATTCTTTTTCTTCTTCTTGTGAACACATGGTAATACACAATCAATAGCAATGATAGAGGGGTATTGTTCAGGTGTATGTATGGTGGTGCATGGATTAGATGAAATTTCTTGATGATATAATGCCAACAAAAACAAATTGTAAAATTTAGAGAACAGTATATATGTTTGCATTCATCCTCTACCAGCATAGCATAGTAATGGTATTATGTGATAGACTACTACATAACAATAGTCATCTTAATGCTGCATGGTAAGTCACTGCGACAGAAGGTTCCAGGTAACATTTAAGGATCACACCAGAGGGACCTTTGTGAAATAAAAAGAAAAAATACACAAGGAAATAATCATAACCAAAATCATGCCGTAGTATTATTATTTACTTTGCATTAGCACAAACAAGACTCAGCCCCTGCACTTAGATACTGACATGCATACACAACCTTACACTGGGATTCACATGGCTCAGGTCCCACCAGGCCACACCTCAACCTATGCACAACCAAGGCCTTGTTAGATAATAAAATGTGATAGAGGATATGGAATTATTACTTTGGGTGATTGAATAAAGTAAGATAAACTTATACTTCCAGTTATGAAATATGTACAATGAGATCATCAAGAGCCGATAAAAGGAGTAATTATGACCTTAAAGCTGGAGACGTGTGGGGTAGTGAACCAAGGGTGGGGTAGTGAACCAGGGGTGGGGTAGGTAGTGAACCAAGGGTGGGGTAGTGAATTAAGGGTGGGGGAGTGAACCAGGGGTGGGGTAGTGAACTAGGGGTGGGGTAGTGAACCAAGGGTGGGGTAGTGAATTAAGGGTGGGGGAGTGAATCAAGGGTGGGTTAGTGAACTAAGGGTGGGGTAGTGAACTAGAGGTGAGGTAATGAACCAAGGGTGGGGTAGTGAACTAGGGGTGGAGTAGTGAACCAAGGGTGAGTGAACTAGGGGTGGGGTAGTGAACCAAGGGTGGGGTAGTGAACTAGGGGTGGGGTAGTGAACCAAGGGTGGGGTAGTGAATCAAGGGTGGGGTAGTGAACTAGGGGTGGGGTAGTGAACCAAGGGTGGGGTAGTGAATTAAGGGTGGGGTAGTGAACCAAGGGTGGGGTAGTGAACTAGAGGTGAGGTAGTGAACCAAGGGTGGGGTAGTGAACTAGGGGTGGGGTAGTGAACCAAGGGTGGGGTAGACTGTGAGCGAGCTATGGCCTAGCTTCAGTCTCAATCCTTATTCTGACAACTAGGCCAGCTGCCCCGCTCCCTAGTTAATCACCCGTTCTTGTAGTACTAACTAAGGCTACCTACCATTGTTATTATTAGGCAATGGTAGGTCCACTCACTGAGTCTCCCTTAAAATAGAATAAGTATCATATACTGGTCAGAGACTCTCTGTACCAGCAACAACAGTATTCTTTAAATCTTTGCACAATACAATATGCACACTTATAATTTGGAGACTAAACTAATAATAGTTAGCTGTGTCTTTATATATTCTCTGGATCTGGCCATTCGGGCTTCTGCCATGGCACCTCTGCCTTGGCGCCTCTACCTGGCCAGCTAATTGGTCATTAGGTGAGTCCTTGTTGTTTGTTGTAATCACTTCTTTGTCTTCATTCCAAACCGTGTTCTCATAATCAACTTCCTCCACTGGAAACTCATAACCCTCATTCACACAATTAGCTACCTTAACTTTATTTACTTTGTTATTCATTTCTTCTTCCACATGTTGCCAAGACTGAGACAGAGGCAGAGTCCCTGGGTGGAGTCCAGGTGGCTCTGACATAGACACAAAACACACACACTAAAGTTTCGGTCTCTTCAATAGAACTATTATCAGAGACCAACAGCACGCACACGCACACACACACAGAGGGACACATACACACAGAGGGACACACACACACACACAGAGGGACACGCACACACAACACACAGAGGGACACACACACACGCACACACAGGGACAGACAGACACACACACACACACTAATTTTCCGGTTTACTTTAATGTGATCATTCTTGTAGAGATAGTTTTGGAAGATAATCAACGATGTGAGAATTTTGCCCGAACACTGCTGAATCTCTCCTCTAACCACATGGTTACGATATCTAATACATGCACATACATGTGAAATATGATACACAATACCACATACAGTATATTGAGGACACACAATGGAGATGACAATAAAACATGATAAATATTTCAATCATCGATTAGACAAACAGACAGAGAGCACACACCATACACAGACAGAGAGCACACACATACAGAGCACACGCAGACAAGAGCGCACGCAGACAGAGAGCGCACGCAGACAGAGAGCGCACGCAGACAGAGAGCGCACGCAGACAGAGAGCGCACGCAGACAGAGAGCGCACGCAGACAGAGAGCGCACGCAGACAGAGAGCGCACGCAGACAGAGAGCGCACGCAGACAGAGAGCGCACGCAGACAGAGAGCGCACGCAGACAGAGAGCGCACGCAGACAGAGAGCGCACGCAGACAGAGAGCGCACGCAGACAGAGAGCGCACGCAGACAGAGAGCGCACGCAGACAGAGAGCGCACGCAGACAGAGAGCGCACGCAGACAGAGAGCGCACGCAGACAGAGAGCGCACGCAGACAGAGAGCGCACGCAGACAGAGAGCGCACGCAGACAGAGAGCGCACGCAGACAGAGAGCGCACGCAGACAGAGAGCGCACGCAGACAGAGAGCGCAGGCAGACAGAGAGCGCACACAGACAGAGAACAAACACACAGACAGACAGACATGAGACACACACACACAACCCCACCATTTTCAAGTTTCATTCTTACTTCTTCAGTTCAACCTCTCTTCATCTTCAATCTTCAGCCCTTCTTCAACTTCAGCGGAAATGCTATAGGCACACCAGTTAAACACAAACAAACATTATTCAGAACTACTTCATTAATCTCATTGTTTTTTTTTACTGCTCTCAATTAGAAATGGTCGTATAGTCACGGGTCCAACCGGCCTTGGTTTTTAGATGGTGACTACCCGGAGCGCTAAAATACAAGTTTACCTTACTGTGAGTACGAGTTAGCCAAAGCCAAGTACTAAACTGAAAAGGGGGATTACTGCGGAGTACGAAGGTTTGCTGACACTAAACAACCACTGTTATTGCTAGTGGCACCTAGAAAACTACCTCTTACCATATATTTTCTTGAAAAAGAGGTAGTTCGGAAAACTCAACGAACTACCCCTGGATCCTCCCCAGCATTTAATAATGATTGTGATTCAGCTGCATGACGTCACTTGGAGTGGAAAGGTTAATTGCGGTTAACTTTAGGTGGAAACCCAGGGACCTCTAGTCCTTAACCGCACCACTGTAACGTCCTTAACCGCACCACTGTTACGTCCTTAACCGTACTACTGGTTCGTCCTTAAACCGCACCTTCTCCGATTTCGTTTGGAGAATTTTGGTTGCTGCAGCGCACCTGCAATACCCTGAGATGAATAAGGTACGTTGAAAGGTGTGAGGACTAGTTTTTGAGTGTAAACAAGCGTACGGCATGTGTAAAAAAGCTATGGCATGTGTGAACAAGCAACAGTAGGTTGTGTCTTGCAGTCCTGAAATAGATATTATATGGGAGCCATAATCATGATCACAGGTAGCTACAGTATATGTGGTTGACTTCTTAACATGAATAGGCTCAGCAGTTTTCCCTGCATTGTCATTGCAGACATTTAAAATCATCTGTGCTAGGTGGCTAAATTACTTTGGCAATATATGCTTGTACCAGACATCTTTCATAGTACCAGACATCTTTCACAGTACCAGACATCTTTCATAGTACCAGACATCTTTCATAGTACCTTACCAGAATAGAGCCACCAGGGAAGATAACAGGGGCCCATAATTCAGTTAAGATGGCCCTGGAAGTATTGAGAATATCTGATACCATGGGCCTAGTATTATTGTAAACTGATCTGATTCTACCTCTGCCTGAAGTGATGTGCTGAATCTGTACTGGTGTTGGGATTGTGTATAAAACTTAAAATAATTCATCTTGCTGAATAGCTGACACTAGAATGGCTTCTGCGTGCTCCATGAGAGGAGAGAGAGGAGAAACTATTCCCCCCACCCCCCCCCCCCCCCCCCCCCCCACAGGCACTGATGGTATGTGCTTATGAACTTATGAACTCACACACTCAACAATGACCACATGTTCTAATGAGCTATAATAGAATATATGAACTACTAGTACACTACCAGACAATATTATCAGATTGGCCCCCACACTCTGAAACTGCAACTCTTCATGGCACATTGCAGATCAGTGAGGAAGGAAAAACCAGTCTTGGCAGGACACACTGATATAAGTAGTTGTGGCTGACATTATTCTGCCTCATTTCTCTGCACTTGTGGACTCAACACTGTAATACACTTGATTTTGATTTTGATTCAGTTATTTTTTGGAAATAGATAGCAATGTCCTGTAACATTTTGTTCGTTTAATTTGGTGAATTCTTGCGTTACATTGTGAACCAGCTTTCAATCAGCGATCTAGTGAGCTGTTGCTTAGTAGTTCTATTTCTATTTGTGTAACTCAACAAGCAAATAAATGTTTTACCTAATGAATAGGACTCATATGAGCCATAGTAAAGTCAATTAGGGCGAAGAAATAAGAAAATTTTATTTTGCCTCTTTCTGGTGAGACATGATTGTTTTGAAACGCTAGGACGTGGTCTAGTTTGAAGTCTGTAATGATTGGTAGTTCAGTGTGAAACATTTAGTGCCTCACATTGTATCAGTTAGTTGCCTCCCACTGTCTGGATCCATTTGCATTTACATCATATTCTGATCGTTAATTAAAGACTACAGAATCATGGCTGATAGTGCATACTCCATGTCAGATATTATTTTTATCGTTCTTATAAAAAATATAATGATAATAATTATCATAATAAAAAGGATGCAACCACTTGATCTAATACTTGAACTGTATTGTTTTGGTTGTGTTTACATCAATGAAGTTTAAAAATGCTCTAATGGAGTAACAATTACTGATGATGTCTCTTCTAACACATACTGATGTCACTGAAATGTGATTGGAGATTCAGATAGGAAATTTTTTTTTGAATACTAATGAGTTCCTTTGTGGGAACAAACATGAATAACAAATGTTCCTTGAACATCCTCCATCTTCCACACAAGTTAAAATTGGTTAAATCTGGGGGAAATTGGATTACTGTTGCCCTCTGGGCTGGCCAAGGATATGGTTTGGCAATTACCATATCACATGCCCCAAAGTTTAATTACACATGGTTCCATAAGTGGCTGGGCATAATATCTAAACACACTGACCATAAACAAATATACAATGCTCTTAAAAACACCAAACTACAAGTGCTAACAATTATCATCTTATGTCCTTGTTTCTTATTACAGTTCTTGGACATGGAGAGGAAAGCCAATCCACCACATTAGGTGATGATTTCATTATTTCTTCCATGTGGCTTGGATGTGTATCTGCATGCTTATCAACTTTTGAAATGGGAACTGAAGTGGTTAGATTCAAACCACAAACCACATAAAACAACATAATTGGCTACAGCTATTGAGCAAGGTTCTCCCTGGGTGTTCTCATGTGACCTTGACCAGATGGTCCACTTCCTTAACCTCTGTAACCTCCGTGTGTCCCACTGCCTTCAGGCTACTTCCTTACAGGCATGGCATGGCACAGTGTAGGAGGACTGCTGCTCATGACATTTCTTTTTAAAGTTGGAAAAATCTGATAATCCCACTAAGTTAAGCAAAATGAGCATTGTATGCCTACTGACTGTAAATCCACTCCTGGTACTAAAAAGGAACTACTTCGGTTTACCTAAACTCGATCAAATATGACATCACTTATACAGGAGTTTTCTGTTCTTCAACCCTTCTTGCTGAAGAGTTTGGGTATATACCTATGGAGAAACACTCATGATCTTCTTATCTTATATCTGTGTGCATGCACAAGTAATAATTTCCTCAGATGGAACAGTGTAAATTGGATCCTAACAGTAGGTTGCCCATCCTGCTAAGGATATAGCTATCTATGGTCAATTCCACCTGTCTCGTCTTCTTCCTGCTTATGCCATCCATACAGATCAAGGCCATGTCTAGCAAGATAAAGAACACCACTAATCGTGGCAACTAATGCTGGCTCACTCTGTGTGCTCATCTCTCAGACTGACCAGCATGAAACAACTTACCAAGATATCTTGTAATTTCGCAAACAGGGAATTAGAGCTTCAATTGATCACTGGTGTGCTAGTGAAACCTGATGCCTTACATATCTGGATATTGCATTCTTCCAGTTGCAAAAATTGTTCACTGAAAATGTCAAATCTTTATTCTGGTATAGTATTGGTAGCCTCTGCTTCTCTGCACCATATGCAAAAATATTGAATACAGTGTCAGTGTTGAGTCCACAAAGTGAAGCAAGGAATACATTGAATACCAAGACTTACTGAGAGCTCCTCTCTTGTTAAATGTCCTATAGCAAACACAGATAGATGAAGTTGGTGATGTCTTCCATGAATAACTGGATGAATCATAATTCCTGTAGCTATGAGTAATTTTTAATGAATAACTGGATACTTATAGGGATCAGTATTTTTGGATGGTCTTTTAAGACTTGAGTCTTCAATGTGAGAGTTCTCATTATCATATGATTAGACTGACCGCTGATGAGGTGACCATGATCATCTGCGGAATCCTCTGTACTGGAAACATGTCCTGTCTGTCTGTAATAGCTAGCAGGATGAATTGCCACTCTTACTGAGAACCTTCACATCACTATCCAATCTTGGCCCACTCAAGCATGGCTCTGTGTTGGAACTGAATTTCAATTAAGACATTAGGGACTGTGCTTTATTTAGGGATTAGCATGGGTGTAGCCTTAAGAAGGGTCGTGGTGGTAAAACAAGTATTTTTGTCCCACCCCCCCCCCCCCACTTTTAGAACGGACACGCGGTTTACCGGATCGTGACGATTTATATGTCAAAAGATGGGCAAAACCTGAAATCATTTACTAGCAAAGCTTGTAAATCCTTACCCCTTAAAATTTGCCCCAAAAAACAGCAAATATTAATGATGTTTTCTTGAAGTGGAAAAAAATTACTTCTTTAAAAACTGGTGCCCACCCCCCTTCAGGTATCTCAGCCACTATGACAAGAGGGTATATATATATTAGCAGCATATACCCGGCGTTGCCCGGCCAATCTCAACATGAAACATTATAGAAGTCACTCAAACTTCGGCCTGGTTGGCCCTTTAATTAGCTTTAGGCAGCCATAACTATATCCTGTGGGTGTGGCTAATACTAAACCACACACATTACCACACCTAATCATAGTTAATAATGCTCACCGGGATACTTGTACTCTATATGCCCAATTTCAGCCTGATTAGTCCATAAATGAGTGTGGGTGTGGCTATAACAAAAGTACACCCATTACCATGCCCACGTGTGTTTATAATGCTCACCCGGGTTCTTGGGAGTACATGCCGAATTTCAGCCTTTTTAGTCCCAGTGTTTAGCCGTGATTCCTACACGCATACTCACAAACCAAAATATGTATTAAAGTTTGTTTGTAGATCTAACTCCTTTGGTCCAAACGTTATTCAGAATATCTTTTTTTTTGGCACTTTTTCACTTTACATACCAATTGAAAGAGGTGTAGCCAGGAGGGATTCCACCCATGCCACTCCAAACGTCAAGTTGTTTATGCATAAGAAATATTAAATCTTGTTCCTCCAAGGGTTTGTCTGGTCAAAGTACCATTTTATGGCTTCTTTTTAGCCTGACATTAAAACAGTAAAGGATGTGGTCTTATACATGTACTTAAAACGTTCCACAGATTATATCGATTCCAAATATATATGGGTTCATGGATCTAACTCCCTTGGGGTTTTTTTTGTTGCTGAAATACCATTTTTGGCATTTTTGCCTTACACAGGGAAGAAAAGAGGTGTGGCTAAGTGGAACCCAGCCCATGTTAATCCCAAATTGAAGTTACATATGCATACCAGTTTTAGATCTGTTAGTCCAAGAGTTTTTCTGGAAAAAAAACCATTTTTGGCTTTTCTCCTTACCATGGTAACCATTTTCCGAAATTTTTAGCCCACGTTTTAAGTTGGGTCAGAGCCTATCATCATGCCAAGTTTCAGAGAAATCTATCCACAGATTTGGCCAGAATGATGGTACAGACAGACAGACAGACAGACAGACAGACAGACAGACAGACAGACAGACAGACAGACAGACAGACAGACAGACAGACAGACAGACAGACAGACAGACAGACAGACAGACAGACAGACAGACAGACAGACAGACAGACAGACATCTCCTTTTATGTATACATATATGCATACGCATGCACACACATACACACACATGCACACACACAACACACACACACACAACACACACACACACACACACACACACACACACACACACACACACACACACACACACACACACACACACACACACACACACACACACAATGAGTTACTTGACAAGTTGGTGAGGTACATGACAAGTTGGTAGGGTTTATAGATAATACAAGTAAACAAATGTAGTGATAAATAAAATTAACTTATATACAAATGGTAGTGTTTAATGAAATCAACTTATATAGTACTCACTAATAATACCTGTGCAGGTTTGAAATGGTTTCTGTTGTTATGGAAGTAGCCACTTGAAAGAGAATTTTAAGATTAGAATTATTCAAATTTTGGACTACCAACGGACTTCGAATTAGTTAAGTATAAGTGAAAATATCTGTAGAATAAAATGAAAAGATTAAACAAGTGCCAAATTAACTTAACTTATAATAACTAGTAGAACTTGGAGAGAGACAAATATAGCAACCATTCAAAAGTTCAATTTTTTTTCGCACACAAACACACACACACACGCGCACACACACACACACACACACACACACACACACACACACACCACACACACACACACACACACACACACACACACACACACGTTAAACATTATATTACTATTTACATGAAAGGTATTCTTGTAAATGCATTCCTGGCACTCTATATGAAATTTTGCTCTAATCTGTCAAATATATGTCTTTTATTTGAATTTACAGGAATCTAATTTTGTTTTGTTATTGCAATATAGGGATTCCTTCTGGTGGTATTCGTGGTGCTGATGACACGTACTACCTTAACCAGTAAGTGCTTTATCACACATTGATTATAGTGGTTCAAGCAGAAGATAAATTACCATGGCTTCCTTCAGGGGAGCCAGAGATATTTAAAAGGGGGCACACCATGTCAGTTTTTATTAACAATAACCGTGATAATTTTTGTTGATACATGCAAAATAGTACACTATTATCTTTAAGGCTTTCAGCCTAGCTGTAGTAGCTAGATATGAATCAATTCTTTTAACCTCATTATGATGGCAACTCACTTGTACTGTCTAATGCAGCAGTGTCATGTTTACTATCAAAAGATTGCTTAGAAAAGGAAAGATCATTTTAAGTTGGGATTTAATATTTTATTCCTGATCCACCATATAGAATGGCTTATTGGGGAGAACTGTAGTTACTCACTATTTCGTCCCCACAGTGAGCTACTTGGCTGGCTAATTTTTTTTTTTTTTTTTTTTTTTTTTTCTTTTCTATTGGTTGATTATGGAGGGTCAGTGTACCATGCTGGGACTTGGAGCCGCCACCACCGAGAATATATATTCATAGTCTATGTCAAAGCAGTAGTCTATAGTGAAGCAGCAGGCTATTGGACTTACTCTAAAGTTTGGTTTAAGTGTTTAGTGCAGTTTCTGGGTTACATTTTTATGAAGTATCTATCTTATATTCAGCTATATAGATGTGGTGATGATTATTCATGGAAACAATCACAGAGGTTTGAAGCAGTGAGGGAATGAGTATCTTGTACATTTACTGCAGTTAAGTCATGAAATAAAATTAGAATTAAAGAAAATAAACTGAACTTCTCAGGAAAATATAACTGTGAATAAAATTAATAAATTGTATAATTGATTACGGAGGGGGGGGGGGTGTTTTGGTGTTGCTAAAGTTACCACTGTACTTGATTTTTCTGAGGACAACCCCTGCTACTTGAATAAACTTGTTGCTACTTCAATTGATATTACTTCCAAAAGAACAACAAGAGAGTGCCTTAATGTGAATAATTCGTGAAATGCCAGCCTGCCTACACAATTGCCTGTCTGTATGTCTGACTTTGTAGTGAAGTGAGTTTAATTTGAAATTTTGCAGTTGAGATAATTTCTAGTCAGTACTCAATATTCCTTCTTGTGCATTCCATAACTACATTATTAGTTAGCTTGGATATTTCCCTCATTTTTTTTTTGTCCATTTTTTATCCATGCTTGGTGCTAAATAGCTACTGTTCTGTTCAAAATGCAATATCTTCCAACTGTATTGATTATAATGTAGTCCATTACAAAATATTTATTCCTTTCCAAAGTTATGATGACCATTACCTGTTCATGTAGAAGCCATTAGCTTAAAACAGGGAATGTTTTTTTGGTTTTGTTTTTAAACTAATAAAGTTGATAATATTAGTTTGGTGTTTAAAATATATCCTGTTTTTAAGCTAATGGGCTTCTACAAGATTCCCTTGGGTATGTACTGTACTAATCCGAGTTCTGATTCTGTTCTAAGCCTATGGAAAGCTACAGAAATAGTGAACCGAGATGCATCCAGGTAAACTATCAACTTTACTAATCAGACAAGGCATATGTATTGGTACCTTAAAATTCAATCTGATACTGTACTAGTTAGCTACTTGAAGGAACTCCTTCAAAACTACTGAACTAATCCAGATTAAAATTTTTTGTACATATTTAGGACCATGTGGGGATTGTTTTAGACTTACAAGCACACCCAATAAACTACCAAACATTTATTTCCCTATAAACCACCAAACACCCACTTCCCTATAATCCATCAAACACCCACTTCCCTATAAACCACCAAACACCCACTTCCCTATAAACCACCAAACACCCACTTCCCTATAAACTACCAAACACCCACTTCCCTATAAACCACCACCCACTTCCCTATAAACCACCAAACACCCGGGACCAATTATCCCAAATTAAAGGTAATAGAGGGGGGAAAAAATTAAGATATCTAATTGAGTGCAGATTACTTATGCAGTATGAGTTCACTATGTGAAGAAACTCCACCAAAACTGCTGGACCAATCCAAATAAAATTTGGCATAAAATATAGTTAGGGGTAAAAAAACAGGACTATAAATGGTACCACACTATGGCTGATAAATATTCACTAATTGTGTAGGGTCTGAATAAAAGCATATTTTGGAGGTTTATTACAGCAGTTGACTTCAAGAAATTAACAGCTACTGTTGATGACTTGGAGAGAGAGAGAGCCTTCCTTTACAATGTGCTTCTGCTGGGAGGTAACAAACAAGTCTGCATTCATCCAAAAGGAGAGGCCAACATGGAAGGGTCTTCCCAGCAAGATTATTCTAAGCAGAAACACCATCATCCAGCTCACTTCAAACCTCTGGACTGCTACCTGGCTCCCCAATGGTGCACTGGGCGTTGCAGGTCTCCAAACTGCAGGGTGCAATGGTAGACAGAGGCTTGCTTGCTCTGCAATATTTCCGACTACCAGCAATTGCAGCAGATAGAAAATTCCAAAACTCTCCAGGAATGACTGCAGGAGGAAGCAAGATTGACAACCTTGGGAGTAGACACAATTGCCAAGTGTAAATTTTTTCTTCAGTGGAATAGAATATCTGGAACAGTTTGTGTGGATTGCCAAATTATTTTTAAAGTTTTAGTGAATTTAATATTATTCTTCGTATTTGTACATAGTTTCTTTGATAGGTTTGGGTGCATGCAAATTGTGTATTACTGAGTTACTCGAATTTTGTGGTACGAAGCTTTGTTACTAGAATTTTGGATGAACTAAGTTAAACCTGTGCATCTACTTAATTAATAGAAATATTTAGTGGTCATCAATGCAGTTTCATAAATAATCTTATGTGATAATGGATAATGTAGTGTGATAAATATTGACAAAATTATTCTTTTAGATGGTCAGCAACTGTCCCTGTCTGCTTCACCTCCTACTAATGGATCATTCTGTCCAGGAACTGTCCAGTTTACTTGCACTGGAACAAATGTAGCAGCTGTATTAGACTGGAAGATTAATGGGAGCATTGTTGCAACTCACGTCTTCAGACCTGATGACAAGTTTCCACTTGTTGTTCCACCCAAACCGTCTGCACCTGAGGGCTTTAAAGTGACTATTCTTGCTGCTATTCTCATTGACGACTCTCGTGTGAACATTACATCAGTGTTGAGAGGGAATGTGGCTGATCTCAGAGGATCAACAGTTTATTGTGCAGATCCGATTACATCGTCAAATGAACAGTATTGTGTGGAGGCACAAGGTAAATTACTTGCTCAGCTACATCTTTCAACAACATGCAGGGCTCATTATGACAAACAATTTAACATACTAGAAATCAATTGTCTTTTTACTTGCTATTCTTATCTTGACAATATTTAGTTTATATTATTCTGTTATTTCTTCTTCAAATATGTCACATTAATAGTGTTGATAAATGTTGGAACTAATTTCACACAAGTTTTTGTAATTCCTATAAGAATGTAGTTTCACTCCACAGGCCTGCTGTATGTAAAGTTTGCATGAAATAGTCCGCATGGCCATTAGAATTCTTCCTCATGCAATGTCAACAGTTATGCATAGATAATGTTTGATGCAAAATCAATCACACTCACCCTGGATGAATGTTGATTAAAGTTGTTCTTTTTTTATGCACATATTTTTAAATGGCACTATAGGAATATGGTAAGGAGTCGTTTTTTTTGTTTTTTGTTGTTTTTTTTCCCCTCTCTCTCTCTCTCTTTGAGTAAGACCTTTTATGCCATACTAAATAATACAGTAGATCAGAGCTCTGTTATCCAGGCACCTCAGTATATGCTAGCTTCAAATATAACTTGAGGATAAATTTTACTTGAATATTTGCTAACTATGATTTTTTTTTTCAGACTTGATAGAAGTGTGTTGATGAAGCATGTAATTGCATTTTTAGTTCAATTTAACACACCCTACAGGCAGTTTGTTTTTGTTGTTTGTTTGTGTTTTATTGTTCTTGGGCCTCATGCAGTTACAAACTACTTCAGTTAGCTCAATGGTTATAGGGTGGGGGGAGGGGGGCTTGCTCCATTTGAGTTTATTTTTATTTCTATTTAAATTGTCTAAATTGTCGTGCCTTTGGTGAATGCATCCATTTAGGGTGCATAAAATATACCAAAAAATATCTCCTGCCTTGGCAGTAATTGGCCCTAACCCCTTTTTTATTATTGTTTTTGTATTGTTGCTTTTTTTTAATTTTTTATTATTTTATGTGGGAAGGGGAGGAGGGAAGGGGGTTTGTTTGTTTATTTTAGGGATGGGGGGAGGGTTTTTTTTATTATTGTTATATTTTTGCTTGTTTTGGGTGTGAAATATTACACTCTTTATTCTTTTACTTGCAGTGCCAGAGGCACCGACTGATGTTGTTGTTGAACCAACTTACAATGGCAACAACTTGTTCTTGAGTCGACTGGAGGTGCAGTGGAGAGTGCAGGCAAGTGGTTCTGTGTTCAGTGTGAGTCTTATTCCATGGCATGTATGCTGTGGACTTATAGGAATAGAGGGGGTGGGCTGAGGTACGAGGGAGGCCTGCTTGATGTGGATGGGAATATGGGAAGCCCTGGTAGAGCTAACTTGTACCATTTTTGAATGTGGTGGTTTACAACTGGCAACAAATGTTTCTGTCATCCTGTTCACATTGACCTTGGTTCCACTATTTATTTTAAATCCTTTTCTAAATAGATTGCTATGTATCAACCCCAGACATTCTATTCAATGCTGAGTTACCAAAATAAGGTATCGGAATATTGATGTCAGTAGATTTCTGTTTCAAACCACATGATGAACTACTTGTGAGCTGGCTGGGCTCAAGAGATGGCTTGTTTAAATAGACTGCCAATCTCCAGTCTCCAGTCCAGTAATGACAATGAACTGAGTGATAAGACAATAGTGCACAATACTCACAAACACAACACAATCACAAACTCTAATCAATGTAATTAAACATACACAGTACAATTACAGAACACTGACCAGTCATTATCTAAATTTATATACATAAAAGGAGATGTCTGTCTGTCTGTCTGTCTGTCTGTCTGTCTGTCTGTCTGTCTGTCTGTCTGTCTGTCTGTCTGTCTGTCTGTCTGTCTGTCTGTCTGTCTGTCTGTCTGTCTGTCTGTCTGTCTGTCTGTCTGTCTGTCTGTCTGTCTGTCTGTCTGTCTGTCTGTCTGTCTGTCTGTCTGTTGATATGTTTGTACCATCATTCTGGCCAAACTTGTGGTAAATTTCTCTGAAATTAGTCATGATCATAGGTATTGACCCAACTTAAAACATGGGCAAAAAATTCCAGGAAATAGTTACCATGATGATGTAAAAAGCCAAAAAAGGTACTTTGGCCAGACAAACCCTTGGAGCTACAGACCTAAAACTTGGTAGTATGCATACACAACTTCACTATGAGAGTAGCAAGGGCTGGGTCCCACCTGGCCACACCTCTTTCTCTTGCTGTGCTAGGCTAACAATGCCAAAATATGACTTCAGGAAAAACACTTGCTCCTAAAGAGTTAGACCCATGAACCCACATTTATTTGGACTCAGTGTCATTTGGGGAATACTTTAATTGCATGTATATGGCCACACCCATTCCTATGTTTCTTTTAGGCCAAAAAGGGCCTCAAATGGTACTTTGGCCAAACAAACCCTTGAAGTGACAGACCAAAAACTTGGTATGCATGCACAACTTGACTTTGAGAGTAACATGGGTTTGGTCCCACCTGATCAGAACTCTTTCTCTTGGTGTGTAAGGTTAAAACTGCCAAAAATGGGACTTCTGAATAATGCTTGAACCTAAGGAGTTAGACCCACAAACCCATATATATTTAGAATCTGTGTTACCTGGGAAACGTTTAAATATAGCATGGCCAAGTGGTTAAGGCACAGGTCTACCAATTTGAAATTTCCAGATTCCACTTCTTCCTGGTTCGTACATATGTAGATTTTTATGTATTAGTGTCTATTGTTTGTATATCCACTCTACAACCAAAGCGCATAACCAAATGAAATTCACATTCAGTGCCTCCAACCATATGAATTCTTCCATATTTATATGGAATATCCCAGTTTTCAAGGGCATACAGAAATCAAGGGATTTTATATGGCTAGTTTGGACTTGACCAACTTTTGCCAAATTCTAGTCATTTCTCCAAAACTCCAGCAAGCCTGACCCCAGACTACAAGTCACTTTCCTGTTTCTCATCCAGGAAGTTCAATGCAGCATGCAACAAAGGATGAGAAACAGGTAATTATCTCATGTGGCAGCTTGCCGTGTACTGACCAAGCTTGAACCTATTTGCAGTGAAGGTATGAATATTGATACTAGTGGTAGTTGGGATGATACTGAAGATCTTGATAAATTTGCATTTGGCAAAAGAAGGATTTATTTGTAGGAGATAGCATTGAGCTTTACTTGTTGATAAGGCAGAAAATGAAGGTGACAATATTAAAGCATTCTGTAGTGAAGTGCTCAACTTTTTTTTTACTGCCTTTGTTAAGCAGCAAAAAAATTTTGACTTTTCCCCTGATGTTTTTCACATTCTTCCTTTTCTTGACCTAGAATATTGTTGGAACACAACTCAGTCAACTTTTTATTCTATCGAAGCTGCTTGTTCAATCAAATTTGACAAGGACCTGGTCAAATTAGATAGAACATAGTGAGTTTATAGTAGATGACATCCCTGACATTAAGGTAGAGAATAATGCTGTTTAGTTCTGGATGGCTATTCTCAAATTCAAATCACCAATTGATGTTTAAAGTATATAGATGTGGCCACACTAACTCTTCAGTTGCTGTCGACAACTGCTTCAAATGCAGATAGCGAACAAATATTTAGTCTGGTTCGTCAGATAGAGACCAGTTACTGTTCTTCCCATGCCACAGAGACTGTATCTGCTTTTATTGGCTGTCCCTTCAACAATACAGCAGTATGTCCTGAGATAAGTTATTTAAATGACTCTTTACTTTTACAAGCAAAGATTTATACACGTCCAAGGAATTTCTCTAAGGAATCTTTCGAATATCAAGAAATAGTTGTCATCATTTTCATGTTTTCATTATTAAAAATTTTTTTTTAATTATGTCATTATTATGGCAAATGAAATGCTAAATTGCAGTAATGAAAAATATGTATAGATGTGTGTATACATGTATATATATATATACACACACATGTAGAGGTTTACAAAAATACTGAAAATCCATGAAAAATACTGAAAATTTCAACTTGGGTTATCGGTTTTAAGCACTGCTTTCAGTGTAGACACATCTAGACTACACCAAGGACAGTTTTTAGTACCCCCCCCCCCCCCCCCCCCCGCCAAAAAAAAAAAAAAAAAAAAAAAAAAAAAAAAAAAAATTGGGCCACATGGCCACCACACCTTTTCCTGTGGGTATGTGAGTCTATATGCCACCAAAAAAAGTTACTTTGTAATAAATCCTTGGGCCTGACATTTAAAACTTGGCACAAACACACGTCATGACTAGAGAGAGACATAGGCTGAGTCCCACCTGGCCACACACAATCCTGTGGGAGTGACAGGCTAAAAATGCCCAAAAAAATGGTATTTGGCCAAACCTCACATTTAGTCACACATTAATGTGAGTATATCATTATATCCCTGGCAATTCCTCATATGCCTGCAATTCTATATAAAAGGTAATGTGTATGTCTGTCTCAGCTTGTTGCAATTTAAAAGGTACTTTCAGAAATCTGGCATGACTGTAGGTGTAGTGGCAAAGTTAATGCCCATTTTCCTAGAATTCTGCTAACATTAATTTCAATAATTAAGACACTGATTGTCCAACAACTAGATCTATTACTGACATGGGTGCAATATTTATCCCATAATTAATCCAGCGACAGGTTGTCAAACAAAGAGAAACTGACATGGACACACCCACAGGTTGAGGTGTGGCCTGGTGAGATCCATCCCATGCTAATCTCAGAGTCAAGGTATTTATGCTGATGTTCATGTGGTGTATAGGTCACCAATCTACTAATGGCAATCCACTCAAGTCTCTAATTAACAAGTAATCAATCTACTGGTGTAGAAGTTCGTCTACCTTGCCTGCCTAAGATATGACTGGCGTGCTAGGACATGGCCCTAACACTTATATAAGTATGCTTAGCTTGATATAAATGAGCAACCACATTTAATCTTTTCCCCTCCCTTTTACCACCCCCCCCCCCCTCCCCCCATATTTCCACTCTTGTTTTGCCCTCCTTTTGACTTTTTCAAATGTTTTCTATTACCTGAAAGGCTTACTCTGCACATTTGTTATCATTTTGGTCACAGGAGTCAGAGTGTGCACAGGTCAATTACACAGTGACACTGGAGAATAATGGGGGAGAAGTGGAGGACCAGATAATGGAGATATGTGGTAATGGAACTGTCTGCTCAACTGTTCTTACTCCTTCATCCATGGATCAATTCTACAGAGTCAGAATTAGAGCAACGAATAACTATGGAGAATCTTTGCAAATCCTTATGCATCCCAACCTATAGGTAAAAGAAAATAACTATTTTTATTTTAAACCAGAGAATATTTATGATGTTGTTTGATACACTCCAGAAACCAAACAAAGAGAGGTCCTTTCATCTCTATGTATTATTACATTTACACAGAATACCTCAAAGGTTATTATCCTACCACTGTATGCAACAATATGTGGTAGCTCTATTTCCTATTACTGCTAGACCAAAGCATATCAGAGGATTGCAGTATATACTCTGCATACAAACATGCAATCAAAAGAACAAACAGGAACTAGATTTGCATACATCACAACTCACATACTGCATGTGTGATATTACATAAGCAAGCTGCCAACTGTTCTGCTTTTGGCGGGACAGTCCTTTTTTTTGACTCCTGTCCCACCACTGTCCCGACATTTCACTCCACCAAGCTAGCTAAGGTTAAAGTGCAATTTATGACATCATTGTGTCAGGAGTCTGCAAATACCTCAATGGCCCAGCGGTGAAGCACTATAGCAGGTATGAAGCTAGCTTCTATTGTTTTAGCATTGACTGTGATCATGTAATCTCATAGCTGAGGTTGATTTTGACGATCAAGAAACTGAAGAGCACTCCCTGGCTGTAAAGGGCAAAAAGTATTGCAAAAATTAATCTGAAATTAACAACATGAATTAGTACACCAAAAAAAACACAAATAAACAACAGTAAATATAAAGGAGAAAAAATATATACTTGCCCAATACAGAGTGCCATATATAGTATTGAAGAAGAGGAGAAGAAAAAAAAAACGAATAACAAACAATAGAGTTTCCAAAAAGCCTTTGTAAGTGGAAGGTTGTGATTCTTTTCTAGGCTTAGGCTAGCACCTGCCAAGTGCTAGGTTCCCCCTTCCACTTTCATTTCTTAGGGTGAGTTCTTTATTTTTTCTATTTCATTAATATTAGCTATTACCATTATCTAGCTAGTTATATGTATTTTCAATATTATTATTTTTTTAAAAATTTTTATATTTAATTTGAGTTTTTGATTATTATTTTTTGGATTTAATTTGATTTTTTTGTAAATTATTTTATTTTATATTATTTTAAAAAAATATTATTTTCTATATTTGATTTTCTGCCGCTATATTTGTTTTGCTATAGCCCTTTTTCCCACTAGGGAGACATATAATCAGGAATTGTGGGTGTGGTTTTAAATGGGTGTGGTATGTCCCTAATAGTTCAAATTTCCGATATTATTTAGCAATGTTCAGAAGTTTTACATTTGGTTTCACTTGGACTGGGTAAAAAGTAGGTATTTTCTATTTGGTGTGTAAATATTATGCCAACGTGAGTCAAAGTGTGCCTAACAGTCTGTAGAACAACTAAATAAAGTATTTATTTTCACATAAGAAGTTTTAAACTTTGTCTTTTCACCCTTTCTTTATTTCTATGTTTTTCTAATATGCTTTCTTCTGCCCCCATCAGATGGATTCACAGGAATCAGCCACTCTGTGAGCTCTGACAGATGCCTCACAACTGTCCTCTGCTCCTTCTCCATGGATGAAGGTGTGTGTTCCATCCAGTATGGCCTGGATCCCTCCAACCAAACTCTGGACGCCATCGTCCGTGGTCCTGTCAACTCCAACTTCACCTTGCCTCTCCTGCGGCCCAACACTAACTACTACTACCACATGAACTTGACTGGCAACTCCACCTACCAGTTTCAGGACTACTTCACTACTGACCAGTGTGAGTGGGTTAGTGGGCAATGCTGTGTGTTTCATCTAGCTCTGAGTTGATATTGTTTTTTTTTTACCCTCCACACATACACACACATCCCTGCAATAACTGTACAACCCCTGGTGCATGTACACAGTTAAGCATACACCCTACATCCACATGCGCACTCATGCGCGCACATAAACACACACATGCGCGCGCGCACACACACACACACACACACACACACACACACACACACACACACACACACGCACACACACACACACGCACACACACACACACACACACACACACACACACACACACACACACACACACACACACGCACACACACACACACACACACACACACACACACACACACACTGAGAGATGCACACCCTGTGGTCTAGTTGAAATAGGTATGAACCCATGAAAAAATAGTAACCAACCTATATTTAGTACCATTAGAACTGCAAAGATGTCCACATTTCAAATTTCAAAGGTCCTCTTTTGTCGCTATTGGGGAAAATAAATTATTGGAGTAATTTGATTCCATAATTGAAAAGAATCGGATTTTTTTTATAAGACCCCCATCTATTACAGCTACAGACATGACATTTGGCGTAGTTGTGTTACATTAACAAAACATGTGTGTTTGTTAAATATCAGTATTTTACTGACTAAAATATATTATTAGTCTATTGTGCATTGTTGAATGCAGACATGTCCATAAAATCATACTCAGCCATGCAGTTCCAACATAACTAGTTACATACATTTGACAGACATAAGGGATGTGGCTTTTTATGCTCCAAAAGAGAAGACACTAAATAAAATACGTAATGGAAACAGGTTCTAAGGTTTGACAATAAAGACATATAAAAGTATACCACTATAGCTTATAGTCAAAGGAATAATCCAAATTGAAATGTAAACAAGCATTCAAAAAAAGGCAAGCATCTTCCCACATCTTGACTCCTTCCAAGTGGTTTAGTATTTCAACATAATGCAGGCAATGACAATTTTCAAACCATTTTTTCCTACAAAAACAGTAATTTAAGCTGTATGGATTTCAAGCACTGCACAAGCTTGAGAAGTTATTCAGGAGCAGGTGCTATATTTATCATGATCAGAACTAGCACATCATTCTCCTTCACCCAACCCATTCAAAAGGATTGATCTGCAACAGCATTAAACTTTGCAACACTTTATTTGCAGGTGGTCTCTGGAACTGCACTGTCTGTTGGGGAAAGTAGCTGTGGCTGTAATCCACAAATGGATATTGCTGTAGTATCCAGCACATCTCCAGGCTTTCCTGGGTAGATCTTCAAGAATATATTTGCATGTGAGCTGCTACCCTAGCTTCAGCTAATATTTTTCTGCAAGCTAGGATAGCTGCCCTGCTCCCTAGCCTATAAACAATTCTATCACTGTAAATAGACTAAGGCTACCTAACTGTGGTTATGAGTAGCCAACAGTAGGTTCACACACCCAATCTCCCTTCAAAATAGATAGTATGCAATACTGGTCAGAGACTCTCTGTACCAGCAACAACAATGATTCTTTAAATCTTTGCACAACACAATATGCACTATGCCACAATCACACACATAATTTGGAGACTAAACTAATAATAGTTAGCTATGTCTTTTATATGTTCTCTGGATCTGGCCATTCGGGCCTCTGCCTTGGCACCTCTGCCTTGGCACCTCTGCCTTGGCGCCTCTGCCTGGCTGGCTAATTGTCCATTAGGTGAGTCCTTGTTGTGGTTTGTTGTAAGCACTTCTTTGTCCTCATTCCAAACCATGTTCTCATAATCAACTTCCTCCCTGGAAACTCATAACCCTCATTCACAAAATTAGCTACCTTAACTTTATTAACTTTGTTATTCATTTCTTCCTTCACCGGTTGCCAAGACTGAGGCAGAGGCAGAGTCCCTGGGTGGAGTCCAGGTGGCTCTGACACTGCACCACAAGCTGCCATGTAGCTAGCATTGTTACTCTCCTCTGTCTGTTATTGTGGAACACCACTGCCTTCTTATATTCCCTGTAGGAGAGTCTAGACGCTGAACTACGGCTAGGGCTAGTAATAAATGTTGTGTCACAGCCACCCACCCCACGCATGAGTAATTAGCAGGTTCTGCTGTGGGTGTGTATAAGTGTTTGCTCAACTATCTCTAAGACACTGATCAATTTGAGACCATTACTGACATCCCTTTTGGTTTATGAATGCATGTGAATATCAATTTTTCTCACATTTCATGGTACAGAAAAGCAAGACTATATCAGTGTAATTAGCAACAGCTCTCGCTGCAGCCAGATAAAAGTTCAGCATGAATATTGACTGAGCCTTGTTCTTGTCAGAGGAACAGATCTTGATTTATTGAAAAGTGCACTTCTTCGTCGGTTAGAATGTGTGTGGAGGAAGTGTTGCCAGCTCTTCGTTTTAGTTTATGGTCTTTTATAGAACATTAACTTTTAATACCATCAACGGCAGTGCAGCAAACACCATACCTTGACCTGACATACTTCAGATACTGCATTATGTGTCACTGCAACTTCTTAACATGGTTAAGCAAAGTCCAGAACATATCTTGCATCTTTCAGTTATTTTTCTTCAAGAAAACTGTTACTCAGTGGATTTTCCTATGCTACCTTGTAATACTTATATTGTTGAGTCCTTGAATAGTAGAGTAGAGAACTGTGTAAGTTCATACTTGAAGCATTGAGACAGGAAATAAACCTTTCTAGGATCAACACCAGTCTTGAAAAATAATTAAATCAATGTGCATCGATTGCTTATCCATTATAATTCCCTTTTTCAGGTAAACCAAAGTAACAACTTGGTCCTTATGCTGCAGTGATGCATCAAGACTTTCACGCTATTACGTATGTTGGCAATGTCCATCCTACATCTTCCACCTCCTCACAGTTAATTCCATCATCCTCAGAAACGGTCAAGCCAGACTATATAGAATGAACCCATGCCTTATTGACATCAAATGGAATGTGATGTATAATCCAATTAGTGATTGTAGTCAGACCATCAAAATCTCTCTTACAAAGAGTGCCTCCAAATTCAATATGCTGCTCACTAGTTCTGTGAGCAAGACCTGTCAGACTCAATGGCTCTATGTACATCAGCATATTGGTGTCAGCTGTAGATTCAGAGTAATTGTACAGACTCTGTGATTCCATGTTCCATTGCTAATTCACCTCTACTGTTTATCAACCTCATCATCACCTGTTTAATAACAAAGTCAGTCTATAAACTAGTGCAGTATCCATCACTGTGAAGCATGGTGTGAGATCCTTCATAGAAAATTGGTGATAAACAATTATTGTCAGAAAGTAGATTCAGACTTCCACCCTGTAGCTGTTAAAGATCTAGGAGAGATTAGAAACAGGGAATATGGTTCATTGTGTAAATGCTTTTAGATATGCAATTGCTGTTTTTATCACTGCAATTCGGATGATTAATCCAAATCAATGAGTTTAATGTAACTAATATCTGTGTAACAGAAACAAAGTGCAATTGCTATACATTGTAGAGAAAGGTTAATATTGGACAAACATAACTTTGACATGTAATACATACATACATTTTTGTAAGTGGGTGGACCCAGTATTCAAAAAAAAAAGAAAAAAAAAAAAAAAGTGTTCTGGAGTGGTCGCAGTAAACTGTCTCTAACTGTTTTTCTCCAAGGTGGATTAAAGAGGATATTTGATTATGTTAATGAACACAAAAAGATGCGTCTAACAATACCAAATATAGCTTGGTACCAATTCCCCCCCCCCCCCCCTCCCCCCAAGTAAGTCATGATATTTATCTAATTCGACCAGCCTACTATCTAACTGACATGAGATAGACATTGCATGACAAGTTGAACTATTCCTTTGTCCAAGATGATTACATTGTTATGATGTACCTGATACTAAACCACCACAAGTTTATGGAGATCAGCTGCCTTCTAGCAAACTAATGATTTTAATTTTGATCACTAAACTGTCAATTAAAGTTATGATGTAAACCACCAAATTAAAGTTTCTTGTTAGATTAGTAATTTCTACAATGACCTCTTGAAATACACATCCACTGTCAATTGTTCTAATTATGTTAGTATGCGTATGTGTCACCAGCTGTCACTTGTGTTGTGTCAACAGGTTCCAGTATAATTATATTGCAGGCAAGTGTGTACATATTATAGCTTCCTATTCTGCCAGTGGTGCCCAAATGGCTTGTGGTATGAGGTTAAACTTCATAGTGATTAAACCTAACCACAGTGTTTGTCTGCTAGACTACAACTCATGATACAGTTGCTATGGAATTCTCAATATCCTGTATTGTTTAATTGATTCATGAATTGAAGTGGTACATGAGAGGAACAGAGTTCAATAATTCAATGCAACGAATATGTCCCACATGCATGGACCATATCTGTGTAGGTGCCCATTTTTTAAATTACTGTCATAATTTACCTCTTTCATGCAGTTGACCCCAGATGGACCTCGACTAGCATTGCTCTCACTGTGCTGGTGGTGGTACTTATTCTGGCAGCAAGCATTGCCTTCTCCTTCATCTGCTGTTTCATGTTGAAAAAAAGGGGAGAAGGTGGCTAGTGTAGTGATTTATACTAAATTTGGTAGACACGCTCAGTACTTTTTAACTTAAAGTGTGATGTTTCATTAATATATAATGAAATGGCCGTTTTTGACATATTTTGGAGAGTTGTGGGAAAGGAGGGTGTAAGAGACTGGAATGCTGTAGCGGAGAAGTTACTGTGGGGAAATAATAGCTGATAATTCTGTACATGATGATATATTCACTCACACAGTGTGGAGTTACATCCACTTGTCTGTAATATTTTTGTGTCTCCTAGGATGTCTTTCTGCTCATGGACTGTTGCTAATCATCCTAACAGTGCCTGCTAGTCTTAGTCTGGCATTCATATCACTCATTCTTTGGATTGCAGCATTGATCAGCACAATTACAGAGTCTGGTGAGTTGCCGCCATTTTGTGTGTATTATATGATAAATTAGTATGCGCGATATAACAGAAAACCCGCCCTATGGACAGTTTTTAAGTCAGCCACCTGATAAATAAACATGTTTAGTTTGCTTTATGTAACGTGTATGGATTATTGACACTAATCTCATTAATCAAACAAACATAATGCAATTAATAAACATGCCAAGCTTCTGTGATAGGTTGCGTACATTATCACAAAACCACACCCATGATAAAACCACACCCATGATAAAACCACACCCATAGCCACCCAATCTGAATGAAACGTTCGCGAGGAGATACAGTGAGGTGCCCTAATTAATCTTTGAAAGTTTTGTGAAGATCCCTCCAGTGGTTTGGAAGGCGTTAGGGTCTGCACAGACAGACAGACAGACAGACAGACAGACAGACAGACAGACAGACAGACAGACAGACAGACAGACAGATAGACAGACGAATGAATTGTGAATTGTAGTAAGTTACACTAGCAGAGGTACGAGCTTTGCCTGGGTAAAAAGATATTGAATCTGTGTAAATAAACAATACCCAAAGCAGCAGCTGTTAAGCCATCCAAATCTCCCAGAAAATGAAACAAATAACAGGTTTAAGAAGAATGCCAATGGAAATAGTGACCTTAGTTAATAACACCATTTTTCTACATCCAAGCTGAATCACACTTACCAAGAAGAGCATTCACTAAGTCAAACACAATAGCAGCTTTTCCAAAGCCAAGAGCTGTAAAGTGCTTTCTAATGACAATTTTACACACATAATGCAATTACTGAACATTTCATTTATCAACCTTGGATGATGTGAAGGGGAAAATTTGAATCCCTTTTTCCACACCAGGGGAACTGCTTCTGGTAACCATAGATATGTGTATAACATGTTAACAGCAATTATAATTAATCATCATGTATGCGGTTGTTGCAGACACTTGTGATGTGGTGTGGAGGTCAGTTGTGGATGAACTCCTTATTGCAGCTGTGATCTCATCTTTCTTCTCTCTCCTGGCAATGGTCGAAGTTCTCCTTGCCATGTTTGTAAGAGGTAGGTCTGTGATCACTGGTAGTATCCTTCACTCATTCATGTCATGTCTTGCTACATCTACTTAAAGGGTAGCTGAACTGGAAAAAAAATAAGTTTTTTTTGTTATCTTATCTTGTCCTTGATGTATAACCTGGTATAAAAAAAAGTTGGAAAATTTTAGTCTAATATTCATGTAGAAAACTTAGCTTAAAAATTTTACTTTCTGTGGGGATGTAACTATTCATTGATGTCACATGGGGGTCAGCTGTAGCCCGAACTCAATGGAGGTGATACGCTATTTCAACAAACTTCAATAATTTCTGGAGTCTGGAGGCCCAATTCCACCGGTAAGTCCAGGATTGGTAGCAGCACATTTACATCTAGAGAAATAGCAACTGAAAACGAGTTGTGGAGTTGGAAATCTGAAAGAATAAGTGAAAAGATCTGTCTCTTGGGAGAGTGCGATAATTATTCATACCTTCAGATCCAATTGATACTGCTTTTCAGTTTCATCTAGCTCTGATTCAGGTACAGAAAGTGAGGATCAAAGACTTTCTGATTTGTCATGATAAAGTATAGCTATTAGCAAATACTTAGTTTTGGCTACTTTTGGTGTGGAGCTAGATATTTAATAGCTAGCTATATAGATACTGAAAATGAGTATCAAAGACTTTTTGATTTGTTATGGTAATACTTGCTAGCTAGTTTGCCATTTTTGGTGTGGAGCTTGAGATTTCATAGCTAGCTAGCTATATAGTAAACTGTGTAATTGTTCTATTTATACTTGTTTATAATATTTATAGCTAATAGCCAGGGGCAGTTACTAGCTATATATGTTATAACCAAGTTTTAAAAAAGAACATGTGCGTACTTAGCTAGCTACTTGAATCAGAGCTGGATGAAGCTAGAAAAGAATCAGTGTCACCAGGCTCTGAAGTTATTAGAAATTATTGCAAAGAGAACTCTTCACTTATTCCAAGACTTATTCCTTCAGAAGAGCTGGGTCTTCAGATCAGCTACTCCAGCAGCTCTACTGCAATTACTATCTCACTAGGTCTCAATGTGCTGCTGCCACTCCTGGACTTACCGGCAGAATTGGGCTTCCTGACTCCAGGAATTGTTGAAGTTTGTTGCAATAGCATATCACCGCCATTGAGTTCTGGCTGCAGCTGTCCCCCCTTGTGATGTCAATGAATGATTACGCCCCCACAGGAAGTGAAATTTTTAAGCTATGTTTTCTACATGAATATTGGACCAAAAATTGAAGAAAAAAATTTTTTTGCCAGGTTATGCATCAAGGACAAGATAAGACAATAAAAAAATTTTTTTTTTCCAGTGGTTACCCTTTAAGACTACTTACATATTTGGTAAGTGCTGTCCACAGGCAGAGTGTATAACATATGTTTATTATTTTGGCACATCAAATTACTTAATGTTGCTATGGCAATGTATTGTATCCACCTGCAGTGAGTGTTGGCTACCATTTAATGACCACTAGTGTTGCTTCAGTAACTGTGCTATAAGACTGAGTGTACCAATCTATACATGGCATGGT
Organism: Lycopodina hypogea; assembly: GCA_963969325.1. Lineage (NCBI taxonomy): Eukaryota > Metazoa > Porifera > Demospongiae > Poecilosclerida > Cladorhizidae > Lycopodina > Lycopodina hypogea. The sequence continues at coordinate 3,701,748 of OZ017790.1, forward strand.
ACCAATGTATACATGGCATGGTACCAATCTGTACATGGCGTGGTACCTATCTGTACATGGCATGGTACCACTCGAACCCCCTCTACTCCATTTTGTGAAGGGCATGTTGTAGGAACCACAATAGATGACACAGAATTTTATTCATTACGTGTATATAATGGGTGTGGTGTTGTTGTGGAAGGAGTTTTGCAAGACCAATGCCACTGTTGGCCAGTATTTGACGCATGAGAGAGATAGAACGCAGTGATTGTGTATGTTTCTATGTGAGTGCTTTCAATTACTACAAACTGTGTTTCCCAATCTTCCTCCACCTATTGAGTCACCATCACCTAAGGTGCTGGTACCAGAGACCCAAGTGGTAGGGCTCAACTATTTCTTTAGATTCCTCACCTTCTAGGGTTTGCCTATGTTCCTCAAGACCTCTACTGGGGAAAATAAGCGAGATAGGCTGAGATACCCAAAACTTGTATCAGAACTAACAGAAAATACACTATCCATGCAGGGCATTACTGTAACGGGATCCTTACTCTGCATCAAGAGTAGCTTAACCAAAATTCGATCACAAGAGAATGTCAGTTTTACAGGATGTAAATTGCAGCGAAACAAAGCCTATTTATGTCATGAAGAATGGTATTACAAAAAATTCCAAAAAATTTTATCGGATTTTGGAGTGCCCAGGGAGCTTAGTTCAGCCACAAAAAAAAATTTTTTTGATATTTTGCGTGAGACCATCCCTTTAAATCACTGACTCCAAACTACATTTCATTTAGTGTCCAAAAATGAAATGCTACTATCATGAGTAAATAATTAAGTGAGTATTTCACTTTACAATATTGCAAAGAAACCATCCCCACCCCCCCCCCCCCCCCCAAAAAAAAAGGCAACATACTTTGAAAGAAGGCACAGAACTGATGACAGTAAAGTTAAGGAATCTCTTCCGATAAACTTCTACTAATCCAACTGCTCATACGAAAAACTCTGCACTTATAGAATAAAGAGCTCCAAGCACCACTTGCTTTGGGCACTATCTTTGTGCAGGACAGATTACAATCAGGAAGTGGACCAGAAGTTAAAAAATTTAGCTTCCTGTTCAACAATATAGCATTTGAGCAATGCTATAATCTGATTGTTATTCAAGTGCCTATTATCCCCTTTTTTGTCCAAATCAAACAATTATTAAATTTATATGAGTTCAAGCATGTTACTAACTATTAAAATACTGGACATATTAAATGTTCCTGACATTAGCAGAATCCCTATAGCTAGTTTATTCTGGACAGATTATTATTATTTATGCAGAACTGTCTCTCTTTTTCCCCTTGCAGTTCAGCAAAGTTCTCCTGCAACTGGCATTACTGAAGTGGTGAGTAGAACTCTAAAAATATTATATTGCACTAGCAGACATTATTGAGTACTAGCCGAGACTGGCCACCCTTTAGGCAGCCACCTCATCCATCATAGTCACATGACAGTCATGTTATGTCACATGATTGGCATATTATATGACATGATTGTGTCAACAGTCCAGTGTTCAGGACAATGATCCACTGGTGGATCAGCCTAACATGTCCCTCACACAGTTGGCAGACCTTCCTCAGAAGAAGAATGCAAATGAAGTAGATTTGCAGGAATTTTTCTTACTGTTCATGCACTGGCAGCAAACTGTATACTTGATGGTATATCTGTTCCTGCACAGTCAATACGGGCATGTATCCACCCTTGAACACCTGTTAGTTGACACCAAATCATGTCATGGAGAAAGCTGCATTATGTTTCCTTTCTAATCTTGGATCCAAAGTGGCACCATCAAATACAGTGTTGAGAGGTTAGACAGAGTTGCTGATGTTTTGCAGAAACCTTGCCATTGGAGCAGCCAATACCTAATGCCTCATCATGCTATTTCTTTGCAAAGCATTTAGGGCACATGGTAGACATTGACCCAATATTGACATGGATGAAATAGTCAATGTTGGATATGTAATTTAAAGCAGTTCCAGGTAGTTTTAGGGCAACATCAACAAGCTATATAGCTAGGTGACAGTTGACCAGTATGGATGGGGCTCAGGTGCAGATCCAGCAATTTTTAAAGGGATGGTGTCTGGTTCATAGGTCCACTCATAGTGGACCTATGAAGAGAAAATGACCTTTCCGCCTCAGCACTAGAAATAGGTACTGTGCAGGCAATTACTAAGGGGCAGTGAATATTAGGGAATGAATCCTTATTACATGCACTAAGAGATAGTAGTTTATCTTGTAGATGAGTTTCCTTTTTTTTTCTTTTTTTTTCATTAAATGTATATTTCTTGGAAATGGAAGGTCACACAAACCCAATAAAATAAACTTCTGAACACACACTGGTCAACAGATTCTGTCACAGAAGTGACAAGATATGGATATGTTTGGGGCTCGTTTTTCTGGGAACACTTTTGGAAATACCAATGCAATGGCATCAACAAGTGGAAGGATCTCAGAATTGTACCAGGAGCTGAATGTTTCATCAATGTTATCTCTAGCAGACCTGATATACTTACTTCCGTAATTTGAAGCCAGTAACTTCACTTTATCAAGAATATTTTTGTTAATTAAAAAAAAGGCAATGGTTTTAAAACAAGAAAATATACACTTCATTCTTTGAGCTTTCACTTTTGTTTCTCTATACCAATTCCAGTTGTTATAATTTAATAGTAAATTTTGATACTCGTTGATCTACCAACCCCACATGTAGGTTATTCAGATCATCAGATCTTACCTAGAAGAATGTGACTCATGTAGTGCAGACAGGATTTATGTCGATAGGATATAGCTCAAGGGCAAGCTGAAAAGTACACTGACTTTTTCTTTTTTTTCAAAGAAATATTCTTAAATAATAGTTAATCAATGATACAATCAAAAATAAAGCCATAATATTGCTCAAATTTACACTCTAGCTATGATTTAGAGCTCAACAGAAGGTCCTGTCCACACTAGATGTAAATTAAAGCTTGAGTGTAAATTAATCTCTGTTGTTTAAAATTGATTAACTACAAAAAAAAATTAAGTTTTCTTTGAGAACCAGAAAAAATGGGTGGGGGGGGGGGGGGGGGGGGGGGTTACAAGCCCCATAACCTCCCCCCTCTGGATGTGCCCTTGGGGCCAATAGTTGACAATAGTGCCTGTTGTAAAGTTGGCTGTCATCTATTAGAGATATCTGCACAGCTCTCAGGTCAGGCGTATAGCATAATAGAGACAGGCCTGCATCTGTTGAGAGGTCTCAGCCTCTGTGCTTGCTGCTGAACCTATGCAACAAATTCTTCCACCTGGCCACACTAGCTTCTGTCGATGTGTGTGGCTAAAAATGCAAAAAAAAAAAAAAAAAAAAAAAAAAAAAAGGTAGTTAAGACAAAGCCTTGGACCTAGCTATATAAGACTTGGAATATACACACATCACGGCTCTGGGTGAGACATGGGCTAGGTCCCACATAGTCACACCTCTTATTCTGGGTGTGTGAGGCTAAAAATACCATAATTGGTACTTAGTCAAACCCTTGGCCATGGGTTGGGTCAAACTTGGCCATGGGTTGGGTCAAACTTGGCCATGGGTTGGGCAAACTTGGCCATACCTCTTCTTATGAGCATACCATTATATCCCTGGCAACTGCAGGTATGCCTGCTAGAAGTAATAGATAGCTCACTGGAAAGGTCAATGATTAAAGAAATATACAGTAAAATATTAGGCATGACTAAATTATTATAATTTTCATGATAGGGGCAAACTCTTGGGCTTTTTCATTTTTATTCCAGAATTAATTGTGTCGTCATGAGAACACATTCTATTCGAATAAAAAATGATTGTACCTAATATAGTGTGGTGTAGGTCTGCCATAATCAGCATCGACATTGTGTTTGTTTTGTTCCAATATCAGGTGTTGGTTAGGCGTGGACAACAACAACATGAATAACATGGTGAAGCACGTGACCAAGCTGTCAGAGGAGTGGCTGAGGATGTGGGTGATCATCAATTCATTCTTGGTGTTGAGGGCCACTCAACATGATGTTGAGAGTTCCTCAACATGTATCATAACTAGAACAAACCTCCCATTAATTTTTAATTATATGTTGATGTCAATGTTGTGGGTCTGTCAACGTGATCTGATTAATCAGAATGCATCTGTCATATTAATTATATGTTAAAGGAATAGCTATAATTTATATAGTCATATGCAGGTCTATGGTGTATCTGTATACTTGGACTCGTGTGTGTATTATAGAAATATGATGTCTTGCTTTCTGTCTGGGAGGATATAAAAGTCCTTGTCAGTTTTGTTTGAGTCTTGTCTTAATCATTGATTATAACCTCTATGAGCTAAGATTCAAATACCTAAATTTCTCTGGTGGATCGTAGTGAGGGAATAGTCATAGAGGCATTACTCTGGTGGCAGCATTTACCATTAGCAGAAGGGAGAATAGTTTAGACTAGTTTAAGCTATTCAGCAAGGGCAGCCCTTCACACTTGGTTGGTTGAGAGTAGTTCTATTATATGGTATAGCATGTAATATATTTGAAATAGTCATGTACTCGTACAGTTACTGATTATATTTGCAGGTGCAGTACAACTGTGTGGTTTCTATGAATGATGTATCTATATTATTATTTGTGCTAAATCCCTGCCTGCCTGTCGGAAATTTTGAACCCAGGCCCCACGACCACCATTACAATTGTGTTGGGCTCTCTTCATCACCAGTCTGTGCAGAATGTATCAGGGTGGGTGGGTGGATAGGTGGGGTTAAGCATGCAAAAGAGTCAAAGGACAAACCATAAACAATGTTTTTGGCAAATTCTGGGACTGGAATACATAAAATGATGAAAATGCAACGACCCTATCGTTAATGTGGTGGTGACTTTCAACCAAGAAATAAAAAAGGGACTTTATAATGGCTTAGTGGGGAGTAAAAATTTCAGCCAGAATATGTTCATGCACAACACTCAAACCCATGCACGTAGACACCTGGAACTTGGCATGCATGCACAATTTGACTCACTCTGGCAGTGATGCTAGCAAAGCTGTAATATTTCTGTTTGCTGGACAACTGGTGGCTGTACTTTTTCAAGTGGCACAAGGAGCCTATGGTTTATTTTATATCTGTAAATAAAGCTAACCTTGTGGAAGAGAGGAAATAGTAGTTGTTTACACGTGATTATTTTCTGATTGCAACAGTAAACGCTAATCAACATTAAGACCAAGTTGTTTTCTATAGTGACAGGTTTTCTTTGATTTGTAAAGAAAGGCAGAAACTTTATGATACTGTACTGTATATATATATAATAGACTAGCAGTATATACCCCGCGTTGCCCAGCCAATATCAACATGAAATATAATAGAAGCTACTCAAATTCTGGCCTTGTTGTTCCTTTGGCTACAACTTAACCACACCCACTGGCACACCTACATTCAGTTAATATGCTCACTCTTTTACTTGGGGAACACATGCTGGATTTCAGCCTGGTAGGTCCTTAAATTACCTTTTTCTAGCCAAAATGACTTTCTATGGGTATGGCTATGGCAATGGCAAAATTACACCCACTACCATGCCTTCACATGTTTAGTAATGCTCACTCAGATTCTTAGAGAGCTCATGCCAAATTTCAGCTGTTTTGGTTCTAGTGATTGGTCATGATGCCTAGACACATACATACAAACATACATCCATACTTACAATCAAAATATATATTAAAATGGGTTTGGTGAATTTAACTCCTTATGTTCAATCTTTATTCAGAAGTTTTTCCTTTTTTTGGCAATTTTTCTCTTTACACACCAATGAAAAATGGTGTAGCAAAGAGGGATCCCGCCCATGTCACTTCCAAAGTCAATTTGTGTATGTTTAAGTCTGTTGCTCCAAGGGGTCGATGGCCAAAGTACCATATTTGCCCCCTTTTTGGGCCTGACATGAAAACAGAAATGGGTGTGGTCATATTCATGTACTTAAAACATTCCCTAGACTATATTGATTGCAATTATATAGGATTCATGGGTCTAACTCCTTTGGTTTAAGCGTTTTTGCTGAAACACCATTTTTGGCATTTTTTGCCTTACACAAGGAAAGGAAGAAGTATGGCCAAGTAGAACCCAGCCCGTGTTACTCCCAGAGTCAAGTTGTGTATACATAGTAAGTTTTAGATCTGTAGCTCCACGGGTTTTTCTTGCAAAATTACCATTTTTGGCTTTTTCTCATTACCATGGTAACCATTTTCCATATTTTTTTTAGCCCATGTTTTAAGTTGGGTCAAAACCTATCATCATGCCAAGTTTCATTGAAATCCACCTACTGGTATGGCCAGAATGATGGTACAAACTTACAGACAGACAGACAGACAGACAGACAGACAGACAGACAGACAGGCAGACAGACAGACAGACAGACAGACAGACAGACAGACAGACAGACAGACAGACAGACAGACAGACAGACATCTCCTTTAATATATATAGGAAATGATTATATAACTATGTATATATACAATTAAACTAGAAATCATTCAAGGATGGAATCCTACAAGCTGCACATCCATACTTTTCCTATTGTGTAGGGCTCATGTGTTTCACAGTTTTTAGATTGACTGAGTGTGTTCATGTAGTGTATATTGGGTCAATTACAATTTAATTGTAATTACTGTATATATGTATTTATTTTATTCTATTTGGGGTTGGGGACTGTAAACTAACCAATTATTAGGTGTGAACTATAGTGAATGTCATGCTATGCCCACCCCCCCCCCCCCCCCCTCAAGAAGACCAGAGCACCAGGAGCTATGGCCACACCAGCAGGGACCACACCAGCAGCAGAGGATGGCTCACTACAGGGTAAGTGGTGTGGGACTATGAACTCTGGAATATGGCCAAGTGGTGTGGGACTATGAACTCTGGAATATGGCCAAGTGGTGTGGGACTATGAACTCTGGAATATGGCCAAGTGGTGTGGGACTATGAACTCTAGAATATAGCCAAGTGGTGTGGGACTATGAACTCTGGAATATGGCCAAGTGGTGTGGGACTATGAACTCTGGAATATGGCCAAGTGGTGTGGGACTATGAACTCTGGAATATGGCCAAGTGGTGTGGGACTATGAACTCTGGAATATGGCCAAGTAGTGTGGGACTATGAACTCTGGAATATGGCTACAGGGTAAGTGGTGTGGGACTATGAACTCTGGAAATATAGTGCTCAGTCAAATGGTGTGGTGTAGTTGGAGGGTCTCACGTTGTCATGGTGATGCAGTCCAGAGATGGTAGATGAACCATTACACACTAACCTGCAGGCTCATCTTTAAGGAATGCATGAGCATGAAAGAGAGCTTATGATGCATCTACCCACCAAACACAGTAACCATAGCAACACAGATACCTTGATTAGAGTGAAGGGCCCTTGAGGCAAGCCTAGAGACTATATAGAGACAGCACACACATACCTAGATATATTGTGTCTCTATGGTAATCCCAACAAGAGTGTGTAAATGTGTGTGTGAATTATTTAATGTACAGTGACTGAGGAGGAACATTCCTGTGGGCAACAAGTCCACACACCAAACAAGGACCAGGTGAGTGCTTGCGGAGGTAGCTCTCAACCTGCATACCTCATTCCAATGTGTGATTAAAATTACTAACTCCTCATCATGTTGTTACCACCATCAGAATCAGGCTGCAAGGCCACATGGGGAAGGGGGCATAAGCAGGTGCCTATACCATGGTCTAAGCCATGATCAATAAAAAAAAATAATAAGGTGAGGAATTGTTATAGACAAGTCTTAGTACTTGGTGTATTATAGGTGCTAAATTATGTCAGTTTTGATAATATTTTGTGACTATAGCCAAGACAAATCCTTGGCTATAGCTATAACCAAACAATACCCACAGGGATACAAATCAAGCTGTCTAAACTATCAGTTAGATTCAACCACAAGTAATTAATTCAGGCATGAACTATTGGCCCCTCTCTGAAATCATGTCCAATGGTAACCAAAGTGTACAATCCAATGATCCACTAAAGCTCCTGCACATATATACTCAACTTTGACTATAATGTTTGATGTTGAAATTGGCTGGGCAACACCGGTATACACTGCTAGTAACATGTTTTGTGGTTGGCAATTTGACAGAATTGCTTCAGGGCATCTGCTATACCAGTCGACTATTGTGAGTAGGTAGGTATGTCTACCCTGGGGTAGTGGTAACAGGCCCACTAGGTCAATATGAGGTACAGGGAAAGTTTGTATTGGAGCTGCCCTGATGTGTCTCAATCTTGGCTTAGGTTTGCAGTTTCTTGTCCAGCTTCAATTTGCTTATGAATACTGTGCCAACAAACATTTGTTCCCCCCCCACCCCCCTTTATAATAAGTGTTCAAGGGTTTGGCCTAAGTACCATTTCAGGTGTTTATAGCCTGACATGTATAGAGGAAGAGGTGTGGCCAGGTGGGATGTAGTCAAAATATAAGTGTGTGTGCATGCCGAATTTTATGCATCTTTGCCAAAGAGTTTGTCATCAGTAACTCTTTTTTTGGAATTTTTTGCTTCACACACTCACCGGAAGAGGTGTGACCATGTGGTGCGTAGACACGATTGTCAACAGCAACAATACAGGGCCACCCCAACAGAGTGGTGACATAAAATATTTCTGATACCATGTCAATCAATATTCAATATGGTTTTCATACATATCTCTTTCCTTTCCCTTTTTTCGGAAAAAAAAAGAGGAACGAAAAGGGGGGAAAGTCATGTTCAGGATAAGACAACAAGTTTCCTCTTTAGAGACCTGTGCCTCAAGAAAGAGGTGTGGCCAACTGTGACCCAGACCATGACTGAGGGTTTTTTATACTAATTACCATTTTGGTATTTGTAACAATGCATGCCCAAAGGAAGAGGTGTGGCCAGGTGGGACCCAGCCCATGTCGCTTCCAGAGTCCTTATGAGTGTGCATTTCATGTTTTAGGTCTTCTATAAGTAATATTTTTGGCATTTTAGCCTCTTATTCTCACAGAAAGAGGTGGGGCAAGGCGACCTACATTTTTTGGCATAAAAATCATCCATGATGAAATATGTACGTGTCTACCATCCTGAAGTGGGCTTCATTTGGTGTGGTGGTTTGACAGGAACTGAGCATACACAAACCTACCTACCTACCTACCTACCTACCTACCTACCTACCTACCTACCTACCTTCCTACCTATCTACCTACCTACATACAAATAAACCATGATTAGCCTGACACTACCAGAGAAAGAGATGTAGCCAGGTGGGACCCAGCCCATGTCACTCCCACAGTTATGATGTGTGTTATGGCAAGTTTCAGGTCTGTAATCCAAGAAGGGAGTTGCCTGCGTAACTTAGTAACAACTTTTAGCATTTTTATCTTGACACATCCACAGGAAAAAGTGTGGCCAGATGGCCCAACTCATTTTGGGCTGAAAACTGTCCTTTGCTTAGAATGTGCCTGCCCTGAGGAGCAAATTTCATTTTGTTTGGTTCTTTACATGCATACTCACATACGTAAGAATCAAGAGTGTGGCCAGATGTGGTCAGGATCGATCCACTATGGCCTTATATCAGGAATTGAAAGAACAGAAGAAGGAAGAAGGAAAAAAATAAAGAAAAAATATCAAGAAGAAAAAAATGCCAAAATTAAAAAGAATATTAGGGGGGAAAAAGAGCCCAGGCCAGGGATCTGGCACCCTCTTTTCAGCTTGGGGACCTTCATCTTAACCACTGCTCCAGTTAAGGCTTTTTTTATAAAGCAAACATAAATTCCTTTTTTCCCACCAGGAGTGCCACTTTCGGGGGGAATATTTGGCTGACGACAATCACCATATCAAACTACATATATCCTCTGATTTTCACCTTACCAGATACCATAGTTTAAATGGTGTTGCCTATCACACAGAGGTCCAGAATTGGCTGAAAAGTGGCCACAGAATACAATTTTGCTTGAATACTCAATACATTGCTGTGATAATTATGTGAAATCAATATAATTGATTTGGGGACTAATCATTTGTGAGTGATCACATTGTATGAAAGGTCTGAACAATGACACCCTCTTATACCTCAGGGAAATGAATAGCTAATAATTGGATTCTCACAAAGCATACAAGCATACTGAATATTTTCTCCTTAGTACAATTTTCATTCATTCCAGGTGGAAAAAATTCCTTCCTTCTAATAGAACATAATAAATTGGGTGGGGGGGAACAATTTGTTCCTAGGGGAAACTAATATTCGTTGTCTATATGTATCCTGTCAAAGATGCTTATTGGAAACCGTCAGGCACAATGGGTCTCTTTTGCCCTGTGGAGACATCAGATCATAGTACCTATAGGGCCATACCAACTGTCCTGATTTGGCTGTGTTATATGCTGCTCTATCTGGGTCATTCAACTGTGCAGCAGCAATGGTTATGAAGTATACTCTAGGCTACAAGGTGTGTGTACAACTTTAATGACACCTGTTTCTGTGGGCATATGAAGCTAAAATGCCAAAAATGGCAGTAGGATAAACACTTGGACCTAGGGACTACACCTTGTGATGCACACACGTCATGAATCTGGGGGCAACATGGAGAGAGTCCCACCTGGTTACACTTCTTTCTCTGGGCATAGCAGGCTAAAAATAGTTTGTAAGTATGTGTTATGTATGTTTGTGTGTATCCACTTTCAAACCAAACACTATAACAAATGCAACCCGCCCTTCAGGGTAAATAAATACATGTAAACAGAGGATATTTTTAAATCCGAAATATATATACACTTGGGCCACCAAGCCACGTCTTTTCTTGTAGGCATATGAAGCTAAAAATTCAACAAAATAAATAAGTACTTGGGTCATCTGTTGGACCTGACATCTAAAACTTAGCATGAATACTCATCATTACTCTGTGAGAGACATGGGCTGGGCTCCACCTCTTCCTCTGGGTGTGTGAGGCTAAAAATGATACTAGGTCAAATGCATGGACATAGACTATATCACATTTGGCCACACTTCTTCATGTGGGCATGTCATTATATCCCTGGCAACGCCGGATATGCCTGTTAGTATATATATATATATATTATACTAGTGAAAAACCTGCCCAATGGGCGGTTTTTCAGTTGGCCTTCGACCTCCTGCACTAACAAACCTTTTCGGTTTGCTTAATGTATTGGCTATATAGAGGGGGGGTTGTGAAAAAAGGGAGGAAAAGATATGAAAGGATAGGAGAAATAGAAAAAAATAAAAGGGAAAAAAAATCTTACTCCAGAATACAAACCTCCAACTAAAAGCTTGAGAGACATGTACCTTTATAGAGTAGCCATGGTTCCTTAGGCTTTTTTGTATTAGGAACTATTTGACTTCTATATTCGTTTTTTCACCGAGCATTCCCCAAGATAAAACTCAATCTCTGCACTCCTACTCCCAGTGAGTGGTTCCCCAAATAGACTGTGAAAATTACTACGGACAGACAGACGAGAAAACTATATATAGTGGGATGTTGTGTGTGTGTGTGTGTGTGTGTGTGTGTGTGTGTGTGTGTGTGTGTGTGTGTGTGTGTGTGTGTGTGTGTGTGTGTGTGTGTGTGTGTGTGTGTGTGTGTGTGTGTGTGTGTGTGTGTGTGTGTGTGTGTGTGTGTGTGTGTGTGTGTGTGTGTGTGTGTGTGTGTGTGTGTGTGTGTGTGTGTGTGTGTGTGTGTGTGTGTGTGTGTGTGTTAAGTGTAAATCTGTGTGGAAGTAATGATATATCCACACACTCTTCCTGCATTAGAATGGAGTTACTAGTGAAGGGGACCAACCTCCTACAGTGTGTGCATCCTCCACCCTTGACTGAAACTATGCCATGGAAGAAGGGGAACAGTGTGTCTGGTCCATAATCCACAAATAGCCAAGCACCACCTGAAGCTGTTCCATTTTATCTGTGTTAGGTTGTGTGTAACAACTATATATTTAGTGCATTGACTCTCATACAGTGTTTGATATTGCATCATTCTATAAATTTTTGCTACATCTTTCTTAATTATTTTGTCCTTCATTTTTATGTCCTCATGTTTGGGCTGGAGGGAGGGGGGGGGGGGGGGGGGGGGGGGGGGGAGATGAGAAATCAAGCAGTGATTCTATTAACAAGAAGAAATAGGTACTAATTCACATGTAACTAAGTATATAAAATTAAAAAAATTTAAAAATGACCAAAATAATTGGCATACATATGAAGGTGGGGCCTATTGTTTATATTTATTAACTTTGAAATCTGGTCCAAGTGGTAATAGGTAAAAAAACAAAGTGAAAATGGTAGATGATGAAAAAAGCTTACATGAATAATTTATTGAAAACTAGACACATTTTGTTATTTCTTTCTATTGAAATTTCCACATTTGGGGACACATTGTGTGACATAATCTATCTGTTAGGACTTGTATAAGTGTGTAATTAAAAAAAAAAAAAAAAAAAAAAAAAAAAAAAAAAAAGAATCACCCCAAAATTCACAAATACCTTCTTCCCCCCCCCCCCCCCCACAACCACAATGACCACAACTACTATAAAGCTGTGTGGACCCCACTTAGCTAAAAGAGTACCCTTTACCACCTAAGGGTCCCTTAATGACAGATAGCCACAACACACTTTAAAAACCATCCTCATTTATTATTATAACTAAGTAGTAAAAACAGCAATTTTCTCTAAAGGGTCAATAGATCTCTTTTTTTTTTTTTTTTTTTTTTTTTTTTTTTTGTGCTACAAATGATATATAATTAAGTAAATTTCCTAAAATTTTCACCAGGATCCAAGTGCTTCTAGATGGAATATCCACATTAACAGGAAATCGTTCTTACACTGAGAAATCAACTTGGCCTCCATAGCACATCTTCCTCAAATCCACCATAACTCAACAATGGATCATCTATATTGCTCCATTTGAAATACAGCTTCTACAGATGTTGTGCAACTATACAAACAACAAAACAGAAAACCACAATTCATGAATAATTAATGAGTTGTGGATTCCTCCCCCTTCCCTATATAATAAATGGAAATAATGAATATGCATTTAAGTGAATTCCAATTACATTTTTCTTGGTTGCTGGTGCTGGTAAAGTATTTTAATTTTTATTTCCTCACTCAACCAGGGTTGCCATTTATCCTATTCACAGCCAGAAAATTCAAAAGAAGTCCTAATGGAAAATGAAATTAGGACAGGAAAAAATTCTGACTTTAAAGCAAAAGAATTGTCCTAAAATTGTCCTTTTAGCAGGTTGCTCTCAACCAAAAATAAGTCCTCCCCCCCCCCCCCCCCCATTAATCTGGGCATGGCAGCCTCTCCCTCCCTCTCAAAACCTAGTTGAGAGAGGCTGGCCATGCCCCCATGTTAGTGGGCCAGAACATGCCAATGATATCTGAGCACTAAACAATTATATATCTCCTAAATAATTTATTTAATGTATACATAATTTAATAATTTATTTAATATATACAGTTTTATGAATGAAATTTCTGTCCTAAATCTGTCCTTTTCAATTTCATTTCTGGTTTTAGTGGCTAATTAACACACCAATAAAGCACTCATTATATTTTAAACACTTCCGGTTAACTAGTAGGGGGGGGGGGGGGGGCTCACGTTATCACATTTCAGTTCCACACTTTTCTTACATTTCAGTTCCACACTTTTCATCGTCACACTTACCCTGTCTCCTTTTTTTATTGAATTGCTCCAGCTGGTTGGGCTATGACTTGGATGGTGGATAAGGTACGTTGAAAGGTGTGGTAAGTTATTGTTGTGAGTAGATTAGCTTATCAGCAACCTGCGTGAACCAGGGACTGATGGTTGAGTGTCTAGTACCAGCGTAGAAATAAATGGTTTGATACGGAGCTGTAATCATGGTCACTGGTAGCTACAGTGTATGTGGTTGGTTATTAACATGAATAGACCAGCAGTTTTCCCTGCATTGTCATTGCAGACATTTGAAATCACCTGTAGTGGTACTAAGTGGTAGCTTATTCAGTGCCTGCTTTAGCCACTTCAAACAGGTGTTCAAAAACAAGCTTATTTTTTCTAAGCAATTTTGTTGCATTACCATAGACAATAAATCTCTTCATGGCATGCTAGTGCTTTATAGTGCTTCAAATCTAGCACAAGCCTGCACTGTAACCCTAGTGCTTTGGATAGCTAGTCATACCAGTAGTCATGTCCTCCTGTATAACATCCTCCTATAAGACAAATCTTCCTGTATATATCCTTCAGTAAGACGTGGCCTTCAATAAGACATTTACTCACACATGACATTTACTCACACAAGACATATCCTCCTGTAAAGTCCTCCTATAAAACATGTCCCTAAGTAAGACATGTCTTTCCATACAAATTTAAATAAGTAAATTTTGAGGCCGTTTATCATTCACTATATCTGGGGTAATGCTGGGTATGTCTGCTGGTATACATGATATCAAGCTTATCATTCCCATCACAGAAATTAGGAGTGTGTATGTAGTAGATACAGATAGTATTACTGATAATATTTTTGTGTGTAATATTTTTTTATGTTGTAAGGGAGGGAGAACAAATATTCACCAACTCCTTCGTGGGAGGAATAAATATTCATACCCTGAGAGAACAAATATTGGCGAATATTTGTTCCTTGGGGAACAAATATTCTTTAACACTAGGCATACCCTATAGTCTCTTATAAATGCACTCCATACGATGATTTGCTATGATCTTTTGTGTTTACATGAATCTAATTTTTTTTTTCTGTTATGGTTGTTATTGCAATATAGGGATTTCTTCTGGTCATAGTCATGGTACTGATGACGTGTGCTACCTTGACCAGTAAGTGCTTTATCATGCATTCATTATAGTAGTTCAAGCAGAAGATGGATTACCATGGCTTCCTTCAGGGGGAGCCAGAGATATTTAAAAGTGAACGCACCATGTCATTTCTTTTATTAACAGCTAGCATAAACTCCACCCTGTGGGCAGTTTTTTTAGTCGGCCACCTGCAGTAACAAACATGTTTAGTTTGCTTTATGTGACACTAGCAGCATATACTCAGCGTTGCCCGGCCAATGCCAACATGAAACATTTTAGAAACCACTTAAATTTTCAGTCTGGTTGGTCCATTAATTTGCTTTAGGCAGCCAAACAACTTCATGTGGGTGTGGATAACACCAAACCACACCCATTGCTATACCTATATATGGATAATAATGCTCACTCGGTTACTTGGTGTCCATAGGCAAAATTTCAACTTAATTTATCCTATAACTTACATGGGCATGCCCACAGGTTAAGGTGTGGCCAAGTGAGACCCAGCCCATGATAATCCCAGCGTCAAGTTGTGTATACATGTCAAGTTTCATGTGTCAGGATTAAATGAAATAAGTGAGTTGTGTTCAAATTCACAAACACCTCCTTGCCACTGAAAAGAAAGAAAAAAATAGAAAGAGGAAAAAATGAGACCAAACGAATTGAAACTCCTTTACAGGTTCCCCCCTACTGTAAGTTTAACTTCCTTAAGTGAACACCTGCTCAAATTCATAACTTTGCTCAAATTCACGGTAAGGGAAGTATGAAGCTTCCCCAGAGTGAGTTACTGAGAGTGAAGTCTTTCTCAGAGTACAATATATATATTTTTAATTTATTTATATATTTTTTTAATTACTTGCGTTGCAAACGAAATTAACAAAATGAGGGGGGTGGTTGAGTTGTGGACGCTTCACAGACATTAAAGTACTGGGTTTTTTTACCCATTTACTGCTTTTTTCAACCTATTTACCTTCCGTCAGGTCACTCAGGATAATGCAAGGAGCAGAATGAAACTGGAGTGGTGGTTGTGGGATGTGTGGTTCAAATGTTTTTTCTTGCAATTGCACATGCAGGGAGGTTACAGAAATATATATATATATATATGATTCCTGACCCACAATATAGAGTGGCTTATTGGGGGGATAACTGTAGTACTCACAAATAGAAGGATGCTGTAAATTTAAAACTGAAAGCTTATTATCTTAGCTAAAATTCACATCTTTACTATTTAAATGAACTTATTGTTACTTCAATAGATATTACTAGAAACAAAACTGCAAGAGTGCCTTAATATGAATGGCATATGAAATGCCTGCCTGCATGCCTGCCTGCCCGCATGCCTGCCTGCCCGCATGCCTGCATACTTGCCTTTGTGATTGATTGCAGTCTTAGTGAGATAATTTCCTGCCAATACTCAATATTCCTTCTTGAACATTTCCATAACTACATCAGCTAGTTAGCCTGGAATTTTCATTCATTTTTTCTGTCCATTTCTTTAGCCATACTAGAGGCTAAATACCTACTGTTCTGTTCAGAATGCAACGGCTTCCAACTTTTTTGATTTTGATATAAACCATTACGCAATGTTTATTCCATTCCAAAGTCATGATGACCATTACCTGTTCATGTAACCATTAAAAATATATATAGTAGTGGGGAATCTTTCTCAATTTTACAGGTGAATGTGAAGTGTATAAAAACATTCATAGCCACCCAATTTATAGAAATATTTAGTAGGCACTATCGATACAGTTTCATGGAAAATCTAAAATGATTAATATTGTAGCATGTGTCCTGTATGTTGTAGTATCAGGAGCCCCATACTATGTGGCTCTACATCTGTGCCTGCTTAAAATATGTCTTTGTAGTTTCTGAAAATTGTTTAAGATACAATTTTTGCTGATGTGAAATGTTTGTAGCTATATTGCTACCATGCATCGAATGCCACACTAACAAGATCTACTGTTACCACTGAAATAACACTTCATAACAAAATAATCATTAAAATATAGTTTTCCTGAAAAATAAATTTGATGTATTTATCTAACATATTATTGAAACGCTGATCACATAATTGAATCAGAGGACTGTGTGATGAATTGATAATTCCTCTACTAGCACTTCAGACTTTCACTGTTCATATTTTGAATATATTAGAGGTTCATTTAGTGCTGGGGCCTGGGACACAGATGCCTTATTCATTTTTATTGTTACTTTTGAAATAAATGGCTGCAGCTAAGTGACCAGATGTGATACATTTATAAACTGACCAATCAAAACAATATTAGCTAATAGCCTATCAACAATGGTTTTAACTTATGGCTAATCTTACTATAATTCACAATTCTTCATCTTCTTGTCAGTCTGTGTGTGTGGATCCTAATGCCTCCCAAACTGCTGGATGGATTTTCACTCTGTATGTCCAGTCGAAAGTTTATTCAAATCAGGTGGTTATGGTATAATTTTGTTAATGGGTGTGGTTTGGTGACGTAGAATGCCTAAACTATACCTGAAATTGTGCATGTTTATTAATTGTATGATGCTTGTTTGATTAATGAGTTCAGTGGCAAAAATACTTGGTATATAAAAGCAATGTTTGCTACTGCAGGTGGTCAACTTAAAATTATGAAAAAGAGCCAAAAATGGTCCTTTTTCCAGAAATAAGAATGGAGTTCCAAGCCTAAAATTGGCGAAAAGACCTAACTTGACTCTGTGAATAATATGGGTGGGTCCCATCTGGCCACACTTTTTCTTCTTTGTGTGTAAGGCTAAAAATGCCAAAAATGCTACTTCTAAAAAAAAGAAAATCTCAGATCTAGTCACATGTTCACTTTTGTTTCAAAAGTCTACCATATTATTTGAAGAGTCAAAGGTGAGCTAAAGGGCGGGGTTTTGTTGCTAGTTTATGGGGGAAGGAACCCACAACTTATCAATCATTCATGAGATATCTACTATGTACCATAACTTTGTTGTCATTTACCCCCTACCCTTAATTATATTGCCCAATGACAGCTTAGTTCAAATCTTTCCAATGATATACCTTAGGACTCTATAAGTGTCACACTATAAAAAAAATATTAAAAAAATTAAAAAAATAAAAAATCCAAATATTCACAAATACCTCCCCTTCCCCCCCCCCCCCCCCCCTCCTACAACACTGACCACAACTACTAGAAAGCTGTGTGGACCCCACTTAGCTAAAAGAGAACCCCTTACCACCAAAGGTTCCCTTAATGACAGATAGCCACAACACACTTTAAAAACCCTCCTCATTTACTATTGTAGCTAAGTGGTAAAAACAGTGATTTTCACTATATGTTCTCAGCACTTATAATAGCTGTTTTTACACTTAAAAGATATTGCATAAGAAGAGCTACAGAATGGTGTATAATGAAGTATATTTCCTGACATTTTCACAAAGATCCAAGTGATTCTAGATGAAAGACCTCTGAGAAATCAACATGGCCTCCATAGTGAATCTTCCTCAAATCCATCATAACTCAACAATGAATCATCCATATTGCTTCATATTGGAAAAAAAAAGGAGCTTTTACAGATGTAATTATACAAGCAACAAAAACAGAAAACCACATTCATGAATAGTTAATGAGTGGTGGAGTACTTCCCCCTATTTTTTATAAATGGAAATAATGAATGGTGCATTTAAGAGAATTTCAATTTCATTTTTCTTGGTTGTTACTCACAGCACAATCTCAAAGGTGCTGGTAAGGTATTTTGATTTTTGTTCTCCTCACTCAACCAGGGTTGCCATTTATCAAAACTGTCCTAATGGAAAATGAAATTAGGACAGGAAAAGTCTGGCTGCAAAGCAAAAAAAAATGTACTAAAATTATCCTTTTAGTAGGCTGCTCTTAACCAAAAATAAAAATAAGTCTGTCCTTTTTTTGTCCTATTCTGTCTTCTTTTTTTTTATTCTTTCAAGTAAATTTTTCTAATTTAGCCTGATCAAATTTCTCTCCAATTGGGCTTAAAAAAACACAACAAACAACTACATTGATAGACAGATCTATTAATAATTTATAAGTAGAATTCTTCAGAAATGCCAATTATTTTATTAAATTAAGAGGCTCCTCATCCCTGCAGAGTCCCTTGTCCCTTGCAGGCCCCAAGGCTTCAGCCTTATGGAATATACAACACTGCCACAACCTGCAGAGTGTTTATTGCCTCATTTTGTTTGAGTGATGCATCATATTTATCATAATATTGATTTATTGCTGTAGACTTATTCGAGTGTCAGATACCATTGGCCTAGGATTATTGTAAACTCCCTGGTTTGATTCAACCCTTGCCTGACTGAGATGATGTGCTGAATCTGTACTGGTGTTGGGATTATATATACTTAAAATACATCATCTTGCTGAATAGCTGACATTAGAATGGCTTCTGAGTGCTCCAGGAGAGGAGAGAGAGGAGAGACTATCCCACCACAGGCACTGATGGTATGTGCTTATGAACTTACACACTCAACAATGACCACATGTTCTAATGAGCTATAAAAGAATATATGAACTACTAGTATACTCCCAGACAATATTGTTACCCAATCACCCAGAACAACAGAAGTTCTTTTAGCACAATCACAATTCATTTGATGCAAGGCACAAAGAAAGTCAAAGCAATAGATCATGTGACCAGCGAAATTAACAATGCCAAAATAACAACGCAAATATTAACTTATATAGTTCAGTTCTTGACATACTCCCCCCATTGACCAGACATGGTCAACTGAGGATATACACAGAAAATCAAATAAACATAATTCTCAACAGTATTCATAGTCCGTTCATGCAGTCTTGCAGCTCTTGAATCCAGATCATCCTTTCTTCATTGGCTCTCTTGGCAGCTGCACGCACAGAGCATCTCTCAGGTTCTTCGCTAGTAGAGACATCAGATTCATCGACAGGGTCAGAGATAGGACCATCATGGCAGAATACAGACGTATCCTCGGACATGACCTTTAGCATCTCTGCTTCACGAATCTCCAGTGGATAGAGAAGCTGCAATGGCCTTTTCAACAGAATATACTGTCGGTCCCTTGAAGCAACTCTCACTAGTGCCCCCCTGGGCAGTCCATCATGTCCAGTGAGAAGCTCTTGGATCCGACCAAGCTTCCACAGTCCATGTGTCAATGTTTCATTATGGACAATAACATTGTCACCTTCGGATACGTGAGGATGATGTTCGATCTTTCTTGTGGAGTAGCAATGACACTCTATGAGCTCATTCAGATACTCAGATCTCCAATGCTTCCACAAGTGGTTTAAGACACTCACCTGATGTTTCATCCTCTTCGTCAGCTGACTAGTATTAACTTCAAAATCTTCATCTGCAGGATCCCACATGCATCCCAAATAATCTGGTAGGTTTATTAATCTTAGGCCAATCACAAGATGGGAAGGGGTAAGAGGTTCTTCAAAGTCGATGAAAGAATTGTAGGAAAGAGGTCTGGAGTTAATCACAGCCTCTATCTCGACTACAGCTGTGAGGAGCTCATCATGAGAGAAATGTGCTCATCCTACCATCTTATGTAGGCAGCACTTGGTGGATTTTACCATCCGTTCAAATACTCCACCCCACCAGGGTACTCATGCAATGTTGAATATCCATTGGCTTCCTTGATTAGTCAAATGCTCTTAAGCAGTCTTATCCTTGAAGGTAAGGCCTAAGTATGTTGCAGCGGCTTTGAAGGTATTTCCATTGTCAGAGAGAAACTTGCGTGGTAGACCACGTCTTGCTGCAAATCGCTTTAAATACCGTATGAACGTCTCGGTGGATAGATTGGGCACAATATCCAAATTAATTGCTTGGGTGACTAAAAAAGTGAACACACAAATCCACACCTTACTGCTACCGCTGGAAGCTTCACTGCGTACAAACAGCTGGCCTGAAAAATCCACACCCGTGTACGTAAATTCTGGGTCTTCCTTGACCCTGAACTCTGGCAAAGGTGGAGGTGGCAGACCGTGGAATGATGCTCTTCATACGGTGTACAATGGCTCTTGTCAGGCTTCAACCTTTTACAATGCAGTATCTCCTTCGGAATTCAGTTAGTGTTTCCTTCACTCCATTGTGCTGCACGCGCCTGTGAGCATCGTGAACTGTGAGAGGTGAATGAATGATTTCGTGGTAACTAAACTGGGTGCTTAGCTGAATAAGGAATCTCTGCATTCTGTAGTCGGCCGCCACATCGCCACAAGCTCCTGCTGCCACAGAATAAGTCTAATTGGCTTTTCAGGGTATTGAAATCCTTCAGGAGGGCCAACTTCTCCTGTGTATTGGAGATCCAAAGCATTTCTGCGGCAGAGATTTCTTGAGGGGTCAATGAGCTTGAAGGATTGGAGTAGCATTTCTTCTTGGTCTTGAAGCATTCCACTACTCTTAGGACATATGCAATGACTCTGAGGAGTCTTTGAAGGTCACTAAAATCTTCACAAGACATCAAGTCTCCAATGGTGGCTTTTCCTTCAATGGTCAACAGATTATGAGACAGCTTGCATATAGAGTTCAACTACTATGAGAATGGCTAAGGCATGGACATTATCTCAGGCATGGACATTGTCTCAACATCAGCAGGTAAAGGTGGGTCTAAGCTAAGCCACTCAGGCCCAGTGTGCCACAGCTGGCTGACTGACAATTCTAACATATCCATTACTCTTGAGGGCAGATCAGCAGGATTGGTAATCCCTGGGCAATGGTGCCAAAGATCGAGGTGAACATTTCGTATCTCCTTCACTCAATTTTGGATGAAGGGCTTCCACTCTTCCATCACAAATGAGTAGATTGACTCAGTATTCCATGGTACTCCTAAGATCTTGCGTTCTTCAAATTTTCGAGTTTGGGAGACTCCCAAGAGTGACTTATGAATAGGTCAGATCATGCTGTAGTGGTAAGTTGTCGGCTATCTTACTCTCTCGAAAGTTGATCTGTTCTTGTAGCGACCTCGAGTTGGTTAGGAACTTTTGCAGGTTAAATCCTCCTTCACAGAAGATCTTCTTTGATTCAGTGTATAGGCGGAAAGTTTCATCTTCATTGCAACCACCAGAAGAATGCTTTCTTCAAATCTGCTGTAAGAGCTGTCTGATATGAATGAAATCGCACCAAAATATCAAAATGTGGTCTCCAGGTTAAGCAGGTTTCAAGCACGTTCACTGATGTAGGATCTCTGGCTGCCTCCATCAAGAAGAAAACGTACTTCAAGTTTACTATGGGAGTCGCTAGGATGGCAAATCACTGCATGAGCGGTCTGGAGGAATACAGCTTGTAGACTGTCGGTACAAAGGGCGCTAGTGGTTTGATTCGACTGAAAAGCCAGAGTATTGGAATTCAGCCCTGATTCAGAATGGTTAGTCAAGCTTGGAGTAGGAATCAACCCAGCATCACAAATGGATGAGTGGTGCTTCTTCTTGCATTTCTGGCATCTAGAGTTGGACTTGCACTCACGAGAGAGATGATATCGGTGCAAACAATTGAAACACAGACCAGTGGTCTTGAAGACTTGTTTTTGATCAGCGGTGTCAGTTATGGATGTGCAGCGTGTGAATGAGTGTAACTTCTGACAATAACAACATTGTGGGTCACCCTTTGATTCTTGGGAATCAGAGAACAGAGTGGAGGCTGTATGATGGTGAAGGATTTGCTCTTTCCCTGGCCATCAATTCTTCGTCAAAGGTGGTCAGCAGTGCGTCCATATTAAGGTTGGAGTCAGATACCTTCCTACTCACAATGAGTTTCAGTTCTGGAGGAAGCTTGGCAAGCAGGACAGGTGAGAAGGGCTCCATAGGATGCAGCTTCCATTCCAAATGACTTCAGACTGTGTACATGTGACTCAGTATTATCGTAGAGCCGCCACAAATCCTTGAGGTTGTGGTCAGAGGAGATAGTGTCCTTATTCAGGAGTGTGTCTATGTGTTTCGAGATAATAACTTGCTTGTTACCAAATCATTTAAGAAGAATCTCTATGGCTGGGTGAACAGCAGGTGTTGGGACCCTAGCTAGTGCTTCAGATGATCTTCCAAGACTAGGTTTAGCTGAGTCTTCGATGTGATAGTCCTCACTATGACATGATTAGACTGACCACTGATGTGGTGACCATGATCATCTGCAGAATCCTCTGTACTGGAAACATGTTTCTCTGGTGATGACTTGTACACCTCTCTACAGTCTTGGCCCACTCAGAGTATAGGTCTGTTGACACTGGATTTTAATTGAGGCATTATGGACTATGCTTTGTTTAGGGATTAGCATGGGTGTAGCCTCAAGAAGGGGCATGTTGTAAAAAATAACCCAAGTATTCTTGCCCTCTTCCACTTTAAAAAATTGTCAGCACCCTTATTATAGCACCCCTATTCAGTGAATATTAATGGCTAGCAAAAACCCACCTGATGGGCGATGGGCAGTTTTCAGTTGGCCTTCAGCCACCTACACTAACAAACCTTTTCAGTTTCTTAATGTATTAGCTATATAGAGAGGGGGTTTTTTTATGGAAAAAGGGGGGTGGAGAAAGGGATAGGGAAATTGGAAAAATAATGGGGGGAAAATCCCAGTCCAGAATACAAACCTCCAATTTTATTGATTGTCCATGGTTTCTTAGGCATTTTTTTTTTTTTTGCATTAAGAACAATTTAAATCCATTTTTCTTTTCTCACAGAGTATTCCCCATAGCGAAACTTAATCTATGCACTCCCAGTGGTTCCCCAAATAGACTATGAAAAAGTTTGTGGTGATTGGAACTTCCATTCAGGAGGAGTAGTACTACTTACAGACAGATGGACACTTGCAAACTATATATAATGGGATATTTCCTAGATGTGGAGAAGGACACTTAACAAGTTTAGGGTATATATCGTGGTTGCGCAAGTAGCACACAGACATCTGGACATAACTTACTTGACTTTACCATACAGTTGAATTAATATCCACTGTACTTCTTGTGGTGTTGTTGATCTTTACCAGTTTTTTCCATGCGCTTTTTATTTTGTCATCTTGCTGTTATTGTTTGGGAGGGATACAACAGTGACGCAAGCTGTAGCAGGGAAGTGGACTTAGTATAATTTCCCTACAATAATTATATATATATATATATACATATATTATAAATAATTACTTTTTACATGAAAGGATATCTCTTCTAAATGAACCGACTCCATATACAATTTTGCTATTATCTTGTAAATAATTCCCTTTTAATTGAGTTTACATGCATCTGTTTTTTGTTGTTGTTGTTTTTTGTTATTGCAATATAGGGATTCCTTCTAGTGGTATTCATGGTGCTGGGTTGTGTTGGCTTAATCAGTTTGTGCTTTATAAAACATTTATTGCACTAGTTCAAGCTGAAGATGAGTTACCATAGTTTGCTTCAGGGGGAGCCAGGGATATTTGAAGGTGGTCACACCATGACATTTCTATTAACTGTATTCATGATAAGTTTGGTAGCTTGCTATGAATAGATTTTTACAGTGGCATTAGGATGGAGATTCACTCGTGCTGTCTAATGCAATGGATTCATCAAAAGATTGCTTAGAAAAAATCTGTTTGTTTTTCTTTTTTTTGGTATTTCAAGTTGAAAACAATATTTCATTTTTTATCCACCATATAGAGTGGCTTATTGGGGAGAACTGCAGTACTCTCAAATTGAAAGATACTGTGAAGTTTAATGATAAGAACCTATTAATTCTGCTAAAAATCGCATCTGCACTATTTCAACGTACTTACTCTTACTTCAATTGATATTATTTCCAAAAGAACTGCAAGAGTGCCTTAATGTGAATAAGGTGTGAAATGCCTACTTGTCTGCATGCATACGTGCCTGCCTGCATGCTTGCCTGCTTGTATGCCTGCATTTGTGGTTAATGCAGTCTTTTTACAAATTTTACAGTTGAGATAATTTCCAGTCAATACTCATTATTCCATCTTGTGAATTTCAATAATAACTACATTAACTAGTTAGCTTGGATTTTTTTTTTCTGTCAATTTTTTTATCCATTCTGGATGCTAAACAGCTACTTTTCTGTTCAAAATGCAACAGTTCCAGCTGTTTTGATTTTGATGCAAGCTATTACAAAATGTTTATTCCGTTTGTTCATGTTAACCATTAAAGAAGAGACAGGGAATTCATTCTTACTTTTTAGGTGGACATACACACCCACCAAATTAATAGACATATTTAGTTGTCATCGATACAGTTTCATAGATAATCTAATGTGATAAATATTGACATTGCTTTTCTTCTAGATTGTCAACAACTGTCTCTGTCTTCTACTCCTCCTACTAATGGATCATACTGTCCAGTAACTGTCAACTTTACTTGCGTGGCAACAGATATACCAATTGCATTAGACTGGAAAATTAATGAAACCACTGTTGTAACTTATACCGTAAGAGATGAAGATGTGTTTCCTCTTATTCTTCCTCCCACTTCATCTATGCCTGAGGGTATTGAAGTGATTATTCTTACTGTTTCTATTGAGGAGTTTCATCTGAACATTACATCGGTGTTAACAGGGAATGTGACTAATCTCAGAGGATCAACAGTTCTGTGTTCATCTCCGTCTCAAATGTTGTCAAGTGAGATATATTATGCCAAAATACAAGGTAAACAAACTACTTGCCGAATTACATCTGTCAACATGCAGGGGTTTAATATGATGGACATGTATATAGTGTACCAATTTAGAAATACAGAGCCTGTTTAAGTAGCTATTATTGCTACTACAGTATAACATTTAGTTTAAATTAGTCTGATACTTCTTCACATATGTCATATTATTAGTGTCTATCAATGCTGAACTCACTTCACACTAGATGTTGTAATTCTTATTTTTTTAAAAAATAGTTTCACTCCACTGACCTACAGTATGTAAACTTTGCATGAAATAGTTTGCGTGGCCATTAGAAATCCTCCCCTTGCAATATCAATAGGTATTCATTAAAAATTGATCCCACATACCCTGTATGAATGTTGATTACAGTTTTCACTATTGAAAAAAAAATTTTTTACCTCACTTTGAATGTTTGCTTGGGAGTAAATCTGCATATGTGTATGAAGTGGTTTGTACTTGTGATGAGAAAAGTGAATAGAGAATAAAACTCCCAGACATAAATACGAGTGTATAAAGTTTGTGTAATTACATTTTTCTTTTATATTGCATGCAAAATAACACCTTACAGAGGGATTTTTTTGTTGGCTTTGGGCCTCATGTAGTTACAAAATTATTCAGTTAGCTTACCATCAGTGATTCATCTATTCTGGAGTTAGTGTTACACAAATTTTTGAATAATGGAAAAGGAAAATTCTATTCAAAGATTTAGTTCAGTCCTTTTGGTGGATGGAGTCATGGAGAGCTAAACAAAGGGTGCATGAAATGGGCCCAAAAAAATGAATAGGATAATCAACAAACACTGGTCATAAAGGGTTTGCTATACTGCACACTGCTAACCTTTTTCATGCAGGAGAGTGGGATGGGATGTACATTTCATGGAGCATAGTGGGACCCTTCCCCCTGACCATGAATCTAAGTTTCCCTTACTTGAGAGACGACTCCATTGGAAACCACCTCATTGGAGAGACCACTTTTTTTTCAAGCAAGATGTTGTTGCTGTATGGATAACTTCCCTATATTGCAAGATCACCTCTTCTGTAAGACCCGAGACTGCCCCAATGATAATATTTTGAGTCCACTATAGAAACCCACAACACTTATGCACTTGTTTACTATGTGCAGTAAGTGGTTGCAGCTGCTAACTATATAATACTAAATATTGTGCATGATAGAAAAAAAAAAACCTAACTAGTTTGAGCCACAGCAACTAGCAACAATCAGCAACAGCAACTAACAACAACCAGCCACAGAAAACAACAACCAGCCACAGCAACTAACAACATCCAGCCACAGCAACTAACAACAACCAGCCACAGCAACTAACAACAACCAGCCACAGCAAACAACAACAACCAGCCACAGCAAACAACAACAACCAGCCACAGCAAACAACAACTGTCAAAGGTTGTCTAGGAATACAAAGACCTTGATCCTAGAAAAAAAATTGCTGTTTTAATGGCAACCAAGCATCTTCATGAATTTAGACATTTTTCTCTTGCTCACAAAAAGGAAAATTTGTTGGAACTGATAAAAAATAATCTAATTAATTTGAGCCACAGCAACTAACAACAACCAGCCACAGCAAACAACAGCAACAACAAAAATGCATTTTTTTTGGTTAATCTTCGGTTTCCTGCAGTAATGTCAATGCATGTCTCAGTTTTGGACCTTGTCCAGTAGTCCAGCAAGATTAGCTCACCTTCATCCCACATGACTTGAGGACTGCTCAATATGTTCTCGTTCGTCATAATGCTCATTGAACACCACTCCAATGGCCCTATGAAGGTCTTTCTGCTTCCCGGAGCAAGGTGGCAATTACTTCAAAGTACATCTGGGGCAAACATCAGGACAATATCTCAATTTACCAGCTAAAGCCAGCATTCATTCCTTCTACAAGCTATGCACCTTACCTGTAGCCAATCAGCTACAGCCACAACCATGCTCAATGCAAACTTTCCATCTTTTGAGGCACCCATTTTTTGTTCTATCCATACTGCCTCAGAACCATCATCCTTCTGCCTCCCCATCTTATACCACTCACTCTTGAAGTCTCATCCCATGACCAAAATGTTTTCACCATAGTGGGTCATCACTGGAGGAGAGTTATGTAGTGTCTGTCTAATTTATTCAGCTCAGCAGGAAAAATCAGAAGATATAATGAAATTGCATTTTTTTATGCTTCAAACTTCGTACTGGATGATTGACATTGTGTTGTTGTTATATTAGTAAGAATTGCAGGAAACAACAGAGTTCCCACCCACCCCCACTTTACTGCATGTTCAATAACACAACAAGAGCAACCTTCACACTCCATTTCAGTCTATAAGCTGCTGTGATCTGTGGAACAGGAGTGTGGTTAATCGCATACCAAATACATAACAGCTACATCTTATTCATGAATATAGAAATATTATTTATGGTAATTTTTTCCTTCTAACAAACTCCATTAAGTAGGATATATAATAAGTAGCCTAGCCTATACAACTATAAAGGTATATAGGTGGCCATTATCAATAGTTGTTTAGAGTAATTGTATTCAAGGGCAATTAATGGAGCATATACAATATGTATCCCATAAAAGCAAACTATAAGTGCTCCTCCTTCTCTTGCATTCTGTTGATGCGGTAAGTTGCTTATGTTGAAGCATTCATATAGTCTGTACAGTAAACTTTATCAGAGTAAAGCTCTGCTTGGACTGAAGGTATTTGGAGCACCTTGGGCTGTATGTATGAATGAATCAAGAGTAGCATGTGTTTTCCATGAAATAGAGGATTGCTAGCTTGGAGAGATTGAGTGAACACTTCTTACAGAGTTTTATTTCAAGATTTTAAGTGTGAAAAAAGTGATTGACTAGTGCAATAGATTTTGTATGTCTTAAAAAATGTTTTTAAAATTGCACTGAAGTTTTATGAGACTTCTTCTGAAAGGTGGCATCACTTCCAATATTGTCATTCAATGCCAAATCTGAATGTTGCTCTAGAATTTGTGCAATTAATATCTAATTGTGATGTGAAATATTTACTGTCTGTATCTTTCCTATGCAGTGCCAGAGGCCCCGACTGATGTTGTTGTTGAACCAACTTACAATGACAACAACTTGTTCTTGAGTCGACTGGAGGTGCAGTGGAGAGTGCAGGCAAGTGATTTGGTGTTCAATGTGAGTGTCTTATTGTCTTATTCCATAGCATGTATGCTGTGGACATATAGGAATAGAGGGGGTGGGCTGAGGTAGGAGGGAAGCCTGGTTGATGTGGGTGGGAATATGGGAAGCCCTGATAGAGCTAACTTGTGCCATTTGAATGTGGTGGTTTACAAAATCTGGCCACAAATATTTCTGTCATCCTCTTCAAATTAGTCCACTGTTTATCTAGAAACCTATCCTTTATATAATCTCCCCCAGATATTTTACTCAATACCTACTTGCCAAAATAATGCATTTGAATTTGATATAAAAAGATTTGTTTCAAACTGCATGCTGATTGCTGTATTACCATGCTAAGTGAAGTGTGCTTGTGCTTCAGAACTGGTTCCTTTAAATAGTCTTTGATGGTGATAGAGTGTTAAGGCAATGGTGCACAATACTTAAAAATGACTAGATGCTTACACAAACACAATGCAATCACAAACACTAATCATTGTAATCAAACATGCACAATACAATTACAAAATACCTATTAGTCATCAGAATAATCAGTGGAGTCCTAATTCCCTCCTTATACTCTTCTTAGCATAAAGGTGGGTTCACAGTGAGTTCTCACATGCACTCAGCAACACATATTGCACATTATGTGTACTGTGAACGCAAATTATTGTCAGTGCACACTGCACACTGCACTGTGTGTGTATTTTATGTGCCGCATCCTCAACGCAAGACTAGACTCAAGTTCTAATCTTATGCTGGGTCCATAGTCCCAAATATTGGTCACTTCTTCATTTGTTTTGGTGGAGTCAATAGATAGGCATAACAATGTCAGGAAAGTATTGTTAATTATGAGTGCACTGTGAACACCTGAGTGGTGCAGTGGTGTATGACTGGCAGCAGGAAGCAGCACTGTGCAATTTTGTGTCAATGCTGTGCCATTGTGAGCCAAGCTTTAGTGTTGTTGGGACATTCCTGGGATCAGGAAATAGACATCTATATTAGAGAGTGCACTTGCATTGAAATTGTAATTGAACTACACATTACAAACTAGTTATTATCATTATTTGAGTGGTACACTTGCCCTACAAACCACACTATGTAAAACACGAAATCACTCCAAAATAGCCTAAATGAAGTCAATAAAAGTGTGAATCACGTAAACCTTGTACAACAGCACAAGTATGAATGTAATGTATCAAACTGCTTGTGTGATTCCATCATTGTATGCCTTCTGGTTGTTGTTGTTGTTACTATTATTATTATTATTATTATTATTATTATTATTATTATTATTATTATTATTATTATTATTATTATTACTTTTATTTATTAATTGATTATTTCATTATTTTATTTATTTATACATATATATAATATATATATTTTTGTTGTTGTTGTTTTTTGTTTATTGTTGTTGTTATTGTTTTGTTGTTGTTGTTTTTGTTTTTGTTTTGTTGTTGTTTTTGGTTTGTTTGTTTGTTATTTATTTATTTATTTATTTATTAGTTTGTTCATTTATATATTTATCTACCATGCTGTTCACAGGAGTCAGAGTGTGCACAGGTCAATTACACAGTGACGCTGGAGAACAGTGGGGGAGAAGTGGAGGACCAGATAGTGGAGACATGTGGCAATGGAACTGTCTGCTCAACTGTTCTTATTCCTTCATCCATGGATCGATTGTACACTGTCAGAATTAGAGCAATGAATGACTTTGGAGAATCTTCTGCGACTACATATCTGTCAGCACCAATAGGCAAATTTTTTTAAAAAAATTATTTTTTATTTTAATCCGAGAATAATTGATGTTGTTTGATATACCTCCAGAAACAAAGCATGAGAGGTCCTTACACCTCTATATATTATTACATTTGCACAGATTACCTCAGAGGTTATTATGACTTATAGACCTGGGCACATACTATTTCACCTATACTATGGGCCATAATCACTCTTCCCACTCACTCAGAATGGTTTTGTGTACACTTTATGTGAGCGAACATTCCATGCTACACATAATAAGAATACATGTGTCCTCAACATTGTCCTACCACTGTATGCAACAATATGTATTAGCTCTATTTCCTATTACTGCTAGACCAAAACAAATCAGAGGATCGCAGTATATACTCTGCATACAAACATGCAATCAAAAGAACAAACAGGAATTAGATTTGCATGCAACCATCTTTTGCATAACTAAAACAGTCAATAATTAGGAAATATATTTCTGAGTTCCTACTAATTCCCTACTACATGTAGTGATGTCCAGAAATTGTTTATTTGATTTCACTTGCACTGCAAAATAAAAAGGAAAAAAAGTATAATTATTTCTGTTTGGTGTGTAATTATCATACCAATGTGAACTGCAGTGTGCCTAACATTCTTTAGCACAACTAAATAAAATATTCCTTTTCACTAAAGAAGTTCTGAGCATCATCTTTTTGCTAATATTGTCACTCCAGGCTTGAACTTCCATTGCACGACAGTTAGACTTCCCTGCTCTTAGACTGCTGCACAACTCACTGTCTTTTCACCTTCTCTTTGTCTCTATGTTTTTCTAATATGCTTTCTTCTTTCCCAATCAGATGGATTCACAGGAATCAGCCACTCTGTGACCTCTGACAGATGCCTCACAACTGTCCTCTGCTCCTTCCCCATGGGTGAGGGTGTGTGTTCCATCCAGTATGGCCTGGATCCCTCCAACCAAACTCTGGACGCTATCTTCCATGGTCCCATCAACTCCAACTTCACCTTGCCTCTCCTGCGGCCCAACACTGACTACTACTACTACATCAACTTGACTGGCAACTCCACCTACCAGTTTCAGGGCAACTTCACCACTGGCCAGTGTGAGTGGGTTAGTGGGCAATGTTAGTGTTGCTGAATGTTTCTACACATCAGTTGTGTATTCTGTTGCTCATAATTTTCTAGTTTTATATTTCCTTGATGACTTCCTATAACTAGGAAACCTCACACAGATAGTACATTATCACCACCACCACCATGATCAGCTTCTGATCATGCCAGAAGGCTAAGCTAAACTTTTGGTTCATGCATGTGACTATATATAAAAACTAATCAAACACAAATATTACTTCTTTTCTTTTTTTTTAAATCTGGGCTATCAAGTTGGCCAGGGTTTTATCTTTTGGGGGAGGGAGAAGAATTTTCCACCCCTCCCCCCCTCTCCCCTTCAGATCAGCAGTAATGTGAACAATCAATTATGAAATGTAGTATATTGGTGTGTCCATGGCTGTAAAAGTAAAGGAAAGGCATACCAAAAATCTTTGTGCTGATTTGACCTCTCTCTCTCTCTCTCTCTCTCTCTCTCTCTCTCTCTCTCTATATATATATATTTTTTTTTTTTTTATTTTTTTTTAATTTTTTTTTTTTTTTTTAATTTATTTATTATTTTTTTTATTTATTTATTTATTATTATTATTATTATTATTATTATTTTTTTTTTTTATATCCTTCAATCAATTCTTGTAATTTTGGTACCAAACTGTAGCTTTTTCTTTGTGCTTTCTAATGATATGCTTTGTTTCATTGAAAAAATAACCCCCACTTCTCCAGCCCCTTAAAAACCATATATAAGCATTGCCACAAAGAAAACCTAACCACTTAAAGTGTGGTTATAGTGCCACTTGAGGTTATGTTATGAGCACAAGCTTTTAGTTAATTACTACATTCTGGGATAGTGAGGATGAATCTTAAAAAGAAAGAGGTAAGAGTATGGATCAAATATCCACACATAAAAAGTGACTGGTAGAAAAAGAGCTCCTGTTCATAACACTAACACAGGGCAAAGACAGAGCTTTAAAATGGTGTAAAGAATGTTGAATTTAATGATGTAACCACTGGTCCCCCCCCCACCAAAAAAAAAAAAATACTTTTTGAGAAAATGAAGAGTAAACCTTTGGAAATGATAAGTTTCCCATTTTTGCAGCATAATTAGGCTAATTTCTCAGATCTACTTTTTATTCTGTTAGTAGAGACTTCCACCAGGGAGTGTGCTTGCACTCCATAAATTGGTTTGACCCGATTTTTATAGTGTCAAAGGACTAAAGCTTGTGTCAAGATAGTCAACATGGGATACATTAAATTGTCTGGTGGGTGAGGTGTATGAATATAACATACTCTATCTTTGGTATGAAGCATCTAAATGCTCCGAGATTTGCAAATTAGCTAGAACAGGTGTGTGGGCACATAATGATATATATATATATATATATATATATATATAGGGCAGTTCCATGAGAAGTGAAATCAAGCATTAAAATTTAAAAAAAAAATGTTTTATTCCAGTAAGTTTGGTATCATGGAAAAGCAAAGACCTTCTAGTTTCTGAATATGTAACTAATTTTATAGTTAATTTAATTTTCAGAAAGTTATTGCCTTTTTTGTTGAGGGTCATAGCTAATTTTAAAATCGATAGTTTTGCTTGTATCATTTCATAAGCAATATCTATAGAATTTAAATACTTTTCTTCAGTATAATAGGTTGACTGAATCAGTTTTAGGCTTCTTTAGATGAGGTTAGCCTAAAATGAATTTGTCTTTTCTCACTTTTATTGTACATTCTTTCGGGTTTTCATGGCATGTACGTCCATCACAAAATAAAACCTTTATTTTTAATAGCATAAATTTGTTTAATTTTTATTATTTTCTGTTTAAGGTTATCAATAAGCTTCCCAATAGTCACTTATTCTGCTATTTATTTTTAGATCTACTTTTGATATAGCCAGAAAGTATGTGTTGGACGTACAATATTTGTGTACATCCATCACGTACGTCCATCACAAGCATATATGATGTATTGTATGATGAAATCACTGAAGGTACAGTTTAAGAAGCTTTGGTCTAGACAACACTGTACTGGTGGTAAACCATTTACAAGAAAAAAACTGTAGAACGTATAAATATTACAGCATCTACCTGGCTAGATCTATCATGTAATCCATGGTACAAGTCACACCTAGAACATTGCATTTGCAAAAATCCCACGTGTTTGAAAAGAAAGAGATATAATAGTTACTATGCTAAGCTATAAAGAAAGGCAGGCCAAGAGGAGGGCAAACATCAAGGACAAGGATGAGTCAGAAGAGCATCCTATCTGTGCAGTATCTCTGTGTGTTGGCCAATGGGTGGTAGTGGACTGATGGAGAGGATTTTCCAGGAGAGATAACATACTGCAGTGCTGATGAACAGTGTGAGGTCAGTGTGATTCACAAGAGCGGCAACCACTGGAAATGGCCAAAAGTCGTTGACAAGATTCTCTATGCAAGAGACGACACAATGTGTACCATCTGTCCTCCAAGAGCAGCAGGACACTTTCTGACTAGCAATGCATAGTCAGCATTAATTATACTCCAGAGCTGTGCTGTTACATGTATGAATTAGTGATGAAATCCCTTACAAATTATAGCTTTAAAATATATAATAATTAATTAAGTAATTAATTAAAACAATTAACAAAATGAGAGAAAAAACAACAACTTCAAGTCAATCATGTAGCTTGTATGTCGGCAAATTCATTTTCAAGTTACTTCCAACATTGATACACACTAAGATTAATGCTATTCCTAAAAGTGGTACTAGCTGGAAATGGTTTAAGCATGTTGACAAAAATTGGTGATGATTTAATGTGGTGGTATATCTACAAGTGTGAAATGTAATTATTCCCTCCCCACCCCCCTAACCAACTAAAGCGTGCAGCAATGGACAGTTCGTTATTAATGAAAAACGTCTTACTATTCCTATTTATTTTACCATTTAACTGGGAAATGTGGGGATTGCCTTCACTACATTTGGACTCGTACGTCCATCACACATGTTGTGTACGTCCGTCACAATGTATAAAATTTATTTTCAGAATGAAAAAAAAAATTTTCTTCTTTTAAGCTTGTGACATATCTACCCAGGTGTGTTAGGATTAGTTTGATACCAAAAAGAGATTATACCTTCACACAATTCACAGGATTTTTAAGCAGAACAACATAGATATCAAAAATGGAAGTTCTCTGCGTACATCCGTCACACCCCAATAATATCCCAAGTCTTTTATATGGGTAAATACCTTCAATAGGCCTTACAATAACTAAAATATAGAACAAATCTTATGGACCACCCGTATGGAAGTTATTTGGAATTTAACTGTCTGAATTGTACGTCCATCACTATGGAACTGCCCCTATATATAAAATTGTTTAAAAAATTTTTCCATCAAAAACAGTATACCTCCTAAATATAATTTGATATAGATAAAAATATTTCAAGTTACATAGCCATGCAATAGGTCTAGAACTATCAATGACTAGTTAGTCTGTCAGCATGATAAGTAATACCATGTTGGCCCAGTGAACTTTTGACCTTTATATTAAAATGTTATAGCACAGAAAAATGGCCGAGAATTGTCATAGTTTCTCACTATGACAAAAAATGTCTTGCACACCTGAGTATAAAGAAACTTGTTGGTCGGTTAGGTATGGTGAGCAGCCTGTTGTCAGGGGTATGTTTTGTTCTTTGTGTGATAAGTGAGCTAAAATAACAAAGGGAAATGATGTGCACCAAATGTAGATCAAGGCTCATTTTAACTCTTGGCAAAAGGATATTGAAAAAAAAAGCCATTATATACTGCCTCCAAAATTTAACTAATACACAACCACATCTTATAATAATTGAATTAAAGATATTGATGTGTGTGTGTGACTGTGTGCGTGTGTGCATTTTAACATTGCACGCCCTGTTAAGAAAAAAAATCCTATCAGCGATTTCAAAGTGACAATAGAGATTGAAGAACTCATAAATAGTGTTCATGAAAGCCTATTGGTGAAAGAAGCACAGGCACTAAGTTTTGGATCAAACAAATTCACTCCAGACAATTTAGATTGGGGCATACAAAGTAACCAAAAAATAAAAAAATAATAATATGCTACTTTGGGTCCCATCTGGCCACTTCTTTCTCTTTATGTGTAAGGCTAAAAATGTCAAAATTTTACTTTAAATAAACACTTTGACCTGATCACATTTTCACTTTTGTTTTAAAAGTCTACATGTTTTCAAAGAAAACATTTTTGTGACTACAGTCCACCAACGAGCAATAACCCGCACTGGTTTTTTTGCTAGTATATATAAAGTTGTAGTCTCTGTAGTCGTATGTCTTCCGGTAGCTCCTTCGGTTTACAAGTTAGACCCACAAACCCATTATTTTTGGAATCAGCATCACCAGGAGAATGTTTAAGTACCTATATATGATCAGTACCAATTACTATATTCAAGTTAAGTCAAAAATGGTACTTTGGCCAGACAAACCCTTGGACCTACAGAGCTAAAACTTTGCAGATATGATTCTTGGGTGTCTACTAAGTATTTGCACCAGAATAAATTTTTGCATGCGTGACCCCTGGCGAGTGAAAAAAATTTTTTAATTTTCTATTAAAAAAAAAAGAAAAAAAGCCTTAATACTATGAAGTGTGAATTGTCTGTCTGTTTATGTGTGCATGATTCACGCTTGAACAGTTTAAGTCAAACCCACGAACACATAGATATTTAAAATCAGTGGCACCAGGGGAATGTCATGAGCATGTCTATATGGCAACACCCCTTTCTGTATTAAAAAAAAGCCAAAAATGGTGCTTTTGCCAGAAAAAAGAATGGGGCTACAGGCTTAAAATTTTGGCTTGCTGTTATAACCTGACTGTGAATAACATGGGGTGGGTCCCATCTGGCCACTCCTCATCCTCTTTGTGTATAAAACTTAAAATGTCAAAAATGGTACCTCTAAAAAATGTTTGACTTATTCACATATTTACTTTTGTTTTAAATGTCTACAACATGTCTTTAAAGTGGATATTTTTGTGACTACAGCCCACCAAAGGTGGGCCGAAAAACTGCTTGTAGGGAAAATTTTTCGTTAGTGTATAATATGGATATGTTGTTGGCTCTGTAGTTTGTATGTCTCTGTAGCGCCTTCAGTTTGCAAGTTAGACCCATGAACCCATATATTTTTTTAATCAGCATCTCCAGGAGAATGCTTATGTACCCATACGTGACCAATTCCACTTACTGTGCTCAAAAAATGCCAAAAATGGTACTTTGGCTAGCAAATCCTTAGACCTACAAAACTAAAACTTTGCAGATATGATCCTTGGTGTCTACTAGGTGTTTTCACAACAAAAAAAAATTTCCGAAAGTGTCACCACTGGTTGGGAAAAAAGGAATTTAAATTTTCCATTAAAAATATACCTAAAATACCATGACTCAGTGGTAAAAGGACAGGTGTACCAAACTGAAACTCAGTGGTTTAAACCTGGAATAAGTAGATTCCCCCCTTTTTCCTCCTTTTTTTTCCTTCATTCAACCCCCCCCCCCCCCCCCCCCATTTCCTCCTATATTTCCTTCCTTATATAATACTAGCAGCATATACCCAGCATTGCCCAGCCAATGACAACATGAAACATTAATAGAAGCTACTCAAATTTCTGCCTGGTTTGTCCATTAATTAGTTTCTGACAGCCAAAACAGCTTCCTGTGGGTGTGGCTAATACCAAACCACACATATTGCCACACTCACACTGATTAATAATGCTCACCCTATTACTTGCACTCCATATGCCAAATTTTAGCCTGATGGGGTACATAAATGAGATTTTGGCAGGCATAATGACGTCCTATGGGTATGGCAATGACCAGATCACACACATTGACACACGTACATGTGATTTATAATTCTCACCATGTTGCTTGGAAGCCATATTCCAAATTTCTGTCTGGTTGGTAATTTGATTAGCTTTTATAGCTAAAACAACTTTCAGTTGATGTGGCTATGGAAAAACCACACCCATATGTAGTTAATAGCGCTTTTCCAGGTACTTGGAGACTATACCCCAAATTTTGGCCGGATTGGTCTTCAATTAACTTTTTTGCATATAAAATAACTTCCTGTTGGTGTGACTATGGAAAAACCACACCCATTACCATGCCCACATGTGTTCAATAATGATCACCCGAGTTCTTGGAGAGTACATGCCAAATTCAGCCTTTTTTGTCCAAGTGTTTGGCTGTGATGCCTAGACACACATCATAAAAACATGCATACTTACTATCCAAAATATATATTAAAATGGGTTCGTGGCTCTAATTCATTAGCATTATTCAGAACTTCTTTTTTTTTGGCACTTTTTCACTTTATGCACCAATGGGAAGAGGATTAGCCAGGAGGGAATCTGCACGTTACTTTCAAAGTCAAATTGTGTATGTATACCATGATTTAAGTCTGTCGCTCCAAAAGTATGTCTAACTAAAGTACCACTTGCAGCCAATTTTGTGCCTGATATGAGCACAAAAATGAGTGTGGTCATATACATGTACTTAAAACAACCCCCAGATTATATTAATTCCAAATATAAATGGGTTCATGGGTCTAACTCCATAGGTTCAATTATTTTTACTGATATACCATTTTTGGCATTTTTAGCCTTACATAGGGAAAGGAAGAGGTGTGGCCAGGTGGGACCCAGCCCATGGTACTCCCAGAGTGAAGTTGTATATGCATACCAAGTTTTAGATCTGTAGCTCCAAGGGTTTTTCTGACCAAATATCATATTTGGCTATTTTCATTACTGTGGTAACATGGAAATTTTTAGCCCATGTTCATCCCCGGGCCAAACTGTGTTCACATGCCATATTTTATGCATATCTGTCCAGTGGTTTAGGCACCTATAGGTAACAGACAAACGGACACACAGACAGTCACAAATATATGTAGTAGATTTCCTTCTCTTTGCCACTTTTTTCTTTCCAAATTTTCCCACGGCTCAAACGTTTTAAAAATAAATAATTTAAATATCGGTAGGTTAAATCAAGAATACGCAGGCATGCACACACAGAATATATTTTGATTAGGGACCTGAGTAGATTGTTATTGTTGGTTATAACTCATAATTGCTAATTGTTGAGTTGATTTGTTACATGTATATTACTGGCCTGAGTAGGAGGAAGTATCCTTGTGTACACAATAGTAATTATCATTAGGTGACTGGTCATTAAGTATATATTATTTTGTGATATTATCATTTCAATTGGTAGGATACCAACCAATTTATAGGGGGCTGATCTGTGCAGTTATGCAGAACAGTATTGCCACAAGTAGTGAATTATGGAAACAAATTGGGAGGGAAAGGGTCTGATTGGGAAATTGCCAAAACTTTCAAAAGACCTAGTGAATTTTCAGCAGGATTCAGGGATTCCAGACAAAGTTAGACCATAGCCAGCTGCCCATGCACAAGAAGAGGAAACTGGAAGAGAATGCCTAGAAGTTTCTAAGGAAGGTATTTATAAGGCTGCAGAAAGAATGAAGATCCTTACCAAGACAGCTCTATTCCATTTGTCACTATTCTAGCAAGCTACACCTGGAAGACAATATCTGTATTCACCATTCATTCCATAAAATGTTTCATCCCAGGGAGAAGTAGAGTCTAATGGCCCCATGATCAAGCAACTGGCCAGGGACACCAGCAATACAGAATTTCTGCATGGACGTGCATTCATGCAAGGATCCAATGAGGAACTTATATTCCAACTTTTCAGGCTGGGTGTGCTGAAAATTCTTCCAATTTTGAATGCAGACAAGTGGCGCGTAAGGCAAATATTGAAGCTGTATCCTGAAAGAAAGCTGTAATAAGTTTCAATATAAATTTGTATATATGTTTTGGTTTCTAAATATAGTCTTGTGTTGTTTTTGTAGAAAATGTTTTTGATAGCTGAAAACGAGTAGTGATAAAAAGTAGTGATTTTGAGCTGAATCCATCTGAATCTTGAGTTTTTAAACTACTTCTGTGAATGAAGAAGCTTGAATTATATTTGATGGATACTCTCTACTCAGTGTAGTTATTCCTGTTCAAACTTCTTCCAGTAGGTTTGAGAGGCTGAAAATGTTAGAAGTGGTGCTTGGACGGCTCTTGAACATACGCTGGGTCACACTTGGCCACACCACTCTTATAGCAATCCACCATAAATTTAACCCACTCTTCAGAGTAGGCACATCCTACTTAGTGGATGGATTTTTAGCCAAAAAATTAATTGGTTCACCTGTCCAAGTGAACCAAGACATTTTTAAGCACAAAAACAGCTTGAATCTGGTAAAGAAATAGTTTGGGTGCTATTAGGCCACACTTTTTCCTGTGTACATGTCATCGTAACACAGGCAGCCGGCTATATGCTGCTAATGTATATGTAGAGAGAGGAGAGAGGTGGGAGTTGATTGTATGACATACCCTTTTTTGTTCTGTCCTAGCTTCTCCCCCCACCCAGTTGGAGAGGAAAAGAGAGCTCTGGATTCACCTTCCAGCTGCCGTCACTCACCAGCCACACTCATAAATTTTAAGAGAGTTTCTTGCTTCCATGTTTTTACAACAGTGCCATGTACCTCTTCCATGCAGCTGACCCCAGATGGACCTCAGCTAGCATTGCTCTCACTGTGTTGGTGGTACTTATTCTGTCAGCAAGCATTGCCTTCTCCTTCATCTGCTGTTTGATGCTGTACAAGAAGAGCTATTCAGCATCAAACAATCAACAAACTTCAGCCAATAAAAATACGGAAAATGGTAAGTATAGCAGCTACCCACTTACTGATTACTGAAAATGATAAAGGGAATTTTTTTTCATGTCAAAGGTATAAACTGTACTATTCAATAGTTGCTTATTGTTGTTTTTTTTGTGGTTTGTTTTCATTTTTTATATTTTCATTAGCCAATTGTGATTTTACCAAACTTAGTAGACATGCTCTGTAGCCCTAAATTAAGAGCATTACACTTTTTCACCAGCATTCTATGAAATCGCCTTTTTTTTTCTGTGGGGTGGTGGTTGTGGGATGGTGGACAGGAGAGGGAAGGTCTATAGTGTTGAAGTTATTGTGGTGAAGTATTTCTGTGATTTCTGTTCACAATCTTTACACAGTGTGGAGATCTCTCCTATGCCATCTTCCTGCACACAGACTATCACGATGGCTTCTCATCCTAGCAGTGGCTGCTGGTATTGTACTGGTATTCATATCACTCTCTCTTTGGATTGCAGCATTGATTATTACAAGCACAGAAAACGGTAAGTAAAGCTGCCTTCCCCCTTTCCCCATTTTATTTTGTTGGTTGCATGTAGCATGTTAACAATAATTAACTGCATCATCATGTTTCTGTGGTTGTTGCAGACACTTGTGATATGGTGTGGAGGTCAACTGTGGGTGGACTCCTTATTACAGCTTTTGTCTTGTCTCTCTTCACTCTCCTGCTAATGGTCGTAGTTCCCCTTGCCATATTTGGAAGAGGTAGGTCTGTAACCACTGGTGGTATCCTTTACTAGTTCATGTCATGTCCTACTACATCTATTAAAGACTGTCTAAAGTAAGTGATATAAGCCCTCCACAGGGGGTGGGAGAATAGGGACATCATGACATGGGTTTATTATTTAGGCACATTAAACTACTTAGTGTTGCAGATATGTAGTGTTATTTAATGATCTGCTTGGGTTGCTCCACAAACTGGTACCAAAGCTGAGTATCAAACTTTACCTGTTGTGTATTGTTCGTACATGTCTAATTTTAGCTGGTCATGTTTCAACATGGACTTTCTCTACATCATTTTATGGAGGGCATGTTGTCGGATCAATAATGGCTGACACAGCATTTTCTAAAATCCTGTGTGGGTAATGAGTTTGGTTCAGGTGTAGCCTGACAAATGGATTTCCTGTGTACATCCAATGGATGACATGGTAGTAGGTGTTGTGCTTCCTGGCGTTGGCCAGGAACTCCTTGGAAGACTGGGGCACTCCCTCCTTACATGGCTCAATAGATACGATCAAGACTAGGAAGGTTCACTTGAGGGTTGCAGAGGTATATGGACAGTGTTTCATGAGGTCACTGGAGGCCTCTGCGACTGTCACAGATAGATTAGTCCTTTCAGTTTCTTCTGTGGATTGTCTCACATAGCACACACTGGGGACATTGTTCAGGACATAGTTATTTCGGCTATCCGAGGTTCTTTGGGCATCAGATTGTGATTGTGATAAGCTGGTCTGTCAGGCTTAGCATCTTATAGGCAAGCTACACATTTACTGATCAGATTGTTTCTATCATGTCTGATGCGACCTCCTTTACATTGCCTTTCACTTGCTTGTTGGGCTAGGATTTGTAGGAGGTGTACACAGCACCAAAGTTTATATTTAGGTAACAATATTTCAATTTTGATAGAATAGTTGAGCTGTTTTTTTTGGTTTTTTTTTCCAGAAGTGTTTCAAACACAATTTTGCACACCACATTAGCACACTCTTTCATGTCTGCTCTGGTCTATTTGATGTTGTTTTTCCCTTGCTCATTGTATTTGCTAGCATTAAGAGCACCTCTTCCCCAAGCCCCTCCCTTATTTCTTCTTTCTTTTGTGGCATCTTGTGACCATGGCCATAGCCAGGGATTTCTGGGTTGCCTGGAATACTCCCACACCCCATATCCAATTCACTATTTATGAATAACTACATATCATGCACCAACATGCAAGCGTAGCTTAAAATGAACCACACTATACAACTTCCTTGGTGTGATTCCTGTGTAATGGGTCCTAGGTTAAACGTGGTCTAGTGTGAAATTGTCAGCTACAATGAAGCTTTAAAGGTACAAAAGAGATGTTGACCATATGAGAAAGAACGTGTCCAAAATATAGTAATGAAGTATAGTAAGATTTTTCTAATACCATTGTCAAACTTTGTGAGGTGTAGTTAGTCTGAAGTAGGGGTAAATCTGAACTGTTGTTTAGTTGGGATTACCAAGGCAATAACCCAAAGTACTCAAACAGTGATGAAGTCTCCACATTTGAAGCTTAGATTAACCATCTACTACATGAGTTCTTGATTCAGATGTTGGGGTCCATCATGAACATGCAACAGTTACCCAACTTGCATAAATATAGTTGAGTAAATTCTTTGTTTAAACCAGATGTTAAGTATTAGTTTTCTAACAAGCTTGATGTGATGGAAGCTTTAATTGAAGCAATCACACTTATAGTGAAGCTCTGAGCAGATGATCTTTTGATTCCGCATTGATGTGCCAAGTAAACTAGCAGTGATAATGCCCCTGTTGTATTCTACAATATATAAATGTGGAATCAAAAGATCATCTGCTCTGAGCTTCACTGTAAGTGTGATTGCTTCAGTGAACTACAACTGATCAGGTCAATTAAAGCTTCCATCACAGTACAAATCTCACTGCATGACTTAGAGATGTCTTTTGAACTCCTTTGCAAGGATGTGCTGAGCCTTTAGAGATAGGCAGGAAATTTAGAATGTGTGTGTGTGTGTGTGTGTGTGTGTGTGCTATGAAGCTGCTTATCCTCCACATTATTCAATAATGTTAATTTTATTTATATATGAATGGTTTACTGAAGTTCCCACAGACAGAACCTGACTCCATTAAATATTCCATTTGTCTTTACCTTCTCAAAAGCAACCGTACTACTCTTTGTATTGCTTCATTACTGAAGGAGTCTGTATTTATTTTAACCCATGAAGTGGTGCAACACTTTTATTAATGATATAAACTTTCCATCATTAGCCAAGAACTCTGTATGAATATTACTGAGATACTTTTGATATATGCCAGTTGCCTCAGACAATCAATTAGTTATTTTCATCCCTTTGTTTATGCAACCTTTACTTATCTTTTCTGCTTTTTTTCCAAAAAAAAAAAAATACAGCAAACTCTGACATTCTCCACAATATATATTTCAGTCATCCCCCAAGCATTTTTACCACTTAATTTTCAGGAATGATATTCAAATTATTAGAGCTGCAGTCATTTCCTTGACCCATTGTTAACACAGTTATTGTTTTATTGTAACAAAGATTTTGTATTTAATCATGTTGCAAGATTAAGCCACCAGATTTAAAGCATCTGTCTCTTGTGAGCCCTGGAGGTAAGGACCAGCAATAGAGCCAAAGCAAATTCCCAGTTGCTTCTGCAACTTACTATAAACGGAACACAACCACACTATAAGTTATTATAATATTGAATAAGGAGAACTTGGAAGAATTTGTTAGAGTTGTAGCTATCTCATTTTCTAGTGCTTGGCTTGTTGGCTGTTTGGCAGGTAAGCTTCAAATACCTTATCCCAAAATATTTAATTTTGGTTACTTTTAGCTGATTCTGGTCGCCCATTTAAACCTCTCACTTCCTGCCAAGTGAATAGAGTTTGGTTTATTCTGGGAAGGGGGGGTGGGGGTGATTATTATGTATTTATAACTGTCTGACTTTTTCCTTTGCAGATAATTCAAGTTCTCCAACTACCAATATTAATACTGGAATGGTGAGTGCAACTCTGAGAAAAGTAATCAGTTTTCCTTTATATTGATCTATCTCATAGACAAGAATACCTTCGTATATTTTTTAGTATGTGTTACATACATGGAATGTTACGGAGCCCTGTTGTCTAATCTGGCTCCATGCAACCTACAAACAGTTTATTATCATTGAATGCATTAGCACTCTGTGTGGGGAGGATGGTGAATACAAAAATAGCTTGAGTACAGAAAAACACCAAGGTATTCTGTTATTTCACGTCTCTACCATTATATAATGGTTCATCTTTTCATTAAAAAAAATACTCTTATGTAATGAATAAGGGATAATTTCATGTATTAAACATCAACCCAAGGCAACAATAACAACAACAAAAAGTGACAACTCTGTTTTATAATCTGTGATTATTCTGCTTGTTTGTCATTATTT
Source organism: Lycopodina hypogea (assembly GCA_963969325.1). NCBI lineage: Eukaryota > Metazoa > Porifera > Demospongiae > Poecilosclerida > Cladorhizidae > Lycopodina > Lycopodina hypogea. The sequence continues at coordinate 3,746,073 of OZ017790.1, forward strand.
CCACTTTAGGTGTACCAACTCATTGGCTGTATAGAATTTATATATTAAGTGTCAATAGTACCACACACCATCCCAATAATGTTATAGTATTGAAGTTTTACTTGTAGTCTTGTAGTAAACATATGAATGAGAACTCTTGCTGACAGGTCATTGCCTTGTTTCATTTGTGTCCCCATATTCTATTCCTGTGCTAGTCTCCACAGGGTACAAGTTTAGAGATCATCAACTGAGTTACTGCATAGATAGTCTTATCCTATGTGATGGACTCCTCAGAAAAGATTTTGGGTCCTACAGATGTGTTGCAATTTTTAACTGCTCTCCTTCTTGATTTAATGTATTAGCCAAACAGTGATAGCTATGTAACTGTCATGTCACTCCAATGAATTGCAAAAATTTCTCATCACTGTGTTACAACACGAACAGCCACACCCCCAATGATGATGATGCAGAGGTGGTCTGCTCTAGGATAGCATGCTAGAAATTGGGGAGTGTGTAGTTCTCAATGGGACTGAGAAACAACAAACAATACTGTATACGAGTGATAAATAAGAAGATAATTAATGATCATTGTAAAATTGTCAGAGGAAGTAAGAGGGTGTGGCTTTGTTGTTCAACCACTCTTGTCACTATTGGGGGGGGGGGGGGGGGGGGGAGTATCAGAGTAATTTGATTCCCATAATTGAAAAGGATCTGTTTGATTTTTTTATAAGACCCCCATCAGCTACAGACATGGCATTAGGCATAGTTGTGTGCATCATCAAAACATGTATCTTTCTAAAATATCAAACATTTACTAGCTAAATTATGTTATTGCTCTCTGGTGCGTAATTGAATGCAAACAAGTTCATAAAATTATACTCAGCAATGCAGTTCTTAAGTATAATCAAGCAGATATGTGAAAAAAATTGTACTATCAATGATACAAGTATGGAATTTAGCATGGACATAAGAAATACTCTTAGAAAGATTTTTGGATATAGGGACATATCTGCTGGATTAATATTCAGTAATATGCATTTGACAGACCCAACAGATGTGGCTTTTTGTGCTCCAAAAAGGAAGAAACTAAATATAATACATAACAGAAACAGGTTCTATGGTTTAACAATAATAAAAACATGCTAAATATTATACCTTATAGTCAAAATGATAATCAACTTGAAATGTAAACCAGTATTCAAAAGGGTTAAGCATTTTCCCACATGTTGACTTCTTCCCTTCCAAGTGATTTAGCATTTTAACATAATGCAGGCAATTTTGATTTTCAGACCTTTTTGGCTACAAAACATTTATTTAAGTTGTGTGGATTTCGAGCACTGCATTGGAGAAGGCACAATATCTGTCATGATCGGAACTAGCACATCATTCTCCTTCATCCAACCCATTCACAAGGATCTATCTGCAACAGCATTAAACTTTGCAACACTTCATTTGCAGGTGGTCTTTGGTACTGTACCATCTACTGGAGAAAGTAGCTGTGGCTGTGATCCACAAATAGATATTGCTGTAGTGTCCAGCATATCTCCAGGCTTCCCTGGATAGATCTTCAAGAGTATATTTGCACCACAAGCTGCCTCATTTGCTTGTATTGCACTCTCCTCTTTCTGCTTTGTGGAACACCATTACCTTCTAGTGATTCCGGCAGGAGTTTCTAGATGCTGTACTTCAATAGCTTTGCCAAATATTAGATGTTGTGCATGAATATCCAGCTGGTTTCTGCTATAGGTGTGTGTTTGTGTGTGCATGTTTGCTCAACTATCTCTAAGACATTGATCAATTTGAGACCATATACATGTCTTCATGAAAATTAAACTGAGCCTTGTTCTCGATTTGAGACGAACAAATCTTAATTAATTGAAGTGTGCAATTCCATCATCAATTTGAATGTGTGTGGAGGAAGTGTTACCAGCTCTTCGTTTGGGTTTATGGTCTTTATAGAACATTAACTTCCAATACCATCAATGATAGTGCAGTAAACCCCATACCTTGACCTGACGTACTTCTGATACTGCATTATGTGTCTCTCTGCAACCATTTAATAGAGTTGGCAAAGTTAGGAGCATATCTTACATCTTTCAGTAATTTTACTTCAAGAAAATTATTTGTCAGTGAGGTTTCCAACATCACTACCTTATAAGATTTCTTATTGCTGAGTCTTAGTAAAGTTGAGAATAGTGTAAGGTCATACTTGCAGCAGTGAGATAGGATGTCAGACATTTCCAGGGTCACCACTAGTCTTAAAAATGAAGTAGTTGGATCAACGTGCACCTATTGCTGATTCATTTTAATTCCCTTCATCAGGTAAATCAGTGTACAATCTTGGTCCTTATGCAGCAGTGATGCATCCAAAACTTTCACACCATTAAGTTTTTTTTTTAAATATTCATCCTATATTTTCCACCTCCTTATAGATAATTCCATCATTCTAAAAAAAAACTGTCAAACTAGATTATAAACAACAAACCAATTCTTAATAACATCAAATGGGATGTGATGGGTAATCCAATTGGTGATTGTAGTCAGACCATCAAAATCTCTCTTACAAAGAGTGACTCCAAATTATATATGCTGCTTTATTGTTCTGTGATCAAAACCTATAAGTCACATAATGGCTCTATGCACCACAGCACAACTTTATGTTCTAGATTTGGAGTGATTGTACAGACCTGTGACTCCTTGTTCCCTTGTTAATACTCCTCTACTGTTCATTAACTTCATCAACACCTGTTCAATAACAAAGTCAGTCCATGAACTGGTGCAGTATTGGTCACTGTGCAGCAGGTGTGATGCCCTTCACTGAAAAATTGGTGACATAAACAATGATTGTTATGAGGCAGATTCAGACTTTCCATCCTGTAGCTGTTAAACATCTAGTAGAGATTAGTAGCAGGGAATATGGTTCTTTATGCATCTTCTTTTATGTATGCAATTGCTTTTTTTGTCCCTGCAATTGGGATGGTTAATCCCAATCAAAGAGTTGAATGTAACTAATATCAGCGTAAAATAAACAAAGTGCCACTGCTAAACATTGTTTAGAAGGTTAACATTAGACTAACATAACTTTGACATGTAATGCACACATGATGACTGTGATATCCACAGCAGAGTGGCTCTGGAACAAGTATCCCTAGTCTTTGATTACCTTCTGTAACAGGAAAGAGCAAGGTACATGCCCAGCAATAAGCGCCATCATCTGTTTGACTGATCAGCCATGATTTATTTTGCACTGATTGAATCCTAAATTTTCTATGATGACCATTCATATATGTAGGTAGTTACCGTTCATATCTGTAGTTGGATAATTAGCTTGGTTATCAGCAATGAAGCTTTTAATTTTCATCTTGTAATCATAAGGAAGCATATGTACATAATAGTGGCCTTGCTGTAACAACATTCCTGCGTCAGTGCTTAATCGGTGGAATTCTTAGTAGCAAAAAAAAAAAAATTTTTTCACTGTTACTCCCTTGTAAAGTTGGAGAGACATTACTTGGTTGGTGACCCAGTGTTATTGTTAGCAGCTGAATGTGATGGTGTGTTTAGGTCACTGGTGTAAATATCATCTGCAAGTGATAATGCACTGTGATCTTTATCTTGGTCGTAAAGCTGGTATTAGTAAGTAGCTGGAGTATAAATATATAATTATTGCACTCCATTTTATGAAGCTAGCTATATAAATATATAATCAAAGATTGAATAGTAAATGTTATTACTTATTTGCTCATGTGTTTTTTATCTTCCAGATATTAGGCCAATTTGGCCTTTCATTCTTTTTTTTTCTTTTATGACATGCCATTTAAAGTGATACACTTGACTATGAAAGCTGACCCAGCCACACTCTAAAATATCGGAAAGGCAGGGTTTTTGTAGCCCAAGTCAATTTTTATTCAATTTTCTATAATGAATACATTGTGATGAACGATGATTAAGGACAAGATCTATTATTTACTGAAGGTTAGCAAGGCCAGTGACCTAGCTGCAATAATAGAATAACTGGAGTGGCAACTCATCAGCATAAGCTGCAGACTTCCCCTATACTTAAACTGACCAAAGCCTGCTCCAGCCGCAGGACTGGAGGGGAGTTTGTCCGAACTCAACAAGCTACGCTGAAACTACCACAGTGAGAGTCAGATACCTAGTCACACTCATGCAATAATTCTTTTTAGAGCCCCCACCCTTTAAATATTCTGGATCTGCCCCTGCAATGATGGTGATAATTGGCAAAGTTATAATAATTGCTTAGTAGGGAGTGAAAATTTTGCAAAGAGTATCTTTTCCAGCAAACTCAACCCTTGCTCTTAGGCACATGAATCTTGGCATGCAAACACAATTTGACTTTGGGATTAACATAGTCAAAAACATTTTGTCTTGACGTTTTTTGTTTTGTTTCTGTATCAGAGATAAGTATGTTTTTTGTGAAGATATGTAATGGAGTAAAAAGTAAATTTACCTAATATGGTTACATGCAGAGGTAGGATGAGCAACGTTGACATACTTTGTTTGTTATACATCAATTTAAAGTTAACTTGTTATTGTGTTATAATATTATTGACATTATTATGTTTGTTTTTTTGTTTTTTTTAATATCTCATGAAGATTGGGTTGGCACAGGAACATGCAAAGCTGGGTGAAACACGGGACCATAGTATCCAAAGAGTGACTGAGGAAGTGAGTGATAATAAACTTATTCTTGAGTTACTTATAATCTTTGCTGGTGCAGCATAACTGTGTATGATTTCTAAGAGTGATACATTTATTTTATTTCTCTAAACAAAGCTAACTTTTTGTACTTGATGTGATATATTTTGTAATTTGTAGCAACAGAAAGAAACAAGACTTGAGGTTATCAATAATGCAGCAAAACAGGTTAGTTGCTACTGTTTAATTGAAAATGAAGTGTGAGTTGAATTGACACTGCATGATTACTGTAACCTAAGTAGCTGTTAATATTGTTGAGTCTTTCACTCACTTTTGTTCCCCCACAGACTATTCTATGCTCCATTAATCTTTGTTTACATAGCCAGGTTTTCTTACTTTGTTATTTTTCCTTCAACCTGATCCTAAGATAGGCCCTCCCAGAAAAACATAGTAGAATTAAATACAGAAACGTAATCATTTTGTCTGCAGTGAAGCACACATTAAATCATTTTTTAAATGAATTGTTGAACCTTTCTTAGTTAATACACTCACAAACAATTGACTATGGAGGGAGAGTGAAGATTGGAATATGAATGAAACTTGACCAACCGATTGACAGACGTACTCTCGTTCATGACAAAAAAAAATTTTCTCTAGAAATATCTGCTGAAAAGCTGATTGCTCTCTGAAGTATGTTAATGTACTTCTCTCTTTTGACATTTTGTTTTCTCATATCATCTGTCATCAAATTATATATACAAAAAATGGCCATATCCAGCAATTGTAGCTATTGTGTTTCATACAGGACTTTAAATTAGTTTACTAGCAAGAAACCCACCCTATGGCTGAATTTAAGTGGGCCTTAGCCTTACACAGGAAAAGTAATAGGTGTGGCCAGGTAGGTAGGACCCAACCCGTACTACTCCCAGATAGAAGTTGTATATGCATACCAAGTTTTAGGTCTGTCACTCAAAGGATTTTTCTGGCCAAATATCATTTTTGGCTTTTTCTCATCATTATAATAAACATTTTCCGGATTTTTTAGCCTATGTTTTAAGTTGTGGTCATGCCAAGTTTTGAAAAAATCCACCCACAGGTTTGGCCTGTATGATGGTACAGACAGACAGACAGACAGACAGACAGACAGACAGACAGACAGACAGACAGACAGACAGACAGACAGACAGACAGACAGACAGACAGACAGACAGACAGACAGACAGACAGACAGACAGACAGACAGACAGACAGACCAATTAATTGTGAATCATGGTGAGATATTCTGGAAAAAAAATTTTTTTGGCCTTACAAAGGAAAGTATATGTGTCTGCTCTTGTGCATTCTGGGTGGGCTTGGCACATTGTGCTGGCATTATTATTTTTGGCCAGCATAATAGGGTTCGTGTTGGATATTTTGTGTATTTTTTTAATAATTTGATCACTAATAAAAATTAATTTACTGCATGAAATTAAGGTCTGTGTTCTACCCACTAACTAGCGCTTGCCCACTCTCTCTATTCACTAGTTAATAACAACATAGTCACTATCACAACATAATGTGGTGATATAATAATAATCACTATAATCTGCTCATTTTCACTTTATCGTTGGAAAGATCACTCTAAAATTCTTAATATTCACTTGTAACCAATGTGTCATACTCCAGACAACTCCTGCTTAAGTTGGGTTATATTATGTAAATATAATGTTATTGGGGCTCTCCAAGGACAACTCATGCTGAAGTTTCTTTATGTTATGTAATTATAATGTTCTAGGGGCTCTCCAAGGATCAATCCAGGATTTAGCTGTATATTTCATAAGATGGTAAATTACAAACTTATTTATGACCACACGCAAAGTAGTTGGAATATCAATCAATACCAACCACTGGAAGCAGAAACTTAAAAATTTTATTTTAAGATTTATATATTGCAAAGAATCAACCTGTTTCAGTTAGCATGATGTATTCCTGACAACAGACTAACATTAATTGCCTGAAGTATGAGATTGACTTCTAGGGTAAAATGTTCATTGCATTGAAGAGAGCTTTGGAAGATTAGGGGGTGGAACATCATAGAACAGCAGTGGTAACAATATTAGCTGTATTAAAATTGCTGAGAATGATTGGAATGTTATGATGTGGAACTGCTGAACTTCAATACATTCAGAATGCTGAGGGTGGGGCGTCAGACACTGTTGGAAGATATAGATACTACATTGAAGATTGTCAGGTGGATGGGGGAAAATTTAGATATGAACCCTAATTATAAATTACCGATGTCTGTCTGTCTCTCTGTGTGTTGGTGCAACAACTCCTGGACACCTGGACCAACGTTGATTAAAACTTTGTATGACTGTTCCCATGGCTCCAGGTGTCAGATAAAAAAATTGGTGTGTATCTACCCCACCACAAAATATAGAAACAAACATACCCCCCCCCCCCCCAAATAGAAGAAAGATAGATCAATGGAAAAGAAATGGTGAAATTCTTTTTTTCTTTTTTTGTGGTTAAGGCATCCTTGGGATGCCCACATCCCTATAAAATATTGGGGCTAACTAATTTAATCTCTTCTGGATGAACCTAATGTTTAAGGTATAAGAACATGCCCACTAGAAGAAGTGTGGCCAAGTGGGACCAGGTTCATATCCAAGGGCTTGGCTCAGGGCTGGAGTGACACCTTCATGGCCTAATTCATCCAGAGGATGAAGTGTGGTCAGGGGGGAGAGAACCCATGTACCCCCAGAGTCATGGTGTGTGTACATACCATGTTTATTTCTCCAGGTTATTGGTACCATTTATTGCATTTTCAGCCTTGCATGCCCATACGAAAGGTTCACCCAAGTTAGGTCCCCTGTAATAACATGCTCACAAAGGAAGGTGTGGCCAGTTGTGACTCAGCCCATTTTCCTACCAAAGCCAAGTTGTGTTTGCATGCTTCTAGAACTCTACATCCATAAATTTGACCATCCGTGAGTACCATAAATAGATAGAATCATTACTGGCATTATTAACCTGACATGCCCACAGGAAAAGATGTGGTCACAATTTTGGGTGGCTGCAAAGCATCAATTATGTAGGATATGCCTACGCTGAAAAGCTGATTATATTTGGTACGGTGGTTTGTCAGAAAAGTGGTGTGGCCAAGTGTAACACAGCCCATGTCGAAAAGTTTGTCCACACGCCCAGAGGAAGAGGTTTGGCAGGTGGGACTCAGGTCATATCCTCCTAGTGCTATGATGTGCATGTGTATACCAAGTTTTGGATCTCTGGATCCAAGATTTGTCCTAAGATCCATTTTTGGCATTTTTAACTTCATTTGCATGCAGGAAGGTATGAATGAAAAAGAATAGGCACACTGAGTAGAGTGTATCCAAGTATAATGTTATTCAAGCCTCTTCATTTAAAGATGGATTCTGCTAAAAATTACATCAAAATAGCTCAAAATCACCATTTCTATCACTAATTCTTTCAGGTATCTATAAAATTACACAAAATTGATGTGAATCAGTTGCTCCATGAATCTATTGCCTTCTCAGTGAGTTGTCAAAGGAAAAAAAATAAACACACACACACACACACACACACACACACACACACACACACACACACGCGCGCGCGCACACACACACACACACACACACACACACACACACACACACACACACACACACACCACACACACACACACTACTGACTATTTCTGCACTTTGTTGTCTCCTTGGCCTATTTTAGTAGCTGTAGTAATAGTGGAGAGGAAGGGCAACCAATACTGAAGTTTTTGTCATGGTATAACCAAACTAACCTTTTATAAACATATGTCAGATAATAAACAACATTGAAACAAACATGTGCACTATTACTGTTGGTTGTTTAATGTGCAAGAGTCTGTTCATATAATCTGTGTTACAGTGTGACCCTCTCTTCTACTCTCTTCCTTAGACTAGAACAGGAGGAAAAGATAACATGTTATTTGCAACTATTATAAAGCTGATGTAATGGCCATATCATTACTTCAGTGCATTGATTATTACTCTCATATATAGAAAGGAAAGGACAAGATTAATAATAATACAACAAATATTGACAAGGTACAATATTTGTAACTACTTCACAAGCTAATGTAATGACCATATAGTTCATTTGTGTATTGATTAACTATTTTCATAAACAGAAGAAACAGGTCAAGACATGGAATAAGCAGTCCATTACACAAGAGATAAAGTATTTACAAGTATTGCACACATGGTGGTTGTAGGGACAATATGATGTCTGGGGGTGATTTGGTTTTCTTATCTGTGAAATTTTTGGGGGGAAAGAAAAACTAGCATATATATGAACTGCCATATAATTACATCAGCTATTGGTCTTAGTATAGAAGCGTTTATTTAATGGCCCTAGCCCTAGCTATCTACATACAGTGAAAGTGCCCATATCTGGGCAGTGTGGGACAAAGGTGTGCTTATACCTTTAAAAACAGATTCTTAAAAACATCTTTTCAGAGAATTTTAATTGAAATAAAATTTTTAATAATGTCAGCAATATACGGTATTATTGACATATAGTATATAAAGAAACTGTGAACTGTAGATAATGCACAAAATCATAAATTTGAATTATCTATTATCATGATATCAACAATAGTAGATTTCAAAATTTCAAAGTCATCTGCTCAATTCCACTGTAATGATTGTTTATTTCAAGATGTGGGGGGTGGGTGAAAATGTAGCATTTTTTGGCTCATTACCTATTGTGAATAGGCTGCTATGCCCCCACTTCCAATTCCATGTATTAGGAGGACCAGTATGATGTGCTGCAACATACACCTCCTCCACTGACCACACCCACTGCCTGTACCAACCAGTACTCCTCCTTGGGTGGAGGGCAAGCACCTGGGAAGGAAGGAGGCAGTGTGGCTGGTCCACTACACAAGAAGACCAGAGCACCAGGAGCTATGGCCACACCAGCAGGGACCACACCAGCAGCAGAGGATGGCTCTCTACAGGGTAATATTTTAATTGTTTATAGTCATTTTGTGCACTGACGACCAAAGCATAAATTTTGCACAGGGATTGAGTAAAGTGTATTAAAGCATTTCAGAAGGGATGCCACCACATCAATGGCATTATTCACTCTTCAAAAACAGTTGCTATTTTGCTCTATGTTTGAAGATGTATTTTCACTACATATGATTGTACAGCATAATCAAAGAGGGAAAAAAAAACAAGCTATTGAGGACATTAACTGTCACACAGTCCACAACAGTGGCAGAGACCTGTGCATGAGTCCACAACAGTGGCAGAGACCTGTGCATGAGTCCACAACAGTGGCAGAGACCTGTGCATGAGCCCACAACAGTGGCAGAGACCTGTGCATGAGTCCACAACAGTGGCAGAGACCTGTGCATGAGTCCACAACAGTGGCAGAGACCTGTGCATGAGTCCACAACAGTGGCAGAGACCTGTGCATGAGCCCACAACAGTGGCAGAGACCTGTGCATGAGCCCACAACAGTGGCAGAGACCTGTGCATGAGTCCACAACAGTGGCAGAGACCTGTGCATGAGTCCACAACAGTGGCAGAGACCTGTGCATGAGTCCACAACAGTGGCAGAGACCTGTGCATGAGTCCACAACAGTGGCAGAGACCTGTGCATGAGTCCACAACAGTGGCAGAGACCTGTGCATGAGCCCACAACAGTGGCAGAGACCTGTGCATGAGTCCACAACAGTGGCAGAGACCTGTGCATGAGTCCACAACAGTGGCAGAGACCTGTGCATGAGTCCACAACAGTGGCAGAGACCTGTGCATGAGTCCACAACAGTGGCAGAGACCTGTGCATGAGTCCACAACAGTGGCAGAGACCTGTGCATGAGTCCACAACAGTGGCAGAGACCTGTGCATGAGTCCACAACAGTGGCACAGACCTGTGCATGAGTCCACAACAGTGGCACAGACCTGTGCATGAGTCCACAACAGTGGCAGAGACCTGTGCATGAGTCCACAACAGTGGCAGAGACCTGTGCATGAGTCCACAACAGTGGCAGAGACCTGTGCATGAGTCCACAACAGTGGCACAGACCTGTGCATGAGTCCACAACAGTGGCACAGACCTGTGCATGAGTCCACAACAGTGGCAGAGACCTGTGCATGAGTCCACAACAGTGGCAGAGACCTGTGCATGAGTCCACAACAGTGGCAGAGACCTGTGCATGAGTCCACAACAGTGGCACAGACCTGTGCATGAGTCCACAACAGTGGCACAGACCTGTGCATGAGTCCACAACAGTGGCAGAGACCTGTGCATGAGTCCACAACAGTGGCAGAGACCTGTGCATGAGTCCACAACAGTGGCAGAGACCTGTGCACGAGCCCACAACAGTGGCAGAGACCTGTGCACGAGTCCACAACAGTGGCAGAGACCTGTGCACGAGCCCACAACAGTGGCAGAGACCTGTGCACGAGTCCACAACAGTGGCAGAGACCTGTGCACGAGCCCACAACAGTGGCAGAGACCTGTGCACGAGTCCACAACAGTGGCAGAGACCTGTGCACGAGTCCACAACAGTGGCAGAGACCTGTGCACGAGTCCACAACAGTGGCAGAGACCTGTGCACGAGTCCACAACAGTGGCAGAGACCTGTGCATGAGTCTACAACAGTGGCAGAGACCTGTGCATGAGTCCACAACAGTGGCAGAGACCTGTGCATGAGTCCACAACAGTGGCAGAGACCTGTGCATGAGTCCACAACAGTGGCAGAGACCTGTGCATGAGTTCACAACAGTTTCCTTCATTTTCTTCTTGTGAATTTTTTGGGCTGTTTTGCATACATATATATTTATATATATATTTATATATATATTTATATATATATATATATTTTTTTATTATACCAAATAATATTGATTAATTCTATTACTGTTGAGATAAACGTGCTTTGGTATGGCCAAAAAATAGATCACCATATTCATCAAATACCTGACCTGCTTGGTTGAAGAAGAATAAACAATTGCAGAGCATTCAGTAATTTCATATCAAAATAAGTTGGAGGTTAACATTTGTTTAATAGTAAATGAGAAAGAAGAAAAAAAATTTATAGTGAAATTACTTTGGTTTTAAATGGAGAGTGCTATTGCTTATTTTCATGGCGGAAAAATTATCTTTTTTTCGATTACCTTCACAAAATATGATTACCATATAAAAGTGACTGAAAAGAGTGCAATCAATCTCTAGATAAGGACTTCTGGTCTCTTGAATACATGCAAAGAACTTTACTTTGGGTTGTGAATCGATTCCATTAGATTCTTTATCATATCAGTAATGCACTGCTGATATTGATAGAACCAACTCCTCAAATCTCTATTGTTGATATCACAGCGTTATTAGCATGATTAGTGTATCAAGAATCAGAAATTAGGGAAATAATCATGAATATCATGCCATTGTTTGCAAGGAATTTCAGAGTCCATTCACCTCCATTACCACACAACACCAGTGCATAAAAATAACATGTCTGCATTGAATCTCAAATAAATAAATAAATAATAGAAAAATATACAAATGGAAAGTGAATTTTAATTTTTGCATTATAAGTTGATTAGATAGCAAAAATATAAATATTTGCATATATCGTAATACATTTGTCGAAACAAAAAACCCCATAAGTTGGCGTACAAGTATTGAAAATAATGGCACCTCTTCCAGAATGTTTCAAAATGCTTTGATATGTTAATATGCAAAATGTTATGATCTGTGTCCTGCAATGTGCAATGCCGTGAATAATTGGGCATAAGCGACTTCACTAAAGGGTTGTGGGAAATATGGCCACATGGTGTGTGGGGGACACTCATAGCACTCCTGTTCTGGGTGGGCCACTGGGTCAGGCCTCTAGCTGACTCCTCACTATGCAGTGGAGATGCTCAGACCAGGCTGTACCAACTGGGGAGGAGCAGGTGGAGGGAATGGGTCTATGGGCAGTTGGTCTTCAGGTGAAACATTATTGCTATTATATGGCTAATATGATGGCAGAATAGGACAGACAGCAACAAGTTGCTATGGCACTAAATGAAATTATCACAGTTTACCAAATATAGAACAGGCGTTGAACGAATTTCTTCCCATGCTTGACACACAGCCAATTTCTACATTAACCAGTAGTGTTGTCCTGACAAGAGAAGGTACAAGTGTTATGCAGTCCGAAGAACTGCCATTATGAATGAAGAAATTCAAAAGTCATCCTTATTTAATTTTCAATTTATTCAAACCCTACTGCATAACCCAAATTTTAGGGGGAAATTATATTTCACTGCTATTGTTTGATTCTTCAAGGATTTACAGTTATTTGTCCAATACTGTGTTGTGTGTTCATGTAATCTGTCAACAAGAATGTGTACATGTGTGTACAATATTTAATGTGCAGTGACAGAGGGATATTATTCTGAGCCAGGAGTTCACAACCCCAACAAGGACCAGGTGAGTGCTTTAGGGGGTGGATCAAGATGGTGTGTGCCCATGTAACTTCTGCTAGCTCTCTCTCCTGTACGACTTACTAGGTACAGATAGTTGGGATGAATAAGGAAGTTGTACAAGTTATTTTAGAAATATCGAACTTGTTTTTTGGAGCAATAAGGAAACTGTCTCCCTCTGATTGGAGTCTAATGGGGTTATATACTTCCACTTGCAGATAGGTCTGTGTGAATAGCAAATTTTATAGCTTCAAAAAGAACTTCCAGTTCATTAGTTACTAGCTATCTAATCTATAGTGTAACTATAGGGAGATCGTTCTGGGTGGGTATTTTGTAGTACCTGATTTGTGTTCACTTCATCTTCCCAAGTGGATGTTAGGACTTCATTTTGCTAAAATATCGATATGAGTATGTGGGGGGGGGGGGGGGGGGAACCCTGTAGGGAATACCAAACAGGCATATGACTGAAAAGGCTGGGTGGGAAATTTTGAATCACTCGGTATTAATCAGAGTGGTATATAGGAACTTTTACTGGTGAGGGGGGGGGGAATATTTTTCATAACCACACCCACATTTAAACTTGCCCTTTAATATTATTATCAGCGTATACTGGTGTTTGCTCGGCCCAATGTCAGCACATTATAGAAGCAGCTCATAGTTGGCAGACAATCAGCACTCCCGTTGATTTTTCAGAAAGGTCAAATTATTATGGAGGCATGGTGTAATACTGATAGGTAGATTAACAGTCGGATTGATCAGTTTGGAACTCCCTTTGGTTATTATTTTTTTGTGCAATTATTTTGTATAGTAACAAAAATCAGTTAGCATAAACAAAGGGAAAATATAGATGGAAAGGTGGAGGGGAGGAAGAAAGGATTGAAGGAAGAAAAAATAGAAGGAAGGAAGGAAACGAAGGAAGGGAGAAGAAAAAGGGGGGAGGGGGGGGAAACTACAATCCTATATTTGAACCAGGATTTCCCCACTTAATTTTTTGGTGGTATAATTCCCATGGAAGACTTCAGCTATTCAATAATTTTGGTTTAAACTCGATCATTGGTTAATGTCTTCTGTGTTAAAATTGAATTCTTTTCTCTCCCCACCACCAAAATATTTCAGGCTTAAAACCATTTCTGGTATGCCGGGCACAAACCCTGAAGTTTTCGTTTATTTTAGTCCAAGGGGTTTGCCATTATGGCTAGATACACATACATACAAACATGCTTACGAACCAAAATAGATAGTACACATTAATTCAATGCTACTACAAAATATGATTTTTCAGACAAATTGTGTATTTCGGTGGTTGCACTAAGTTGCTAACATGCCACACCCACACCAACTTCTAAATATTTTATTTGCTTATCCAGTTGGAACTGCAAGAGTAGAGACTTCCTTGTTAAGACTCTTCTGAAAAACAGGTCCAATGACATTTACCTGGCTAAACTAATGAATTCAAGGTTGATGAACCTGATTTTAAATCAGTGAGCTTCCAGTAAACAGTAGAAAATTTTAAGGGGAAAAAGATCAGCTAACTAAACTCATTACTCGTTCATAAAGCCATACCATGTCAATATTATCTCGAAAATTCTGGGCAGATGAACTTGGCCTTAGGTTGGTGAGGGGTGGGGTGATAGGATGGGATCCCAGAGTGACACTACCTCTGTATGACACCATGTTACACAAGCATTTACCCTTCAACCTTTCCAGAGATGCTTTCACATGAGAAAAGCTAAATCTTTGGAAAAATTCCTAAAGTCCACTACTGTACAGGTTGAAAGAGGTGCTGGGAGTATAAACTCCAAATAGGAACACTTCTGTATTTATTTATTTATTCGAAGATAGAGGAGGGGGATGAGAACTTAACAATTATGGTGCATCGCTATTGGGAATGTGATGATATGGCCTACACCCATTCTATGCATTAGAACGTCCAACGCACACCTCCTCCACTGACCACACCCACTGTCTATACCAACCAGAACTTCTCTTCGGGTGGAGGTCAAGCACCTGGGAAGGAAGGAGTCAGTGTGGATCCAAGAACTATGGCCACATCAGCATGGCCCACACCAGCATGGCCCACACCAGCATGGCCCACACCAGCATCAGAAAATGTCCCACTACAAGGTAAGTGGTGTGGGACTATAAATTCTAGAATATGGCCACATAGTGTGTGGGGTGCACTCATAGCACTCCTGTTCTGCTATTTGATAAATGTCTTTACAAGCACACATTGGTAAGGAAATGATGAGCTTTGGTGATCAATCTTAAATTGCTAATAGTCAATTAATTTCCTGTGTTGTATAGTAGCTACATTACTAGCTGATGATTGTGCTGTACAGTGGATTGTCATGTTCTAGTGCATGTATGTATTCCAGTTAACTAATATCCTATTCAAGAATTACTGCATGCGCTATTTACTTGATAAATTTTCAGAATTTAATAGACTTTCATGTTTCATATTGAGAATTTGGGTTAGCCAATTATTTCTGTGATTAATGCCCACAAATCAACTATACCAGATGTATGGAAGTGTGTCGGTATTTTCAAGTGATAAATTAAGAAATAAAAATTTTAGTTAAACTTTTGTGGTGCAGTTCAAAGGTCATTTGTGGTCATGGTGATGCTGTTCAGAGGTGGCAGAACCTTCTCACACTGGCCTGCACAACCATCTGGAAGTGATCATATTAATATGATGTATCTGCCCACCCAATACAGTAACCATAGCAACAAAGATGCCTTTACTATGGTTAAAATCCCTTGTCCAGCTATCGGAGGTGGAGGCAAACCTGGAGCATGATATAGAGACTGCACACACATACACACACACACACACACACACACACACACACACACACACACACACACACACACACACACACACACACACACACACACACACACACACACACACACACACACACACACACACACACACACACACACACACGATGTGTTTATGTTAATCCTAATAAAATATGTGTTAATGTGTGTGAATTATTTGATGTGCAGTGGCTGGGGAACAATGCTCCACAGGAGAAGTTGACACACAAAACAAGGACCAGGTGAGTGCTTGAGGATCCACAACATTGCTTTACATATACATAGCCACACTACTCAACCTTCTGAACCTATACAGTGCTTTCTAATATACCATAATTATATTGTTCTCACTATTTTGTGATCCTCCATCAGAATCAGTCTGGAGGGACAGATGGGGAAGGAAAAATTGTGAAGGGGGGAAAATTATGGCACAAGAATTGGTTTTCAAATAAGGTGAGGGAATGTACAATGTTTCATTACATTATTACGTTAACCAGGTTAATAACTGATTTTGTACAATTATGGAAATTTGTTTTACTCAAGTATCAAGTTTGTTTTACTCGAGTATCAATGATTAAAATTTTACAGGAATAATGCCTTCATCATTTTTGAGGCCACCAAAAATTAATTTTGAAATTGTCTTTTTCAAAAAAAAGAGTGTTAGAAAAAATATTTGGGAAGGGAATGTGTTGTTTAGATATGATTGGCATGTCTGTGATGTTGGTGGAATGTGCATAAACTAGCAGGCAACGAAATTGTCTGCAGATAAAGTATATATTTGATGAGTTCCAGTAATAGTGCTGTGAATGTCATTAATTTAGCAGTTCATTTTCAGCTTGTCCCGCTCCTTCGTCTATACACTTTTAGATGAGTGAGTGAGTACCTTAAGATAGCCAACTGTAGGGAGGAACTACTGGTAGTGTTTTAAGTTGTGCAGTACATAGTCAACAGTGTTATTTTAATAGTGTGACTACTGTAAGTGACTGTGGAATGTTATTTCACTAATAGGAGGAGTTGGTGGAAGGCAGTGATAAAGACGAACAGGAATGTAGAGAATTTTATCAACAGGTATATATAACTGTGTTATAGTTTAGTACATTTTCATATGTTCAAAAATAATGAATTGATAGGGAACTGATTATATATAAACCATGTCAACTTAAACCTCCTGGAATTTAATCTGATATTTTGAGGCTATGAGGTGTTTAATAAATGGAATATTCCATTATCGCTACCCACATACCCTTCTCTCTTTTTTTTCCTTTTTTTTTCTTCCTTATTTCTTCTAGTGTGTCTACACTTAATTTAACAGCATAACTTTGGGCACTATATGAGCTCAAGGAAGGATACTAATGGGAGGTGTCTCTCTTTTTTGGTCTGGTGATTTCAGCCAACTTTGCCAGTCATTCCTTAAGGTACCAGAGCATATATAGTCTGCGCTTGCCTCAAGTTAACACCACTCGGACACCTTGTACATCTTGCAACTGGAAAATAGTAGAGTGAGACTGGACGCCAATGATGAATTGACTATGGCTAAAATCAGCTCAGTTGTTCAAAATGCATGATAGCTAAGATTTTCCCTATCTGCAAAATATACAAAAACTACAATTATCTTGGTTTTAGAGCAATCCTGGCTCCAAAGAACAGAACACTTACTAGTATTTATACACAGCTGTTGTGATCTCTACCATAGAGTCAGTGACAGTGCAAGTTTCAGTAGCCATGTTGAGCTGCTTCACACCCAACATCTAGGCAGACAATGCTGACTTGGCAATATTTGTTTACAGATTACAAAACTAACTGAAAGTCAAGTGGATGCTTTGGGAATCATTTCATCTATTAAATATCTTAGCATTGATGGATCAATTTAGTTTGCTATATTCTCCTGTTATAGCAACATTGTCATGGTTTTTAAAGGACAACTTTAATCCACATTCCACCTTCTATTACAGATAGTATAGTATTATGCAGTACATCACCATAACTTGTAGCTCCAGGGAGAATGATTGATTCAATACAACGCACATTTGAAGTATCACATTTGTTGATGTTTGTGAATGCGTCTTAGCTCAGTATCCTATATATTATTTTCATTAACTCCCTGCATGCCTGCTTTACTGAAACTAAATTTTGAACGAAGGTCCCTAGGCAAATGCTCTAGTTTTATTCTGCTCCCAGCTTAGTCCTCTTCTCAAAGGTCTTGGAATTTCCCAAGATGGTCCAGCAAAAAAGTTGGAGATTTCTAAGACAATTTTTTTGGCTAATTGTTTTGAGCATAAATAGTTAAAGGGTCAATCAATCTATGACCCTGTTATTATGGAAAAGTAACAGAAGAGTACACTATGTAACACCCATCCTTTTAAAATGAAAATAATTGAAAAGGAAAAAATCCATATGGATGTGCAGCTGAGCTGGGGAAGTCTGCAGAGCAAGAGTAGTGGTGAAGGTCTGCAACAGCTTCAAGCCTAAGCTGGTTTTCTTCAGGGTGACAATTCCTTCAGTTATACAATGGCTACAAAAAATTTTAAAATTATTTATTTATTTATTTATTTATTTATTTATTTATTTATTTATTTATTTTATTTATTTTTTTATTTATTTTTTTTTTTTTGAAAAAAAAGTGAAGATGATAGCTAGAACTAAACTAGAGCCATCATTCAGTTTTCAGATACAGCCTTTGTAAGGGACCCTGCTATGTCTGTTTGTGCCAGCAAGCAGAATAAATATCAGTTTTGATATTAAGCCAATGCAATTATAGAGATAAGCTAGCTTTACATGGTAGTATTGTGATTTTGTGTATTTTTGACTAGAATACAGCAACTAAAATGTGACATCCCTTTCAGTAAACCAGGCTTAGCCATGGTTACTATAGCAGTCAGCTTGATAACATTACTGTTAATATATTTAGTCACATACAATACAGCTAGGAAACAAATTTGCTTTAAATTATAAAAGATACATTCTTTTTTCATGTGTACTTCTCTCAGACTGTCTGTCACCACTCCCATTATCATGTAATTTTATCAATGACATCATTGATTAGTTACACCCCCACAGGAAACAAAAAATTTTAAGATAAGTTTTCTTAATAAATGTTGGACTAAAAATTTCCAAATTTTGTTATACCAGGTTATACATTAAGGACAACAAGATAGACAACAGACAATATAAAGAAAAAATGATTTTAATTAATTTTTTTTTCCTGTTCAATTACCTTTAAGGAGGTGGATCACAAGGTGGTTTGTACATACACATGGCCACACTTTAACCTTCTGAGCCTTTGCAGTTTTCACTATTTGTGATCCACCATCAGAATCAGGCTGGAAGGTCAGATGGGGAAGGGAAAATTGTGAAGGGGATAAAATTATTATACTAGTAATTGCTTCCAAATAAGGTGAAGGATTGTATAATGTTTCATTAAATTATCACGTTATCCAGGTTAATAACTGTTGGAGCAATTATGGAAGCTTGTTTTACTCATATATTGTGACGGAACCTGCCACAGCACCCACGCAACTTCAGCCTCTCCAGCTAATGGAAACTCTACACTCCAGCAGACTTCATGCTCTGTCTCTCTGTCGGCACCCTTGAAATTATATATCCATCCAGTTCCTCAGAACTGAATATTGCCAGTTTCTGACAGTCCTAAAGTTGCTGCCATTGTGATTCCTCCCAATAGTTGTGGCTGATCTCCAGCATATTAGTTGAGCAGATGCCAGACAATGATTTGTTCTGTAGGTGATAATTTGATGCTACCCACAACGAAAACAACAGATACTTTCTCTCTCATCACATTACATGAAATAAGTTTATTAAAGATCATCTTTTATGACTTTTTTTATGAACTATCTGTGTGTGTGTTTGCACTAGCACATTGGGAGTAGTTCAGCATGGATATGTGTGAAGTAGTGATATATCCACACTCTCTCCCTGCATTAGAATAGAAAGAATGATGAGGTGGACCGAAATCCTCTAGTGAATGTTGCCCTCTCCAGTGACAGCAACAACTCACCCTCGAGTGATGCTCCACCATCTGGGAATACAGGAAGTGGTGTGTCTGGTCCATAGTCCAGGAATGACCAAGCACAACCAAACACTGGCTTGAATCACAGTCACAGGGGTCAAGTGTGTGACGTGTCTACACTTAATCTGCTTCATTGTTATTTGTAATATATATATATGTCAACTGTACTATATAATACTAATTTAATACATGCAGTGTTTATAAAATCCAATATATTTTTTATTGTTGCATTACTAAATGCTATGTTTTTGATTAGGATATGATGTCCTGTGTTTTTATATACTCAGCTGTCAAAATTGATTTGAGTTAGAGGGAGGAGGTGTGGGATGTTAAGGAGATCAGGCATTATTATGTTCATTAACATGAATTAACTTAAGTTCCCATGTTACTAAATGACTGATGAAATAATATTCATATTCAGGGTTTCATTTAGAAAATTGAGCTAGCATGGACATCGTCAAGGGCAGGCCCGTAGCCAGGGAGTTTGGGGGGGGGGTGGGGGGAACCCCTCTCTGAGATCAAAAATTTTTTTTTTTAATTTTTAAATTATAAATAGTAATATTTCCCTCCTCCATGATTACCCAGTACCCATGCACACACCACCAATAGTTAGTCAGTCAGGGTCCTCCTGCATTCAGTTTTGAAGTGTATCATACTATCAGGAGCTGTACAAGATGGTATTCTGCTGTAGAGTGTCACTGTGTAACTGTGAGTAAGTGCCTCCTACCCTTTCCCTGAATCTCTCAACTCCCTTGTGTATGAGATGGAAGCAGGGCTTGCTGGAAGGAAGAGTGCTGCTACCTGAAGTGTTGGTTTCCTCAGATACTTTAAGCTGGAGTGTTCACTTCCTATGTCTACCACTAGTGGTTAATGTGTTGTTGATGTGAGCCATGTGTGGCACTTGTATCAGTGATAATCTTAGGTTGAGAACTTCTGATTATGGAGGTTTAAATCGTCATGATGTAGATGGTAATGGTAATCCAGATATTGGGACATCTAATTAAACTTAATATGGAGGCAAGGCTTGCTGAGAGAAGAGGACAACTTTCAGAAGTGATGGCTTTCCAAAGTACTTGAAGGTGCAATGTCCACTGCCCATTTCTATTGTCATTAGTGATGATGTTGCTGGAAATGAAATGTGAACATTTACCTTATTCAATCACACTCAGACAACTTCTAGAGGAACTGAGCTGAGCATTTCTATTCCCTAGCATATGTGCTACATCAAATTTGTAAGTATCATTCTGTACAACCTCCTTCATTGAGTTAGTGTTATCACAAAGCTGATTCAAACTGAGTATTATGGTACGCAGTGCTCAAATGCAACTGAGCTGCAGCTCTTGGTCACAAGTTAGAATTGTATCCACGTAAAAAAATAGTTTATATGAAAGACAGTCCAACTGCAGTATTACTTCCTCAAGTTGCTATAGTGCTAGTAAGGGATCTCATTCCCACAATTCGAAGTTAAGATTAAATCAAACTTTTTGATATCAGTACTCATGCTCCTACCATAGCCACATGAGCTAATTGCAGACAACTTAACTTTGTTGTGAATACATGTCACTATAGGTAGTTGTATGTACCAATCATAATACAAATTATAACTGGATACGTCACTGCTCTCGACTAGATCATGTATTAAATATATGATATGATATGATTACATAGAAATTTGACATTATAACAATAATGGAACATTCATGACTCGTACAACATGTGCAACTAGTTTATGGGGGGGGGGGGGGGGAAGAAGGTCTACCAGAAATCTCAGAATGAAGGTGGACAGGTTCAATGTCAAGGTTGTAGATATAAACAAGCGCACATAGAAAAAGAAAAACTGTTGGTTAGCCCTTCCTGGATGCACTACCGAGCAACTGGCCACACAGTGATGAATCTGATGATAAGACCTGGCCATGGAAAATGTGTTCCATATTTCTTGTGACAGACACATTTTCAAATTGGATACCAAATTCAAACTCGTGGGTGTGAGGGGCAGTACTCCTGCTCTAAATATTTTGTAATCATTATTACTGTGTGAGCATCCATT
>OZ017790.1:3768260-3825760 GCA_963969325.1 Lycopodina hypogea
AGTCAATCTCAAAATAAATTTTGCTGGCATAAAAGATGAAGGCATCACTCCTGTAAAATTTTAATCATTGATACGTTAGTAAAAAAAGCTTCCAGAATTGTTCCAACCTAATAATTTAATGAAATATAGTACAATCCTTCACCTTATTTGGAAGCAATTGCTTGTACAATGATTTTATCCCGTTCACACTTCTCCTTCCTCATCTGTCCCTCCAGCCTGATTCAGATAGAGGATCACAAATGGTAAAAACTACGCAGGTTCAGAAGGTAAAATAGTGTAGCCATGTATATGTACAAACCACCTTGTGACCTACCTCCTTAAAGGTAACTGAACAGGAAAAAAAAAATTTAAAAAAAAAAATTATTGTCTGTTGTCTATCTTGTTGTCCTTAATGTATAATCTGGTATAAAAAAAATTTGGAAATTTTTAGTCCACCATTTATCAAGAAAAATTATCTTAAAAATTTTACTTCCTGTGGGGGTGTAACTAATCATTGACATCATTGATAAGATTACATAATAATGGGAGTGGTGACAGACAGTCTGAGAGAAATACACATGAAAAAATTTTTTTTTTTTTTTTTTTTTTATAATTTAAAGCAAATTTGTTTCCTAGCTGTATTGTATGTTATTAAATATATTAACAGTATTGTTATCAAGCTGACTGCTATAGTAACTGTGGCTAAGCCTGGTTACCGAAGGGGATGTCACATTTTAGTTGCTGTATTCTAGTCAAAAACATGCATAAATCACAATACTACCATGTAAATGCTAGCTTATCTCTATAATTGCATTAGCTTAATATCAAAGCTGATATTTATCCTGCTTATTGGCACAAACACAGACATAGCAAGGGTCCCTTACAAAGGCTGTATCCAAAAACTAAATGATTTTAGTTTAGTTTTAGCTACCTTCTTCACTTAAAAAAAAGAAAAAGAAAAATATTAAAATCTTTTTTTTGTAGCCGTTGTATAACTGAAGGAATTGTGTCACCCTGAAGAAAACCAGCTTAGGCTTGAAGCTGTTGCATACCTTCACCACTACTCTTGCTCTGCAGACTTCCCCAGCTCAGCTGCACATCCATATGGATTTTTTCCTTTTCAATTATTTTCATTTTAAAAGAATGGGTGTTACATAGTGTACCCTTCCGTTACTTTTCCATAATAACAGGGTCATAGATTGATAGACCCTTTAACTATTTATGCTCAAAACAATTAGCCAAAAACATTGTCTTAGAAATCTCCAACTTTTTTGCTAGACCATCTTGGGAAAATTCTAAGACCTTCTTCGAGAAGAGGAATAAGCTGGGAGCAGAATAAAACTAGAGCAGTTGTCTAGGGACCTTCGGTTCAAAATTTAGTTTCAGTAAAGCAGGCATGCAGGGAGTTAATGAAAATAATATATAGGATACTGAGCTAAGACGCATCCACAAACACAAACATCAACAATGTGATACTTCAAATGTGCATTGTATTGAACCAATCATTCTCCCTGGAGCTACAAGTTATGGTCATGTGCTGGAGAATACTATACTATCTGTAATAGAAGGTGGAATGTGGATTAAAGTTGTCCTTTAAAAACCATGACAATGTTGCTATACCAGGAGAATATAGCAAACTAAATTGATCCATCAATGCTAAGGCATTTAAGAGATGAAATGATTCCCAAAACATCCACTTGACTTTCAGTTAGTTTTGTACTCTGTACTCGAATATTGCCAAGTCAGCATTGCCTGCCTAGATGTTGGGTGTGGAGCAGTTCAACATGGCCACTGAAACTTGCACTGTATCACTGACTCTATGGTAGAGATCACAACAGCTGTGTATAAATACTATTAACTGTTCCGTTCTTTGGAGCCAGGATTGCTCTTTCATCAAGATAATTGTAGTTTTTGTATATTTTGCAGATAGGGAAAATCTTAGCTATCATGCATTTTGAACAACTGAGCTGATTTTTGCCATAGTCAATTCATCATTGGCGTCCAGTCTCACTCTACCATTCTCCAGCTGCAAGATGTTTGTTTCAAAATGAGGCAGAGCAGAAATTAATCTTCAAACAAATGAATTCTCATATTTTCTGTGAGAGTTAATTTCTTCATAGGGTGCCCAAGAGGAGTTGACTTGAGGCAAGCTTGAACTTTATATGCTCTGATTCCCTTGGGAATGACTGGCAAAGTTTGCCGAAATCACCAGACCAAAAAAGAGAGACACCTCCCATTAGAGCTCCACAATCTCTGATGCCCTGCAATGTTATGCCAAGAACCTCCAATGCTCCCTCGTGGGCCATTTCTCATCTCATACTATGAAATCACAATGTTTTTATAACTTATCCCTGTCCAGAGCTCTGGATGATATTGCATACTTGTGTTCCAGTGGTGGCCAAGTCCTAATAAAGCATAAAGGCTGAATATGCGATCCTTCCACTTGGCGAGTGGCAGCAATGCTTGATGAGTGACTGACTGTGAAGTTCACTCTCCGTTTCACTCTAACAAGTGATAATGTTGTTCCAGGTGAATAAAGGAAAAAAAAAAAAAAAAAAAAAAAAAGTAACCTCCTTGAAAACGTTAAGGAAAGGTGTTCAGCTCATTTTGATCCACATACTGGGCAAGAGTATTAATGTCATATGAGTTTTTTCTCAACCAATTTAGTTCTCAAATTGATTTTTCATTCCATGTTTCACTAGTTTGTGGCAAAATGGAAGGGAGAAAAGTTTGGTGGAAAGGAGGGGGAGGGGAATAAAATAGGAAACTTTGTAAAGAGAAAAAAAGAAGAAAAAAGAATAAAAATGGGAGGGAGAGAGGGTAAGATTGAAGGAAAAAACTTGTCCACCTTTGAACTACGTTCCTTAAGCCTGGTTCATAGTATGTCCAACAGCAGTGTGACTCAACAATTTTAGACAAGTTTCCACACGACAGGACAAGTCACGAAATACTGTTCACTATTGAGCAATTCCTGCAACAGACGTTTGTACACTTTGAACCCATTTAGACCTGATACTGTAGCCATACCAAATCTGTGCCCAATTTTTCTTAAATTCATCATTTAGTTAGTTCAGCATAGTTGTAGACAGCTAAAATAGTTTTTAGTTGGTGATATAGCTTTTAGATAGCTATAAATTCATTTTATATAGTCAGTGTGGCATAGCTTTAGATACCTAGGAGTGGGTAAGCTACTCCTGCTTTGTTGTAACTACATTCTGGAATCCAAGTTTTTACATGTGTAGTGGAATTGGGGGGGGGGGGGGGTGTTAAAGAACACTAAGGCAAAAGTAAAAACAAATGAGCAAATCCCTGAAAGCACTAAAAAGAGGTGAAATTCCAGACTTGTAAAATTCTCCAGTGCAGCTGCAGGGTCAAGGAAAACTGATGAGTTAAAATATTATATTTTAAAGGAAATCATTGTCAAGTTGAGAAGGGGAGCTGGTTACACATGAGTTGCTTGCCATTGAAGATTAAATGACACAAAACAGCAAGAAAAATTTTTTTATTTCTATTTTTTATTTTTTTTATGTTAACCTAAAATTTAAAGAAATTTAATTTTAAGAAAAATATATCCAGCTTATCAATAGCTATGAACTACAGAAATGATTCACAGCAAGCAACTTCAACTGACCCTCACCCTCAAATTAATCCCCCCCCTTCATGAATATTTATAGCAATCTAAAGCTATGTTTGTCACACTAATTGAAAATTACATTAAGCTATCAATACCTCTGCTACATCAACTAAAAACATGAATTTCAGAAGGGAGACACTGATTTAGTACAATGAATAATTGTTGTGAGTTGTGAGTTTTGATATTCTTTAAAACATCCCACAGGCAATGAAAGTATTGCACTGCCTCTATGAGCTTCTTGTGGTTCATTTCTCCAAACAAAATGATTCTTTGAACTGCTAAATAGAAATTTTTTTTTTCTTTAACAGGTCTGACGTGTGGAAGAGCTTGAACTCTGCTGCATTCCTTCAACACACCTCCACAAGCATTGACATGGCATGACAAACTTGTTGCTGCCTATTCATAAAATTCAGTGTTGTAAGTTGTCCTTGGGTCTCTTCACTTGTAAAGAGTTCTTAAACATATTGTGAGCCAGGCTTTAAGCTTAAAAATTGGACAAATATCTCAAAGATATCCGCAAATATTAGGGAGAAACACATATTATATGAAATTTGTGTATTCAGTAGTCACAATCAGCTTGTAAGTGGCAAATATGGTACCCCTTTTTTGTTGGTACTTTTATCTTTAATCTTCAATTTATTTTCCTGTTGAAGAGATGAAACAACACACTCAGTTATCCACAGTAACCACACAAATAAAAGAATACAGTATATAGATAACTATACCAGCTTGAGCATGAATGTAAGTATTGACCATTTTCATTTACCATTTTCATTTACCCTATGACTTTGTACCTCAACTTTTTTGGCACCTTCAATCCCAGCCTTCCTTTTCTCCTGCAATGACAAATAAAAATGAAATTAGTCATTTACAACAGCTACACGTATCAAATGAAATACTTGAAAATTACAGCTTGTGTTGCAAATATTGTACCTTTTCTTTTCTGGCTTTTTCGCTTTCAGCCTTCCTTTTTTTCTGTTATAGATAGACAAAACTAAAAAAGTCATTTATAGCAATTACATACATCAAACAAACACATGAAAGTTAAGCTTGTGTTGCAAACATTGTACCACTTCTTTTCTGGCCTTTCACTTCAGCCTTTTCCTTTTTCTCTTGTTATTGGCAAACAAAACTAAATTGTCACTTACAGTACTATGAATCTATATCACACAAACACAATAGAAAATTACAGCTTTGAATACAAAATATTTCACCTCTTCTTTTCTGGCTTTTTCACTTTTAGTGTCCCTTTTTTCCTGTTATAGATAGACAAAACTAAGGACGTCATTTATAGCAATTACATATATCAAACAAACACATGAAAGTTAAACTTGTGTTGCAAATATTATACCTCTTCTTTTCTGGCCTTTTCAATGTCAGCCTTCTCCCTTTTTTCCTGTTATTGACAAACAAAACTAAATAAGTAATTTTTTTACAACTACACATCAAACAAAATAGAAATTAAAATAACTGCTAATGTTGCAAATATAATACTTCTTTCTGTTAATGAGATAAAACAATCAAATCATTCACAGCAAATTAAAATACTTGTACACTATTTGTAAATAATTAAAAAAAAAAAATAAAAAAAAAAAAAAAAAATAATAATAATAATAATAATAATAAATAAATAAATAAATAAAATAAAATAAATAAATAAAGGTAAATATAAAATAAAGGCAATAAAAAATAAACACCAACTTAATTGATTTTTTTAAGCAGTCCAATATATTATACCCTTTCTTTAATCCTTTTTTCATCCTCTAGGTATTCCCCTATATCCACCTGTAGTTGAAACAAAACAAACAAAAAAAACAAAAACAAAATGTAAACAAAACCAAAACCAAAAAAAAAAAAAAAAACAACGGTAGAAATTAAAAACAATTCAGCCATTGACAGCAAATATCAACCACAATATGACAATGTGATATTCTTTGTGGAGAGTATCTACTACATGCACCGGCATGATGAACAAGAGGCTAAATTTAATATCTCATATCAGAAGTTCAACATTTGAAATAGATGTAATTCCATAAAAATATCCCATCCCATTATTACTCAAAACATATTTTCTCTGTTTGCTGGTGAGGACTCTCTCTCCTTCCATGAGGCTAGAGATGCTATGTCTGTGTCTGTCTGTTTGCTGGTGAGGACTCCCTCTCCTCCCACAAAGCTAGAGATACTATGTTTGTGTCTGTCTGTTTGCTGGTGAAGACTCCCTCTCCTCCCATGAAGCTAGAGATACTTTGTCTGTGTCTGTCTGTTTGCTGGTAAGGACTCCCTCTCCTCCCATGAAGCTAGAGCTACTATGTCTGTGCCCATCTGTCTGTTTCCCATGTAGCCAGAGCTACTATGTCAACAGTAAGGGTTTCTCTCAATGTGACATGTGCTAATTTGTTGCTTTAAAAACAAGGGGAGCAAGTGAGGGGGAGGGGATTTGAAGTTGGTGGTGATCTGAGTACTCGTGCACTGCCTTTATTATTGTGTGGTTGTGATCACATGATTTATTAGTTCTGCTATCTATGGTTGTTTATGTTTAAATAAAAGTTCGATAAGCTTGGAAGACAATATTCTGTCTGGGTAGTGCTACTGTTCCTCAAATTATACACTTTAATGCTATCCGCTTCAGTTTCAAGTCTAAGTCAGCCAATGGGTCCCCATCTCTACCTCCATCCTCCCCAAGGACTCCATTAGCTTCCAAGTCAGCCAATGGGTTCCCATCTCTACCTCCATCCTCCCCAAGGACTCCATTAGCTTCCAAGTCAGCCAATGGGTCTCCATCTCTACCTCCATCCTCCCCAAGGACTCCATTAGCTTCCAAGTCAGCCAATGGGTCCCCATCTCTTCCTCTATCCTCCCCAAGGACTCCATTAGCTTCTAAGCCAGACAATCCATCCTTCCCTTGAGCTCAAAAAGTGCCCAAAGTTACGCTGTTAAATCAAGTGTAGGCACATGGAAAAAAAAAAAAAAAAAAAAGGGGAAAAAAAAGAAAAAGAAAAAAAAGGTCATGGTGAGCGATAATGGACTATTTCATTTATTGAACACCACATAGCCCCAAAATATCAGATTAAAATCCATGAAGTTTAAGTTGCCATGATTTACGTTTAATTAGTTCCCAATCAATTCATTATTTTTTGAACAAATGAAAATGTACTAAACTCTAACACAGTTATAAATACCTGTTGATGTAATTCTCTAAATTCCGGTTCGTCTTTATCACTGCCTTCCACCAACTCCTCCTATTAGTAAAATAACATTCCATAGTCACTAACAGTAGTCACACTATTAAAATAACACTGTTGACTATGTACTGCACAACTTAAAACACTACCAGTAGTTCCTCCCTACAGTTGGCTATCTTAAGGTACTCACTCACTCATCTACAAGTGTATAGACGAAGGAGTGGGACAAGCTGAAAATAAACTGCTAAATTAATGACATTCACAGCACTATTACTGGAACTCATCAAATATATACTTTATCTGCAGACAATTTCTTTGCCTGCTTGTTTATGCACATTCCACCAACATCTTAGACATGCCAATCATACAAATAATGGATGCATGTGGACATGAGATATGCAATTAAAGTAGCAAAAACAACAAAAACAACAAAACATCTACACCCAAACCAATGAGAACAAATGTATTGCAAACTACCAGAATATACCAGGCATTGAATGTCCAATATCAACATGAAACATTATAGAAGTCACACAAAACCCATTTCTAAACCTTGTACTTCATTCGAATATAAGCAGTTCATATGTAGACATGCAAAATTCTTGTTGTATGCAAAATTACTTCCAACATTCATGCGCCTACACACATATAATGTCTAAAATGTCATAAAAAAGTATTACAATATATTGTTTCCATGTAACAGGATTAGAGGAAGTATTTGTTGTTTTCATCTTGCACACATAATTATCAGGTACAGACCATATGATTGTCTAGCATCTGCTGAACTAAATATGCTGGAGTTCAGCATAACATTTTGTAGTAGCATTGAATCAATGTGTACTATCTATTTTGGTTCGTAAGCATGTATGTGTATCTAGCCATAACGGCAAACCCCTTGGACCAAAATTAACGAAAACTTCAGGGTTTGTGCCCGGCATACCGGAAATGGTTTTAAGCCCGAAATTTTTTGGTGGTAGGGAGAGAAAAGAATTCAATTTTAACATAGAAGAAACTAACCAATGATCGAGTTTAAACCAAAATTATTGAATAGCTGAAGTCTTCCATGGGAATTATACCACCAAAAAATTAAGTGGGGAAATCCTGGTTCAAATATAGGATTGTAGTTCCCCCCCCCCCCCCTTTTTCTTCTCCCTTCCTTCGTTTCCTTCCTTCCTTCTATTTTTTCTTCCTTCAATCCTTTCTTCCTCCCCTCCACCTTTCCGTCTATATTTTCCCGTTATTTATGCTAACTGTTTGTTGTTACTATGCAAACTAATTGCACAAAAAAATAATAACCAAAGGGAGTTCCAAACTGATCAATCCGATTGTTAATCTACCTATCAGTATTACACCATGCCTCCATAATAATTTGACCTTTCTGAAAAATCAACGGGAGTGCTGATTGTCTGCCCACTATGAGCTGCTTCTATAATGTGCTGACATTGGGTCGAGCAAACACCGGTATACGCTGATAATAATATTAAAGGGCAAGTTTAAATGTGGGTGTGGTTACGAAAAATATTCCCCCCCCCCCCCTCACCAGTAAAAGTTCCTATATACCACCCTGATTAATACCGAGTGATTCAAAATTTCCCACCCTTTTCAGTCATATGCCTGTTTGGTATTCCCTACAGGGTTCCCCCCCCCCCCCCCCACATACTCATATCGATATTTTAGCAAAATGAAGTCCTAACATCCACTTGGGAAGATGAAGTGAACACAAATCAGGTACTACGGAATACCCACCCAGAACGATCTCCCTATAGTTACACTATAGATTAGATAGCTAGTAACTAATGAACTGGAAGTTCTTTTTGAAGCTATAAAATTTGCTATTCACACAGACCTATCTGCAAGTGGAAGTATATAACCCCATTAGACTCCAATCAGAGGGAGACAGTTTCCTTATTGCTCCAAAAAACAAGTTTGATATTTCTAAAATAACTTGTACAACTTCCTTATTCATCCCAACTATCTGTACCTAGTAAGTCGTACAGGAGAGAGAGCTAGCAGAAGTTACATGGGCACACACCATCTTGATCCACCCCCTAAAGCACTCACCTGGTCCTTGTTGGGGTTGTGAACTCCTGGCTCAGAATAATATCCCTCTGTCACTGCACATTAAATATTGTACACACATGTACACATTCTTGTTGACAGATTAACATGAACACACAACACAGTATTGGACATATAACTGTAAATCCTTGAAGAATCAAACAATAGCAGTGAAATATAATTTCCCCCTAAAATTTGGGTTATGCAGTAGGGTTTGAATAAATTGAAAATTAAATAAGGATGACTTTTGAATTTCTTCATTCATAATGGCAGTTCTTCGGACTGCATAACACTTGTACCTTCTCTTGTCAGGACAACACTACTGGTTAATGTAGAAATTGGCTGTGTGTCAAGCATGGGAAGAAATTCGTTCAACGCCTGTTCTATATTTGGTAAACTGTGACAATTTCATTTAGTGCCATAGCAACTTGTTGCTGTCTGTCCTATTCTGCCATCATATTAGCCATATAATAGCCATAATGTTTCACCTGAAGACCAACTGCCCATAGACCCATTCCCTCCACCTGCTCCTCCCCAGTTGGTACAGCCTGGTCTGAGCATCTCCACTGCATAGT
The DNA here is from genome assembly GCA_963969325.1 of Lycopodina hypogea. NCBI lineage: Eukaryota > Metazoa > Porifera > Demospongiae > Poecilosclerida > Cladorhizidae > Lycopodina > Lycopodina hypogea. The sequence continues at coordinate 3,777,689 of OZ017790.1, forward strand.
GAGGAGTCAGCCAGAGGCTTGACCCAGTGGCCCACCCAGAATAGGAGTGCTATGAGTGTCCCCCACACACCATGTGGCCATATTTCCCACAACCCTTTAGTGAAGTCGCTTATGCCCAATTATTCATGGCATTGCACATTGCAGGACACAGATCATAATATTTTGCACATTAACATATCAAAGCATTTTGAAACATTCTGGAAGAGGTGCCATTATTTTCAATACTTGTACGCCAACTTATGGGGTTTTTTGTTTTGACAAATGTATTACGATATATGCAAACATTTATATTTTTGCTATCTAATCAACTTATAATGCAAAAATTAAAATTCACTTTCCATTTGTATATTTTTCTATTATTTATTTATTTATTTGAGATTTAATGCAGACATGTTTCTTTATGTACTGGTGTTGTGTGGTAATGGAGGTGAATGGACTCTGAAATTCTCTGCAAACAATGGCATGATATTCACGATTATTTCCCTAATTTCTGATTCTTGATACACTAGTCATGCTAATAACGCTGTGATATCAACAATAGAGATTTGAGGAGTTGGTTCTATCAATATCAGCAGTGCATTACTGATATGATAAAGAATCTAATGGAATCAATTCACAACCCAATAAGTAAAGTTCTTTGCATGTATTCAAGAGACCAGAAGTCCTTATCTAGAGATTGATTGCACTCTTTTCAGTCACTTTTATATGGTAATCATATTTTGTGAAGGTAATCGAAAAAAAGATAATTTTTCCCCCATGAAAATAAGCAACAGCACTCTCCCTTTAAAACCAAAGTAATTTCACTATAAATTTTTTTTCCTTCTTTCTCATTTACTATTAAACAAATGCTAACCTCCAACTTATTTTGATATGAAATTACTGAATGCTCTGCAATTGTTTATTCTTCTTCAACCAAGCAGGTCAGGTATTTGATGAATATGGTGATCTATTTTTTGGCCATACCAAAGCACGTTTTTCTCAACAGTAATACAATTAATCAATATTATTTGGTATATATATAAATAAATAAATAAATAAATAAATATATATATATATATATATATATGCATGCAAAACAGCCCAAAAAATTCACAAGAAGAAAATGAAGGAAACTGTTGTGGACTCATGCACAGGTCTCTGCCACAGTTGTGGACTCATGCACAGGTCTCTGCCACTGTTGTGGACTCATGCACAGGTCTCTGCCACTGTTGTGGACTCATGCACAGGTCTCTGCCACTGTTGTGGACTCATGCACAGGTCTCTGCCACTGTTGTGGACTCATGCACAGGTCTCTGCCACTGTTGTGGACTCATGCACAGGTCTCTGCCACTGTTGTGGACTCATGCACAGGTCTCTGCCACTGTTGTAGACTCATGCACAGGTCTCTGCCACTGTTGTGGACTCATGCACAGGTCTCTGCCACTGTTGTGGACTGTGTGACAGTTAATGTCCTCAATAGCTTGTTGTTGTTTTTTCCCTCTTTGATTATGCTGTACAATCATATGTAGTGAATATACATCTTCAAACATAGTGTAAAATAGTAACTGTTTTTGAAGAGTGAATAATGCCATTGATGTGGTGGCATCCCTTCTGAAATGCTTTAATATACTTTACTCAATCCCTGTGCAAAATTTTATGCTTTGGTCAGCAGTGCATAAAATGACTATAAACAATTAAAATATTACCCTGTAGCGAGCCATCCTCTGCTGCTGGTGTGGGCCCTGCTGGTGTGGCCATAGCTCCTGGTGCTCCGGTCTTCATATGTGGTGGACCAGCCACACTGCCTCCTTCCTTCCCAGGTGCTTGACCTCCACCCAAGGAGGAATACTGGTTGGTACAGGTAGTGGGTGTGGTCAGTGGAGGAGGTGTGCGTTGCAGCACATCATACTGGTCCTCCTAATACATGGAATGGGAGGGGGGGTGGGGCATAGCATCATATTCATTATAGATAATAGATACTGTGCTACACAAACATTGACACAGTTATACTATGTACCTCTACTTCACTTGTTTGTATAGTCCCAGTCTTGCCCTTTCTTTTCTACAAAGGGAAGTAAGTAATCAATACACTGATAAATATAGATACAAACATTACATCAGCTTGTGCAATCTACATATAAATAGATCTTCATCTGTATGTGTGTCCTTTATACAATCCTTAAATTTTAAAGGTACAGGGTCAAAAGAAGTATTAAAAGAAAGAAAATGAAGCTTTGAAAATTGTGGTATGGTCAATAAATTTTGATAAAACTAATTCTGAGTATGGCAGGCAAGTGACAAAATGGAGGTCCAGGCTGATTCATGGGAGCAGCTATATTGCAGTTGTTGTGTGGAGTAGCTGTATTAATAGTTGACCCTATACCTCTCTCCACTAAATAAGGCACACTTATTCAATTCAATTAGATGGATAGACCAAGGGATGCTGATACTACTGAGATATAAGATAACAAGAGCATATGAACATGTCATTCTTCTTCCCTACACTATGATGATAGAATAACAAATAATTTCATGACTACAATTATTGAATAGTTGTTACAATTAATCAATGCATCAGTTGCTAATAGTACAGCTACAAATAATTATATTACCTTTTCAGCTTTTGCTTCAGCTTTTGCTTCAGCTTGAAGTCTCTTAATTTCCTAATATTAAAAAAATAAATAATACATTCATTTTAGCCAGCCAGATGTAAAAGTTGATAAATAAATTGATCACTTACTATTATTAAATAGTAACCATAATTAATCAATGCATCAGTTGCAGATAGTACAGCTGCAAATAATTATATCACCTTTCTTTCCTCTGCTTCAGCTTCAAGTCTCTCAATTTCCTAATATTTAAAAATGAAATGATACATTCATTTTTTCCCACCATATATAAAAGTTGACGATTATAATTATTTTATCACTTACATTATTAAATAATCATTACAATTAATACATGCATAAGTTACAAATAGCACAGTTACGTCACTCATGTGTTAGTCACCTTTTTTCCCCTTCCTTTTCTTCACTTCTCTCAAATTTTCAATATTTAAAAAAATGAATTAATAATTCACTCAAGCAAACCATATATGAAAGTTGATAATTAAAATTACTCAGTGAATCATCTGTTGTACATATTGTACCTCTTAACCCCCCCCCCCTCCCCACTAAATCCCTTCTTTTCCTCCTGCAATGAATTGAAAAACAAACAATCTAACAAAATAAACAACAAAAAAAAAACAACAAACAAACCCAAAATAAACTGTAAAAATTAAATTATATGTGCATTTACTTCTATAAAAAAATATTAAAAATTAAATCGTATGTACATTTCCTTTTATCCAAAAAAAATAGAAAGATCATCTATTTACAAATATATTATTTCACATATTTGGGTCATGACACTCTCCAGAGAGAATTTTGGTGGTTAGTGCAGACTCAGGTAAGTATATTAGATAACTTAACACCAGGTAGCCCTCTACTGCAGTGCATTGTATCCCATTGTATCAGGTGCTCCATCAGTTTCAAATCCAGATTAATGGTGTAGACAGGGGGGAAAGGGGTATTTGCCCCCTTTTTTTGTGGAACAATCAGTTGTTAGATTAACCTTACATTGCAGTAATTCTGGTGCTAAGATTTTGTCAAGTTATTAGCTAATGAGTCGTGGATATCCACTTTTTAGATTCTCTATGTCCGAAAAATTTCTTCATACAAACTTAACTCACTTAAACACTGATATATATATATATATATATATATATATACATATATATATTGAAGTATAGTTGTCTAGCCTAAATCAATGCTAGTCTAAGGGAAAGCAGCAGGCTATTGGACTTCTTCAAATAAAATTTGGTCAAATTTTAGTTAGTGAGGTTTCAGGTTAGCACTATAGGCTTGTTAGTTGCTACCTTAGGTTTGGCAATGGAGATGTAGTGATGATTAGTAATGGCAATCTTCACAAAAGTTTTCAGCAGTGTAGGAAAGCAATGTTGTAGGCTACTGAAGTTAAAAAAAAAACAAAAAAAGCAGTTTCATCCTTCCTTTTAGTTCCACTTGTGAATATTTCAGTTAGACAGTCAAAAATTTCCATATAACCGATTATTTTGTCATTGTTTAATTATTTTATTCCAGAGGATACAACTGGCAATAAGAATATTTCTGGCTGTTGCTGAAGAATCAACTACTACTTCAGAATTAGATTGAGATATTGGCTTATGATTATATGTGAAACATCTTCCCAATATCTAGCAGCTTTTTGTTTAGCTTTTGTAGCTATCTCCTGTAGATTTATGTGAAGTAGAAAGGTCCTTCTCTGTTCTTTGAGCAAAAACAACAACAACTAGCAATCATATTTGAGGAAAGGTTTGCAGAACTGAAAAAGGCTATGCACTACACAGAGGCTCCTAAACTGGATACTGAGGAAGTTGTGAAATGTTTAATACAGGACAGTCCTAGATGCCTCTTCTGTAAATCAGCACTGTTTAACCCCTCCTTCCTACCACCCACTGCTCCCACCTTCCCAAAATCAAGATCTGCTCCACCACCACTTTAGGGTAAAAAATATTTGACATTGTGGAAGAAGAAGTAAATATATATATATATATATATATATACCAGAGGCCAATTTGCAGCTTTGCTTGCAATGATCAATGCACATTGTTGTAACTTTATCCTATACATTATCGAAAAGGACATTAGAAGAGTTTCAAGTTAATTCTTCTGCTTGGCAGTGATTGCATTTGTTGGGATAAATGACCTCCACAACAGTACTTCCCCAGCTATTGTGAATGTCTCCAATTCATTTTTTTTCAGTTTTGATTTTCTACTGTATCCAGCTCTAGACACTGCTCATGGTGGTGTAGGGGTTTTGTCCCTGTTTTTTCCTAAATATTTTCAAATTCCTGGTCCAATTTGTGTGTAGGAAGGGACATTTTCTTCAATATTACCCCCATGCATTCATTAATGGGAGAGGTAACTGCTCCCCACCCTACTTCCCCACTTCTCATGCCCTGGTGGTTTTTTGTTTGTTTTTAGTAGTTGCATAGATGGAGGTCCATTTGCAGCTTTGCTTGCAATGATCAAGGCATTTTGTCCAACAAACACTATCCTAGACTTTGAAAAGGCATTAGAAGAATTTCAAATTAATTCTTCCTCTTGGTGATGATTGAATATTTTGTATAAATGACTTCCACAACAGTGCTTCCTCAGCAATTGTGAATGTGTCCAGTTTTCTTAGTTTCAGTCATTAATTTCTAATGTCTCCAGCCTTTTCACACTGCTCATGATGGTGTATTTTTTTTTTTGTTTCCAAACATTTTCAAATTCCTGATCTAATTGTGTAGAAATGGACACTGCTCCCCCAATGCCTTGGTTGTTGGTGTTCCTGGTGTTTTTTGTTTTTTTTTAAGTAGAGGCATGGTTGGAGGTGAAATAAGGCTCAAATTCTCTAGTGTGGTGTCCAGTGTACTTTGACTTAATTTCTGGACAATTATAAATGGGTGTACTTGAACGCCCTTAATATTGTTTCTTTTAAATTATTTTCATTCATTATTTAAAAAATATATATATTTCATTTGAGTGGGTGTAGTTATATATCCTCAACATTGTTACTTTCAACATTTTTTCATTCTCTTTTTTTCTATTATTTATTCATTAATTAATTTTTTAAAAATATAAAACTTGTCTATAATCTATTCATTGGTAGTTATGATTTTTGTATTATTCTAGTCAACATTCTACGAATTGATGGAGGAAGACATTTTGGAACTATTTTTCCTCCAATTTTTGAAATTTAACTCACTTTTTTCCTTCAAATTTTCAAGTATATTCTGCCAACTTAATAATTTTTCATTCATTTGCATGTACCCATAACCCAGATTTGTGGCTGCTGCAGTTGTTTCCCCCCACCCCCTTCCACCTAGTGTGAAGAATTGTATTTGGTGGGTGTGGTAAGGTAGAGAGAGAGAAGGGGGGGGGGGGGGGGGGGAAGAGAGAGAGAAAAAGAGAGAGAAAACCTAAGCAGCTGCATTTCTGAAGCTGAGTAGTCTAGTTTAGAAATACATATTTTATAATCCTAAGAGACTCCACATGTCCTTTATTGTTTAGCTTTACTGTTGGCTAAAAAGGTACAAAGCCTTTTGTAGATCTTTTGCAAAGTTTCAGCTAGTTAATTCTCAGCTGCACTGGGTAGATTTAATTTTCTTCAATTAAATCTTTTTTGATGCATTTAAACAGGGATCGTGGGTGGATATGCTGACGTCCTTACACCTATTTACAACACAATTTACTAAAAAAAAAAAAAAAAAAAAAAAAAAAAAAAAAAAAAAAAAAAAAAAAAAAAAAAAAAGCTTTAGTTTACCACTAACTTTTTAACAGGGAGTTAGTGAAAATAATATATAAGATATATGTATGTATTAAAAAAAATCAATAAAAAGTAATGATCTATACTATAAAGTATGACCAGTTGAAGTTAGACTGAGAACCCAGACATATTTAGAATCAGTGTAACCAGGGGAACTTCATGAGCACGTCTATATGGCCACACCCCTTTCTACACTAAAAAAAAAATTAAATAAATAAATAAATAAATAAATAAATTTAAAATTTTTTAAAAAAATGTTACTTTTGCCAGAAATAAGGACTTGGAGTTAGACTTACAAACCTATATATATTTAGAATCAGTGTCACCAGTGGAATTGTCATAAGCATATCTGTATGGCCACACCCCTTTCTGTATTCAAAAAAAAAAAAAAAAAAAAAAAAAAAAAAAGCCAACCACATTACTTTTTCAAAGAAAAAGAAAGAATGGAGCTACAAACCTAAAACCTTTGCATGCAAAAACAACTGGGGTAGGTTTCACCAGGCCACACCTCTTCTTCTTTGTGTGTTAGGCTAAAAATGTCAAAAATGGTACTTTTAAAAACATTTTGACATAATCACATGTTCACTTTTGTTCTGATAGTCTACAACATGTTTTCAAAGCAGACACTTTTGTGGTTACACCTCATCAAAGGTGGGCCAAGAAACCTCCCATAGGGCAGGTTTTTCCCAGGTAATAATTAAAGTGGGAGAACATCATTCTGGAAACCTACCAAATTTTTTTCTTCTCAGAAGTGAGATCTATATCTGGTACATTAAGAAGAAATCTGAAGTGAAGGAGCATGTTCACCTTTACTTCCATTAGCAATCAATTCAATCTTGCCTCAAATCCTTAACTCCCCCACCCCAATCTCCCCTCAACATCAGAGCTCTCTTTATTATTCTTTGAAATTTTTCACGAATTTCCATACACTGAGAGATTATCTAGTGAGCAAGCAATGACACTCCATCTGCTTGGATTGATGCTGGTCTCTTGGTATTTGCCAAAACTGCTACAGCTCCCTCCACACAGATATCCACACCATCATATTTTCAGTACTAATTTACCGCTATTATTTCATTTATCACACTCACAAAAACATTATTTTATTACTACAATTGTATTATATTATAGAAAAACATACCAATTTGACAAAAATAAATAATATAAAAATAATAAAGTATGACACTCACTATTCTCAAAATTTCAAATGGATAGAGCAATGCTAATCTTTAATGCTCTGGGGATAACTGTGGATTGATATTATAATTATTGGGAACAACACAACTCTATCAAGCATGTTTGTGATTAAGTCAGTTAGAGCATGTGCAGATTATACTGTAAGACATAAACTGAGTATTATACTCATTACTGTATATAGATTTATCATCATTCTGAACCAAAACATAATTAAAAATATCACTCACTTCTAAAGTTGCTTGACGTAAAGCTTTATCCTCTGGTTCTTTCTTTACTCTATGATGCTGTGCACGCTGCAAATCCTTCCCATGCTGGAACAAAATATTACCATAATTAACATTTGTAAATAACGAAAAGAAAAAAAGAGTGCACAGAAACAAGAAAGATCTTTACCCAATTATGTCTTAAAATAAGATTTAAACACTTTATTATTAGTGTCTAATTATTCTACATCACGAAATCATACTAATAGTAATATCATGATAATATATATATAACAAAGTGCAGAAATAGTCAGTAGTGTGTGTGTGTGTGTGTGTGTGTGTGTGTGTGTGTGTGTGTGTGTGTGTGTGTGCGTGTGTGCGTGTCTATTTTTTTTCCTTTGACAACTCACTGAGAAGGCAATAGATTCATGGAGCAACTGATTCACATCAATTTTGTGTAATTTTATAGATACCTGAAAGAATTAGTGATAGAAATGGTGATTTTGAGCTATTTTGATGTAATTTTTAGCAGAATCTATCTTTAAATGAAGAGGCTTGAATAACATTACACTTGGATACACTCTACTCAGTGTGCCTATTCTTTTTCATTCATACCTTTCTGCATGCAAATGAACTTAAAAATGCCAAAAATGGATCTTGGACAAATCTTGGATCCAGAGATCCAAAATTTGGTAGTATACACACACACATCATAGCACTAGGAGTGATATAACCTGAATCTCACTTGCCAAACCTCTTCCTCTGGGTGTGTGGACAATCTTTTGGACATAGGCAGTGTTACACTTAGCCACACCACTTTCCTGACACAGCACTATACCAAATATGACCAGTTTCTCAGGGTAGGCATATCCTACACAGTTGATACTTGGCAGTCACCCAAAAATGGTGACCATATCTCTTCCTGTGGGCATATCAGATTAATAATGCCAGTAATGATTCTATCTATTTATGGTACTCACAGATGGTCAAATTTATGGATGTAGAGACCAAGAAGCATGCAAACACAACTTGGTTCTGGTAGGAAAATGGGCTGAGTCACAACAAGCCACACCTTCCTTTGTGGGCATGTTATTACAGGGAACCTAACTTGGCCTGAACCCTTCCTGTGGGCATGCAAGGCTGAACTTGGTATGTACACACACCATGACTCTGGGGGTACATGGGTTCTCTCCCCCCTGATCACACCTCATCCTCTGGATGAATTAGGCCATGAAGGTGTCACTCCATCCTAGAGCCAAGCCCTTGGATATGAACCTGGTCCCACTTGGCCACACTTCTTCTAGTGGACATGTTCTCATACCTTAAACATCATGTTCATCCAGAAGAGATTAAATTAGTTAGCCCCAATATTTTATTTACCATTTCTTTTCCATTGATATATCTTTCTTCTATTTGGGGGGGGGGGGTTATGTTTGTTCCTTTATTTTGTGGTGGGATAGATACACATCAATTTTTTTATCTGACACCTGGAGCCATGGGAACAGTCATACAAAGTTTTAATCAACGTTGGTCCAGGTGTCCAGGAGTTGTTGCACCAACACACAGAGAGACAGACAGACATCGGTAATTTATAATCAGGGTTCATATCTAAATTTTCCCCCATCCACCTGACAATCTTCAATGTAGTATCTATATTTTCCAACAATGTCTGACGCCCCACCCTCAGCATTCTGAACGTATTGAAGTTCAGCAGTTCCACATCATAACATTCCAATCATTCTCAGCAATTTTAATACAGCTAATATTGTTACCACTGCTGTTCTATAATGTTTCACCCCCTAATCTTCCAAAGCTCTCTTCAATGCAATGAACATTTTTCCCTAGAAGTCAATCTCATACTTCAGGCAATTAATGTTAGTCTGTTGTCAGGAATACATCATGCTAACTGAAACAAGCTTGATTCTTTGCAATATATAAATCTTTAAATAAAATTCTTAAGTTTCTGCTTCCAGTAGTTGGTATTGATTGATATCCAACTACTTTATGTGTGGTCATAAATAACTTTGTAATTTACCATCCTTATGAAATATACAGCTAAATCCTGGATTGATCCTTGGAGAGCCCCTAGAACATTATAATTACATAACATAAAGAAACTTCAGCATGAGTTGTCCTTGGAGAGCCCCAATAACATTATAATTACATAATATAACCCAGAATGCACAAGAGAAGACACATATACTTTCCTTTGTAAGGCCAAAAAAAATTTTTTTCAGAACATCTCACTATGATTCACAATTAATTGGTCTGTCTGTGTTTGTCTGTCTGTCTGTCTGTCTGTCTGTCTGTCTGTCTGTCTGTCTGTCTGCCTGTCTGTCTGTCTGTGTCGGTCTCTCTCTCTCTGTCTTTCTGTCTGTCCGTTTGTACCATCATACAGGCCAAACCTGTGGGTGGATTTTTTCAAAACTTGGCATGACCACAACATAAAACATAGGCTAAAAAATCCGGAAAATGTTTATTATAATGATGAGAAAAAGCCAAAAATGATATTTGGCCAGAAAAACCCTTTGAGGGACAGACCTAAAACTTGGTGTGCATATACAACTTCTATCTGGGAGTAATACGGGTGGGGTCCTACCTGGCCACACCTATTACTTTTCCTGTGTAAGGCTAAAAATACAAAAAATAGTATTTCAGCAGAACACTTGAACCTAGGTAGTTAGACCGAAGAACCTATATACTATATACATTTAGAATCATTATAATCTGGGGAATATTTTAAGTGTGTGTATATTGACCACACCCATTCCTGTTGTCAAACCAAAAAAGTCAAAAATGGTAATTTGGCCATACAAATCCTTAAAGAGACATGGTATACATACACAATTTGACTTTGGAGATAACATAAGCAAAATCCCTCCTGGCTACACCTCTTCCCATTGGTGTGTAAAGCGAGTGTGCCCAAAAAATAGAGTAAAAAAAAAAACAAACAACTTCTGAATAACACTTGAACCTAAAGAGTAAGATCCATAACCAATCTAATATATATTTTGGTTTACATATATATGAGTGTATCTATGTATGCATGTATGTGTGTGTGTGTGTGTGTGTGTGTGTGTGTGTGTGTGTGTGTGTGTGTGTGTGTGTGTGTGTGTGTGTGTGTGTGTGTGTGTGTGTGTGTGTGTGTGTGTTTGTGTGTAACTAGGCATCATAGCTAAACAGTTGGACAAAGGACAAAAAAGGCTGAAATTTGGCATCTTTTCTCAAAGAACCCGGGTGAGCGCTATTAAACACATATAGTCATGATAATGGGGTAGTTTTGTCATAGCCACACCCACAGGAAGTTATTTTGGTTAAACAAGTTAACCAAACATCGATCAGGCCAAAATTAGGTGTGTGGTCTTCAAGTAACTGGGTAAGCAAGGTTAGCAGTATTTTAGTGTGGTTTTGTCATAGCTACATCCACTGGAATTCACTTTGGCTATTGAAAGCCAATCAAACGATCAACCAGACTGAAATAAGGAATGTGATTGCCAAGCAACTGGGTAAGCTTTATTGATCACATGTGCGTGTGTCAATGAGTGTGGTCTGGTCATTGCCTCACCCATAGGACGTCATTATGCCTGCCAAAAATCATTTATGGACCAATCGGGCTGAAAATTGGCAATGGACTCCAAGTAACTGGGTGAAAATTATCTAACACATATGGGTGAGGTTTGGTATTAGCTACACCAACAGGACATTGATTTTACTACCAAAAGCTAATTAAAGCACCAACCAGGCTGACATTTGAGTGACTTCCATAATATTTCATGTTGACATTGGCCGGGAAATGCCGAAAATATGCTGATTCTTGCATAAAGCAAACTAAACATATTACTTCTGCAGGTGGCCCACTTAAATTCAGCCATAGGGTGGGTTTCTTGCTAGTAAACTAATTTAAAGTCCTGTATGGACCACAATAGCTAAAATTGCTGGATATGGCCTTTTTTTTTTGTATATATAATTTGATGACAGATGATATGAGAAAACAAAATGTCAAAAGAGAGAAGTACATTAACATACTTCAGAGAGCAATCAGCTTTTCAGCAGATATTTCTAGAGAGAAGTTTTTTTTGTCATGAACTAGAGTACGTCTGTCAGTCGGTTGGTCAAGTTTCATCCATATTCCAATCTTCACTCTCCCTCCATAGTCCATTGTTTGTGAGTGTATTAACTAAGAAAGGTTCAACAATTTATTTAAAAAATGATTTAATGTGTGGTTCACTGCAGACAAAATGATAATACGTTTCTGTATTTACTTCTACTATGTTTTTCTGGGAGGGCCTATCTTAGGATCAGGTTGAAGGAAAAATAACAAAGTAAGAAAACCTGGCATGTTAACAAAGATTAATGGAGCATAGAATAAACTGTGGGGGAACAAAAGTGAGTGAAACACTCAACAATATTAACAGCTACTTAGGTTAGAGCAATCATGCAGTGTCAATTCAACTCACACTTCATTTTTAATTAAACAGTAGCGATTAACCTGATTTTCTGCACTATTGATAACTTCAAGTATTGTTCCTTTCTGTTGCTACAAATTACAAAAATATATCACATCAAGTACAAAAAGTTAGCTTTGTTTAGAGAAATAAAATAAATGTATCACTCTTAGAAATCATACACAGTTATGCTGCACCAGCAAATATTATAAGTAACTCAAGAATAAGTTTATTATCACTCACTTCCTCAGTCACTCTTTGATTAGCTTGGTCCCGTGTTTCACCCTGTGGTGCATGTTCCTGTGCCAACTCAATTTTCACGAGATATTGGAAAAAAACAACATAACAATGTCAATAATATTATAACACAATAACAAGTTAACTTTAAATTGATGTGTAACAAACAAAGTATGTCAACGTTGCTCATCCTACCTCTGCATGTAACCATATTAGGTAAATTTACTTTTTACTCCATTACATATCTTCACAAAAAACATACTTATCTCTGATACAGAAAAAAAAACAAAAAACGACAAGACAAAATGTTTTTGACCATGTTAATCCCAAAGTCAAATTGTGTTTGCATGCCAAGATTCATGTGCCTAAGAGCAAGGGTTGAGTTTGCTGGAAAAGATACTCTTTGCAAAATTTTCACTCCCTACTAAGCAATTATTATAACTTTGCCAATTATCACCATCATTGCAGGGGCGGATCCAGAATATTTAAAGGGTGGGGGCTCTAAAAAGAATTATTGCATGAGTGTGACTAGGTATCTGACTCTCACTGTGGTAGTTTCAGCGTAGCTTGTTGAGTTTGGACAAACTCCCCTCCAGTCCTGCGGCTGGAGCAGGCTTTGGTCAGTTTAAGTATAGGGGAAGTCTGCAGCTCATGCTGATGAGTTGCCACTCCAGTTATTCTATTATTGCAGCTAGGTCACTGGCCTTGCCAACCTTCAGTAAATAATAGATCTTGTCCTTAATCATCGTTCATCACAACGTATTCATTATAGAAAATTGAAAAAAAATTGACTTGGGCTACAGAAACCCTGTCTTTCCGATATTTTAGAGTGTGGCTGGGTCAGCTTTCATAGTCAAGTGTATCATTTCAAATCGCATGTCATAAAAGAAAAAAAAAGAATGAAAGGCCAAATTGGCCTAATATCTGGAAGATAAAAAACACATGAGCAAATAAGTAATAATATTTACTATTCAATCTTTGATTATATATTTATATAGCTAGCTTCATAAAATGGAGCGCAATAATTATATATTTATACTTCAGCTACTTACTAACACCAGCTTTGTGACCAAGATAAAGATCGCAGTGCATTATCACTTGCAGATGATGTTTACACCAGTGACCTAAACACACCATCACATTCAGCTGCTAACAATAACACTGGGTCACCAACCAAGTAATGTCACTCCAACTTTGCAAGGGAGTAACAGTGAATAAAAAAAATTTTTTTTTGCTACTAAGAATTCCACCCGATTAAGCACTGACATAGGAATGTTGTTACAGCAAGGCCACTATTATGTACATACGCTTCCTTATGATTACAAGATGAAAATTAAAAGCTTCATTGTGATAACCAAGCTAATTATCCAACTACAGATATGAACGGTAACCACCTACATACATGAATGGTCATCATAGAAAATTTAGGATTCAATTGGTGCAAAATAAATAATGGCTGATCAGTCAAACCGATGACGGCGCTTATTGCTGGGCATGTACTTTGCTCTTTCCTGTTACAGAAGGTAGGATACTTCTTCCAGAGCCACTCTGCTGTGGATATCACAGTCATCATGTGTGCACTACATGTCAAAGTTATGTTAGTCTAATGTTAACCTTCTCTACAATGTTTAGCAGTGGCACTTTGTTTATTTTACGCTGATATTAGTTACATTCAACTCTTTGATTGGGATTAACCATCCCAATTGCAGGGACAAAAAAAGCAATTGCATACATAAAAGAAGATGCATAAAGAACCATATTCCCTGCTACTGATCTCTTCTAGATGCTTAACAGCTACAGGATGGAAAGTCTGAATCTGCCTCATAACAATCATTGTTTGTCACCAATTTTTCAGTGGAGGGCCTCACACCAACCATGCTGCACAGTGACCAATACTGCACCAGTTCATGGACTACTTTGTTATTGAACAGGTGTTGATGAAGTTAATGAACAGTAGAGGAGGATTAACAAGGGAACAAGGAGTCACAGGTCTGTACAATCACTCCAGATCTAGAACATAAAGTTGTGCTGTGGTGCAGAGCCATTATGTGACTTATAGGTTTTGATCACAGAACAATAAAGCAGCATATATAATTTGGAGTCACTCTTTGTAAGAGAGATTTTGATGGTCTGACTACAATCACCAATTGGATTACCCATCACATCCCACTTGATGTTATGAAGTATTGGTTGTTGTTTATAGTCTAGTTTTGAAGCTTCACATCCCATTTGATGTTATTAAGAATTGGTTTGTTGTTTATAATCTAGTTTGACAGTTTTTTTTTAGAATGATGGAATTATCTATAAGGAGGTGGAAAATGCAGGATGGATATTTAAAAAAAAACTTAATGGTGTGAAAGTTTTGGATGCATCACTGCTGCATAAGGACCAAGATTGTACACTGATTTACCTGATGAAGGGAATTAAAATGAATCAGCAATAGGTGCACGTTGATCCAACTACTTCATTTTTAAGACTAGTGGTGACCTTGGAAATGTCTGACATCCTGTCTCACTGCTGCAAGTATGACCTTACACCATTCTCTACATTACTAAGACTCAGCAATAAGAAATCTTAAAAGGTAGTGGTGTTGGAAAACCCACTGACAAATAATTTTCTTGAAGTAAAATTACTGAAAGATGTAAGATATGCTCCTAACTTTGCCAACTCTATTAAATGGTTGCAGAGAGACACATAATGCAGTCTCTGAAATATGTCAGGTCGAGGTATGTGGTTTACTGCACTGTCGTTGATGGTATTGGAAGTTAATGTTCTATAAAGACCATAAACCCAAACGAAGAGCTGGCAACACTTCCTCCACACACATTCAAATTGATGATGGAATCGCACACTTCAATTTAATAAGATTTGTTTGTCTCAAATCAAGAACAAGGCTCAGTTTAATTTTCATGAAGACTGCAGTGAGAGTTGTTGCTAATAACACTGACATAGTCTTGTTATTCTGTACCATTGAAATGAAAAAAATGCTGATATATATAAATATATATATATATATATATATATATATATATATGGTCTCAAATTGATCAATGTCTTAGAGATAGTTGAGCAAACACGCACACACAAACACGCACCTATAGCAGAAACCAGCTGGATACTCATGCACAACATCTAATATTTGGCAAAGCTAGTGAAGTACAGCATCTAGAAACTCCTGCCGGAATCACTAGAAGGTAATGGTGTTCCACAAAGCAGAAAGAGGAGAGTGCAATACAAGCAAATGAGGCAGCTTGTGGTGCAAATATACTCTTGAAGATCTATCCAGGGAAGCCTGGAGATATGCTGGACACTACAGCAATATCTATTTGTGGATCACAGCCACAGCTACATTCTCCAGTAGATGGTACAGTACCAAAGACCACCTGCAAATGAAGTGTTGCAAAGTTTAATGCTGTTGCAGATAGATCCTTGTAAATGGGTTGGATGAAGGAGAATGATGTGCTAGTTCCGATCATGACAGATATTGTACCTGCTCCAATGCAGTGCTTGAAAAATCAACGCAGCTTAAATAAATGTTTTGTAGCAAAAAGGTCTGAAAATCAAAATTGCCTGCATTATGTTAAAATACTAAACCACTTGGAAGGGAAGAAGTCAACATGTGGGAAAATGCTTAACCCTTTTGAATACTGGTTTACATTTCAAGTTGATTATCATTTTGACTATAAGGTATAATATTTAGCATGTTTTTATTATTGTTAAACCATAGAACCTGTTTCTGTTATGTATTATATTTAGTTTCTTCCTTTTTGGAGCACAAAAAGCCACATCTGTTGCGTCTGTCAAATGCATGTTACTGAATATTAATCCAGCAGATGTCCCTATATCCAAATATCTTTCTAAGAGTATTTCTTACCTCCATGCTAAATTCCATGCTTGTATCATTGATAGTACAATTTTTTTCACACATCTGCTCGATTATATGTAGGAACTGCATTGCTGAGTATGATTTTATGAACTTGTTTGCATTCAATTACGCACCAGAGAGCAATAACATAATTTAGCTAGTAAATGTTTGATATTTGAGAAAGATACATGTTTTGATGATGCACACAACTATGCCTAATGTCATGTCTGTAGCTGATGGGGGTCTTATAAAAAACAACAACAAACAGATGCTTTTCAATTATGGGAATCAAATTACTCTGATACTTCCCCTCCCCCCCCCAATAGTGACAAGAGTGTTTGAACAACAAAGCCAACTGCATGGAAGAGGTACATGGCACTGTTGTAAAAACATGGCAGCAAGAAACTCTCTTAAAATTTATGAGTGTGGCTGGTGAGTGACGGCAGCTGGAAGGTGAATAGTCATGATAATGGGGTGGTTTTGTCATAGCCACACCCACAGGAAGTTATTTTGGTTAAACAAGTTAACCAAACATCGATCAGGCCAAAATTAGGTGTGTGGTCTTCAAGTAACTGGGTAAGCAAGGTTAGCAGTATTTTAGTGTGGTTTTGTCATAGCTACATCCACTGTAATTCACTTTGGCTATTGAAAGCCAATCAAACGATCAACCAGACTGAAATAAGGAATGTGATTGCCAAGCAACTGGGTAAGCTTTATTGATCACATGTGCGTGTGTCAATGAGTGTGGTCTGGTCATTGCCTCACCCATAGGACGTCATTATGACTGCCAAAAACTCATTTATGGACCAATTGGGCTGAAAATTGGCAATGGACTCCAAGTAACTGGGTGAAAATTATCTAACACATATGGGTGAGGTTTGGTATTAGCCACACTAATAGGACATTGATTTTACTACCAAAAGCTAATTAAAGCACCAACCAGGCTGACATTTGAGTGACTTCCATAATATTTCATGTTGACATTGGCTGGGAAATGCCGAGAATATGCTGATTCTTGCATAAAGCAAACTAAACATATTTGTTCTGCAGGTGGCCCACTTAAATTCAGCCATAGGGTGGGTTTCTTGCTAGTAAACTAATTTAAAGTCCTGTATGAAACACAATAGCTACAATTGTTGGATATGGCCATTTTTTGTATATATAATTTGATGACAGATGATATGAGAAAACAAAATGTCAAAAGAGAGAAGTACATTAACATACTTCAGAGAGCAATCAGCTTTTCAGCAGATATTTCTAGAGAGAATTTTTTTTTGTCATGAACGAGAGTACGTCTGTCAATCGGTTGGTCAAGTTTCATTCATATTCCAATCTTCACACTCCCTCCATAGTCCATTGTTTGTGAGTGTATTAACTAAGAAAGGTTCAACAATTTATTTAAAGAATGATTTAATGTGTGCTTCACTGCAGACAAAATGATATTACGTTTCTGTATTTAATTCTACTAGTTTTTCTGGGAGGGCCTATCTTAGGATCAGGTTGAAGGAAAAATAACAAAGTAAGAAAACCTGGCATGTCAACAAAGATTAATGGAGCATAGAATAAACTGTGGGGGAACAAAAGTGAGTGAAACACTCAACAATATTAACAGCTACTTAGGTTACAGTAATCATGCAGTGTCAATTCAACTCACACTTCATTTTCAATTAAACAGTAGCGACTAACCTGTTTTGCTGCACTATTGATAACTTCAAGTCTTGTTCCTTTCTGTTGCTACAAATTACAAAAATATATCACATCAAATACAAAAAGTTAGCTTTGTTTAGAGAAATAAAATAAATGTATCACTCTTAGAAATCATACACAGTTATGCTGCACCAGCAAATATTATAAATAACTCTAGAATAAGTTTATTATCACTCACTTCCTCAGTCACTCTTTGGATACCATGGTCATATTTTTCACTCAGCTTTGCATGTTGCTGTGGCAACTCAATCTTCATGAGATATTGGAAAATAACAAAACAAACATAACAATGTCAATAATATTATAACACAATAATGAGTTAACTTTAAATTGATGTGTAACAAACAAAGTATGTCAACGTTGCTCATCCTACCTGTTCATGTAACCATATTAGGTAAATTTACTTTTTACTCCATTACATATCTTCACAAAAAACATACTTATTTCTGATACAGAAACAAAACAAAAAACGACAAGACAAAATGTTATTGACCATGTTAATCCCAAAGTCAAATTGTGTTTGCATGCCAAGATTCATGTGCCTAAGAGCAAGGGTTGAGTTTGCTGGAAAAGATACTCTTTGCAAAATTTTCACTCCCTACTAAGCAATTATTATAACTTTGCCAATTATCACCATCATTGCAGGGGCGGATCCAGAATATTTAAAGGGTGGGGGCTCTAAAAAGAATTATTGCATGAGTGTGACTAGGTATCTGACTCTCACTGTGGTAGTTTCAGCGTAGCTTGTTGAGTTTGGACAAACTCCCCTCCAGTCCTGCAGCTGGAGCAGGCTTTGGTCAGTTTAAGTATAGGGGAAGTCTGCAGCTCATGCTGATGAGTTGCCACTCCAGTTATTCTATCATTGCAGCTAGGTCACTGGCCCTGCTAACCTTCAGTAAATAATAGATCTTGTCCTTAATCATCGTTCATCACAACGTATTCATTATAGAAAATTGAAAAAAAATTGACTTGGGCTACAGAAACCCTGTCTTTCCGATATTTTAGAGTGTGGCTGGGTCAGCTTTCATAGTCAAGTGTATCATTTCAAATCGCATGTCATAAAAGAAAAAAAAAAGAATGAAAGGCCAAATTGGCCTAATATCTGGAAGATAAAAAACACATGAGCAAATAAGTAATAATATTTACTATTCAATCTTTGATTATATATTTATATAGCTAGCTTCATAAAATGGAGCTCAATAATTATATATTTATACTCCAGCTACTTACTAACACCAGCTTTGTGACCAAGATAAAGATCGCAGTGCATTATCACTTGCAGATGATATTTACACTAGTGACCTAAACACACCATCACATTCAGCTGCTAACAATAACACTGGGTCACCAACCAAGTAATGTCACTCCAACTTTACAAGGGAGTAACAGTGAATAAAAAAAATTTTTTTTTGCTACTAAGAATTCCACCCGATTAAGCACTGACATAGGAATGTTGTTACAGCAAGGCCACTATTATGTACATACGCTTCCTTATGATTACAAGATGAAAATTAAAAGCTTCATTGCTGATAACCAAGCTAATTATCCAACTACAGATATGAACGGTAACCACCTACATACATGAATGGTCATCATAGAAATTTAGGATTCAATTGGTGCAAAATAAATCATGGCTGATCAGTCAAACAGATGATGGCGCTTATTGCTGGGCATGTACCTTGCTCTTTCCTGTTACAGAAGGTAATCAAAGACTAGGGATACTTCTTCCAGAGCCACTCTGCTGTGGATATCACAGTCATCATGTGTGCACTACATGTCAAAGTTATGTTAGTCTAATGTTAACCTTCTCTACAATGTTTAGCAGTGGCACTTTGTTTATTTTACGCCGATATTAGTTACATTCAACTCTTGGATTGGGATTAACCATCCCCATTGCAGGGACAAAAAAAGCAATTGCATACATAAAAGAAGATGCATAAAGAACCATATTCCCTGCTACTGATCTCTTCTAGATGCTTAACAGCTACAGGATGGAAAGTCTGAATCTGCCTCATAACAATCATTGTTTGTCACCAATTTTTCAGTGAAGTGCCTCACACCAACCATGCTGCACAGTGACCAATACTGCACCAGTTCATGGACTACTTTGTTATTGAACAGGTGTTGATGAAGTTAATGAACAGTAGAGGAGGATTAACAAGGGAACAAGGAGTCACAGGTCTGTACAATCACTCCAGATCTAGAACATAAAGTTGTGCTGTGGTGCAGAGCCATTATGTGACTTATAGGTTTTGATCACAGAAGAAGTAAGCAGCATATATAATTTGGAGTCACTCTTTGTAAGAGAGATTTTGATGGTCTGACTACAATCACCAATTGGATTACCCATCACATCCCACTTGATGTTATGAAGTATTGGTTGTTGTTTATAGTCTAGTTTTGAAGCTTCACATCCCATTTGATGTTATTAAGAATTGGTTTGTTGTTTATAATCTAGTTTGACAGTTTTTTTTTAGAATGATGGAATTATCTATAAGGAGGTGGAAAATGCAGGATGGATATTTAAAAAAAAAAACTTAATGGTGTGAAAGTTTTGGATGCATCACTGCTGCATAAGGACCAAGATTGTACATTGATTTACCTGAAGAAGGGAATTAAAATGAATCAGCAATAGGTGCACGTTGATCCAACTACTTCATTTTTAAGACTAGTGGTGACCTTGGAAATGTCTGACATCCTGTCTCACTGCTGCAAGTATGACCTTACACCATTCTCTACATTACTAAGACTCAGCAATAAGAAATCTTACAAGGTAGTGGTGTTGGAAAACCCACTGACAAATAATTTTCTTGAAGTAAAATTACTGAAAGATGTAAGATATGCTCTTAACTTTGCCAACTCTATTAAATGGTTGCAGAGAGACACATAATGCAGTATTAGAAGTACGTCAGGTCAAGGTATGGGGTTTACTGCACTATCATTGATGGTATTGGAAGTTAATGTTCTATAAAGACCATAAACCCAAACAAAGAGCTGGTAACACTTCCTCCACACACATTCAAATTGATGATGGAATCGCACACTTCAATTAATTAAGATTTTTTCGTCTCAAATCAAGAACAAGGCTCAGTTTAATTTTCATGAAGACATATATATGGTCTCAAATTGATCAATGTCTTAGAGATAGTTGAGCAAACACGCACACACAAACACACACCTATAGCAGAAACCAGCTGGATACTCATGCACAACATCTAATATTTGGCAAAGCTAGTGAAGTACAGCATCTAGAAACTCCTGCCGGAATCACTAGAAGGTAATGGTGTTCCACAAAGCAGAAAGAGGAGAGTGCAATACAAGCAAATGAGGCAGCTTGTGGTGCAAATATACTCTTGAAGATCTATCCAGGGAAGCCTGGAGATATGCTGGACACTACAGCAATATCTATTTGTGGATCACAGCCACAGCTACTCTCTCCAGTAGATGGTACAGTACCAAAGACCACCTGCAAATGAAGTGCAGCAAAGTTTAATGCTGTTGCAGATAGATCCTTGTGAATGGGTTGAATGAAGGAGAATGATGTGCTAGTTCCGATCATGACAGATATTGTACCTTCTCCAATGCAGTGCTCGAAATCCACACAGCTTAAATAAATGTTTTGTAGCCAAAAAGGTCTAAAAATCAAAATTGCCTGCATTATGTTAAAATGCTAAATCACTTGGAAGGGAAGAAGTCAACATGTGGGAAAATGCTTAACCCTTTTGAATACTGGTTTACATTTCAAGTTGATTATCATTTGACTATAAGGTATAATATTTAGCATGTTTTTATTATTGTTAAACCATAAAACCTGTTTCTGTTATGTATTATATTTAGTTTCTTCCTTTTTGGAGCACAAAAAGCCACATCTGTTGCGTCTGTCAAATGCATGTTACTGAATATTAATCCAGCAGATATGTCCCTATATCCAAAAATCTTTCTAAGAGTATTTTTCATCTCCATGCTAAATTCCATGCTTGTATCATTGATAGTACAATTTTTTTCATACATCTGCTTGATTATACTTAGGAACTGCATTGCTGAATATGATTTTATGAACTTGTTTGCATTCAATTACGCACCAGAGAGCAATAACATAATTTAGCTAGTAAATGTTTGATATTTGAGAAAGATACATGTTTTGATGATGCACACAACTATGCCTAATGCCATGTCTGTAGCTGATGGGGGTCTTATAAAAAAATCAAACAGATCCTTTTCAATTATGGGAATCAAATTACTCTGATACTCCCCCCCCCCCCCCCCCCCCAATAGTGACAAGAGTGGTTGAACAACAAAGCCACACCCTCTTACTTCCTCTGACAATTTTACAATGATCATTAATTATCTTCTTATTTATCACTCGTATACAGTATTGTTTGTTGTTTCTCAGTCCCATTGAGCACTACACACTCCCCAATTTCTAGCATGCTATCCTAGAGCAGACCACCTCTGCATCATCATCATTGGGGGTGTGGCTGTTTGTGGTGTAACACAGCAATGAGAAATTTTTGCAATTCACTGGAGTGACATGACAGTTACATAGCTATCACTGTTTGGCTAATACATTAAATCAAGAAGGGGAGAAGTTAAAAATTGCAACACATATCTGTAGGACCAAAAATCTTTTCTGAGGAGTCCATCACATAGGATAAGACTATCTATGCAGTAACTCAGTTGATGATCTCTAAACTTGTACCCTGTGGAGACAAGCACAGGAATAGAATATGAGGACACTAATGAAACAAGGCAATGACCTGTCAGCAAGAGTTCTCATTCATATGTTTACTACAAGATTACAAGTAAAACTTCAATACTATAACCCTATTATTGGGATGGTGTGTGGTACTATTGACACTTAATATATAAATTCTATCCAGCCAATGAGTTGGTACACCTAAAGTGGAAATGATGACAAACAAGCAGAATAATCACAGATTATAAAGCAGAGTTGTCACTTTTTGTTGTTGTTGTTGTTGCCTTAGGTTGATGTTTAATACATGAAATTATCCCTTGTTCATTACATAGAGTATTTTTTTTAATGAAAAGACGAACCATTATATAATGGTTGAGACAAGAAATAATGTGTAAAATAACAGAATACCTTAGTGTTTTTCTGTACTCAAGTTATTTTGTATTCACCATCCTCCCCACACTGAATGCTAATGCATTCAATGATAATAAACTGTTTGTAGGTTGCATGGAGCCAGATTAGACAACAGGGCTCTGTAACATTCCATGTATGTAACACATACTCAAAATACATGAAGGTATTCTTGTCCATGAGATAGATCAATATAAAGGAAAACTGATTACTTTTCTCAGAGTTGCACTCACCATTCCAGTATTAATATTGGTAGTTGGAGGAGAACTTGAATTACCTGCAAAGGAAAAGTCAGACAGTTATAAATACATAATAATCATCCCCACCCCCCCCTTCCCAGAATAAACCAAACTCTATTCACTTCGCAGGAAGTGAGAGGTTTAAATGAGTGACCAGAATCAGCTAAAAGTAACCAAAATTAAATATTTTGGGATAAGGTATTTGAAGCTTACCCGCCAAACAGCCAACAAGCCAAGCACTGGAAAATGAGAGAGCTACAACTCTAACAATTCTTCCAAGTTCTCCCTATTCAATACTAGAATAAGTTATAGTGTGGTTGTGTTCCATTTATAATAAGTTGCAGAAGCAACTGGGAATTTACTTTGGCTCTATATCTGGTCCTTACTTCCAGGGCTCATAAGAGACAGATGCTTTAAATCTGGTGGCTTAATCTTGTAACATGATTAAATACAAAATCTTTGTTGTAATAAAATAATAACTGTGTTAGCAATGGGTCAAGGAAATGACTGCAGCTCCAATGATTTGAATATCATTCCTGAAAATTAAGTGGAAAAGATGCTTGGGAGATGACTGAAATATATATTGTGGAAAATGTCAGAGTTTGTTGTATTTTTTTTTTTTTTTTGGAAAAAAGCAGAAAAGAAAAGTAAAGGTTGCATAAACAAAGGGTGAAAATAACTAATTGATTGTCTGAGGCAACTGGCATATATCAAAAGTATCTCAGTAATATTCATACAGAGTTCTTGGCTAATAAAATAATTGCACCATTTCATGGGTGAAAATAAATACAGACTCCTTCAGTAATGAAGCAATACAAAAAGCAGTACGGTTGCTTTTGAGAAGGTAAAGACAAATGGAATATTTAATGGAGTCAGGTTCTATCTGTAGGAACTTCAGTAAACCATTCATATATAAACAACATTAACATTATTGAATAATGTGAAGGATAAGCAGCTTCTTAGCACAATGCCCCTCCAACTTCCATAATTCTTTTTAATGCAATGAACATAATCTTACCCCAGAAGTTTAACATCAAAAATTTTATCAGCTATCAAGAGTGTGCCATGCTACCTCCAACAGAATTGATGCTTTGCCAATGCCATTAAACCAGATGTTAAGTATAAGTTTCCTAACAAGCTTGAGTATTGTTCCTAAGTATTCTTGTTTGCATTGATCTCCCTCATTGAATGGTGGATTTTGCCTTCCATATATCCTATTTTCCGAAGCCAAGCAGAATATTAAGCAACATAGTGAGCAAGAAATTCATTGATACTAGTATGGAACATAGATGAGAAACATGTGGATCTCTGCAAACTTATAGGTTGGTTTCTAATCAGCATGCATTTCAACCTTCAACAATTTTTTGATCCACTTACTGAAATCTCTAATATTATCAGCCCCCCCCTCCACCTCTTTGGGGGTATCAACACCAAAAGGATACATCAGTTATGCTAATTATTTGCTTGGTTCTGTACTAATGATCGATTTTATTATGGCCTTAGTTATGACTAAAAATCTCCTGCCTATCTCAAAAGTCTCAGCATATCCTCAAAGAGTTCAAAAGACATCTGTAAGTCATGCAGTGAGATGTTCTGTGGTGGAAGTTTTAATTGACCTGACCAGTTTGTGGTTCACTAAAGCAATTACACTGACAGTGAAGCTCAGAACAGATGATCTTTTAATTTTGCGTTGATGTACCGAGTCAGCTAGAAGTGATAGTGCCCCTGTTGTATTCTACAATATATAACTGTAGGATCATCACTGCAACACTCCTTCATTTCACACACACACACACACACACACACACACACACACACACACACACACACACACACACACACACACACACACACACACACACACACACACACACACACACACACACACACACACACACACACACATTCAAAATTTCCTGCCTATCTCTAAAGGCTCAGCACATCCTTGCAAAGGAGTTCAAAAGACATCTCTAAGTCATGCAGTGAGATTTGTACTGTGATGGAAGCTTTAATTGACCTGATCAGTTTGTAGTTCACTGAAGCAATCACACTTATAGTGAAGCTCTGAGCAGATGATCTTTTGATTCTACATTGATGTGCCAAGTAAACTAGAAGTGATAATGCCCCTGTTTTATTCTACAATATATAAATGTGGAATCAAAAGATCATCTGCTCTGAGCTTCACTGTAAGTGTGATTGCTTCAGTGAACTACAAACTGATCAGGTCAATTAAAGCTTCCATCACAGTACAAATCTCACTGCATGACTTAGAGATGTCTTTTGAACTCCTTTGCAAGGATGTGCTGAGCCTTTAGAGATAGGCAGGACATTTTTCGTCATAACTGAGACCATGATAAAGTTCAACATTAGTACAGAACGAAACAAATGATTAGCATAACTGATGTATCTTTTCAGTCCTGATACCCCCAGAGAGGTGAGGGGGTGGGGGATATAATATTAGAGATTTCGGTAAGTGGATCAAAAAAATTGTTGAAGGTTTAAATGCATGCTGATGAGAAACCCACCTATGAGATTGCAGAGGTCCACAAGTTTCTAGTCTTATATTTCATACTAGTATCTATGAATAGCTTGCTCACTGTGTTGCTGAATATTTGCTTAGCTTTGAAAAATAGGATACATGAAGGCAAAATCCACCATTCAGTGAGGAAGATCAATGCAAACAAAAAATACTTAGGAACAATACTCAGCTTGTTAGGAAAATAATACTTAACATCTGGTTTAAATAAATAATTTATTCAACTATATTTATGCAAGTTGGGTAACTGTTGCATGTTCATGATGGACCCAACACCTGAATCAAGAACTCATGTAGTAGATGGTTAATCTAAGCTTCAAATGTGGAGACTTCACCACTGTTTGAGTACTTTGGGTTATTGCCTTGGTAATCCCAACTAAACAACAGTTCAGAATTTCCCCTATTTCAGACTAACTACACCTCACAAAGTTTAACAATGGTATAAGAAAAATCTTACTATACTTCATTACTATATTTAGGACACGTTCTTTCCCATATGGTCAACATCTCTTTTTGTACCTTTAAAGCTTCATTGTAGCTGACAATTTCACACTAGACCATGTTTAACCTAGGACCGATTACACAGGAATCAAACCAAGGAAGTTGTATAGTGTGGTTCATTTTAAGCTATGCTTGCATGTTGGTGCATGATATGTAGTTATTCATAAATAGTGAATTAGATATGGGGTGTGGGAGTTTTCCAGGCAACCCAGAAACCCCCTGGCTATGGCCATGGTCACAAGATGCCACAAAAGAAAGAAGAAATAAGGGAGGAGGCTTGGGGAAGAGGTGTTCTTAATGCTAGCAAATACAACAAGCAAGGGAAAAAAAACATCAAGGAGACCAGAGCAACATGAAAGAGCGTGCTAATGTGGTGTGCAAAACTGTGTTTGAAACACTTCTGGAAAAAATCAAACAACTCAACTACTCTATCAAAATTGAAATATTGTTACCTAAATATAAACTTTGGTGCTGTGTACACCTCCTACAAATCCTAGCCCAACAAGCAAGTGAAAGACGATGTAAAGGTCGCATCAGACATGATAGAAACAATCTGATCAGCAAATGTGTAGCCTGCCTACAAGATGCTAAGCCTGACAGACCAGCTTATCACAATCACAATCCGATGATTAAAGATCCTCTGATAGACAAAATAACTATGTCCTGAACAATGTTCCCAGTGTGTGCTATGTGACACAGTCACAGAAGAAACTGAAAGGACTAATCTATCTGTGACAGTCGCAGAGGCCTGCAGTGACCTCATGAAACACTGTCCATATACCTCTGCAACCCTCAAGTGAACCTTCCTAGACTTGATCGTATCTATTGAGCCACGTAAGGAGGGAGTGCCCCAGTCTTCCAAGGAGTTCCTGGCCAACACCAGGAAGCACAACACCTACTACCATGTCATCCATTGGATGTACACAGGAAATCCATTTGTCAGGCTACATGCCCACCTTCATAGAGTCAAGAGCAGGTCTACTGTATCACGTATCAGAGGACTGCAGCCACTGGAGGACAAACAAGCACAGTTTGTGCAATTGTACCTCATGGGCTACCCCACAGGTTCAGGTACAGCAGCATGGAAGTATTATATCTAAAGTTGATTGGTCCATCATGTGAGGACTGCTCCTGATATCACAGTGCTTTATCCATAGTCAACTCTATGTAGGTGCACCTTGAGTCAGCTCCAGCAAGAACCTTCACATACAGACTTCTGATGGAATAACTACCTAGATGAGATATGCATGATAAATATTAGCCATTTACTTAAATTAATTAGAAGAATTATGTCAATCTATCATGCGTTAATAGTACAAAGACATTGTGTTTTGTCCCAATCGTGCAAATTTGAAGAAAAGTTAAGGTGTTGGTTACTAAAAGTGCCGTCAAATCCAAAAGCTATCACTTGTGCAAATCTAAGACTATTTTCTAAATATAGGGTATATACATTCACAAAATATAATGAACCTTATTCCACTAAATAGTACCGACCAACCCTCTGACTGACGGGCTATACCTGAACCACACTCATTACTCACACGGGATTTTAGAAAATGCTGTGTCAGCCATTATTGATCTGACAACATGCCCTCTATAAAATGATGTAGAGGCAGTCCATGTTGAAACATGACCAGCAAAAATTAGACATGTACGAACAATACACAACAGGTAAAGATTGACACTCAGCTTTGGTACCAGTTTGTGGAGCAACCCAAGCAGCTCATTAAATAGCACTACATATCTGCAACACTAAGTAGTTTAATGTGCCTAAATAATAAACCCATGTCATGATGTCCCTATTCTCCCACCCCCTGTGGAGGGCTTATATCATTTACTTTAGACAGTCTTTAATAGATGTAGTAGGACATGACCTGAACTAGTAAAGGATACTACCAGTGGTTACAGACCTACCTCTTAGAAACATGGCAAGGGGAACTACGACCATTGGCAGGAGATAGAAGAGAGACAAGATCAAAGCTGCAGTAAGGAGTTCATCCACAGTTGACCTCCACACCATATCACAAGTGTCTGCAACAACCACAGAAACATGATGATGCAGTTAATTATTGTTAACATGCTAATTGCAACCAACAAAATAAAATGGGGAAAGGGTAAGGCAGCTTTACTTACCGTTTTCTGTGCTTGTAATAATCAATGCTGCAATCCAAAGAGAGAGTGATATGAATACTGGTATAATACCAGCAGGCACTGCTAGGATGAGAAGCCATCGTGATAGTCCGTGTGCAGGAAGATGGCATAGGAGAGATCTGCACACTGTGTAAAGATTGTGAACAGAAATCACAGAAATACTTCACCACAATAACTTCAACACTATAGACCTTCCCTCTCCTGTCCACCATCCCACAACCACCACCCCACAGGAAAAAAAAAAGGAGGCGATTTCATAGAATGCTGGTGAAAAAGTGTTATGCTCTTAGTTTAGGACTACAGAGCATGTCTACTAAGTTTGGTAAAATCACAATTGGCTAATGAAATATAAAAAACCAAAAAAACAAACCACAAAAAAACCCAATAAGCAAATATTGAATACTACAGTTTATACCTTTGACATGAAAAAAAAATTCCCTTTATCATTTTCAGTAATCAGTAAGTGGGTATCTATACTTACCATTTTCTGTATTTTTATTGGCTGAAGTTTGTTGATTGTTTGATGCTGAATAGTTCTTCTTGTACAGCATCAAACAGCCGATGAAGGGGAAGGCAATGCTTGCTGCCAGAATAATTGGCACCAACACAGTGAGAGCAATGATAGTCGAGGTCCATCTGGGGTCAACTGCATGGAAAAGGTACATGGCACTGTTGTAAAAACATGGCAGCAAGAAACTCTCTTAAAATTTGTGTGGCTGGTGAGTGACGGCAGCTGGAAGGTGAATCCAGAGCTCTCTTTCCCTCTCTAACTGGGTGGGGGAAGAAGCTAGGACAGAAAAAAAAGGGGTATATCATACAATCAACTCCCACCTCTCTCCTCTCTCTACACATACATTAGCAGCATATAGCCGGCTGCCTGTGTTACGATGACAGGAAAAAGTGTAGCCTAATAGCACCCAAACTATTTCCTTACCAGATTCAAGCTGTTTTTGTGCTTAAAAAAAATGTCTTGGTTCACGTGGACAGGTGAACCAATTAATTTTTTGGCTAAAAATCCATCCACTAAGTAGGATGTGCCTACTCTGAAGAGTGGGTTAAATTTTTTGTGGATTGCTATAAGAGTGGTGTGGCCAAGTGTGACCCAGCATATGTTCAAGAGCCGTCCAAGCACCACTTCTAACATTTTCAGCCTCTCAAACCTACTGGAAGAAGTTTGAACAGGAATAACTACTCTGAGTAGAGAGTATCCATCAAATATAATTCAAGCTTCTTCATTCACAAGAGTAGTTTAAAAACTCAAGACTCAGATGGATTCAGCTCAAAATCACTGCTTTTTATCACTACTCGTTTTCAGCTATCAAAAACATTTTCTACAAAAACAACAACACAAGACTATATTTAGAAACCAAAACATATATACAAATTTATATTGAAACTTATTACAGTTTTCTTTCAGAATACAGCTTCAATATTTGCCTTACGCGCCACTTGTCTGCATTCAAAATTGGAAGAATTTTCAGCACACCCAGGCTGAAAAGTTGGAATAGAAAGTTCCTCATTGGATCCTTGCATGAATGCACGTCCATGCAGAAATTCTGTATTGCTGGTGTCCCTGGCCAGTTGCTTGATCATGGGGCTGTTAGACTCTACTTCTCCCTGGGATGAAACATTTTATGGAAAGAATTGTGAATACAGATATTGTCTTCCAGGTGTAGCTTGCTAGAATAGTGACAAATGGAATAGAGCTGTCTTGGTAAGGATCTTCATTCTTTCTGCAGCCTTATAAATACCTTCCTTAGAAACTTCTAGGCATTCTCTTCCAGTTTCCTCTTCTTGTGCATGGGCAGCTGGCTATGGTCTAACTTTGTCTGGAATCCCTGAATCCTGCTGAAAATTCACTAGGTCTTTTGAAAGTTTTGGCAATTTCCCAATCAGACCCTTTCCCTCCCAATTTGTTTCCATAATTCACTACTTGTGGCAATACTGTTCTGCATAACTGCACGGATCAACCCCCTATAAATTGGTTGGTATCCTACCAATTGAAATGATAATATCACAAAATAATATATACTTAATGACCAGTCATCTAATGATAATTACTATTGTGTACACAAGGACACTTCCTCCTACTCAGGCTAGTAATATACATGTAACAAATCAACTCAACAATTAGCAAATTATGAGTTATAACCAACAATAACAATCTACTCAGGTCCCTAATCAAAATATATTCTGTGTGTGCATGTCTGCGTATTCTTGATTTAACCTACCGATATTTAAATTATTTATTTTTAAAAAAGTTTGAGCCGTGGGAAAATTTGGAAAGAAAAAAGTGGCAAAGAGAAGGAAATCTACTACATATATTTGTGACTGTCTGTGTGTCCGTTTGTCTGTTGCCTATAGGTGCCTAAACCACTGGACAGATATGCATAAAATATGGCATGTGAGCACAGTTTGGCCCGGGGATGAACATGGGCTAAAAATTTCCATGTTACCACAGTAATGAAAATAGCCAAATATGATATTTGGCCAGAAAAACCCTTGGAGCTACAGATCTAAAACTTGGTATGCATATACAACTTCACTCTGGGAGTACCATGGGCTGGGTCCCACCTGGCCACACCTCTTCCTTTCCCTATGTAAGGCTAAAAATGCCAAAAATGGTATATCAGTAAAAATAATTGAACCTATGGAGTTAGACCCATGAACCCATTTATATTTGGAATTAATATAATCTGGGGGGTGTTTTAAGTACATGTATATGACCACACTCATTTTTGTGCTCATATCAGGCACAAAATTGGCTGCAAGTGGTACTTTAGTTAGACATACTTTTGGAGCGTCAGACTTAAATCATGGTATACATACACAACTTGACTTTGAAAGTAACATGTGCAGATTCCCTCCTGGCTAATCCTCTTCCCATTGGTGCATAAAGTGAAAAAGTGCCAAAAAAAAAACAAGTTCTGAATAATGCTAATGAATTAGATCCACGAACCCATTTTAATATATATTTTGGATAGTAAGTATGTATGTTTTTATGATGTGTGTCTAGGCATCACAGCCAAACATCTGGACAAAAAAGGCTGAATTTGGCATGTACTCTCCAAGAACTCGGGTGATCATTATTGAACACATGTGGGCGTGGTAATGGGTGTGGTTTTTCCATAGTCACATCAACAGGAAGTTATTTTAGATGCAAAAAAGTTAATTGAAGACCAATCCGGCCAAAATTTGGGGTATAGTCTCAAAGTACCTGGAAAAGCGCTATTAACCACATATGGGTGTGGTTTTTCCATAGCCACACCAACTGAAAGTTGTTCTAGCTATTAAAATCTAATCAAATTACCAACCAGATAGAAATTTGGAATATGGTTTCCAAGCAACATAGTGAGAATTATAAATCACATGTACATGTGTCAATGTGTGTGATCTGGTCATTGCCATACCCATAGGACGTCAATATGCCTGCCAAAATCTCATTTATGTACCCCATCAGGCTAAAATTTGGCATATGGAGTGCAAGTGTGGCAATGTGTGGTTTGGTATTAGCCACACCCACAGGAAGCTGTTTTGGCTGTCAGAAACTAATTAATGGACCAACCAGGCAGAAATTTGAGTAGCTTCTATTAATGTTTCATGTTGTCATTGGCTGGGCAATGTTGGGTATATACTGCTAGTATTATATAAGGAAGGAAATATAGGAGGAAATGGGGGGGGGGGGGGGGGGAAATGAAAAAAAAAGACGGAAGGAAAAAAAAAGAAGAAGGAAAAGCGGGGGGAATCTACTTATTCCAGGTTTAAACCACTGAGTTTCAGCTTGGTACACCTGTCCTTTTACCACTGAGTCATGGTATTTTAGGTATATTTTTAATGGAAAATTTAAATTCCTTTTTTCCCAACCAGTGGTGACACTTTAGGAATTTTTTTTTGTTGAGAAAACACCTAGTAGACACCAAGGGTCGTATCTGCAAAGTTTTAGCTTTGTAGGTCTAAGGATTTGTCTAGCCAAAGTACCATTTTTGGCATTTTTCGAGCACAGTAAGTGGAATTGGTCACATATAGGTACATAAACATTCTCCTGGAGATGCTGATTAAAAAAATATACGGGTTCATGGGTCAACTTGCAAACTGAAGGCGCTACAGAGACATACAAACTACAGAGCCAACAACATATCCATATAATACACTAATGAAAAATTTTCCCTACAGGCAATTTTTCGGCTCACCTTTGGTGGGCTGTAGTCACAAAAATATCCACTTTAAAGACATGTTGTAGACATTTAAAACAAAAGTGAATATGTGAATAAGTCAAACATTTTTAGAGGTACCATTTTTGACATTTTTAGTCTTATACACAAAGAGGATGAGGAGTGGCCAGATAGGACCCACTCCATGTTATTCGCAGTCAGGTTATAACAGCAAGCCAAAATTTTAAGCCTGTAGCCCCATTCTTTTTTCTGGCAAAAGTACCATTTTTGGCTTTTTTTTTTAATACAGAAAGGGGTGTTGCCATATAGATATGCTCGTGACATTCCCCTGGTGCCACTGATTTTAAATATCTATGTGTTCGTGGGTTTAACTTAAACTGTTCAAGCGTGAATCATGCACACATAAACAGACAGACAATTCACACTTCATAGTATTAAGCGTTTTTCTTTTTTTTTAATAGAAAATTAAAATTTTTTTTTCACCTGTCAGGGGTCACGCATGCAAAAATTTATTCTGGTGAAAATACTTAGTAGACACCCAAGAATCATGTCTGCAAAGTTTTAGCTCTGTAGGTCCAAGGGTTTGTCTGGCCAAAGTACCATTTTTGACTTAACTTGAATATAGTAATTGGTACTGACCATATATAGGTACTTAAACATTCTCCTGGTGATGCTGATTCCAAAAATAATGGGTTTGTGGGTCTAACTTGTAAATTGAAGGAGCTACCGGAAGACATACGACTACAGAGACTACAACTTTATATATACTAGCAAAAAAACCAGTGCGGGTTATTGCTCGTTGGTGGACTGTAGTCACAAAAATGTTTTCTTTGAAAACATGTAGACTTTTAAAACAAAAGTGAAAATGTGATCAGGTCAAAGTGTTTATTTAAAGTACAATTTTGACATTTTTAGCCTTACACATAAAGAGAAAGAAGTCACCAGATGGGACCCAAAGTAGCATATTATTATTTTTTTATTTTTTGGTTACTTTGTATGCCCCAATCTAAATTGTCTGGAGTGAATTTGTTAGATCCAAAACTTAGTGCCTGTGCTTCTTTCACCAATAGGCTTTCATGAACACTATTTATGAGTTCTTCAATCTCTATTGTCACTTTGAAATCGCTGATAGGATTTTTTTCCTTAACAGGGTGTGCAATGTTAAAATGCACACACACACTGTCACTCACACATATCAATATCTTTAATTCTATTATTATAAGATGTGGTTGTGTATTAGTTAAATTTTGGAGGCAGTATATAATGGCTTTTTTTTTTCAATATCCTTTTGCCAAGAGTTAAAATGAGCCTTGATCTACATTTGGTGCACATCATTTCCCTTTGTTATTTTAGCTCACTTATCACACAAAGAACAAAACATACCCCTGACAACAGGCTGCTCACCATACCTAACCGACCAACAAGTTTCTTTATACTCAGGTGTGCAAGATATTTTTTGTCATAGTGAGAAACTATGATAATTCTCGGCCATTTGTCTGTGCTATACCATTTTAATATAAAGGTCAAAAGTTCACTGGGCCAACATGGTATTATTTATTATGCTGACAGACTAACTAGTCATTGATAGTTCTAGACCTATTGCATGGCTATGTAACATGAAAATTTTTATCTATATAAAATTATATTTAGGGGGTATACTGTTTTTGATGGAAAATTTTTTTAAACAATTTTATATATAGGGCAGTTCCATAGTGATGGATGTAAAATTCAGACAGTTAAATTCCAAATAACTTCCATACGGGTGGTCCATAAGATTTATTTCATATTTTAATTATTTTAAGACCTATTTAAGGTATTTACCCATATAAAAGACTTGGGATATTAGTTAGCTATTGGGCAGGAGAAACCATTATTGGGGTGTGACGGATGTACGCAGAGAATATCCATTTTTGATATCTATGTTGTTCTGTTTAAAAATCCTGTGAATTGTGTGAAGGTATAATCTTTTTTTGTATCAAACTAATCCTAACACACCTGGGTAGATATGTCACAAGCTTAAAAGAAGAAAAAAAAATTTTTCATTCTGAAAATAAATTTTATACATTGTGACGGACGTCACAACATGTGTGATGGACGTACAAGTCCAAATGTAGTGAAGGCAATCCCCACATTTCCCAGTTAAATGGTAAAATAAATAGGAATAATAAGACATTTTTCTTTAATAATGAACTGTCCATTGCTGCACACTTTAGTTGGTTAGGGGGGTGGGGAGGGAATAATTACATTTCACACTTGTAGATACTACCACCACATTAAATCATCACCAATTTTTGTCAAAATGTTTGGACCATTTCCAGCTAGTACCACTTTTAGGAATAGCATTAATCTTAGTGTGTATCAATGTTGGAAGTAACTTGAAAATGAATTTGCCGACATACAAGCTACATGATTGACTTAAAGTTGTTGTTTTTTCTCTCATTTTGTTAATTATTTTAATTAATTACTTAATTAATTATTATATATTTTAAAGCTATAATTTGTAAGGGATTTCATCACTAATTCATACATGTAACAGCACAGCTCTGGAGTATAATTAATGCTGACTATGCATTGCTAGTCAGAAAGTGTCCTGCTGCTCTTGGAGGACAGATGGTACACATTGTGTCATCTCTTGCATAGAAAATCTTGTCAACGACTTTTGGCCATTTCCAGTGGTTGCCGCTCTTGTGAATCACACTGACCTCACACTGTTCGTCAGCACTGCAGTATGTTATCTCTCCTGGAAAATCCTCTCCATCAGTCCACTACCACCCATTGGCCAACACACAGAGACACTGCGCATATAGGATGCTCTTCTGACTCATCCTTGTCCTTGATGTTTGCCCTCCTCTTGGCCTGCCTTTCTTTATAGCTTAGCATAGTAACTATTATATCTCTTTCTTTTCAAACACGTGGGATTTTTGCAAATGCAATGTTCTAGGTGTGACTTGTACCATGGATTACATGACAGATCTAGCCAGGTAGATGCTGTAATATTTATATGTACTACAGTTTTTTTTCTTGTAAATGGTTTACCACCAGTACAGTGTTGTTTAGACCAAAGCTTCTTAAACTATACCTTCAGTGATTTCATCACTCAATACATCATATATGCTTGTGATGGACGTAAGTGATGGACGTACACAAATATTGTATGTCCAACACATACTTTCTGGCTATATCAAAAGTAGAAATCTAAAAATAAATAGCAGAATAAGTGTCTATTGGGAAGCTTATTGATAACCTTAAACAGAAAATAATAGAAATTAAACAAATTTATGCTATTAAAAATAAAGGTTTTATTTTGTGATGGACATACATGCCATGAAAACCCGAAAGAATGTACAATAAAAGTGAGAAAAGACGAATTCATTTTAGGCTAACCTCATCTAAAGAAGCCTAAAACTGATTCAGTCAACCTATTATGCTGAAGAAAAGTATTTAAATTCTATAGATATTGCTTATGAAATGATACAAGCAAAACTATCGATTTTAAAATTAGCTACGACCCTCAACAAAAAAGGCAATAACTTTCTGAAAATTAAATTAACTATAAAATTAGTTACATATTCAGAAACTAGAAGGTCTTTGCTTTTCCATGATACCAAACTTACTGGAATAAAACAGTTTTTTTTTTTTTTAATTTTAACACTTGATTTCACTTCTCATGGAACTGCCCTATATATATATATATATATATATATATATCATTATGTGCCTACACACCTGTTCTAGCTAATTTGCAAATCTCGGAGCATTTAGATGCTTAATACCAAAGATAGAGTATGTTATATTCATGCACCTTGCCCACCAGACAATTTAATGTATCCCATGTTGACTATCTTGACACAAGCTATAGTCCTCTGGCATTATAAAAATCGGGTCAAACCAATTTATGGAGTGCAAGCACACTCCCTGGTGGAAGTCTCTATTAACAGAATAAAAAGTAGATCTGAGAAGTTAGCCTAATTATGCTGCAAAAATGGGGAACTTATCATTTCCAAAGGTTTACTCTTCATTTTCTCAAAAAGTTTTTTTCTTTTTTGTGGGGGGGGGGGGGGAAACCAGTGGTTACATCATTAAATTCAACATTCTTTACACCATTTTAAAGCTCTGTCTTTGCCCTGTGTTATGAGCAGGAGCTCTTTTTCTACCAGTCGCTCTTTATGTGTGGATATTTGATCCATACTCTTACCTCTTTCTTTTTAAGATTCGTCCTCATTATCCCAGAATGTAATAATTAACTAAAAGCTTGTGCTCATAACATAACCTCAAGTGGCACTATAACCACACTCTAAGTGGCTAGTGGTTTCTTTGTGGCAATGCTTATATATGGGTTTTAAGGGGCCGGGGAAGTGGGGGATATTTTTTCAATGAAACAAAGCATATCACTAGAAAGCACAAAGAAAAAGCTACAGTTTGGTACCAAAATTACAAGAATTGATGGAAGGATAAAAAAAAAAAAAAAAAAAAAAAAATATATATATATATATAGAGGTCAAATCAGCACAAAGATTTTTGGTATGCCTTTCCTCTACTTTCACAGCCACTGGACACACCAATATACTACATTTTATAATTGATTGTTCACATTACTGCTGATCTGAAGGGGAGAGGGGTGGAAAATTCTTCTCCCTCCCCCAAAAGATAAAACCCT
The DNA here is from genome assembly GCA_963969325.1 of Lycopodina hypogea. NCBI lineage: Eukaryota > Metazoa > Porifera > Demospongiae > Poecilosclerida > Cladorhizidae > Lycopodina > Lycopodina hypogea. Next base: position 3,815,051 of record OZ017790.1, read on the forward strand.
GGCCAACTTGATAGCCCAGATTTAAAAAAAAAGAAGTAATATTTGTGTTTGATTAGTTTTTATATATAGTCACATGCATGAACCAAAAGTTTAGCTTAGCCTTCTGGCATGATCAGAAGCTGATCATGGTGGTGGTGGTGATAATATACTATCTGTGTGAGGTTTCCTAGTCATAGGAAGTCATCAAGGAAATATAAAACTAGAAAATTATGAGCAACAGAATATACAACTGATGTGTAGAAACATTCAGCAACACTATCATTGCCCATTAACCCACTCACACTGGCCAGTGGTGAAGTTGCTCTGAAACTGGTAGGTGAAGTTGCCAGTCAAGTTGATGTGGTAGTAGTAGATAGTATTGGGTTGCAGGAGAGGCAAGGTGAAGTTGGAAGGACCACGGACGATGAAGTCCATAGTTTGGATGGAGGGATCCAGGCCATACTGGATGGAACACATACCCTCACCCATGGGGAAGGAACAGAGGACAGTTGTGAGGCATCTGTCAGAGCTCACAGAGTGGCTGATTCCTGTGAATCCATCTGATGGGGGCAGAACAAAGTATATTAGAAAAACATAGAGACAAAGAGAAAGTGAAAAGAGAGTGAGCTGTGCAGCAATCTAAGAGAATTGGGAACTCTACCCATTCTGCAATAGAGGTGTAAGCCTGGAGTGACAATATTAGCAAAAAGATGAAGTTCAAAACTTCTTACTTGAAAAGCAATATTTAATTTAGTTGTTCTAAAGAATGTTAGGCACACTTTAGTTCACATTGGTATAATAATTAAACACCAAATAGAAAATGCTTATCTTTTTTCCTCTCTTGGCAGTGCATGTGAAATCTAATAAACAACCTCTGGACATTGCTATAGTATAGTAGGGAATTAGTAGGAATTTAGGAATATGTTACCTAATCAATCGACTGTTATAGTTGTGCAACAAGATTGTTCACATGCAAATCTAATTCCTATTTTTTCTTTTGACTGCATGATTATATGCAGAATATATACTGCAATCCTCTGATATGTTTTGGTCTAGCAGTAATAATAATAGAGCTACCACATATTGCTACATACAGTGGTAGGACAATGTTGAGGGCACATGTATTCTGATCATGTGTAGCATGGAATATTTGCTCACATTAGGTGTACACAAACCATTCTGAGTGAGTGGGAGGAGTGGTCATGGCCCATAGTATAGGTGAAGTAGTATGTGCCCAGGTCTACAAGTCATAATAACCTCTGAGGTAATCCATGCAAATGTAATGATACATAGAGATGGAAGGACATCTCATGTTTTGTTTCTGGAAGTATATCAAACAACATCAATTATTCTCGGGTTAAAATAAAAAAATACATTTTTTAAAAAAACTTGCCTATTGGTGCTGACAGATAAGTACTCGAAGAAGATTCTCCAAAGTCATTCATTGCTCTAATTCTGACTCTGTACAACTGATCCAAGGATGAAGGAGTAAGAACAGTTGAGCAGTCAGTTCCATTGCCACATGCCACCATTATCTGGTCCTCAACTTCTCCCCCACTATTCTCCAGTGTCATTGTGTAATTGACCTGTGGACACTCCGACTCCTATGACCAGCATAGTAAATAAATAAATAAATGAACAAACTAATAAATAAATAAATGAATAAATAATTAAACAAATAAATAAATAAACAAACAACACCTAATAAACAAACAAACAAACAAAAAAAAAAAAAAAACAAAAAAAAATATATATATATATATATATATATATATATATATATATGTAGAAATAAATAAAATAATCAATTAATAAATAAAAGTAATAATAATAATAATAATAATAATAATAATAATAATAATAATAATAATAATAATAATAATAATAATAATAATAACCAGAAGGCATACAATGATGGAATCACACAAGCTGTTCGATACATTACATTCATACCTGTGCTGTTGTACAGGGTTTACATGATTCACAGTTTTGTTGACCTCAGTTAGGCTATTTTGGAGTGATTGCGTGTTTTACATAGTGCGGTTTGTATGGTAAGTGTACCACTCAAATAATGATAACTAGTTTGGAATGTGTATGTCAATTACATTCACTGTTATTGGTACTTCAATAAAGTTTAAGGGGGGAATAAACTTTTTTTTTTTTTTTTTGTACATTTTTTAAAATTTATTCCATCATTGTGTACATTCACTATTATTCTAACTGTATTTCAAGTTTCAACTTTTTTTTATAAGCCATTTTTTGAGTTATGGTTCTTTTCATGCAACTGTTTCATTGTTACCGTCTGAGAAATGAACAAGAATGCACCAACCATTTATAGTTAACAATTGAACATACATCAAATAAAGCACAGTGTTAGGCTTGAATAACTATGGCAACTTTGTATAGAAGTCTGCCACTGCGCAGGCCATATGTTTGTCAGTTGAATTTTGGTAGGGTGTTTGAACAACCACAGACTTTCCTCGTTATTTCTTATTTCTTGCTAACTGAGCTCCGTCCCTTGCTTTCTCTCCTTTACTCTCTCTCTCCCTCCCTTGGCTAGCTCTCTGCTCTCCTTGTCGTTCACTCACAATGAAGTGGAATTTTGTGTGTTCTCAAAAGAAAGTGAAGGTAGTCAGAGGGAACGCCATTTAGAAAGAAGTGCAGTGTACAGGCAGAAGTCTCACTTGGGGATGGGGGACTACTAGGGGATGGGAATTACTTGGGATGGGAATTACTTGGGGATGGGCAAGGAACATTAGAAATGGAGAGTGCAGTGAACTACAGTCTTCAGACACTGAAGTATCTTGTATAACAGAGTAACAGGCAATTGCAATAGCAAAATGAAGGATTTACAAGCCCCCTCCCTAATCTGCCCGTGGGATATTGTAATTTGAACATCATTTTCACATAATTATATGAAAATGTGGTTTATTACATTTATTTCCCTCAATATTGGTTCATAGCATATAATTTTGCATCATTTGAAAGCTCTCTTTTTGCTCCACCTAATGCAGGGATTAGTTTTGTTTTGCTTTTTTAATCTTGTCAATTTCTCATGAGATACAGTCTAATATGTCAGGTCACTTCACTGCACAATGAGAAATGGGAATTACAAAAAATGGTGGGAAGTATTATAAGAATCATTCTCCATACTACATCTAGGACAAGCTCTCCCCTTTCCTAACCAATGGCATCATCCCCCCAAACTCCTACAAGAAAACCATATCCTCTCTCCACATCCTCTTCGCCCAAGAATTCATTTCCAACGTAGAACCTAATCCTGTCCTCAACACCCAGGCCCCCGACATCCACCCATCTGAGATCCTGCTCCCATTCCCATACCTCTCCACACTGACCCAACTCTGATCTGGTCACTGCTCTTGCCTACAATCCTATCTCCACAAAATTGAAGCCTCCTCTTCTCCTCTTTGCCCACACTGCCTTTCTTCCAAACAAACAACCATCCACCTCTACAATTGCAGAACCTTCCCCAAAGACCTGTCTCCTACCGACCTCTGGAAATCCCCACTGTCCGCCTCAACCTTCCTACAATCCCACCCAGACTTTGTCCACCTTCCCCCCCCCCCCTCCCCAGGAACCACCACCACAGCCCCCTACCCACGAATTAGCCACCCCAAAAAAATGACGAACTTCGGATGCCGCAAACAATAACAACAACATAGGTAGCTCTATTAGCAACATATATCCAAAGTATTCATGACTTAAGGGAAGGCTGAAATTCAAAAAAAAATCCCCTTTTTTGTGACAACCATATTTGATAGCAACGTTAATCCTTATACATCGTAAAGCACATAAAATGATCTAACTTTTAAGATTAAAATATTCAAAATGGATGAAGCATTAAAAAGTTATAATTTGAAATTTAACCACAAAAATGGTCTATCCCCCTTTAAGAAAAATGACCTAGGTACTCTCTATACTACAGTTCGGGTCTACATGGAGGGAAAATATTAAGGATTATATCACATGGAACACTTGAAGTAAAATCGTATCCCTAACTCTGATATTGCCAAAAAAAAAAAATCTGGTTAAATGTCCCGTGAAAGCAATAATTGCAAGGACATATGGAGGTCAATTGATTGGAATATGTCCTTGGCCAGACTGTTAACTTCAGCTCTGCCACTCACATATTCCCATCATCACTTCTTCTTCTTCTTTGATATGATTATGTATTTTCTATTTCACAGGAATGCCTCGGATCTGATCATCAAATTGGAACTTCCTGCTTGTCAGTGACCTACCATGCTGCAGTACAGGCAGTCACATAATATCATTAATGTTACTAGCAGAGACCCAACACCCAAAATGCAGTGACCTCACTCACAAAGACACACTCAATAGGCATGCTATGCCCCAGATTTTCTTGTTAGGAGTACTACAGACAGACAGACAAATAAAAAAACAGACAGGATTTTTAATGGTATATCAAATAGATAGTATAGCTGATGAACCATCTTCTGTATTAGTACTGCATATGCAACCTGTACTCATGCTTAAGAAGTAGGCAATGCCAGAGTTGATTTCACTTCAATTGTGGTAACAAAGTTAGACAGTGGCCAATGCAAGTTATAAGAATGGACTCAGGAGTGTATACTATTTACAGTCCATTTCACCAACTAGTGCTGTCTACATGGAGCACCTTAGCATGTTTTCCTTGAGACTTGAATGGAGAAAGATCTATTATGTTCACATAGCTGTGGTGGGCACCAAATGTGGATCAAGGCTCCTATCAAGACTTGGAAAAGTCTACTGAAAAATTACGTGAGCATGATATAAAACATTGGGCTGATTTGGAGAACATATGATGGTATTTCGACGGTTATAAATATTCTAGATATAACCCTGTAAAGCATGCATTATAGGTACATGTGCTATACACAATCTCATGCACTATATATATGTACTGTGTATATGTAAGTACACAGATGAGAACATAGATGTTATTAAATCCAAATATAATAAACTGTCTAAGAAGAAGGGAAAAAAGTTGCATCTTTATCATAAGCAAATACATAAATATATGAATACATGAATAAATAAATAAATACAGAATTTCCACATGGATACTCACATAAACAAAAGAAACTTCATTATGAGCTCACCTATAAAATCAGATCCTCACGATATTATTATTATATTTTGTGCATGATTTTGTAATGCATCCAGACATCCTGAATCACCCACCTCCACCACTTACCACTAGCAAGGCTCATGCCATATGCTTCCATTAATTATACAGTATACTATTATTAAAACATCAAATGAACACCAAACCACTTGCCTGCATTCTCCACTGCACCTCCAGTTGACTCAAGAACAAGTTGCTGTCATTGTAAGTTGGCTCAACATCAACATCAGTCGGTGCCTCTGGCACTGCAAACAAAGAATACAGATTGTAATATTTCACATCAAATGGACATAAATAGCACAAATTCTAGAGCAATGTTTTGATTAGGCCTTGAACGACAATATTGGAAGTGATGCCACTTTTGAGGAGAAGCCTAATTAAAATTTAGTGTAATTTTTAAACATGTTTTAACATATATACAGACTTTAGTGTAAATTCGAATCAATTAATTTCTTTCAGAATTAATTAATATTGATATAAAACACATTAAAAATTGTAAACTCAATCTCTTCAAGCTAGCAATTGTCCATTTCAAGGTCGACACGGTTCATGCTTGCTGAGCTTTACTCTGATAAAGTTTATTATGTGGTGTATATGAATGTTTCTATGTTAAAAATTACCATCATTGACAGAATGCAAGGGAAGGTGGGGTACTCATATTTTGCTTTTATGGTATGTATATGTATATGCTCTGCTAACGGCTCTCAAAAATAATTGAACTAGACCACGTTGGGATCACCAATGAAGCACATTACTAGTTGCAGCTTTTCTTTGACAAAACTCAGAGTGAATCATCGAGTACAAAGTTAAGCATCAAAAGTACAAGTGTCATTATCTACTGCCCTATTTTTCACCAAGCTGAACAGATTAGAATGACAAATAGCGGAACACTACAAGAAAAACAAAAAGGGGAGGAGAGGATGGGGAGGAACTGAATGGGTATAGGTGCAGCTAAAGAGGAGGGGGGGGGGGGGAGTTAAAGGAGTGAGGGAGACCCTAAATTGAAGGAACTAAAGGACAGGAGGGAGAAGAGGGTAAAATATGCCCAAATATCTACACCTGCCTTATACTGATGAGGGAGGGAAGGGCTCAGCACTAGAGTAAGAAGTGGGGGAGGAGGGTTGGGAGGGGGGGGGGGGGGTAGGCCTGGTCACCCCAAATATCTTACTATGTATATATATATATATATATATATTTTTTTTTTTTGTTTTGTTTTGTTTTGTTTTTTTGTTATTTTATTTATTTTTTAATTTTATTATTATTTTTTTAAATTTATTTATTTTTTAAAAAATCTGTCTGGGGTAAGATTGTGTTCATTGCAGTGAAGAGAACTATAGAAGTTGGAGGAGCATTGTGATAAAAAAAACAAAAAACAGCAACAACTCTTGGGGGGACATTGTTACAGGCTTGTCATGTGGAACTGCTGGGGTAACATGTTCATTTCTTTAAAGAAAACTGTGGAACATGGGGGGTGCATTGTGATATAGAATTGTTGGGGTAAAATTCACTGCCTTGGAATTGCTGAGATGGTTGGAGAGCATTGTGGTATGAAATTGCTTGGGAAATAGTGTGCAATGCATTGAAATTGCTGAGAAAGTTGTGAGTGCTATGATGTAGAACAGTGGAGAAACAATTACTGCACTGAAGATTGCTGAGGTGGAAGGTTGTAGTATTTTGGTATGAGGAATTGTGAAGATTGAGACAACTGGGTGTGGAGGATAGGTAAAGGTTGGACACATTCAAGAAGTTGGGGTCCATGTTTTCTAATGTATACTGCCAAGTTGTGTTGAGAGTTGGTAGTTGTATTTGGTTCTGTTGTTAGTTTCACTTCGTTGTTATAATTGTAGTGCCATGCCAATTAAATGTCTGTCATCATCCTCATCTTCATCATGTTCAATAATTATTTCACCTACAATATCTTTTCAGACTGGCTTTGTCAAAATAGTCATTTTTAATGTCCATCATGTGCCTACAAAACTTCCTCCACATTAATTGTTCAATAAGGTCAAGTTATTTATATGTGAATTTTGTTGCAGGAGAACTCAAAATATGAAGAAGTTCCCACAGACAGAAACGGACTCCATTAGACATTCCATCTGTCTTAATCTTCTCCAAAACAACTGTACCACCCCTCTCATTGCATCCTTACTGAAGGAGTCTCTATCTATTTTAACCCATGGAGTGGTGTATTACTTCATCAGTGATAAAAACTGTGTTATAAGCAAATAATTCTGTATGGGTGCTTCTGAGACACCTTTGATATTTGCCAGTTGCCTAAAACAATATCATGAATTATTTACATTTCTTTGTTTATGAACTCCTTTGTTCTTTTTCAAAAAAAAAAAAGAAGCCCTCACATTCTCCACAATATATACTGTTTCATTCGTTTCCCAAGCATCCTTTCAATCTGATTTTTAGAAATGTTATTTAAATCCTTGTAGCTGCAGTTATTTCCTTGACCTACTGCTAAATTAATAACAATACAGTTATTACTCTATCATAAAAAGGTTGCATTTAATCATGTTGCAAGATTAAGCCACTACATTAAAATATCTGCCTATTATGAGCCCTGATAGCCTGGACCAGCAATAGACCCACAGAAAAACCCCAGTTGCTTCTGCAACTAATTGTATCCCTAAAGGGAACACAACTACACTACAACATATGCAAGTGTTGACCATGTTCCTCAAGGAATTATATAAAAACAGAGAGAGAGAGAGAGCATTTCAGAGACTTTAATTTGGGTTACAGCTATCTGACTTTGCCAGTGTTTAGCTTGGTGGCTGTTTGGAGGGAAAAGCTTCAAATATCTAATCCCTAAAAATTAAATTGTGGTCACTTTTAGCTGGTACTGGTTGCCCCGTTTATAAACCTCTCATTTCCGGCGGCAAAGTGAATGCTATTGGATTTTATATTGGTACACTCATGTTGCCAAGACCAATTTCAACATGAAACATGATTGAATCCACTCAACACCATTTCTAGACATAATTTCATTCAAATTACAACAGCTCTTTTGTAGGTATGCAACCAGCTTTGCCTGTTGATTTTTTTTAGAAAGGGCAGAATGTTATTGGATGCATAGTGTGATACTGAAAAATAGATCGTCAATGATCAGATTCATAAATGTACATAATGTTCTAGTATAAGCTTGGAATGAAAGTAAGTGTGATATATATATATATATATGTATATATATATATGTATATATATATATCAAACATTTTCTTTGCCTAGTTATTGATATAGCAAGAGGAAGAATTCCAATGACTATGTAAACTATTTCATGCCGATTTTACATAATGTAGGCCAGTGGTCTGAAACAATTTTCTCATAAGAATTATAAAAACCTGTGTAAGATTAGTTCAATATTTAATCCACACTACTAATATGCCATATTTGAAGAAGGGATGTCATAATAATTTAAAGTAAATGTTTCCACCCCAATAATAGAGAGTAAAGAGGTTCTTAATATCTAGTACAGTACACTGAATACATGTCCATCATAATGAGCCCCTGCATGTTGTTGACAGATGTAACTGAGCATGTAGTTATTTACCTCGTGCCTCCACATAATACTGTTCATTTGATGGTACTCTTGGATCTGTGCAAGAAACTGTTGATCCTCTGAGATCAGCTACATTCCCTCTCAACACTGATGTAATGTTCAGATGAGAGCCATCAATAAGAACAGCAGCAAGAATAGTCACTTCAAAGCCCTCAGGTGCAGATGGTTCGGGTGGAACAACAAGTGGAAACTTGTCAGCAGGTCTGAGTGGAGGCTCATCAGCAGGTCTGATGATATAAGTTGCAACAAATCTTCCATCAATCTTCCAGTCTAATATAGCTTGTACATTTGTTCCTCTGCACGTAAAGTTGACAATTCCTGGACAGTATGATCCATTAGTAGGAGGTGAAGAAGACAGAGACAGTTGCTGGCAATCTAGAATAATAATAATGTCAATATTTATCACACTACCTGATCCATCATCACATAAGATTATCCATGAAACTGCATTGATGACCACTAAAAATTTCTATTAATTAAGTAGATGCACAGCTTTATCTTAGTTCATCCAAAATTCTAGTAAAAAAGCTTCGTACCCCAAAATTCGAGAAACCCAGTAATACACAATTTGCATGCACCCAAACCTATCAAACAAACTATTATGTACAAATACGAAGAACAGTGTTTAATTCACTAAAACATTAATAATAATTAGGCAATCCACACAAATCCATAAAAACTGTTTTGGATATTCTATTCCATTGAAGCAAACCAATTACACTTGGCAATTGTGTCTACTTCCAAGGTTGTCAGTCTTGCTTCCTCCTGCAATCATTCCTGGGGACCTTTAGAATTTGATATCTGCTGGAATTTTCTATCTGCTGCAATTGCTGGTAGTCAGAAATATTGCAGAGCAAGCAAGCCCTTGAAAGCTTTCGGTTAGGGGCCCACCAACAAGTGTTGAGTCCAAGGGAAAGCTCCTTTTGACCACGGCTGAAGATGACTCTGTCTACTATTGCACCATGCAGTTTGGAGACCTGCAACGCCCACTGCATCAATGGGGAACAGGCAGCAGTCCAGAGGTTTGAAGTGAGCTGGATGATAGTGTTTCTGCTTAGGATTATTTTGCTGGGAAGACCCTTCCATGTTGGCCTCTTCTTTCAGTTTATCTTTGGCCTTGATGAGGGCCACCTTCCATTTTTTTTGCCCCTAACCATATTTTATGCTCATGGGAGGTGGTAGGGGGAAATTTAGATTCTTCAAGGACCACCCCCTGGAGTAGCCACAGCAAGTCCAAGCTATTTCCTACAGCACTTACTTGGGCGTGGGTGTTTGGTAGTGTATAGTTAAGTGGGTGTTCTTAGTTTATTAAGTGTGCTTGTATGTCTAAAATCGTCCCCAGTTAGTTCCAATATAAATATTTCATTTGGATTGGTCCAGCAGTTTTGGTGGAGTTCCTTCAAGTAGCTAACCAATACAGCATCAGTACTCGGCATTTAAATACCTCAAATTTTTACTTCGCTCGAATTTTGGATTACGTGTATGCATGTGTTTATATGCATTTTATATTCACCTGAAGAAGTGAGAACAAATTTTCCACCTTTTTTTTAAAATTTAATTTTTTTTTTTTTTTTTTTTTTTTTTAATGGTTAACATAAACTGGTAATGGTCATCATGACTTTGAAATAAATAAACATTTTGTAATGGATTACATCATAATTAATACAGCTGGAAGCTGTTTAGCATCAAGCATGGATAAAGAAATGTACAGAAAAAATAAAGGAAATTTCCAAGCTAACTAATAATGTAGTTATAGAGGCAATATTGAGTATTGACTGGAAATTATTTCAACTGCAAAATTTCAAATAAGACTTCACTTAACCACAAAGTCAGACATACAGGCAGTCAAGCATGTAGGCAGGCTGGTATTTCACGAATTATTCACATTAAGGCACTCCTCTTGTTGTTCTTTTGGAAGTTATATCAATTGAAGTAACAATAATTATATTTAAATAGCAGGGTTGTCCTCAGAAAAATTAAATAGAGTGCTAATTTTAGCCACACCAAAATATAC
>OZ017790.1:3828260-4105760 GCA_963969325.1 Lycopodina hypogea
TTATCTGGGAAGGAGGTGATAAAGTTACAGTTTCTATGTTATCTCTCTATTCTTGGGACACCATATCTTAAAGGATTCCTGGATGGCAGTATTGGAAATCCTAATGAGTAGAGTTTTAAGGTCTTTCTTAGAGCAATCTAGATGCTTCTGCACCTGGTGGAAACCTTGTAAATGGATCACTCCTCTTGAGCCAACCTCAAGGGTGATGAGGGAAACATCATGATGGTTGTTCTCACACACTTTCTTTTTTTCCTTTCAGCAGCCTGTTTAAAGAGAGTGTCGAAGCAGATGGTAAGCTCAACTACCACTGTTCTTTTTGAGTGTTCATCCCACCAGATAATGTCTGGTCTGAGGTCTGTGCAGGGAAGGTGGCTTGGTGTTGAGTAAGTCTGTGATGACAGATCTGCTATCATGTTCTGTGATACTTTCAAGTTGACATTGATTAAGGAAGCAATTTCTTTTAAAACTTCATCATGTCTTTGATTGTACTTCTGATGGTGTAGAGCAGTCTCACAGTTATTTAATACATGGAGTAGAGTCTGTCTTTGATGTCCACACAATGGGCACGATGGATTTGGCTTCTTTTTCCAGAGATGGAGATTGGAGTTATGGGGAAGAGTGTCGTGGGCAGCATTTAGCACAAATTTATAACACTCATTCAGGAGAGACCTGATGGCATCTGTCCATATTTTGGTTGGATGTGTTGCAAGTGTGGTGATGGTGGTAAAAAGAAGACCCTGGACAGGAAGAGTGTCGTGGGCAGCATTTAGCACAAATTTATAACACTCATTCAGGAGAGACCTGATGGCATCTGTCCATATTTTGGTTGGATGTGTTGCAAGTGTGGTGATGGTGGTAAAAAGAAGACCCTGGACGGGAAGAGCCAGAAGTTCTGACTTGCGTCTACTGGTATCACTATAAGCAACTTTGTTCTTCACTGCCTTTAAGAGTGCTTTTCTACTCTGAGATGGATCCTCCACCATTGTTTGTTGCACCTCTATTGATGGTTTAAAGATCTTCCTGATGGATTTTATCTCAGTTTCAAGGTTCTTTTCAGCCAGGTGTCTGACTGTGGCGTCTTTGGAGGTGAGAAGTTGACAGTGCTTGGACACTTGCAGCTTTTTGTATAATGTGGAAATGGATGGGAGTTGGAGTCCTCCTTCAGACCTTGGGATGTAAAAGATATTGGGGTTTGCTGATTTTGTTAGTCCTGTCCACCTCTTAAGGTATCTAGTGGCAGTGGCCTCAAGTTGTCTCTTTACCCAGGACAAAGAAAACTCATTGAGGGCGAGAAGCCAGTTCAACCTCAGACAGATCCCCAAGCTGTAGATCTTTACCTTCTGTTTCCTTGTTAGTGTGGTCTCATCAACAATCTCAAGCATGGACTGCAACAAAGATTTTAGTTGTGATTTAGCTCTGTTACAGTCCTTGGGAAATTGGATTGGGAGCCCAAGGAAGTTGATTGAGTGATTTGCAACATACCTAATTGGCTCTTTTGGGCAGGTGAGATGTGGATTGGTCAAAGTTCCACTGGAGCTCTTGATGTGCAAGGAGTGGCACTTGGGGACCTTAGCCTTCATGTCTGCCCACCGAAGCCATTCACTGGTGGAATCCAGCAGTGACTGAACTGCAGCTGGGCTACTGGCTATGATGCAGGTGTCATCAGCATATTGTAGCAGGTTCACTTGATGAGATGGTGAGAAACAGCAGCCAAGGTTCTTCTTTAAATTCAAGGTGTCAACTAGGGTATTGATAACAGTGTTAAATATGACCCCAGATAGAGGGTCACCTTGGTAGACTCTGATGTTGAGAGAGAATGAAGGTGTAGTCCAGGCATCTGTGGATACCCTAGCTGACAGACCTGAGTAGAGAGAGGCCACAACATTGCAAAACTATGATGGAGCGTGATAGTGATGCAGAGCAATATCTATCAATGAATGGTGGACACTGCCATAGCATTTGCCAGATGTAGCCAAGCAACTGTCAGGGATTTGTGTTTTCTTTTTGCATCGGCAAGTATCGAGGCCAACTTGAGATGGTGTTCTGTGCAGCCAGGTGTTGCCCTCATGAAGGCCTTTTGGATGGAAGGGTCGAGGTACTCATTCTCAAGCATATAAGTAGACCATCTACTTTTCAAGATGGAAGTGAAAATTTTTCCAATACATGATGTTAAAGCAAGTGGCCTGAAGTTGGATGGTGATGAGGGGTCGTCCTTGGCAGAACCTTTGGCAATCAGTCTAATGGATGCAGTTCTCCATGCCTGTGGAATAGTGGATGTCTGCCAACATTGATTGTACAGGTTGAACAGAGCATGCACCAAGGAAGGACACCTTTTCAAAATCCTGTATGGAATCTGGTCTAGAGGAGATGGAGTGGAAGAGGCATTAGATCTTTTGATTGTGCCTCTGATCTCTTCAATGGAGAAAGGTGACTCATTAAAGTTGACTGGTGAAAAGATTTTGGGTGAGAGCTGTATACAGATTTAAAAAATGGAAAAGCTTTATCCTCTGCAAAAGCTGGATTAATTCTTTTGGTAGTATTATTATCAAAAAGATGTTTCACATACTTCCAAAAAGAGTTATGACAGAGGCTCCGTTCTTGTCTGTCTGATGGATTGAGACATTGATGCTGCCCTAGATTTCTTGACCATCTTACTGCCGCACCAGATTAAAGAAATTTTTTTCTAAAGTTTGCATATCATCTCTCTCTCTCTCTCTCTCTCTCTCTCTCTCTCTCTCTCTCTCTCTCTCTCTCTCTCTCTCTCTCTCTCTCTCTCTCTCTCTCTCTCTCTCTCTCTCTCTCTCTCTCTGTGCTGATGCCTGGGCACCATTCAGCATTTCCATTTGTCAAATTAATTAACCAATAAATTAAATGGTTTGTTGATAACTAATATTATTTTGGTTGGTCAGGGCTAGGGCTATATATATATGTGTGTGTATATATATATATATATATATATATATATATATATTAGAAGACCTATGTAACTATGTAACTGTGTAACTGACTATGTAACTATGTTCATCTGTTTCTCAAATTCCCTCTGTTAGATTTTGACCAAACTTTTAGGGATGGAGGAGACCCACCCTGAGATGGTTTTATGCCAGGTGGCATGTCTGGGAAAAAACAGAATCTGTCTGTCTGTCTGTCTGTCTGTCTGTCTGTCTGTCTGTCTGTCTGTCTGTCTGTCTGTCTGTCTGTCTGTCTGTCTGTCTGTCTGTCTGTCTGTCTGTCTGTCTGTCTGTCTGTCTGTCTGTCTGTCTGTCTGTCTGTCTGTCTGTCTGTCTGTCTGTCTGTCTGTCTGTCTGTCTGTCTGTCTGTCTGTCTGTCTGTCTGTCTGTCTGTCTGTCTGTCTGTCTGTCTGTCTGTCTGTCTGTCTGGCCAAACATGTAGGTAGCTTTCTCTGAAACTTGGCTTAATGATAGGTTTTAACCCAATTTTAAAAATAGGCTAAAAAAAAAAAACAAATCGGAAGATGATTACAGTAATGAGAAAAAGCCCAAAAAATGGATTTTGGCCAAAAAAATCCTTGGAACTACAGATCTAAAACTTTGTATGCACATATGACTTCATTCTGGGAGTAACATGGGATGGGTCCCGGGGACCTGGCCACACTTCTTCCTTTCCCTGCGTAAGGCTAAAAATGCCCAAAATGGTATTCAGCAAAAACACTTGAACCTAGTGAGTTAGAGCCATGAACCCATATATATTTGGAATCTATATGATCTGTGGAATGTTTCAAGTACATGTATATGACCACACCCATTTTTTCTTTCATACCAGACCCCCAAAAAAGGTCAAATATGGTACTTTAGCCGGATAAATCCTTGGAGTGACAGATTTAAAACATGGTATGCATACATAACTTGGCTTTGGGAGTGACATGGGCAGGATCCCTCCTGGCTACACATCTTCCCATTGGTGATTCAAGCGAAAAAGTACCAAAAAAAAAAGAACTTCCGAATAATGCTTAGACCTAAGGAGTTAGATCCACAAACACACTTTAATATATATTTCAGTTCATGAATATATATGTATGTTTGTGTGTATGTGTGTCTAGGCATCACAGCCAAACATTTAGACCAAAAAGCCAAAATTTGGCAACTCTCTCCAAGAATCTGGGTGAGCAGTATTAAACACATGTGGCATGGGAATGGGTGTGGTTTTGTCATAGCCACACATACAGAAGTCATTTTGGCTGAAAAAAGTTATTCAAAGAACAATCAGGCAAAAAATTTGGTGTGTGGTCTGGAAATACCTGGGAAAGCATTAATAACCACATATGGGTGTGGCCATAGCCACATCCACTGGAAGTTGTTCTGGCTATTAAACCTGATCAAACGACCAAAGACTGAAATTTGGAATGTGATTTCCAAGCTACTGGGTAAGTATTACTAACCACATGTGCATGTGTAAATGGGTGTGGTCTGATCATTGCCACATCTTAGGACGGCATGCCTGCCAAAAACTCATTTAGGCACCAATCATGCTAAAATTTGGCATAGGGAGTCCAAGTAACTGGATGAGCATTATTAATCACATGTGGGCATGGCAATACATGATGGTATTTTATTGACCACACCCACAGGAAGTTGTTTTAGTTGCCAATAGCTATTTAACAGACCAACCAGGTTAAATTTTTAAAGGCTTTCATAATGTTTCATGTTGACATTGGCCGGGCAACGCCGAGTATATGCTGCTAATATATATATATATGTGTGTGTGCATGTATATATATATATATATATATATATATATATATATATATATATATATATATATATATATATACATAGCTAAATACATTCTGTTCATGTTGTCCAAGTGCCAGTTTATTAGTGTTTCTTAATGATCTTGTGTTTCTTATACGTTGCTGAGATGGTTCCTGAACTGTTGCTTGGTGCATTAGTCTGAAGTCAGTTGGGGTATATAGGTAACTGAGTTTAGCCTGCTGCTGGAACATACCAACTAACCAACCTCAAGATATCTGAGCAATCTATTAAGCTTTTTTACTGTAGCTGCCAAAAATACATCAAGGCTCATGATATTTTGAGGCACTATCAAAGTTTAAAGCTTCTATTCACTTTTTTCAATCCATTTTTTATTAAAAGCATTTTTAAAGTTTAATTATTTGTTTTTTTTCACCTCCCCTCCCCCCCTAAAAAAAGAACCATCTAGAATTAGAAAAATGCATGCATGCATGCATGCATGCATACATACATACATACATACATACATATATACTTACATACTTACATACTTACATACATACAACATGTATGCATGCATGCATGCATACATACATACATACATACATACATACATACATACATACATACATACATACATACATACATACATGCATACATGCATACATGCATACATACATACATACATACATACATACATACATACATACATACATACATACACACACGCATGCACACACACGCATACATAAAAAGTATTCGTTATATATAGGGGAAGGGATATGGGAGGCAGTGCCCCATTTCTAAAGTAAATATTATGATGCATCCCTAGTAATTAGTGTCCTTTCGAACTTCCTGTGTGATTTGTAAACAATTTCCTATAGAACTGTCTCTTTTTAATGGGATCAGATTGCACATGAATTATCACATAATTATCTGTGGCATACAGATCTAGGAATGCTTGGAATGGTGGAAACCAAAGTATAGACTAGAATAGGTCCAAGATATAGGACTTTCCCACAATGCCTCAAGTGTATAAATTCATGTATATAAATATGTGAATATTATACTGAATATGCAAGCATTTTGAAAATATGCTAGCATTTTTTTTTGATTTGTAGGATGATTATATTCCATTCCTACAACCAGAGAAGAATACTGCTGCAATACAAGGAAGTGCACAAGTATTAATTTTTATATTGTATATTTGAGTACTTTATGACTATAAAATGTTACTTTATGATATATATGCTGACCATCCCCCAAATGTGCGAATTTGATTACTTTAGCATGCAAGGATAAGGCTACTGTTTGGAGGCTATGTTCTAATGATTCTCTGAGCACCTGCTAAAGGTCAAATCATTAGTAACAGAATGTTGTTTCAATGGTACAGTGGCATTGGATGTATGGTAGCTGTATAGCTACTGCATCACATTTCACATCAACAAAAATTGTATCTTAAACAATCTTCAGAAATTACAGAGATATATTAAAGCAGGCAAAAGTGTAGAGCCACATAGTATGGGGGCTCCTGATACTACAACATACAGGACACATGCTACAATATAAGATAGTACAGTGCTGTATACTGATGCAACAAGGAGAGTGAATCTCATCACACAAGTGAGTGTGTAGTGTGTAGGGTGTGTGGGAAATTGCAAGAGCCGATGGCAGTTCATTAAAAATATGATTAGATGGTGAATGTTGGACTCCAAAGAGTTTGAACTATGATGAGCACCAAAAAAATAAACAAGCAACAACAATAAAACCATAAAAGTAAATTGTAAATATGATGAGTAGGCAGTGTTTTGATCAAAACAGACACATTGATTGGAGATACTAAACTGTGGGTGAAATAATAATAGCCACATATGCATACACAATATCGCATTAAAAATCCAATATTAATACTAATTAATATTAGTATGTCCATATGCTACATTGTCTTCAAGTTCCAGCCCTGTATGCAAGGCAGGTCCGTCCACATAGTCATAGAGTGGAGAATTTAATGCACTCTGTCTCTGTGATGGCGGCGTCCCTTTCCTTTTCTTACGCCAACAAATGCATGCAGTTACAGCAACTCCAGCAACAACACCACACAACAGCCCCACCAGGAAGGAAGTCACACCAGCTATAACTGCTATCACTGTATTGACACATGTATGGGTGGCACTATAATAGGATTTGGTGACTATACAACCAATATAGCTAAGTATATTTCAGTTGACTTTGCTTGTGGCAATGAGGTGGTTTGAACACACATGCACACATACAACAAATGACGTCAATAAATTTACATATTTTTAGGTTCAGGGTATTGGAGGCTATTACACACCTATCTGTTTCAACCAATGTCTCATCAATTAATGTAGTTCATAGGATTGTTGCAATACCACCAATCAAAAGCATTGAAATTGCTTAATAATTAAGGAAAATTAATCAAATTAATTTGATGAAGCAAAGCTTGGTTAGACATATAGTTGAGCATTATCTATTTAGGAAGCTTGTACATGTCAAGCTTTCAGTCAATTTATTCATAACCAAAGAATATTCAAGTTAGACAAAGTTGCAACTATAATCTTTCTCAAAGGAAATATATTAATTATAGTAATATTTGTACAGGTCGAGAACAAATACAATTGACAATAGAAGAACCTTCGGATTACCTTGTGAAACAGTCCCGGCAACAACAGTCTCGTCATCTTCCACAGTAGCCATTGGATTATCAACATCACTCATGAAACCCACTGCAGAATATTGAGTCAGCAAAGGTGTAGTGTGGGGCAAGGAAGTTGTCAAGTTGTAGCACAATAGCATCTAATTAGCATAAAAATTAGTACTAGTCAATTATGAGATTACAATAATATGGAGTTCTTTATAGCACTCCTTCTCTCTCTATATTACAATATAACAATGTGCATACATACATAAATTACAGTTGTTGTTGATACATTTATACATTTATTTGGTTCAGAGCTGACCTGTGGAACAGTCGGCTCTAGCCAATGTGTTGTGTATAAAATAAATTAACATTAATTAGTAATGAATGCTAAAGGTTGTGTGTAATTTGTATGGTTTGTTTTAGCTATTCTCTTTATTCATGATGCCAGCTTTGGACTATGGAGGATAAACATACTCCAAAACAACAACAATAGCAACAAAAAAACAAACAAACAACCCTCTTATCCCTTGCCCACCCAGCTTCCACGTGTATTAATTCAATTGAAAAAATTAAGACCATTTGTGTGTACATATTACGCAACATCCCATCTTCAGCTGGTCATTGGCTTCTATAAACCTAAGACCCTTATTTTGATCAACATCAATTATTTTAGGGTTAAAATTTAAAAAAAACAAAAAAAAAACTTTTTTACTTACCTATCGGTGCTGAGAAAGTGCTCACAGAAGATTCTCCAAAGTCATTCGTTGCTCTCATTTTGACTCTGTACAACTGATTCATGGATAAAGGAGTAAGAACAGTAGAGCAGACAGTTCCATTGCCACATGTCTCCACTATCTGGTCCTCCACTTCTCCCCCACTATTCTCCAGTGTCACTGTGTAATTGACCTGTGCACACTCTGACTCCTGCGACCAGCATGGTAAATAAATAAATAAATGAACAAACTAATAAATAAATAAACCAAAAAAATTGAAGAAAAAAATCAAACAAACAAACAAACAAATAAACAAACAAACAAACAAACAAATAAATGTATAAATAAATCAAATTAAAAAAATAATTAATTAATAAGTAAAAATAATAATAATAATAGCTAAAAGGCATACAACAATGGAATTACACAAGCTGTTTGATACATTACATTCATACTTGTGCTGTTGTGCAGGGTTTACGTGATTCACAGTTTTGTTGACCTCATATAGGCTATTTTGGAGTGATTGCATGTTTTACATAGTGTGGTTTGTATAGTAAGAATACCACTCAAATAATGATAATTAACAAAATTGGAAGGTGTATTTTAATTACAATCACTGCTATTGGTACTTCAATCAATCAATTTTAATTGAAATAGAAAAGAAATTGATGGAGAGACAGAAATGTGCACACACACTAGGTTTTAAAAAAGCTTTCACTATACCGATTAATTGAAAAAGTGAAAGAAATATCAGGCAAGTGTCCTAAACCATTTCTGGAAGCAGTGGAGGTCGGAGTAAATGATCTAGCTCAGAGAGAATCTTCACTGGTTGGCAAAGATGACTGCACACCATCTTCACAATGTCACCTTCGAATAAGTGAGGTTGATGTGTGATCTTCTTTGCCAAGTAGCGATGACTCCCTCTGAGCTCGCGCAGGTACTCAGACCTCCACTGCTTCCAGAAGTGGTTTAGGATGTTCACCTGATGTTTCATTCTCTTCATCAGTTGACTAGTATTAAGTATAAAATCTTCATCTTTGGGACTCCACATACACCCCAAATGATCTGGTAGGTGTATTAGTCTTTGGCTAGACCCAATCCCAGGAGCTGGTGGTGCTTCATGACCCATGAAGCTATGGGCTGTCCAACTACAGACTCACAAATGCTGGGCATTACATACAGAGAGAGGTACAGAGTAGGATAGTTCTCCAGGCACAGACTAATGTTAACTATTGGACACACTGTTGTAGTGCCCTTGTGTGAACCAAAGGTGGCAATGGAGAGATGCTGTTCCCCTGTAACCTCGAAGAAGATTTTAAGCACATTTGCTGATATCAAATCTCTTGCTGTCTCCGTCGAGGAGACATACTTCATGATTGACACAAGAGTCGCTAGGATGGTGAATCACTGCCCTAGCTGTCTGGAGGAATACAGCTTGCAGACTATCGGTACAAAGGGTGCTAGTGGTTTGATTCAACTAGAAGGAGGAGCATCAGAATTCAGCCCTGATTCAGAATGGTTAGTCAAGCTTGGAGTAGGGATCAACCCAGCATCACAAATGGATGAGTGATGCTTCTTCTTGCACTTCTGACATCTAGAGGTGAACTTGCAATCACAAGAGAGATGATATCAGCACAAAGAAGTGAAACACCGGCCACTGGTCTTGACATTGGTTACAGACATGCAGCCTATTTTTGAAAATCACATTGTGGGTCATTTAGAGATTCTTGGGAACAAGAAGAGGTAGAACATAGGCAGTGAGATATGACTTCTCTTGCCCTCATCAGGATGGAAGAGAAGTAGCTCTCTCCCGGGCTGTCAATTCCTCTTCAAAAGCAGCTAATGAGCTTCCAGTCTGGAGGCAGTTTGGCCAGTAGGTGAGACAAGGACTCCATAAAACACAGCTTCAATTTCAAGTGACTTAGACTGCATACATATAATGCAAGCACACTCTCTGATATAGATGTCGATTTCCTGATCCCAGAAATGTCCCAACAATACTAAAGCTTGGTTCACAGTGGCACAGCATTGGCACCAAAATGTACAGTGCTGCCTCCTGCTGTCAGACATGCACCACTGCACCACTCAGGTGTTCACAGTGCACTCATAATTAACAATACTTTCCTGAAGTTATTATGTCTATTTATTGATTCCACCAAAAGAAATGAAGAAGTGACCAATATTTGGGACTGTGGACCTAGTGAAAGATTAGAACTTGGGTCTATTCTTGTGTGACAGATGAGGCATGTAAAATACAGACACAGTGCAGTGTGTACTGATAATATTTTGCGTTCACAATACACACCATGTGCAATATGTATTGCTGAGTCCATGTGGGCACTCACTGTGAACCCACCTCTACACTAAGAACAGTATAAGGAGGGAGTCAGGACTCTATTAATTATTCAGATTACTAATAGGTGTTCTGTAATTGTATAGTGTATGTTTGATTACAATGATTAGTGTTTGTGATTGTATTGTGTTGTGTAAGCATCTAGTCATTTTTAAGTATTTTGCACCATTGCCTTAACACTCAGTCACTATATCAATACTAACTGGACTGAAGACTGGCAGACTATTTAAAGGAGCCAGTTCTGAAGCACAAGCACACTTGACTTAGCACAGTAGTTCAGCAATCAGCATGCAGTTTGAAACAAGTATTTTTACATCAAATTCAAATGGAGTATTATGGCAACTAGGTATTGAGTATATATCTGGGGAATATAAATAAGGGTTTTTAAATAAACAGTGGGCTAATTTGAATAGGATGACAGAAATATTTATGGCCAGATTTTGTAAACCACCACATTCAAAAATGGCCTAAATTAGCTCTATCACGGCTTCTCTTATTTCCACCCACATCAACCAGGCTTCCCTCCTATCTCAGCCCACCCCCTCAATTCCTATAAGTCCACAGCTAACCTGCCATGGAATAAGACTCACACTGAACACAAAACCACTTGCCTGCACTCTCCACTGCACCTCCAGTCGACTCAAGAACAAGTTGTTGTCATTATAAGTTGGTTTAATAACAATATCAGTCGGTGCCTCTGGTACTGCATAAGAAAGAACGCAGATAGTAAATATTTCACATCAAGTACATATTAATTGCACAAATTCTAGAGTAATATTTTGACTTGGCCTCGAACAACAACATTGGAAGTGATACCACTTTTGAGGACAAGCCTAATTAAACTTTAGTGTAATTTTTAAACATGTTTTGACATATATACAAACTTTAGTATAAATTCTAATCAATTAATTTTTTTCTTCACAATTAATAAATATTTATATAAAAAGCCCATTAAGAATTGCTAACTCAATCACTTCAAGCCAGTAATTCTCCATTTCAAGGGCGGCATGGTTCATGCTTGCAGAGCTTCACTTTTATAAAGTTTATTATGTGGTGTATACGAATGTATACGAATGTTTCTATGCTAAAAATTACCATCATTGACAAAATGCAAGGGAAGGTGGGGTACATATTATTTTTTTTCTATGGTATGTATATGTATATGCTCTGCTAATGGGTCTCGAATATAATTGAACTAAACCACGTTGGGATCACCAATGAAGTATATTACTTGTTGCAGCTTTTCTTCAATAAAACTCAGAGTGAATCAATCATCAATTACAAAGTTAAACATCAAAAGTACAATAGTGTCATTATCTTCTGCCCTATTTTCCACCAAGCTAAACAGATTTGAAAGACGCTTAGTCAAATATTACAAGGAACCAAGAAGGGGGGAGAATAGGATGGGGAGGAACTGAATGGGCGTAGGTGCAGCTAAAGAGGAGGGGGGGGGGGGGAGTTAAGGAGTGAGGGAGACCCGAAATTGTAGAAACTAAAGGGGATAGGGTAGATGAGCTAAAGGGCGGGAGGGAAAAGAGGGGAAAATATGCCCAAATATCTACCTGCCTTATACTGATGAGGGAGGGAAACGTTCAGACAGAGGAGGGTGGGGAGGGGGGGGACTTGTCCCCCAGACATTTGAACAAGGGGGGTGGGCCTGGTCACCCCCAATATCTTACTCTATCTATCTATCTATCTATCTATCTATCTATCTATCTATCTATCTATCTATCTATCTATCTATCTATCTATCTATCTATCTATCTATCTATCTATCTATCTAGCAATATATACATATACATCTATAAATCTATATCTCTATATCTATTTCTATATCTATATATCTATCTCCATATCTCTATATCTATCTCTATCTCTATATCTAGATCTATATCTATATATCTATATATATCTATATCTATATCTATATCTCCTATATATATATATATATATATATATATATATATATATATATATAAGGAGATGTCGGTCGGTCGGTCGGTCGGTCGGTCGGTCGGTCGGTCGGTCGGTCGGTCGGTCGGTCGGTCGGTCGGTCGGTCGGTCGGTCGGTCGGTCGGTCGGTCGGTCGGTCGGTCTGTCTGTCTGTCTGTCTGTCTGTCTGTCTGTCTGTATGTTTGTACTATCATTCTGGCCAAACCTGGGGGTAAATTTTTCTGAAACTTGGCATGATGATAGGTTTTGACCCAACTCAAAACATGGGCTAAAAATTCCTGAAAATGGTTACCATGGTAACGAGAAAAAAAACCATAAATGATATTTTTGCCAGAAAAACCCTTGGAACTACAGATCTAAAACTTGGTATGCATATACAACCTCACTCTGGGAGTAACATGGGCTGGGCCCCACCTGGCCACACCTCTTTATTTTCCTGTGTATTGCTAAAAATGCCCAAAATGGTATATCAGCAAAAACATTTGAACCTAGGGAGTTTAGACCATGAACCCATATATATTTGGAATCAATATAATCTGGGCAATGTTTGAAGTACATGTATATGACCACACCCATTTCTGTGTCCATGTAGGGCACAAAAAAGCCCAAAATGGTACTTTGGCCATACAAACCCTTGGAGTGACAGACTTAAAACATGGTAAACATACACAAATTGATTTGGGAGTAACATGGTTGGGATCCTTCCTGGCTACACCACTTTCCATTGGTGTGTAAAGAGAGCAAGGGCTAAAAAAAAACTAAAAAAAACGAACTTCTGAATAGAGATTGGACCTAAGGAGTTAGATCCACAAACCCATTTTAATATTGTATATACATATATATGTGTGTGTGTGTGTGTGTTCAGGCAAAAAGTTGGCGTATGGTCTCCAAGTACCCGAGACAGCATTGTTAACCACATGTGGGTGTGGATTGGCCATAATCACACCCACTGGAAATTATTTTGGTGATTAAAAGCTAATGGAATGACCAACCAGGCTGAAAATTTGAATGAGGTTTCCAAGCAACTGGGTGAGCATTACTAATCACATGTGTGTGTGTGTGTGTGTGTCAATAAGTGTGGTCTGGTCATTGCCACACCCATAGGATGTCATTATGGCTAACAAATACTCATTTATTGGACGAATCAGGCTGAAATTTGACATATGGAGTCCAAGTAACCAGGTGAGCATTATTAACCGTATGTGGATGTGGTCATGTGTGGGTTTTTTTTTATTAGCCATACCCACAGAAAGTTGTTTTAGCTGCCAAAAGCTAATTGAAGAATTAACCAGGCCAACATTTGAGAGGCTTCTAAAATATTTCATATTGGCATTGGCCGGGCAATGCTGGGTATATGCTGCTAGTAATATATATATATATATATATATATATATATATATATATATACATGTATATATATCTATTTTATTGTTGTTGTTGTTGTTGTTGTTGTTGTTGTTGTTGTTGTCTGTCTGGGGTAAGATTGTGATCATTGCATTGAAGAGAACTATGGAAGTTGGAGGAGCATTGTGATAAAAAACAAACAAGCAACTGCTGGGGTGACATTGTTACAGGATTGGAGATTGCTTGTGATGTGGAACTGCTGGGGTAACATGTTCATGGCTTTAAAGAGAACTGTGGAACATGGGGGAGGGCATTGTGATATAAAACTGTTGGGGTAAAATTCATTGCCTTGAAATTGCTGAGATGGTTGGAGAGCATTGTGATATGAAATTGCTCAGGGAAACAGTGTGCAATGCATTGAAATTGCTGAGAAAGTTGTGAGTACTACGATGTAGAACAGTGGAGTAACAACGTACACTGCACGAAGATTGCTGAGATGGATGGTGGTAGTATTTTAGTATGAAGAATTGTGAAGATTGAGACAACTGGGGGTGGAGGGTAGGTAAAGGTCGAACACATTCAAGAAAGTTGGGTCCATGTTTTCTATTGTATCTGTCGAGTTGTGTTGAGAGTTTGTAGTTGTATATTTGGTTCTGTTGTTAGCTTCACTTTGTTGTGATGATTGTAGTGCCATGTCAATTAAATGTCTGTCAGCATCCTCATCTTCATCATGTTCAATAGTTATTTCACCTACAATATCTACTAGTCTGTTTTTGTCAAAATAGTCATTTTTATTATCCACATTGTGCCTACAAAACTTTCTCCAGGTTGACTGATCAATAAGGTCACGTTGTTTGTATCTGAATCATTTACTGTCTTTTTTTGGAGAACTTATACTATAAAGAAGTTCCCACAGACAGAAATGGACTCCATTAGATATTCTACTACCCTTTCTATTGCTTCATTACTGAAGAAGTCTGCATTCATTTTAACCCTTGGGGTGCTGTGGTGTAAGACTTCATTAGTGATAAAAACTTTATCATAAGCCAAGAACTCTGTATGGGTGTTTCTGAGACACCTTTGATATATGCCAGTTGCCTCAAACAATCCTATGAATTGCTTACATCTCTTTGTTTATGTACCCCTTCTATTTAAAAAAAAAAAAAAAAAAAAAAAAAAAAAAAAAAACTCTTAGATTCTCCACAATACATTGTTTCATTCATTTCCCAAGCATCTTTCCAATTTCATTTTTAGGAATGATATTCAAATCCTTGGAGCTGCAGTTATTTCCTTGATCCACCACTGAATTAATAACAATACAGTTATTACTTTATAATAAAAGAGGTTTGCATTTAATCATGTTGCAAGATTAAGCCACCACATTAAAATATCTGCCTGTTATGAGCCCTGATAGCTTGGACAAGCAATAAAACTCTAGCAAAACCCAAGTTTATTCTGCACCATATTGTATTCCTAAAGGGAACACAACTGCACTATAACTTACTCAAGTGTTGAACCATGTTTTTCAAGGAATTGTACAAAAATAGAGAGAAAGAGAGAATTTAAGAGACTTTGATTTGAGTTGCAACTATCTGGCTTTGCCAGTGTTTAGCTTGGTGGCTGTTTGGTGGGAAAAGCTTCAAATATCTAATCCCCAAAAATTAAATTGCAGCCACTCTTAGCTGGCACTCGTTGCCCCATTTATAAACCTCTCACTTCTGGCAGCAAAGTGAATGCAAATGGATCTCAGCATGGTACACTCAGAGTTGCCAGTACCAATTTCAACATGAAACATGATTGAAGCCACTCATAACACCATTTCTAGATCTTATGCTTTCATTCAAATAACGGCAGCTATTGAGTAGGTATGCAACCAGCTTTGTCTTTTAATTTTTTAGAAAGGGAAAAAATTTTTTGGATGCATAGTGTGATGCTGAAAGGTAAGATTGTCAACAATCAGATTCATAAGTTTACATAATGTTTGAGTATGTGCTTCATAATGAAAGTAAGTGTGATTGATTATATATCAAACATTTTAGTTGCATAGCTATTGATATAGCAAGAGGAAGAATTCTAATGGCCATGTAAACTATTTTATGCTGATTTTACATACTATAGGCCAGTGGCCTGAAACTATGTTCTCATAAGAATTATAAAAACCTGTGTAAGATTAGTTCAACATTTAATCCACACTACTAATATGCTGCTAAGATGCCACATTGGAAGAAGGGACGTCACAATAATTTAAACTAAAAGTTGCCATAATAACAATAGCAAGTAAACTGACTCTTCATTTCTAGTATAGTACACTGAATACATGTCCATCATTAATTGCAAAACCTTTGTAAAATCACTTTAACAAATCCACACTACTAAGATGCCATATTTGAAGAAGGGATGTCATAATAATTTAAAGTAAATGTTTCCACCTCAATAATAGAGAGTAAAGAGGTTCTTAATATCTAGTACAGTACACTGAATACATGTCCATCATAATGAGCCCCTGCATGTTGTTGACAGATGTAACTGAGCATGTAGTTATTTACCTTGTGCCTCCACATAATACTGTTCACTTGATGATATAAATGGATCTGCACAATAAACTGTTGACCCTCTGAGATCAGCTACATTCCCTCTCAACACTGATGTAATGTTCACACGAGAGACGTCAATAAGAACAGCAGCAAGAATAGACACTTCAAAGCCCTCAGGTGCAGATGGTTCGGGTGGAACAACAAGTGGAAACCTGTCAGCAGTTCTGAAGATGTAAATTGTAACAATGCTTCCATCAATCTTCCAGTCTAATATAAGTGAAACATCTGTTCCACTGCAAGTAAACTGGACAGTTCCTGGACAGTATGATACATTAGTAGGAGGTGAAGAAGACAGAGACAGTTGCTGACCATCTAGAAGAACAATGTCAATATTAATCATTTTAGGTTATCCATGAAACTGTATTGATAGTGCCTACTAAATACTTCTATCAATTTGGTGGGTATGAAAAAGTGAGAAAGAATTCCCCACTTTTTTTTGAAAATTGTTAACATGAACAGGTAATGTTCCTAAACATTGCGAAATGGTTTATATCAGAATCAAAACAGTTGGAAGCTGTTGCAGTCTGAACAGAACAGTAGGTGTTTAGCATCCAACATGTATAAAGGAATGGACAGAAAAAATGAAGGAAAATTCCAACCTAACTAGCTAATGTAGCTATGGAAATGTTCAAGCAGGAATATTGAGTATTGACAGGAAATTATCTCACTAAGACTGCAATCAACCACAAGGACAGGTATGCAAGCAGGCAGGCATTTTGCATGACATTAACATTAAGGCACTCTTGCAGTTGTTTTTTTTGTTTTTAGTAATATCTATTGAAGTAACAATAGGTTCATTTAAATAGTACAGATGTGAATTTTAGCTGAGATAATAAGCTTTTAGTTTTAAATTTATAGCATCTTTCAATTTGTGAGTACTACAGTTTGCCCCCAATAAGCCACTCTATATGGTGGATCAGGAATCATAGATATATATTTCTGAACCTCCCTGCATGTGTAACTAGAAGAAAAAACATTTGAACCACACGTCCTACAACCACCATTCCAGTTTCATTCTGCTCCTTGCATTGTCCTGACCTGATGAAACGTCTTGGAAGCTCCCAAATAGGTTGAACAAAACAGTTAATGGGAAAAAAAATCCAGTACTTTACTATCTGTGAAGGGACCACAACGCAACCACCCACCCCCACATTTTGTGCATTTCGTCTGCAATGGAAGTAATTAAAATTAAAAAAATTGTACTCTGATGAAGACTTCACTCTCTGTGAACTCCGGGGAGACTTCACTACTTACCTTGACGTGAATTTGAGCAAAATTATGAATTTAGGTAGGTCTTCACTTAGGGAAGGTAAACTTAAGAGGAAAAAAACTGTGAAGGAGCTTCAGTTTGTTAGGTCTCATTTCTTCCTCTTTCCATTTCTTTTCTCTTTTCTGTGGCAAGGAGGTATTTTGTGAATTTGAACACAACTCACTTACTTCACTTTATCCTGACACATGAAACTTGACATGCATACACAACTTGACGTGCATACACAACTTGACATTAGGATTAACATGGGCTGGGTCTCACTTGGCCACACCTCAACCTGTGGGCATGTCCATGTAAGTTATAGGATAAACAAGCTGAAATTTGGCACACAGACTCCAAGTAACCGAGTGAGCATTATTATCCACATATGGGTATGGCAATGGGTGTGCTTTGGCATTATGCACACCCACAGGAAGTTGTTTGGCTGCCAAAAGCTAATTAAAGGACCAACCTAACTGAAATTTAAGTGGCTCTAAAATGTTTCATGTTGACATTGGCCAGGCAATGCTGGGTATATGCATAGTAGATGTCTGTCTGTGTGTCAGTCAGTCTGTCTGTATGTCTCTATGTATGTTTGTACCATCATTGGCCAAACCTGTGGGTGGATTTCTCTGAAATTTGGCATGATGATAGAATCTGTCCCAACTTAGAACATGGACTAAAAAATCAGGAAAATGGTTACCATGATAATAAGAAAAAGCCAAAAATGGTATTTTGACGAGAAAAACCCTTGGAGCTACAGACCTAAAACTTGGTATGCATATATAACTTCACTCTGGGAGATACATGGGCAGTGTCTCACTTGGCCACACCTTTTCCTTTTCCTGTGTAAGGCTAAAAATGCCAAAAATGGTCTACCAACAAAAACATTTGAACCTAGGGAGTTAGACCATTAACCTAATATTTATTTGGAATCAATATAATCTGGGGAATGTTTTAAGTACATGTATATGACAACACCCATTTCTTGTTCATGTCAGGCCCCCAAAAAAGCCCAAAATAGTACTTTTACCAACAACCCCATGAGCGATAGACTTAAAATATGGTGTGCATACACAACCTGACTTTGGGAGTAACATGGGCGGGATCCCTCCTGGCTACACTTCTTCCCATTGGTGTATAAAGTGAAAAAGTGCACGAAAAAAAAAAGAATTTTTGAATAAAGCTTGGACCTAAGGAAATAGATCCACGAACACACTTAAATATATATTTTGCTTCGCAAAAACGTATGTATGTATGTATGTATGTATGTATGTATGTATGTATGTATGTATGTATGTATGTATGTATGTATGTATGTATGTATGTATGTATGTATGTATGTATGTGTGTCTAGGCATCACAGCCGAACACTAGGACCAAAAGGCCGAAATTTGGCATGTGCACTCCAAGAACCTGGGTGAGCGTTATTAAACACATGTTGGCATGGTAATGGGTATGGTTTAGACATAGCCACGCCCACAGGAAGTTATTGTGGCAGAAAAAAGTTCACCAGAGACAAATCAGGCAAAAGGTTGGCGTAAGGTCTCCAAGTATCCGGGAAAGCATTATTTAACCACATGTGGGTGTGGTTTGGCTGTAGCCACACCCACTGGAAGTTGTTTTAGCTATTAAAAGTGAATCCAATGACCAACCAGACTGAAATATGGAATGAGGTTTCCAAGCAACTAGGTGAGCATTATTAATCAGATGTGTGTCAATGGGTGTGGTCTGGTCATTGCCACACCCAAAGGACATCATCATGCCTACCAAAAACTCATTTATGGACCAATCAGGCTAAAATTTGGCATATGGAGTCCAAGTAATCAGGTGAGCATTATTGACTACATGTGGGTTTGACAGTGGGTATGGTTTGCCATTAGCCACATCCACAGAATTGTTTTGGCTGTCAAAAGGCAATTAAAAGACCATCTAGGCTGATATTTGAGTGGCTTCTATAATGTTTCATGTAGACATTGGCTGTGCAACACCGGGTATATGCTGATAGTGTCACATAAAGCCAACTAAACATGTTTGTTACTGCAGGTGGCCGACTTAAAAACTGCCCATAGGGCGGGGTTTCTGCTAGTTGTTAATAAAATAAATGACATGGTGCGTTTACTTTTAAATATCTCTGGCTCCTCCTGAAGGAAGCCATGATAACTCATTTTCTGCTTGAACCACTATAATGAATGTGTGATAAAGTACTCACTGGTTAAGGTAGCACATGTCATCAGCACCACCACTGCGACCAGAAGGAATCCCTATATTGCAATAACACAACAGAAAAAAAATCAGATGCATGTAAATGCAATAAAAAATCATAGCAAATGATCATATGGAGTGCATTAATATGTGACTATAGGGTATGCCAGGTGTTAAAGAATACTTGTTTCCCAAGGAACAAATTTTCCCCGAATATTTGTTCTCTCAGGGTATGAATATTTGTTCCTTCCGTGAAAAAGTTGATGAACAACATTTGTTATCCCTACCTTAAAACATAAAAAAATATTGCACACAAAAAAAAATGTTATCAGTAATACTATCTGTATCTATTGCATACATACTCCTTATTTCTGTGATTGGAACAATCTCCATCAGCTTGATATCACGTATATACCAGCAGACATACCCAGCATTGCCCCAGATATAATGAATAACATACCAACAGGAAACAGTTTTGCCAAGTGTGATCTAACCAATGTCCAAAGGTTTGGTACAAGTATCATTTCAGGTAATTTTAACTTGACATGCCCAGAGTAAGAGACATGGCCAGGCGGGATGCAGCTAAAATCAAAGTGTGTGCACATGCCGAGTTTTATGTCCCTCAGTCCAAGGGTGTGTCCTCAGTTCAATTTTTGGAATTTTTAGCCTCACACTCTCACAGGAAGAGGTGTGACCTTATGGTGCATAGGCACGGCTGTCAACACAATCAATATGGACTGCACCAACAGAGTGGCGAACATAAAATATTTCTGGCACCATGCCAATCAATACTGAATACGGTTTTCATACACATCTTCTTCCTGTCTCTTTTTACGAAAAAAAATAAGGAGGAACAAAAACGGGAAAAAAGGAAGAAAAAAAGTCATGTCTAGGGATAATATCACTGAATTTCCACTTTGGAAACTTGTACCTCCAGAAAGAGGTGTGGCTAAGTGTGATACAGATCACGACCAAGGGTTTGTACTAATTACCATTTTGGTATTTTTTAACATGACATGCCCAATGGAACAGGTGTGGCCAGATGGGGCCAAGCCCATGTCGATTCCAGAGTCATCATGAGTCTGTATGTCATGTTTTAGGTCTTCTGCAAATAACATTTTTGACATTTTTAGCCTCTTATGCCCACAGGAAGAGGTTTGTCCAGGTGATGCAACATTTTTTGGGAAAAAATCATCCCTGGTGTAAGATGTGTCTACCATCCTGGAATGGGTTTCATTCGGTGTGGTGGTTGGCAGGAACTGGACATACACAAACATACATACACACATACATGTAAATGATAGTTAGCCTGACACTACCAGAGAAAGAGATGTAGCCAGGTGAGACCCAACCCATGTCACTCCCACAGTTATGATGTGTGTTATGGCAAGTGTCAGGTCTGTAATCCAAGAAGGGTTTTGCCTGCATAACTTAGTAACAACTTTTAGCATTTTTAATTTGACACATCCACAGGAAAAAGTGTGGCCAGATGGCCCAAACTTATCTTGGGCTGAAAACTATCCTTTGCTTAGAATGTGCCTGCCCTGAGGAGCAAGTTTCATTTTGTTTGATTCTTTACTAGCATACTCTCGTTCATAAGAATCAGGAAGAGTGTGGCCAGGATTTATCTACTATGCTCTTTTATCAGGAATTGAAAGAACAGAGGAAGGAAGAGAGAAAAAGATAATCAGAAAAAATTAAGGAAAATGCGAAAAAAAAAAAAACGGAGGGGAAATGAAGGGCTCAGGTATGGGATTGAACAACCTCTTTTCAGCTTGGGAACCTGCGCCCACTATTTCATTGTGTTTTTTTAAGGTTTTTTTAAGTTGTTTTTTTTTTGTACAGAAATATGAATTCCTTTTTACCCCACCAGGGGTGTCACTTTTGGAGGAAAATGTTGGCTTACGACACTCACCATATCTAACAACATATATCCTCTGATTTTCCCCCTACCAAGTGCCATAGTTTAGGAGGAGGTGCCTGACAAACAGATGTCCGGAATCGGCTGAAAAGAGGCCACAGAATACAATTTCACTTGAATACTCAATACATTGCTGGGATAATTATGTCAAATAAACATAATCTATTTGGGGAACTAATCATTTGGGAGTGATCACATTGTGTGAATGGCCTAAACAATGACACCCTCTATGCCTCAGGTAAATGAATAGCAATAATCAGTTTCCCACAAAACATACTGAATTTTTTCCTTGGGATAAACTTCATTCCAAACGGATAAATATTCATTCCTATTAACAGAACATGATAAAAGTAGGGGGGGGAAATATTCGTTAGGGGAGCAAATATTTGTCACCCAGCATTGCCCATGCCAATATCAACATGAAACATTAGAAGCCACCAAATCACTATTTCTAGACTACTTTACTCAAATAAAATTAGCTCATAATTAAGCATTCATGATCCCATTGTTTTTAAGAAAGGTCAGATTGTTTCGGAGGAATGGTGTAATGCTAAGGGTCGATTTCTTACAGTTTGGAATTCACTTGGTTTATTAGTTTTTGTGTAATTAGTTTGCATAGTAAGAATCAACAAAGTTAGCAAAAACAAAGGGGAAACTACAGGAGGAAAGAAGAAAAAAAGGAATGAAAAGGGGGAAGGGAAGAAGAAAAGTATTCAAGGAAGAAAGGATTGAACGATAAAAAGAAACTAATGAAGATACAAAAAAAAAGAAAGAAAACAAGATGGTCCAGTCCTTGTTTTAAACCTAGGATTTCCCACTTTGTAGACGTGCACCATAACAATTGGACTAGGGTTTCGATAGGGCTTTTTTTTCTTTTTTTTTCTTCTTTCCCCCCCCCCCCTTTTTTTTTTGCATTATGTCCCTGGTAGACTCCAACTAACGACCGGGTTTTTTTGGCCTTTTTTAATAAAAAAATTTAATTAGTTCTCCCCCCCTACACACGCACCAGGGTTTCGGTAATAATCCTTATCAGG
This sequence comes from Lycopodina hypogea, assembly GCA_963969325.1. NCBI lineage: Eukaryota > Metazoa > Porifera > Demospongiae > Poecilosclerida > Cladorhizidae > Lycopodina > Lycopodina hypogea. The sequence continues at coordinate 3,850,998 of OZ017790.1, forward strand.
TACCCAAGGATCATGCCTGCAAAGTTTCATCAAAATCCATTCAACAGTTTGGCCATGATGCTAGGACATAACATACATACATACATACAAAATTTCATTTTTATATATTAGATATCCTTTCATATAAATAGTAAACTAGTGAGTTGTTTCATGCTGGTCAGTCTGAGAAATGAGCACAACGAGTGAGTCAGCATTAGTTGCTACCATTAGTGGCATTCTTATCTTGCTAGACAAGGCCTTGCTCTCTATGGACAGCACAAGAAGGAAGAAGATGAGACAGGTGGAATTGACCATAGATAGCTACATACCTTAGAAGGATGGGCAACCTATTGTTCAGATCTAATTACACTGTTCCATCTGGGTAAGTTATACTTGTGCATGCACGAAGAATTAAGATAAGAAGATGGTGAGTGTTTCTCCATAGATATATACCCAACCTCTTCAGCAAGTAGGGTTGAAAGAGCAGATAATGGACTCCAACATAACTGATGTCATATTCATATTTAATAGAGTTTAGCTAGGCCCAGGGAGTTTTTTTGTTTTTGTTTTTGTTTTTGTTTTTGTTTACTATAAGTAGGAGTGGGTTTATAGCCAGTAGTTACTACAATGCTTATTTTATCTAACTTTGTGGGACTGTCAGACTTTTTCCCACTCAAAAAAGTGTCAAGAGCAGCAGTCCTCCCACACCACACTGTGCCATGCCATGCCCATAAGAACTTGGAGTCACTGAGGGTGGTGGAAGTTTGGGAGGTTGACCATCAAGGTCACATGACAACACCCAGAGACCAAACCTGCTTAATGGTTCCAGCTAGTCAGTTCAGTTGTTTTATGTGGTTTGAATCTAACCACTTTAGTTCCCATTTCAAAAATTGATACGCTTGCAGATCATGTCCTGGCCACATGGAAGAAATAATGAAAATCATCATCTAGTATGGTGGATTGGCTTTCCTCTCCAGGTCCAAGAAATGTCATAAAAATGAAGGACAAAATGAAAGAGATGCCAAGTTGTGAAATTGCACATTATGGTCATGCTGAACAAAATGAGGGTTTTTTTTTTTTTTTTTTTTTTTTTTTTTTTTTTTTTTAAATGAAGGTGACATGCTGAATTTGTTATGGATGTCATAACCCAACCAAATGATGGTTATATATTTACCAAATGTGGGTAATATATATTGCTTTTTATTCATGATACTCTTCTTTCCCTCCGTTCCCTTTTATCCATCACAGAATCTTCACTGCATACCAATTGGTTATAATGAAAAGAACTTGGTTGGTGAGAGAGTTCTATCCTAACTATATAACAAATAAATTGAGGTCCTACTACGTAGAAACAAGTTTTGAATAAGTTTTATGATGAATGTTACAAGAGATTTAGAATTTATATTAATGATTTGGAATGTTCTTTATTGTATTGCCATGTTGCTTTCTTAGCTTGCTTTAGCAAATCATTTGATGGTTCGAATTCAAAGTACTTCTTATTACTGAAATCAGTCACTTTACATTGCAAAAGACTTGGAATGTTGACTCCAGCGACAAATTTGGATGAAGAGTACTTTTGTTTTTGTGAACTAGACTGAATATACGAAATACGTAGAACTTGCTGATACTGTTTGGATCTATACGTTCGTTTTATGCTAGTTGTTATTGTCTGCTCTAAAAAAAAACAAACCCTATTCACACTGCTTGCTGTGTTCAATTCTTCAATTCTGACAAACCTACCAAGTAATTTCTCAAGTAAGCCTGTCATAAGATAGTGTAGGTAGTTGATACAAGGGCTGTCTCATTGAAAGTGAATGTTGGTTCTTGTGAACACAGGCAAGATTGACTGATAAGATATCAAGTATGCTTCAGTCATGGGGTTACTGAAGTTTGTAGACGAGTAAGATGGTGGTTAGAAGACAATTCTTGAAAAGAGAGGATATATGAAGGCAGTACTGGATACTGTTGCAAAATTCATTCGACACAGGTTTGCAGACTAAGCCAACATGTGGACACATGCTTAAGAAATTTACGATATGCAACATCACAGAAAAGTGTAAAATCACGAAGTCCTAATACAAATTAAATACCAATTCTTCTACATCAAATCTAGTAGTATCTACAAGTTTATTAACAGCATAATGAGCAAGCTGCAGCATTGTGGATGATGTGACAAGGGCTACCCAGGCAGTGTAAAAAGGGCAGGGTTTTTACCTTCTAAACAAGATTTGATACAATTGTGTCTCCCAATATTAAATGCCAGAGAACATGGACTGGCCGGAGTTATGGTCAGCAGAAGCTGTTTGAAGGTTGTGTACCAACAAAAAGCATGTAATTAACCTCAGCCTTTACAATTTGCTTAGTCAAGTTACAAGCAACAAAGCACTGGGCTGTCTTACAAGTAGAGTCAACATCTCTGTATCCTTGGTGACTAACTCTTAATCATTGTTACCAACATTACTCTAAGCTTTACTTGTACTACCAGAGAGCTGGACAATGAATAAATATATTTTTGTCCAATCAGGGTTAAAATTACTTCTGGAATGCTCAGTTCTTGGCCTTTTCCTCCCTGGAGGGTTGGAAGAGCTGTCTGATCCCTCCCTATGATCAAGAAGACCTCTTTCTTCAGTTTCAGTACCGGACTGGGAGGATCTTGAACACTAACCAGAGGAAGAGGACAGTGGTTCAGCAACCATTGGACACAAATTGTGAAATAACACACACTGTCCAACCTCCACAAAATATATATATTTTTTTGTGTTGCATTTATTATCATTGCTTTTTTGGCTTAAAATGTGGGATTGTCAGGTCAGTTGTGGGTGGGTTTGAAGTCACAAATGTGGGCCAGACCTGTATTTGGCGGATCACTTTGCATGTCTGACATGTTAATTGTTAGTGTTTGTAGCTTGATGTTTAAAGAGCATTATTTATTTGTTTGTGGTCAGTGTGTTTAGCTATTATTCCCAACCATTTGATATGATAAATTGCCAAACCACATTCCTGGTCAGCCCAGGGTCAATGGTCCAAACGGTCCCAAAATTAACTTATATAAACTTGTATGAAAGGACATGTCTTACTTGGGGACATTTTTTATAGGAGGAATTTAAAGGAGGATATGTCTTATGCGAGGATATGTCTTATGCTAGGAAATGTCTTATTGAAGGCCACGTCTTACTGGAGGACATGTCTTAAGGGAGGACATGCCTTATGGAACATGTCTTAAGGGAAAACTTGTTTTACAGGAGGATATGTTGTACAGGAGGACATGACTACTGGTGTGACTAGCTATCACAAGCACTAAGGTCACTGTGCAGGTTTGTGCTAGATTTGAAGCATTATAAAGCACTAGCATGCCATGAAGAAATTTTACTATCTTATGGTAATGCAACAAAATTGCTTAGAAAAAATAAGTTTGTGTTTAAACACCTGTTTGAAGTGGCTAAAGCAGGCACTGAATAAGCTACCACTTAGCACCACTACAGGTGATTTCAAATGTCTGCAATGACAATGCAGGGAAAACTGCTGTGTCTATTCATGTTAATAACCAACCACATATACTGTAGCTACCAGTGATCCCCGATTACAGACACTCAACCAACTGTCCACTGGTTCACTTGGTTGCTGACCAGCAAATTTACACAAAACAATAACTCATCACATTAACTCATCACATTAACTCATCACATTAACTCATCACATTAACTCATCACATTAACTCATCACATTAACTCATCACAGTGAGGAACCGAAATGAGTAAGGCACTTGAAATGGACGGGATTCCTAGGGGTGGGGGAATCCCTGGTGTTTTCCTTCTTCCCCTTCCCCCTCCCCAATTAGCTAACTTGAAAGTGTTTACAAATCAAATGAGTGCTTTATTGGTGCTTTAATTAGCCACTAAAATCATGGCTGACTGTAGGGTAGCCAGGTCTGGAGGAGCCCTTACAGATGAAATTGAAAAGGACAGATTTAGGACTGAAATTTTCAATCACAAATTGTATGTATTATATAAATTATTTTAGATATATATATCATTGTTTAGTGCTCAGATATCATTGGTATGTTCTTCAGCACTAACCCTGGGGTATGGCCATCCTGTTTTTTTTTTGTTTTTTTTTGTTTTTTTTAATGTCAAACCTGTCTATCAATATATATTTTTTTATTTTTAGCCCAATTGGAGGGAAATTTGATCAGGCCTAATTAGCACAATTTATTTGAAAGAATAAAAAAATTTTTTTTTTTAAATGGACAAAATAGGCCAAAAAAAAGAGGACAGACTTATTTTGGTTGTGAGTAGCCTGCTAAAAGGATAATTTTAGGACAATTTTTTTATTTGCAGCCAAAATTTTTCCCTGTCCTAATTTTTTTTTCCCCCCATTAGGACAGTTATTGAGTTTTCTGGCTGTGAGGAGAACAAAAATCAAAATACCTTACCACCTTTGAGACTGTTCCATGGATAACAACCAAGAAAAATGAAATAGAAGTTCCCTTAAATGCGCCATTCATTATTTCCATTTATTGAATAGGGGGAGGGGAAGTAATCCACACCTCATTAATTATTCATGACAGTGTCAGTGTGGTTTTCTGTTTTGTTGTTTGTATAGTTGCACAATATCTGTAGAAGCTGTCTTTCAAATGTGAAGCAATATAGATGGTCCATTGTTGGGTTATGGTGGATTTGAGGCAGAGGTGCTATGGAGGCCATGTTGATTTCTCAGGTAAGAATGATTTCCTATTAATGTGGGTCTTCCATCTAAATCACTTGGATCTTTGGGGAAATTATAGGAAATATACTTAATTATATATCATTATGTAGCTCTACTTATATGGTATCTTTTTAAGGCCTGTCCACACTACACAAAATCTGATTTGAATTAATTTGAATTGAATCCCTGGAAAAAAAAAATTTATACCCAATTTGAATTAGTTTGAATCCTAGCATTCACACTGGCACTATTTTAATCCATGCTAGCAAAAATTATCCTAAACACCTGCTTTATCTTTAAAATAATTTATGGAAGTGTGTTAGTTGATGTTCTCAGACCTGCTAACCTCAGACTTCAATAATTTATTCACTGTTTAACTTTATATTCAAAATTATTTTCCTATCCTTTTCATCTTTTCAGTACAACAGCTCCAAGCCATTTATCCTCTTTGACTGTTTAGCCTGCCATCCCCAGAATAGGCCTTATCAAAATTAACAAACCACACTCAGGCCCTCATAGATTGATTTGTTTTCTAATAATACCAGTCTTGACTTTGTAGCATCAAAATAGAAGGAATTTACATAAACCACCCAACCCCACCCCACAACACACTTTTTAAAATTTATTCTATTTTTATTTTAATTTTTTTTGATTGATATCATTCTCTATTAAATTTACAAAGCTTTTTTTTTTTTTTTTTTTTTTTTTTTTAATTAAAAAAATAATAATTGGGGAAATAGTGTGACATGATAAAGGAATGGTGACATCTGGTGATTTTAAACAAATTGGAGAGGTGGCAGCACTGTGGTAGTTGTTACTGGTTGGTTATTGCACTTACAAAGGAAACATTTTTAGCTGAACCTGCCTGGGGGACTGCTGTGTTGATTCTATCCTGCTCTTTGTGGGCATTCTATTAGCCCCAAACACTGATAAGTAATATGGTGGTCTCAAACACTGGTAAGTAATATGGTCCCAAACACTGATAAGTAGTATCATGGTCCCAAACATAGATAAGTAATGTAGGCCCCAAACACTGGTAGACAATTAAAAAATTTTGATTTGCAGCCAGAATTTTCCCCTGTCCTAATTTTTTTTTCCACTAGGACAGTTTTTGAGTTTTCTGGCTATCAGCCAAGAGTGATGGTAGCCACACCCACAGGAATTTTTTTTCACTACCATGAACTAATGAGGAGGTTGAAATTTGGCATGTAGTCTCCATGTTACCAACAGTGTTATTACCCTCTTGCCATGCCCACAGGAAATATTAATCCAATCAGTTTGATTGGTGCAAAAAAAACATCAACTAACATGAAAAGTAAAAGCCAGCACCCAAGTTGCTACCAGCATATTATGCTTTTTGGACCAATGCAATGAGATGCAACGGGTGCACTGGTATATATATATATATATATATATATATATATATATATATATATATATATACAGGAAATTCTCTGTGTGTGTTCCCTACAGCTGGCCAAAGAGATTTTGATGAAACTTTGCAAGCATGATCCTTAAGTGCATGACTAGGTTAGGCCATTCCTATTTGACTATTTGTTGCAAGATATTTTCTAACTGCAAGACTGGGTTGGTAGGTTATTTTGAAACTGATACATTTAAACATGGATTGTACTGTAATTATTGAAACATAATGAATTCCAATAGGCCATCACATTAAATCAAATAAAGTTTATAATCCTCAATGGGACTGTAACAAGTAAGATTTCATTAACTATTGTCCTTTCAAGTGGAGATGGAGGATAGAACAACGGGCACTCTGTGCTATCCAAGTTTAATTATAGGATATTCAAATAGTAATTTTAAATATTTTCATTTAAAGAATTTAAGACAAGAATATAAAACTCGTGTGCTTATAATAATTAACGAGTCTGAGTTATACATTCCACGTGAGAATAGCCTCTTCTCATCATCATAGTGCACTAATTCACTATGCTAGACATTTTACACCATTACAGCTCTATGGCTGAACAATGCAAGCTCATGCTAGCTGCTGCAGTACTGGTTCAGCAGTTCCAACTTTCATTGGTGCAATTTCAGACCCAACAAAATAATTAATTCATTTGTTGTCACACATGATTTGGTATTTTGATTATTAAGTTTTTTCCCCTTCTTTTTTCTTAAATAAGTGGTGTGGCCTTAATAACAAAAAAAAAACAAACAACAAAATAAACCAAAAAAAAAACCAACAAAAACAACCACAACCAAAGAAAAATTGAGTGGCCCCCCACTTTTTTTTAAACAAAAACCTTACAACATGGCCAAAAGGTTAAGGCATTGGTCTTCAAAAAGAATGTCGGTGGTTTTCTTCCTGGATTGGGTTTTTCTTCCCCTCTTCCCTAGTTTTTCCCATCAAATGACTGATAAAAAGGGCTTATTGGGTCACCCATATACACACACACACACACACATACATACATACATACATACATACATACATACATACATACATACATACAGTGTATGTATCACAGGAAGTATTGCATCCTCCATCCAGTGTGAGCTGCTGTACTCACCAATGAGTGTTACCAGTGAGAGGTGTTTACTAGCAGTAGTAATAACACATGAATGCTTTATATATAGTGTCATGCAGCCATGCATGACATTTTCCTTCATTCCCATTCCACAACAAGAGACAGCCTTATCTGCCAATTATCTAACTATAAATAGGAGCTCTTTGTGTATGTGTGAGTTGGTTTCACTGCCAAACTGCTGGACCAATCACACTAAAATTTGGTACATGGTCTCCAAGTACCTGGGTGAGCATTATTAGTCATGGGGGTGTTGCAAAGGGTGCGCTTTTGTCATAGCCCCACACAAAAGAATTCATTTTGGCTGTCATAACGTAATTAAAGGACCAATTAGGCAGAAATTTGGTATATAGATTCAAGCAATTGATGTGCATTATAAACAATGTAGTTGTGGTAAGGGTGTGGTTTTTTATAGCTACACCAAAAGGAAATAGCTTCATCTGTCAGGACTGATCAGACAGAAATTTGGCATGTGGTCTCCATGTGACTGGGAGAGTATCATTTATTACCTTCCTGATGGAATGGTTTGGCCATTAGCCACACCTACTGGAAGTTATATTCGCTGCCAAGAACCAAATGGCTGAAATATGGCATATGGTTTTCATGTGATCATGAGTATTATTATCTTCCCATAGGCCCATGGGTGTGGTTATGGGTGTGGTTATGGGTGTGATATGGCCAATAAACGTCATTGTAGTAGTATAAATGCACGCACACATTTTATTCAAGTTGCTACCAGTAAATCTTAGTTCTTATACTACTTCCCTACTTGGCTGCACCAATACCATGCAGTGAGGCTGCAACATGCCCACTGCTATAATGAACATTCATAATGTACACCGAACCACTTGCCTGTACTCTCCACTGTACCTCCAGTCGACTCAAGAACAATTTGTTGTCATTGTAAGTTGGTTCAACAACATCAATCAGTGCCTCTGGCACTGCAAACAATAACAAAATAACAACTGATGTTAACTTCTCCTATCCTTGCCTCCCTTTGCTGCAGTAACACTGGCTCCGAAAAGGGTCAAAAAATTTGCCAGCTATTACAAAGTTAAATTGTAATTACATCGAGAGCAAGTAAAGACTACACACCTTCCTAACCTTAGTATAATGAATGTGAAAGATGTGTGAGTGAGTGAGTGCATGTGAGTATTTGTGAGTGTGTGTGTGTGAGTGTGAGTGTGTGAGTGTGATTGCATGTGAGTGAGTGTGTGTGAGTGTGAGTGTGAGTGTGTGAATGTTAGTGACTGAGTGTGAGTGAGTGTTAATGTGAGTTTGAGTGTGTGTGAGTGAGTGTGTGAGTGTATGTGAGTGTGATTGTATGTGAGTGTGTGTATGTGAGTGTGTGTGTGTGAGTGTGTGAGTGTGAGTGTGTGAGTGTGATTGTATGTGAGTGAGTGTGTGTGTGTGTGAGTGTGATTGTATGTGAGTGAGTGTGTGAGTGTGTGTGAGTGTGAGTGTGTGAATGTTAGTGACTGAGTGTGAGTGAGTGTCAATGTGAGTTTGAGTATGTGAGTTTGAGTGTGTGAGTGAGTGTGTGAGTGTGCGTGAGTGTGATTGTATGTGAGTGAGTGTGTGTGTGTGTGAATGTGTTGAGTGTTAGTGTGTGAGCATGAGTTTGTAAGTGTGTGCATGTGTGAGTGAGTGTGTGTGTGAGTATGTGTGAGTGAGTGAGTGAGTGAGTGAGTGAGTGAGTGAGTGAGTGAGTGAGTGAGTGAGTGAGTGCGTGCGTGAGTGAGTGTGTGCAATTGCATGTGCTCAATGGACAGCCTAATGGTTAAATAGATATTGATGAAACTTTGCAGACATGATCCTTGGATTCCTACTACGGTTTTTAAAAAATTTTTTTACAAAAATAAAATTATGAAAATGTCACCCCTGGAGTGGGTAAGAGGAATTTAAATTTTCCATTAAAAAGGCCTTCAAAACTGTGGCTAGTGGGTAAAGCATAGGTCTCTCAAGCTGTAAGTTACTGATTCAAACCTGGACTATATATTATTTTTCAGAAAGCTTCATCAGAAAAGTGTATGTATCCAACTAAACTTCCACAAGGTCAAACTACAGCAGATATCAACAACGATTTCTTGGGGAATGTCAACAATTGAAGTATTCGAATGCCTTAGCAGTTAATGTTGACTAGTGAGCATGGGACAGCTCAAGAATTTGTGCAAAACAATGCATCATGGCACAAACAATGTCATAAAAAAATAAACAAGTCTATGCCAGAATGTGCCCAACAAGATGCTGCATGGCCCAATATGATAATTACTCAATACTTTTTATGATGATACCACCACTGAATTATTGCTCTCATTTACTGCCTTTAATATGAATTAAGCTTTAAAGATAAAGGCTAATAAGATATATAGCAGTGATTTAATTCAAAAAATTTCTGGTGGTTGAGGCTAAATGCCACCTTTACCCTGTGATAATTATCATGATCTATACCAGCCTTATCTCCTTACATCACGATATCCTTACATCATGATAAAATACTTTTGCTTTAGAACAGAGTAAGTATGTGTTTGAATTAGATGAGTTGCACACATGATGAAATTGAATAGAACACTTATATAACTACCACCTTATTAAAGGTAGAACTTACAGATTACTTCCAAGTGTATGGATATCAAGACCAGTATGATAGAAAAAAATGAGTTTTAGTTCTTCATGAGTGGATGCACTTGCTTTCCCTTTCCTCTCCCTTGTCAGATTAATTTTGAAACATTAAAATTAGCTGCAGTAGCTAAGAACATCTATTCAGAAATATTTCAAGCTAAAAAGAGTATTAATTGATTGATCAGGCTAATAACATAATCAGACGATATCTTAATGACTGTGTGGATGGTATTTAGTATTGGGAAGCACTTTGATTATTATAGCATCAACACCATGTGCTCCACTGGGAAGATTGAAATCACACTATTTCTCTTCATTTTCATCATTCACTGGATGTGATAATACATCATCTTTTCATTAGTTAGACTAAGAAATTTGCATGGAATGCTTGGATGCAGACAACAAAGACCTCTTCATATAATTGTGGATCTGTTGTTTGCTATCTCATTCCAGATGCTTGGACCTACAGGGAACCAAGGAAACTAAAAGAAAAAAGAAAAAAAGAAGAGAGCTTGAACTGTTTTTAGTCCCAGCAATGACAAAAATGTTAGTAGGGTTTTCTCATTAAAATGGTTTCATTGGCAGTTTATTATACCACCAAACCCCCCCCCCCCCCACCAAATCCACCACTGACATGCCTGTTTCAGGCTCACTTCAAAGATGGCCACCAATGTACAGGGTGAGTATTTAAATTAACCTAATTTTGGAACTAGAAAATATTTAAGTTGAATTTTCAACTAAATAGAGAATACCAATTAATTTGCTGACACACTGGAGGTTATCTGTATGAATTGAAGGCCAAAATCAAGGTCAGGATTGACCATATGATTCATAATATGGCCTTATTCTTACATCTACACACGTTGGCTATATATTGGACATGTTTTGTACAACTTTTAGATGTCAATAGTCCATAGCATGAAAATTCACCAAGATTTCTTTATTATTACTTTAAATTAATTTTGAAATACGCATCTTACTATAATTCTCAATTTGTTTCTTTGTTGGGTTTTTTTTTTTTTTTTATTTATTTATTTTTATTTATTTATTTTTTTTATTTATTTTTTTTATTATTTGTTAGGCATCCTCTTCCAAGCATTTGGGCATACTGGGCTCAAATTTTCAAAGGTTGATGAGGTTCAAACAAAGGTGGTTTTAAGCATGACCATGCCTGCAGTGCTGGGTTATGCTTATCTTTAAAATCTTTTTGGGAGGGGTCTCAATTTCCAAAAGCCAAAAGAACCAGTGGGTGTGGCTATGGCCAACTCACACCCATATGTGGTTGATAATTCTTTTCCAGCAACTTGCAGACCACACACCAACTATGATTAACATTTTTCAGCCAAAATAACTTTGTGTGGGTGTGGCTATGGCATAACTGCACCAATTATCATGCCCACATGTGTTTAATAATGCTCACCCGGATTCTTATAGAGCATGTGCCAAATTCAGCCTTTTTGGTCCCAGTGTTAGGCCGGCATGCCTAGACACATACATACAAAAATGCATACACACAAACTAAAATGTATATTCAAATAGGTTCATGGATCTAACTCCTTAGGTCTAATCTTTTTTCAGAACTTCTTCTTTTAGTGACACCTTTTCTCTTTACAAACTAATGGAAGTGGTGTAGCAACGAGGGATCCTGCCCATGAAACTCCCAAAGTCAATTTGTGTATTCGTACCATGTATTAACATGTTTTAAGTATGTCACTCCAGAGTTTTTAATGCTAAAATATATTTTTGGTGTTTTTTTTAGCCTGACATGGACACAGAAGTGGGTGTGGTCATATACATGTAACATGTACTTAAAATATTCCCCAGAATACATACAGAAATACATATCAGTGGCTGGATCCAGGGGGGTTAGGACAGGTCTTGGAAAAGACCCCCTTTCTCCAACTTTAATTTACTAATTCAAACTGAAATACATTTACCAAATCCAGATTTCTGCTATTGATTCCACCAACGCTGACTGTAACAATTATTATCCTCCCCAATTTTATTATCCTAGCCAATTTTAGCTTTAGCTAAAGCTTCAGCTGGTGAAGATGGGCCCAACTTTTATTTCATGGGTGTTTTGAACCTTCTTTAGCCAAAATTGTCTTCCAGAATTTCAACTTTCAAGTGAAAACTTTCAGAGAACTCATGGAGGGAATCAAAAGTTTGAGGCTTTTTTCAAATCCATTTCAACCCCCCCCCCCTCCTGCTAAAGTAAGTGATTGTTTACCAGATGAGCTTGACTAAGTTAGTTGGACAAAATTATGTGTAAATATATTAAATAACAAGTACTAGCTAGCTTAAAAGTTGTTTGTTTGCCACCCACCCTCTCCTCCCCTCTCTCTCCATGTTGCCTCCTGTTGGTTCTCAACGTTTAGGGGTAACAAGATTCTCTGGCTGGGGTGGATAGAATTGAAAAAAGTTGGTGACACTGTTCAAATCATTTCCCTTCAAGGTTTGAATGTTAATCTAATTTTGTTTATTTCCCACATCTTATCATAAATCTACCAATTGACAGCATTTCTAACTGCTCAAAATTTCCTACCTTTTAATCTGAGGATCTGTTGATGGTTGTGTGAAAGTGAGAAGGGATGCCAACTCTTGCTGCAGCCATAAAGAGGTTGCCAAAGGATAGCTTATTCCTACAATCAAGATCCTGACCTACTCCCCTTAGAGTCAGAGTCCATCTCTATCAATCCCCTCCTCCCCACTCCTCTTCGCCAAATAATTCCCTATTTGTATTGGTAAAGAATTTATTCTCAAAGAATACCTATTCTGATTTTACCATCAACTCATAACCACTTACTTATTCCAGAGTACTTAGGAACATCATTTCACTAACCACACACAAAATAAATTTATTTTTAAACATTTTTAATCCCCACCATAATGAATTCCTTCTCCTTCAAGTGTTAAGAGCAACAAAACAACCTATTTTTCAGGTAAGTGTACCAAATTACAACTCTAATGCAGCTGCTGATTAGTATGCCTGAAATAGCTTTTTGATATTTTTATATGCACGGTTAAAGTCAATTGCAATATTTTATATACATACAATATACTGGTAATGAATGCATAACCAATGATGTCATGGTGCATCATCCTCGAGTGGTATAGTTTACCACAGAAGGAATCTGTGGTAAACAATCTGTGGTAAACTATACCACTCCAGTATGATGATTATACCTCTCAAGGATGATGCACCATGACATCATTGGTTATGCATTCATTACCAGTATATTGTATGTATATAAAATATTGCAATTGACTTTAACCGTGCATATAAAAATATCAAAAAGTTATTTCAGGCATACTAATCAGCAGCTGCATTAGAGCTGTAGTTTGGTACACTTATCTGAAAAAGAGGTTGTTTTGTTGCTCTTAACACTTGAAGGAGAAGGAATTCATTATGCACCATGATTAAAAATGTTTAAAAATAAATTAATTTTGTGTTTGATTATTGAAATGATGTTCCTAAGTACTCTGGAATAAGTAAGTGGCTATGAGTTGGTGGTAAAATCAGAATAGTTATTCTTTGAGAATAAATTCTTTACCAATACAAATAGGGAATTATTTGGCGAAGAGGAGTGGGGAGGAGGGGATTGATAGAAAAAAAAATTTTTAACTTCAGGTGGAGCATCCAACATCTCTAAAAGTTTGAAAAATTGCCAATACAACCATGTATATGAATAAGCCAGCAATCTGTATACGTATAGAGTCAGAGGCTTGCTTTTATGTTGAATAAGGCTTCTAATGGCTGTGCCTATTTTGATGAAAATTTGCAAGTATAATCATTGGGGACTGGGATAGAAAGAAGTAAAATGAAACAAAAAAAAGTGAATGGTGGTGGAGGGACAGAGAATTCAAGCAGCTGCCACAAATAGAAAGTGGTTGATAGCTGTTGCTGACCATGAACAATTTGTTGGCTATATTTTCACTTCCATTATTATTTAAAATGCAATTGTCTCATTATCCAGGGAGATTTGAAGTGCCTTTAGGTTGTATATGAAAATCCAATATTGATTTACCAGGGCAAAGCTGGGAAGCTCTGCTAGTTAAAAAATTTATAAAAAAAAAAAAAAAAAAAAAAAAAAAAAAAAAAAATATATATATATATATATATATATATATATATATATATATATATACTCCTACCAATTGAAGAAGCCACACCCACTGTTGGGAAGAAAAAAAGAGGCCCCCTTTTTGAAATCCTAGATCTGCCCCTGCATATATACATACAGACAAACTGTGTAAATTAAAGTGAGATTCTAACCCTATCACAACCAATTCTACTAGGAAATTCTGATGAGAAACTTAACTCATTTAACCATGATAGCATACTAAGTTATTTTCAACCTCAACTTGCACTGACTGTTTAGGTTTTCTCTATTATTTTTTTTTGGAAGGGGGGATACTGACATGTGTTCTCTAAATCAATTAAATGTGGTTGCAAATTTTTGAAGACAATATATGAAAATGGTATTTTGGTGTCTTCAAGAGTTTTCATACTAATGCAACTCTGTGATATACCTTTTCCAAAGTCTTGATCCATATTTGGTGCACATAATTTCCCTTTGATAGTTCAATAAACTTTTCACACACAGAACACCAAACACAGCTTAGACACCATGCTGCCCAATCATACTCAACTCACCAGTGCTCTTTCTTATACTCTGGTCTATCAGACACTTTTTGCATAAGAAGTATGTCCACTTCTATTCGTGGCTGATGTACTTTGTAATATAAAGGTCAAGAGTTCACTGGGCCACATGGCATTGCCTATCCTGCAGACAGACTGGCTCATCATTAATAGTTCTAGGAGACTTATTGTGTAACCACGTAACTTGAACATTTACTATATATATATATATATATATACTATATTATATTATATTAATTTTTATGGAGACAAGACAATTTAGTACATTACAGTTACTACTAATATAAACACACACACACACACACACACACACACACACACACACACACACACACACACACACACACACACACACACACGCACACACACACACACACACACACACACACACACACACACACACACACACACACACACACACACAATGTTAATTGCTGTTTGTATCCAACACATTATTGAGCCATTTTCTTTTCTCCAGAGCGCTTGTATACAATAATGCACTTAGGGCAAGCACTGTCAGGATTATAAAGTACTAACTCATCGTAATTCATTCTCTCTCTGGATTTCCCATGCACAGAGTTATACCCAGAAGGTGGTTCTTTTAAACATTCATCATCTCTCTTTAATTCGTACTTCTTCCCAGGCAAAACATCGAGAAGGATCATGGCTCGATAGCCATGTTTGCCTTGCGTGTAGTCATGGCACTTTGATGAATTTGGTGCCACATAAAATCCATAACCAAACCTCTGGAAAGCAATGTTCCTACTGATAAAGCGCCTGTCCAAGCCAGCATCAGAAATGTTGCAGATGCCACACTCTGTGTCATTGCAGAGGGATTTCTGGTCTGTAATATTGCAATTGAGTTTGGTCCCATGGAAGTGCACTTCTATGTGGGTATCCTCTAGAGTATCTCTGTATCTTTGCCATTTTTTCTTGAGGAAATTATTTTCAATAGAGAATAAGAAGTCGATGGTTGGACACGCCCCTTTGCGTGCATCCCACATCGTCCTAAATGTCTGGGCCACTGTTAGTCCATCACCTGTTCCTTGGTTAATAAGGTTGATGGATGAGCCAAACTTTATTGATATTCCTACAATAGATTGCATGAAAAGTAATCAAAAACCAGTTCAATCACAATTTGTTGTTATTTTTTAAAATTTTATTGAAAAATCTGAGCATGACTGGTCCAGAGAGCTTATCTATACCTTTATTTTGCTGCTATAGGCTGACAGTCTAATTAAATAGCTCCTCCCAGGATTTCGTTAACATTCATGCAAGTACAGTACAAGTATGTAGCACAAATGAAATGTAGAAATAATTGGTGGTCATTCATCCTAAACAAAGAGCTGCCAGTGCATAGTAGGGGAAGTCCCAGGGGAATACTCATTACATTGCCACACCATTTAAAAAAATAATTGTAAATATGAACACATAAAAGTCCCAGGGAATACACTTGTCACCATATTTTGGGTACAACTGTCCCAGGAAATAACCTTCTTATTGCCACATACCACATTGATTGATGATCTAACCTAATGTAAGAATAACAGGTAGTGAAAAAAAGAGAAAGAATTATGCAAAAAGAATATGCACCATCAAGGATAATAGAGTAGGGTAGTAATGTGTTTATCCACAGCACCTACCGGACATAAAAAAGAAAATAAAAAATGCTAACAAAAAGAAAGAAAGACGTTTAGATAATTTAATACGTTCATAAGTCAATATACATACATTATACAGGAAATTTCATGTTAAGGAAAAGGGTTATAATCATGAAAAAGTTAAAAGAATATGTAGATCATAACTAGATCATTAACAGTAAAAGAATATAGGTGGATCATTAAGGAATAATAAGTGGAAATCATGAGAATATAAGATTAGAACAATGGATATTTAAAAAAAAAGGGATAATTTATCAAGGCCTAATCAGAGCATTCAATGAGTATATATCTTCAATGTTTTGAATACATACCTTTTTGTATTGCTTGTGAGGCATGTTTTCTGGAGCAGAATGGATGAACCTGACCATTTGCAGGATCCTGGTAATTATACTTCGTGCATCCTGGCAGGTTACATGTACTCTGTTCCTTGAGAGGCAACATGGCCTGCACTATATGGTGAAGGCGCTGTTTCAATCTAAGTAAAAACAAAGTCAGTTTAGATCTTACCTTTGTTTTTATTGTCCTGACAATATTTTGAGCAAAAATCGAACATTCTCCCATCAGCCAGTTTGTATTTCAGCCTAGAACAACCTGGAGATTGACACGTTCCATCATCTGCAACATCTATTAGAAAGCATAGGAAATTAATTATTGATTAATTCTTAGTATATAACAGTGAGAGTCTTCCATAAGAACTAGAGAGAAGGATAAAGCTTACAGAGCTCCAAATAAGGCACACAGCAATCTGAACATGATCACACTTTTCTCTGTCTATTCTTTGCTTTTTTGACATAGAGGCCGCCATATAGAAGCCGCCATATAGAAGCCGCCATATAGAAGCCGCCATATAGAAGCCGCCATATAGCTGAGCCATAGCATTACAATGACTATCTAGTTTAAATCTGTCAATAAACTTTGTGGTCCCAGTCAGAAAAAAAAAAAAAAAAAAAAAAAAAAAAACCAAAATAAGGGGGGGGGGGGGGTGGGGGGGTGGAAAAGGCTTTAAGTAGTTAACTAGTTGGACAAAACTACCTTTGTTCAATTAATTTCAAACATAAAGGAAACTGCTTGTGGGACACATTTCATGTTAAACTTATCCTGTGAGGAACTTCTTGATAAATTTTTGCATGCTTCTTTCCACAAAACGGATGCCTCTATTTCGAGAATGCCCCATCGTTCACTTGGCCGACCACTATCAACTATTACTTTTGGTGGATCACGAATCCATTTGGCATCAATATGTCCAAATACTTTCCATCTGGCTTACCAGCTTTTTGGTGCTTGGCTGGTGCATGGTGACAGCCTGCACACATCCTACCCAGCAGCCCTCTTTCATATTCATCACTACCACATAGGGTACAGCCTCTTCTCAACAGACATTCCTCTGCAATCTACAGACATCTCCTGTGCTCAGCAGTGTTGCCAGGTGTTTAAGACTAAAATGAAGAAGCCATTGCTGTGGCTAGATCTCTAGTTGAATGAAACTAACTTTGTTAGTTGATCCCTAATCATACTATAATTCTAAATTCATTTGTTTGTTTGTTTGTCTGGAAACTACTCTCAGATTATTGGGCATAAGGGGCTCCAATTTTCAACATTTTATGGCGATCACCCTGGGGACGTTATTTTAGAGTTTGGTGAAGATTGGTTCGTTCTCTAACTCTTTTCAGACAATTGGACATAAAGGGCTCAAATATACAGGGTTTAATGAGTGTCACCTGGGGTGGTTACATGAAGTTTGGTGAAGATTAGAGTAAAACTCACTAAATAAAATTAAGGCAAAAAGAAATAATCAAAAATATTATGACAAAATAATTCATATCAGTCAAGAATTATATTAGTCATTACAATGACATAATGCCATTCTGGTCATGCCAGCTGGTTAAAGTGGGTGCAGGGAAACTGTGGTAAATTAAGACATGTCCTAATTGTATACCTCCATCATTTGTATGATTTCCTAGTTGTTTATTAATAAAGTCTGTAAAAATGAATAAAATACTTTGAAGGGGGCCCCCTGGATCCAGCCATGTTACTGCATCAGGTGGGCAGATATATAATTACCTGCTTTCACTGCCAATAGCAGCCTCAGAATTGTTTTTGGGCCAGCGTGTGCATGGTTCATCTGCCATCTCTGGACTGCATCACTATGACAATAGAAGACCCTCCAACTACACCACACAGTTTGCCTGAGCACTGTATTCCAGAGTTCATAGTCCCACACCACTTACCCTGTGGCCATATTCCAGAGTTCATAGTCCCACACCACTTACCCTGTGGTCATATTCCAGAGTTCATAGTCTCACACCACTTACCCTGTGGCCATATTCTAGAGTTCATAGTCCCACACCACTTACCCTGTAGTGAGCCATCCTCTGCTGCTGGTGTGGGTCCTGCTGGTGTGGCCATAGCTCCTGGTGCTGTGGTCTTCTTGTGTAGTGGACCAGCCACACTGCCTCCTTCCTTCCCAGGTGCTTGACCTCCACCCAAGGAGGAATACTGGTTGGTACAGGCAGTGGGTGTAGTCAGTGGAGATGTTCGTTGTAGATTATCATAATGGTCCCCCTAATGCATGGAATGAGAGTGGGGGGGGGGGGGGGGGGGGAAGGGGGCCATAGCATCACATTTACTATAGATAAGAGATAGTGTGCTACACAAACATTGAGACCTCCAGAGAGAAGACTTCAATAAGTTAATATACACCTCCACAACACCCAGAGTTTGGGGATAATACAGATACATATACACTTAGACCTAAGAAAATAAAACAAGAAAAACAAAAACAAAACAAACAACAACTGTGTGGCACTCCAACAGTAAACTTATATAAAATGTGAAAAAAGTTTAAAAAGGAAAAGAAACACAAGTAGTACAGAAATGTTCAGACATTGCAGTACAAGAGTTAGCCTTATCCAATGTCAGGTTCCTTCATTCTAAATGAACAAGGTAACCATGTTTATTAAAGTACTAACGAAAAACTCACCTACAGACAATTTTTTGGCCCACGTTTGGTGGGCTGTAGTAAAAAAAAAATGTCTGTTTTGAAAACATGTTGTGGACTTTTAATACAAAAGTGAACATGTGATTAGGTCAAGGTATTACTTTTAGATGTACCATTTTTGACATTTATAGCCTAATACACAGATAGGAAGAGGTGTGGCCAGATGGTACCAATCCTATGCTATTAGTAGAGTCAAGTTGTGTCTGCATGCCAAATAGGCCTGTAGCTCCATTTTTCCCCCTGCAAAAGTATTATTCTTGGCTTTTTCTTAATACATAAAAGGGTGTGAACATATAGCTATATCTATGACGTTCCCCTGGTGATACTGATTCTAAATCTGATTCTAAATATATATATATATATATATATATATATATATATATATATATATATATGGGTTTGTATGTCTAGCTCCATCCTTTTTTCTGGCGAAAATATCTTTATGTTGGTTTTTTTTTGGTGTGGCCATATAGACATGCTCATGACCTTCACCTGGTCTCTTTCATTCTAAATAAATATGGGTTTGTGGGTCTTACTTCAACCCTTCAACCGTGAATCACAAATACACAGACAGATAAACGGACAGACTATACTCACTTTATAGTATAGATTACACATATCTCCACATGTAACATTGACTCCGGTCACTTTACAAGTATTAGACACATGGGCAGTGCCCAGGCCAACACAATGATTCTAACTGAAGCAGAAGATTACCTTCTGTATTATTGATCATTGTATTCTCCTGAGTCAGACCAAAATTCTGTGGACTTCAGTCTCTAGCAATGGCTACAGAGAGCTATAGGCTAGCTGGCTATGGATATTTCTTTCTGTCACATTTAGAAACAATGTTGTTATAATAATAATACCATCCTCTATAAAGCAGTAACTATTGTCCAAATACTTACATACGTGGTGCCCTACAAATAGAAATGGCCTGGCTATGCCACTGCATTTGGTCTGTGATGCTAGGTGGAATCTAAATGACCAAAAGTTTGACTGGCGTTTCTAATCATACCTCTGTGGGATACCCTTTACCTGTAAACAATCTATAGGACCAATTAGCTGCTGTAACTTATATTGGCAGTTCATATGCTCGCTAGTTTTAGAGTTATCAAAATGTCACCATTAGGAACACCAAGAACCCCCAAGGAGTTTGTCACACCATCCATTGTAGTGTACTTGCAACTACTATGTGTGCAATACTTGCAAATACTTACCTCTTCTGTAATGGATGGCTTATTCCCTGTCTTGCCCTTTTCCTTCTGTTTATAAAATAAAAATAAGTACACTAATAAAAAATGACATGGCCTGGCATCAGCTTGTGGAGTATTTGCAATTGTCATACCTTCTCTTTACTTGTTGGCTTATTCCCAGACTTGCCCTTTCTTCTCTACAAATCGTAAGCAATACACTGACAAGTAACGATACGGCCATTACATCAGCTTGTGCAATATATGGTAATATCAGTGTACCTTGTCCTTTCCTCCTGCTTCAGTCTGAGGGAGAGAAAGAGAGGAGGAGGAGGTTGGAGGTGCAGAGGTAAAGGGGGTTGGGTCATCCATACAGTCATAAAAATACATGAACAGGCTCTTGAACAGAGCGACCAAACAGTTTAGGTGCATATGGTTGTGTCACTGTCAATAGGTGTTTGTCATGGTGTCACCGTGTGAGTACATATTATTAACTTACAGCTACACACACACACACACACACACACACACACACACACACACACACACACACACACACACACACACACACACACACACACACACACACTTAGAACTTAGAACTTAGAAGCTGCCCATGGTACGAAGTACCATGATGGCAGTGTCCTGGATGAATCCAGGACCAATGGCAATAAACTTAGCTTATGATGGCATCACACAGAAATGTTGGTGTCTGGTCAGATCTCCTTGTCTTCGAAATTTCCTTCCACAGGCACAACTAAGTGTTCTTAATTCAGATTGCTTGTTAGCTGAACAGGTGTTCCATCGCCTGGATGTTGAAATTTTCTCTACACCATCTAAACACAGATGAAACCACCCCTTCCTGTCCTGGCACAACTCATACCATCTATCATACACACCAATTGCCTGCAAATCCACTTTCAGAACATCCCTCCACCTCTTCTTTGTCCCGTGGCATGGTCTCTTCATGTTAAGCTCCCCAAACAACAATCTATTTGGAAGCCTTTCTTCATCCATGCGACCCACATGACCCAGCCATCTTAAACGCTGCTCCAGAATGATATCAGAGATGGAGTGCTGCAAGCCAATCCTATGTGATAGGCTATGAGATGTTAATCTTTCATTCCATTGTTGGTACCTCGTCACACCCAGGATTGTCTGAATACAACGGTTATGAAAAGAATTCAAACGTTTTGTATGCACAGCCTTCATTGTCCAAGTTTCAGCTCCATACAGTAATACAGCTAGAACAACTGCCCTATACACTGCTCTCTTTGTGGCCAATGAGAGGTCTTTGTTCTTAAATACTGGCACCCTCAAACATCCAAATGCTCTAGCTGCTCTAGCAATTCTTCTAGTCACCTCACTAGTGATCTCCCCATCTCTTGAGATGTTAGCACCCAAGTATGTGAAGTCCTGGACTACATCCACAGAGCCACCCTCCACCTGCACTGGTCTGACATCACTCTCATTCAATCCCTCACCAACAACCATCCCTTTTGTCTTCTCAGTACTCACAGTCAGCCCCCATTCACTTGCCACTTTTACAAACTCTGCTGCTACTGACTCAAAACTATCCCGAGAGGTTGCATACAATGCCACATCATCAGCAAACTGGGACTCAGTTACTCTCATCTCACTCAATCTAGACTTAGCTGTGCGGTCCCCAACCAACTTCCTACCATGCTTATATAACACACTCACTCCTGCACCACTACTCCTATTGCACCAATCAGCCACCATAGCACTAAAGTAGATATTAAATAATGTGGGTGCCAGGGTACATCCCTGCCGTAAACCATTCCGGACCTCAAACCTATCAGTTACAGTCGAACCCACTCTAACCTCAGCATGCATCCCCTCATGGAAAGACTTCACAACATTCAACATTTTTTCTGGCACACCATACTTCTCTAGGACCTTCCATAGGGCTTGCCTGGGCACTGAATCATAAGCCTTCCTCAAGTCTACAAACAACACATACAATGATTCACCATGTTCCCTCGCTTTCTCCACAAGCTGTCTAGCAACAAAAATCATGTCTGCACAACCACGTCCTTTCCTGAACCCACTCTGTGACTCTGGCAGAATTTTTTCAGCAATCACTTGCAATCTTCCCTGTACTACTCTGCCTAGTACCTTCCCTACCACATCCAACAAACTTATTCCATGCCAATGGTCACACTGCTTCAGGTCACCTTTCTTTGGGACACACACACACACACACACACACACACACACACACACACACACACACACACACACACACAGTGACATTAAGACACTATTGGGTGCTCTTCCTCTCCACTAATACTATAGCAACTGAAATAGGCCCAAGACAGCAGTCATCAGGACATGACCATGTTCATATCCCTACTATAGCAAATATCACTGCTAGTTTAGATTGCACAGACAACACAAAATCCGTGCGTAACTAGTCAGTCCTCTTACAGCAAAGAGAGCTAGAGTTCAGAGTCCAGTTCTGAGCTCCACCACAGTCTCACCATAACACAAGTGGTGGCTAAGAGTGCATGCATGAGCCTCCATGAGCCCCACATATCGTCTTACCCCACCCTCTACAGCACTCACCTGGTCCTTGTTGGGTGTGTGGCCTTGTTGTGCAGAACATTGTCCCTCAGTCCCTGCACATTAAATAATTGTACACACATGTACACATGTCTTGTTGACAGATCAACACAAACACACAACACAGCAGTAGGCAAATAAACTGTGAAATCTTGAATAAAAGAAGGAAATATAACTCCCCCCATAAAACTTGGACATATATTGTGGCTTGGGTGAAATAATAAAACCAGACCGGAAAAAATAACTCATCCATGACCAGGAGTTGAACTGGTACCTCAGCACTTCTGGTCAGAGGAAGTTTCATAACAAGAACAAGATTCCCAAGGAAGTATCACAAATGAGTTTGAGGGTGAAAAATAGCAACCATTAAAATTTAGTTACAATTGACAGTTCTGTTGAGTGCATTAAACTAAAAATATCTCCTGTTGTCAGGACAGAAGTATTGGTCAGCACAGAAAATACCAGTGTGTTAAAAAAGTGAAGAAATGAATTAGGTGCTTGACTTTATTGGGAAATTGAGTTAATCCTTCTTTGTTTTGTCATAGCAAAGTGTAGCTGCCTGCCTGTCTATATTTAGCTAGCATATGAGCAATGAAATAATAATATTGCTTCAAGTCTGACAGCAGCTCCTTGTGAAACTGTTAGTTCCCAATCACTACTGCCACCTCCTCACCTGGAGACTGACTGCCCATAGACCCATTCCCTCCACCTGTTCCTTCCCAGTTGGTCCAGCCAGGTCTGAGCATCTCCATTTCATAGTGAGGAGTCAGCCAGAGACTTGACCCAGTGACCCACCCAGAACAGGAGTGCTATGAGTGGCCCCCACACACCATGTGGCCATATTCCAGAGTTTATAGTACCACACCACTTACCCTGTAATGAGACATCCCCTGCTGCTGGTGTGGGCCCTGCTGGTGTGGCCATAGCTCCTGGTGCTCTGGTCTTCTTGTGTAGTGGACCAGCCACACTGCCTCCTTCCTTCCCAGGTGCTTGACCTCCACCCAAGGAGGAGTACTGGTTGGTACAGGCAGTGGGTGTGGTCAGTGGAGGAGGTGTGTGTTGCAGCACATCATACTGGTCCTCCTTATGTATGGAATGGTGAGAGGGGGGGGGGGGGGCATAGCATCACATTCACAATAGGTTAAAGTAATGTCCGAGTTTGGTGAGTTTGGATGTCACACATACAAAATACCAGAGGCCCATTGCAAGCATCCCTTGCTATAATGAAGTCACTGGTTGTTCAACAGACAGAAACATGCATGGATATGCCCACAGTTTGAGACTTGGCCTAGAAAGACCAAGGTATTGTTAAACTCAGATGGAAGTTGTGTATGCATGCCAAGTCACTCGGTTTTCTTTCTTTTTTTTTTTTGGATGTAAAGGTTTGAGTTTAGCTGGACAAGATATTCTTCTTGAAATTATCTTTACTCACAGATATATTAAATAAAGCATTACTAAGTTTTTATATTTATTACTGCAAGTGCAGATACAAACTTTTCTAAAGTGGGGAGGGGGGGGGGGGGGGGGTTGGGGGAAATTCTAGGAATTAGTAATTGTATGGTGCTGTACCATTCACATTACTTCTCATTATTATATTGTGTTCATAATGATTATGTTGAGCATTCCCCCTATCTTGCAGGGGTATCTTAGTTCTGAACTTGTTACATATTAACTTTAATATCCTATATATATATATATAAGGAGATGTCTGTCTGTCTGTCTGTCTGTCTGTCTGTCTGTCTGTCTGTCTGTCTGTCTGTCTGTTATTCTTGCGAAATAAGTAGGTGAATTTCTCTGAAATTTGGCATGATGTTAGGTTTTGACCCTTAAAACATGGGCTAAAAATTTCGGAAATTGATTACCATGGTAACGAAAAATAGCCAAATACAATATTTGGCCAGAAAAACCCTTGGAGCTACACATCTAAAATTTGGTAATCATATATAACTTCACTCTGGGAGTAACATAGGCTGGGTCCCACCTGGTCACATCTCTTTCTTTAACTGTGTTAGGCTAAAAATGCCAAAAAAAATTATTTCAACAGAAACGCTTGAACCTAGGGATTAGATCCATCAACCCTTATGTATTTGGAATCAATATAATCTGGGGGATATTTTAAGTACATGTATATGACCACAGCCATTTCTGTTTTTATGTCAGGCCCCCCAAAAAAAGCCAAAAATGGTACTTTGGCCAGACAAGCCCCTGGAGCAACGGTCTTAATACATGATATGCATACACAACTTGACTTTAGGAGTAACATGGGCGGAATCCCTCTTGGTTACACCTCTTCCCATTGGTGTGTACAGAGAAAAAGTGCCAAAAATAGAACTTCTGAAAAACGGTTGGACCAAAGGAGTTAGATCTATGAACACACTTCAATAAATATTTTGGTTTGTATGTGTGTCTATGCATCAGGGCTAAACACCTAGATTAAAAAGGCTGAAATTCGGCATGTATTCTCCAAGAACCCAGGTGAGCGTTATTAACAAATGTGGGTATTGTAATGGGTGTGATTTTGCCATAGACATACCCACAGGATGTTACTTTGGCAAAAATAGTTAATCAGAGACCAATAAGGCAAAAAAAAACCAAAAAAAACCAAAAAAAAACTAAAATAATGCGTGTGATCTCAAAGTACCCAGAAAAGCATTATTAACCACATGTGGGTATGGTTTGGCCACAGCCACACCTGGAAGTTGTTTTGGCTATTAAAAGCTAATCAAACGACCAACCAGACTGAAATTTAGAATGAGACTCCCAAGCAACTGGGTGAGCCTTACTAATCATGTGCATATGTCAATGGGTGTGGTTTGGTCATTGCCACAGCCATAGGACATCATTATGTCTGACAAAAACTCACTTATGGACTAATCAGGCTCAAATTGAGCATACAGAGTCCAAGTAACTGGGTGAACATTATTAACTACATATGGGCAAAGCAATGTTCGTGTTTTTATATTTGCCACACCCACAGGAAGTACTTTTGGCTGCCAATAGCTAATTAAAGGGCCAACCAGGAAAAATTTGAGCAGCTTTTATAATATTTCATGTTGACATTGGACGGGCAACACTGGGTATATGCTGCTAGTATGTATATATATATACACAGAAGATGAATGTAAATATATTTACTGAGATATAACATCTATAATTTGTTTCTTGTCGACATATTATTTTTAATGTGAGCATCCTAGTATTATAAATCAAATAAATTTATAAATTTAATTGCTTTAAACAAATAGCTAATATAATAAAATTATTTGTATCATTGATCCTTCTATTGTTCTGAGCCAGAATAACTGATGAATTGGAAGTTGTGTGTAAAACTTCAATCTTAAGCAATGGATATAGAGAGCCAGAGTATAGCTAGCTATGGCTATTCTTCACATTTTAGTAATTGTTGCCATAATAATATCATCTCAGCATTTCTTACAGGGGTTTTTTGTTAGTGGGGGGGGGGGGGGGGGAAGGTTCGAGATGGAGGATAGGATTAATTGCTACACTTTAGAGTTTAAACTAATAAAAAGTTGCCATTCAGCAACTGGGCTGACCACAAGCACTACTAAAGAGCATGCTCCTGTTTGAAAAAGTATGTTTGTGAGTGAGAGTTGCCTGACAGAAGTCTAATGGATAAAATCACGAAGTATTTTCCAAAAAAATATTCCCTATAACTGCCATTCTTCTTGAAGTTGATAGCTCATTTCAGAGTGGCTAGTGTTCTGTAGGTCCCTATGATGCACTAGTATTTGCTAAAGCCCACACCCCCCCCCCCCCCATTAAAGAGTGGGAGGGTTGAAAACCATACTCAAAACCACACCCTCAAATTGAAATATCTTATTAGCACACCCACTATTATTGTAAACAGATTAGTAGTGGAAAATAGATCAGTACTCAGTACAAAGGTCACATAAACAATTAATCACATTAATATTTTATAAAATTATCAAAATGTACAATTTGATGATTTCATAAAAATGACTGATCAATTTTTGTTAAACCATTGTATTGAATACTGATATATAAATATATATATATATATACACACACAGTCTGATAAGTTAAGCCTGGCACATTAAGGGGAGAATGGGTCTAAGAATACACAGGGGCGGGGATTAATACTATCTATATATTGTGAGTGTGGGAGTCTTTTTAAAAATTTATACTGTATCTTAATTTTTTACAATTACACTTTATTGGTGATTTGATCCTAATTCTTTTTTCCCTCAAGAATAGTGTTCCACACTCCCCCCCCCCCTCAAATAACTCAGATCCCCCACCCCATATATATATATATTATATATATATATATATACATATATATATACATATATATATACATATATATATATATACATATATATATACATATATATATACATATATATATATATATATGTACATATATATATACATACAGTGTAGTCCACATAATTTGATTCTAGTTAGCACGAAGTTCCGCTTCATTCCAAATTTTCCTAGGTCCCACATAGAAATAAGACAAAATATTCGAAGGGGAAAGATGGACTTTTTAAAAAAAGAAGAATTGCCCAAAAAACCAATACCCTTTCAACTACTGCCAGCAGCTGAATTTTGATGCTTCAGAATTAAGTACAAATTTGCCAGCAGAAAGCATATGAGCTCTTTTCCTTCTTTTTACCTGCTGCCATTGAAATACCCACCAAGAAATAACCCCACAAACAAATTCCCACCAAGAAATACTCAAAATTTGCCTCACTGAAAGTTGGTGAATTTTGTATACATATATTTCCTATATATATATACAAAGGAGATGTTTGTCTGTCTGTCTGTCTGTCTGTCTGTCTGTCTGTCTGTCTGTCTGTCTGTCTGTCTGTCTGTCTGTCTGTCTGTAACATCATTCTGGCCAAACCTGTGGGTGGATTTCTCTGAAACTTGGCATGATGATAGGTTTTGACCCAACTAAAATCATGGGCTAAAAAAAATCGAAAAAAGTTACCATGGAAACGAGAAATAGCCAAATATGGTTTTTGGCTAGAATAACCTTGGAGATACAGATCTAAAACTTGGTATGCATACACAACTTCACTCTGGGAGTAACATGGGCTGTGTCACACCTGGCCACACCTCTTCCTTTCCCTGTGTAAGGCTAAAAATGCCAAAAATGGTATTTCAGCTAAATCACTTGAAGCAAGGGAGTTAAATCCATATGTACTTGGAATCAGTATAACATGGGAAATATTAAGTATATGTATATGACCACACCTACTTCCATATTTATGTCAGGCCCCAAAAAATGCCAAAAATGGTACTTTAACAAGACGGACCCTTGGAGAAAGACTTAAAACATGGCATGCATACACAACTTGACTTTGAGAGTAACATGGATGGAATCCCTCCTGGTTACACCTTTTCTCATTGGTATGTAAAGTAAAAAATCGACAAAAAAAGTACTTCTGAATAACGCTTGGACCAAAGAAGTTAGATCTACGAACACACTTCAATATATATTTTGGTTTATAAGTATGTGTGTATGGGCATCAAAGCTAAACACATGGATTAAAAGGGCTGAAATTCGGCATGTACTCTCCAAGAACCCGGGTGAGCGTTGTCAAACACACGTGGGCAAGTTAAAGGGTTTGATATTGTCACAGCCACAGGAAGTTATTTTGGAAGTTGTCTTGCCTGCCAAAAGCTAATTAAAGGGCCAACCAGGCCGAAATTTGAGTGGCTTCTATAATGTTTCACTTTGACATACTGCTAGTATCCTATATATATATATATATATAAAAGGAGATGTCTGTATGTCTGTCTGTATGTTTGTACCATCATTCTGACCAAACCTGTGGGCGGATTTCTCTGACACTGGGCATGATGATAGGTTTTGACCCAACTTAAAAACATTGGTTAAAATTTTCGGAAAATGGTTACCATGCTAATGAATAGCCAAATATAGCTTTTGGCTAGAATAACCTAGGAGATACAGATCTAAAACTTGGTATGCATATATGACTTCACTCTGGGAGTAACATGGGCTGGGTCCCACCTGGCCACACATCTTCTTTCCCTGTGTAAGGCTAAAAATGCCAAAATGGTATTTCAACAAAAACACTTGAACTTAGGGAGTTTGATCCATGAACCCATATATATTGGGAATCAACATAATCTGAGGAATATTTCAAGTATGTGAATATGACCACACCCATTTTTTCTTTTTTTGTCAGGCCCAAAAAAGGCCTGAAATGGTACTTTGACTAGACAAACACTTAGAGCAACAGACTTAAAACATGGTGTGTACACACTACTACTTGACTTTGGGAGTAACATGGGTGGAATCCCTCCTGGTTACACCTCTTCCCATTGGTGTGTACAGAGAAAAAGTGCCACAAAAAAAACAACAAAAAAAAAACACTTTTGAATAACGCTTGGACCGAAAGAGTTAGATCTACAAACACACTTCAATACATATTTTGGGTCGAAGTATGGTGTCTAGGCATCACGAAAAAGGCTGAAATTTGGCAGATACTCTCCAAAAACCAGAGAACCAGGATGAGCATTATTAAACACATGTGGACGTGGTAATTGGTGTGGTTTTATCATAACTACACCCATAAGAGTTCATTTTGGCTGAAAAAAGATAATAAATGATGATAAAGAAAAAAATTTGGTGTGTAGTCTCCAAATACCAGGAAAAACATTATTGACCAAATATGGGTGTGGTCTGTCCTTAGCCACACCCATTGGAAGTTGTTTTGGCTGTTAAAAGCTAATCAAACGACCAACCAGACTGAAATTTGGAATGAGATTTCCAAACAACTGCGTGAGCATTCAAAGGACACATTTATGCCTGCCAAAAACTCATTTATGGACTAATCAGGCTGAAATTTGGCATATGGAGTCCAAGTAACAGGATGAGCATTATTAATTACATGTGGGTGAGACAATGTGTGTGGTTTGGTATTAGCCACACCCACAGGAAGTTATTTTGGCTGCCAAAAGCTAATTAAAGGGCAAACCAGGCTGAAATTTGAGTGGCATTTATGATGTTTCATGTTGACATTGGCCGGGCAACGCCAGATATATATGATGCTAACATGTATATATATATATATATATACACACACACACACACACACACACAAAGCTTGAAATTACATTCTGTAACCTGACAATTACTGGTCAAAATAAAATATTGCCAGTATAAGATAGAATTTAAGCAGTCATTTTGTCCTGACAAAAGAAAAGGGTGAAAGTAAAAAAAAAAGGGGGGAAAAGGATTGGGAAATTGCCAAAACTCTCAAGTGGTAATGAATTTTCAAGCAGGAGTCAGGGATTCCAGATAAAATTGGATCATAGCAAAAAAAAGTTTGACTTCAGTAGAAATAGACCTCTAGTTAGGAATAACTAAAACTACCTATAGGTCTCTTTCTATTAGAGTCAAACATTTCCCCAAAGAAATTGCTGCACCCCCACACTGCTGCATGCTTTGCTGACCACTGGAGGAATTTTTTGTTCTCATTTAGTGTAGCAGACTATGATCCAATTGCTAAATGCTTTGCTGAAGTGTCCATGGATCGGTTTAATCTAGTTAAGACAAAGAAGGTTGACATATCTTATATGATTGCCAAGGAGAAGTTGGCGTTTACTAAGATGAAAACGATTTGTGAGTTGGAGGAAAGTCATGGTGTCAATTTAAGAGTGGGATACAAAAATAATCATGCATGTGCCACATTTATTAGCTTTATAGCCAAAGAACAGAAACATTGTTTACCCAATTCCCTATCAAAAACATTTTTTTAGCCTTCAAGCAAATGCCAGTGTTGATGCTGGAAATATGGAGCTCAGAGTTATTTTCAATAACTTATTTTGATGCTTTTGCTAAAGATGGTGCAGTTCATATATGAACCAAGGTTTTCACTGCCAGACACCTTGACAGTGGTACTGGTGAAGTCTTGTTTGTCTCTCTCAAGGAGTAGTAAAATATATGAATGTTGAAGATTGGAGGACTAAAATAATAGGTTCAGCTGTAAGTCCTTTCCAGACAACAGTTAACTCTGCATATCTAGTTCAATCTCTTAAGAAGCTTCAATCTGTCAGGACAAAAATTAGGTTTGACAAGTCAATTCAAAATTGTCAGGACATTATGTTGGACACTTAGAAATAATTAATGCATGTACCGTATACATATATTGCATTCAGCTATGACAATAATCTCTTTTGTTCCTCTTATAGTGATGGCAAGAAATTCTTGGAATTTAGTTTCACCATCTGCATTTGCCAACTGCTTTAGAAGAGCAATATTTGTTACAAAATCAACAAATTTTGAAGAGGGTGTAGAGAGTAAATGTTTCAATTGAAACTGATATTAATGTGGACTGCACCTTTGAGGGGTATGTGTCAAGTGATAACCACTTATGGTGCAGCCCTATGCTGAACAGTGCAGACATTGTAGCCTCCCTAGGGCAGAGCAACAAAGAGCAATAATATATATTGAAACAATTAAAGAACTTGCCCTAATAAAATAGCATGTGATTAATGCCTACTTGCACATTACATGATGTAACAGTGATCTAGAATTAGCCGCTGATAATACCTTCTTACCTGTATAGAAATCAAAAACACATAATGGCAAAATGCATGTGCAGTAATTGGTATATTGAAAATGTGAAACCTGCTAATTCAAAATTTTATCATTGATGGTGCTATTTTGAATGAAGAGAAATTCTTATAATCCAAAATTTCTGTTAATTCAAATTTTTTCTCTGGATTATTAAATTTGACTTATGTGGACTAACACTATATATATATATATATGAGACCAGAAACCTAGTCTTAAGAGTGATTGCACTCTTTTCAGCCACCTTTACATTGCAAGCACATTTTGTGAAGGTAATGTAGAAAAAAAATATACTTTTTTTCTCTCATGAAAATCAGCTATGGCACCTTCCCTTTAATAACCAGGTAACTTCAATTATCAACTAAAAATTCTGATCTATTATTGAAAAAACCCCCCCCATGATATGAAATTACTGGATGTCTTTGCAATTAATTGTCCATTCTTCTTCAATCAAGCAGGTAAAGTATTTGATGACTATTGTGATGCATTTTTCTGGCCATACCAAAGCACAGTCTTCTCAACAGTAATACAATTAATAAAAACTATTTGGGAAATAGGCTAAACAGCCTATAAAAAAATTCATAATAGAAAAATGAAGGAAATATATTACATAGGAACTAAATGAGTATACCAACTAAGTTAATATCTAATTTCCGGGATTTCCTTCCTTACAAAACAAAGAAGAGCTTTTTAATTTTCTTACCAATAAATCATCCAGATGTGATTATCACCAATGAGAAAGAATTTTCATCACTTAAGGTTTAAAAAAAAAAAGGTACACCATGACACTATTAATTATGATTGTGATGTCCATCATTGTAAGTCAAACTGAAATCTGTACAGCTCTATGCCAACAAATGTTTCCATGTGATCATAAAGAAAATAATATCATAATTTGTGTCCATCTTAAAGATGCTATAACAAGGATGACAGAAAAGTTTTATAAGAACTGTTGACTCAGATGTAACAGCATTAAACACTACCTTTCAAACTTTAAAAGAACGTATTCAAACTTGGATATATAAGTGGCATTTGGTAAGGGTGAAATCTTTTTTGGTATCATCTCTGTCATTACATGAATCAATTTGTCAAAGCTGGGGCTTCTCCTTTTACCATGCATCTAGAGGCTGTCATATCACATCACAGTTCCTCGATGAAGGAAAGAAATCATCCTGGGTAGCCTGGACATCATACTCAAGTGTTACTACAGCTTTTAAATATGCAGTAGAATCCCCTTTTCAGTCATTGCACTTGACATCTGCAATTTTTGAATCTCTTGAACATTTCACGTGCCCTTTATGACAAAACCACATAAACTAACTAAGTTATGACTAATGACAGAACCTGTTTTCAAGCAGAGAAAAACAACAACCAATAGATAAACATTCCACCAACTTAGGCATGCAGCACATAAAGCCAACAATCTTTCAATAGGTATAGGCTATAGTCAAAAAGTACACTTATTATTATGCAGGCTGTACTTATACAGCTAACTAACTGGGCACTCCACCTAGCTAATACCTGAAGTACTTTTCTTAGAGTATTACATAACAAACCAGTATCAAGGGATTTGGTCAGGCACAGCTTGAACAGAGTTGGAAACCAGCATGGTGCTTAGTAAGTGCATATCAAGAGCTCCTGAATCGTTGGCTGCAAGTCACATCCACAGGAATTTAAAAACATTCCATGGAGAACACAAGCTCTTGCTCTGTTGGACCAATCAAGATGAAATTTGGCATGTGATCTCCATGTAAGCAAGGTATTATCGTTGGTTATGGGTGTGACTTGGCAAATTAATATTAGTGCCAATGTATGAATGCCAGCACCCATGTTTCATCCACGCTTCAATCAGCAAATCTTGCTTTAAATTCTTATACCACTTCCGTACTTTATGCATCAATACCATGCACAACGCTGCAACAGGAGAATCAGTTATAAAAATGGACATTATTATCTTCTATAAACAACCAAGTTAATGAAGACTTGCCTATGACAATCCCTCACCTTATCCTTTAGCCATGGTTTATACCATGGTATAGCCACCTGCATATTTGTTATTTCTCCATCTGCCCCTCCAGCCTGATTCTGATGAGAACACAGTACTTCTGATTACGTTTGTTTGAGTGTGTGCAGGTTCAGAAGGTTTAGTAGTGTGGCTAAGTGCATGTACAAATCACCTTGTGGCCAACCTCCTAGAGCACTCACCTGGTCCTTGTTTGGTTTGTCAACTTGTGGCCCACAGTAATGTCCCTCAGTGACTGCACATTAAATAATTCACACACACATTTAGTCATGCAGAGCCTTAAACAATACAGATTCATTGGTACCTTCAAAATATTCTTATCAATAATGACAGACTACAGCATAACACAAGTAAAATAATAATATGGAGGAGTACCAAATTTGTGTGCAATGTATGAGTTATAACAGAATACCAATTTAATATCTGTGCATCAAATCTGGTGCTTTAGTGATCCTTCTGACTGTGGAGATGCTCTCCTATCTAAATCCATTAGCAGTATTTAAAAAATAAAACTGATATTATAAGCTGCACCACTACCACAATCCAAAGATGGTATTAATCCACAGGTGGTATGCTGATAATTAGATTTTTTACATTCTTTGTGGATTTTAGATAAACCAGAGACTGTTCTACTGATATGACCAAAGCTTGCTTTATGATGTTGCTATCACTCACCATGAAGAAATTTATTCAAGTTGAAGATTGCATAGTTGCTTTAATTCTAACATGAGTGAAAATGAAAAGTACCCAGAAAGCCTGTCTTATGAACATTTGATGGTTTTATAGAAATTGTCTTTCATTAACTATGTCACATGTAACAAGTTGCATTTAATGACTAAATCACTTTCCTGCCAAACCACCTTGATGAAATATCCAGCTTTTCAGGGTACAAATATCTTATACAGTGGATGCTCCCCCACTCCCCCCCAAAAGGGTGACCACATCTTTCCTTGTGGGCATGTCAGGTCAAAAATGCAAAAAAATAAAAATAAAAAAATCGATTTCATTTCTCATAGGAAATGGGTATAAGAAAAATGAGTTAATTCTGTGAATTGACACGGTTCAAATGTTGTATGATAGTGAATGCTAATAGGTATACTAGACAAATATTGTAATATATCTGTGCAAACTTAAAAAGTGTGAATTTCATTTCAAATCTGGGAGCTAATAAATTATATTTTCTTTTTGTGTTTGTTTATATAGATCATGTTATGTGATTAATATAAATGAATAACTATAACTAACAGGAGTGCTATGAGTGCCCCCCACACATCATGTGGCCATATTCCAGAGTTCATAGTCCCACACCACTCACCCTGTAGTGAGCCATCCTCTGCTGCTGGTGTGGTCCCTGCTGGTGTGACCACAGCTCCTGGTGCTGTGGTCTTCTTGTGTAGTGGACCAGCCACACTGCCTCCTTCCCTCTGAGGTGCTTGACCTCTACCCAAGGGGATACCCTGTGTGGAGAGAAGTAACATTATTTATGCAAAAAATGGGATAAGGTGAGGAGAGGGGAGAAACAATGAAGTTAAAGCTTCTATACTAGCACTTGCTAGGGAATCTCTCATGGTGATGCATACTCAGTTTGTAGTTTGATAATGAGAGGAATAAGTGTGGGGCCTTGGGAGTGGGGAATGCTACTTGTTTGTGCACTAGGTATGTGACTACTTATGCACTGAGTGAATTTTTTCTTCTTCTGTAATCACCAGTTGCAATAGATTAGCTTGTGCAGTTGTTGTGACATGTCTAAATAAGTTTGACAAACTAAGAAGGCAAGGATGTACTTGGGTAATGCTATACTTCCAACATCTATTTTTTTAAATATTGAGTTATTTACTTCGATTTCAAAGTCCAAGTCAGACAATGGGTCCCCATCTCTACCTCCATCCTCCCCTACGACTCCATTAGCTTCCAAGTCAGCCAATGGGTCCCCATCTCTACCTCCATCCTCCCCTAGGACTCCATTAGCCTCCAAATCAGCCAATGGGTCCCCATCTTCACCTTTACTTATCTCAAAATAATGTCTAAAGCAATTGCATGCTGTTGAATCCGGTGCAGGTTCACTGGAAAAGGTGAAA
The DNA here is from genome assembly GCA_963969325.1 of Lycopodina hypogea. Classification (NCBI taxonomy): domain Eukaryota; kingdom Metazoa; phylum Porifera; class Demospongiae; order Poecilosclerida; family Cladorhizidae; genus Lycopodina; species Lycopodina hypogea. The sequence goes on from OZ017790.1 coordinate 3,886,650, forward strand.
ATATGTATATGGTGATTGATAATGGAATATTCCATTTATTGTACACTTCATACATACCGTAAGGTATCAGATTGCTAATAACATCCATGAGACTTTGATAGGTTGACAAGGTTATATTTAATTAGCTCCCCAGACATGCTATATTCCACATCAGACAAATATGTACTGCCATAACTATTATACAGTTATAGATACCAGTTGAGTGTTTGCTCTAAATTCCTCTTCATATTCACAACTGCCTCTCCTTTCCTTCACCTATTAGTGAAATAACATTTCACCGTCACAATATTATAACATTGTATGACTGCAGTACTATTAATACTGCGAGAACTACTCCTCCATAAAGTCGGCTATGTTAAGGTACACATATGGAGGTGATCACAGGTGGAAGGGGACAAGCTGAAAATAAAATAAATTAATGATATTCATAGCATTATCTGGAGCGGATTCAGGGGTAGTTCATTGAGTTCGTCCAAACTACCCCTTTTTCAAGAAAAAATATGGTAAAGGATAGTTTTCTAGGTGTCACTAGAAATAACAATAGTTGTTGGCTTCAGCTAACTTTCATAATCACAGTAATACCTTTTTCTCAGTGTAACTGATTCGGCAAAGGTAAGTTTAGGTAAGTTTCCTCGTTACTAGGAGAAATAGCTTTAGCTATAGGCTAACTGCAGTCAAGCAGGTCGATAAAATCAGTTAGCTACTAATCCCGCTATAGTTAGCTAGTGTATTCTGCCATAAGAAAGAATGACTATGGTACTTGGAATTGGAATTATGAAACACATCAGAAAGCTACTGGTTTTTAAAATTTTTATATCAAGTGTCTTCCTTCAATTTTTTTTTTTATTGCTATTTTAGTAACTATGAGACTTTTAAGTACTTTACACAGTGTTACAGTTAAACTCTAGCATCAGTCACTGGATATCATTAGTGCATATGAACAAATCAGTGATGTTCAAAATGAGTTTAAGTTACTTAAAATAAATTATTGATGAAGAATTTTATACTTTGTTTAAAGAGGTAGCTGAATTACTGTCTGTGAAAATGAACACTCAATCAGCCAGATTAAGCGTCTAAAGAACTACCTCCATCAAAAATGTCAGAAGAAAGCCAAATCAATTGATATGGATTAGCTGGTACAGTTGTTTGCAACTCAACATCCTAGAAGAATGTTAATTGTATCCTAGGATGGACAGAAACAATAATTTTTTTTACAAACTTACACATATTTAGTTCCTTATTTCTTCTTTATTTTTTTTGTTACTTTATTATTGGGAGTATGTAAAGGGTGTGTCTTTTGACAAAATGGGTGTGCTCTTGGTTAATTCATAAAATAACTACCCCTTCAGAAATCCTGGATCCGCCTCTGATTATGCATTTTCTCTGAAGACAAATTATTTGCATGTCCATTCATTCACATTCAATCAACATCACAGACATGCCAATCAAATAAAATTGAGGGACACATGTGGACATACAATATGCCATCTAAGCAGGAAAGTATATCCATCCAAACAATATAAAAAAACAATAACAAAACAATTACACAAAAAAAAAAAAAAAAAAAAAAAAAAAAAAAAATGGACCCACAATGCCAATAATTTGTATATAAGCAATGTTTAAAACAAATTCAATCTTGTGGTTGCGAGATACATTTTTAATTTAATAGTGGTGGTTGTAATCCTGGTTAACCTTAGAACATACTCTGGAGGGAACCATATGTTTACTGGGTGAATGACACATCAAGCACAGACATGTTTAACAATAGAAGTAATGGATTCTAGATGTTTAGGTAAGGTAATTTGGTGACAATGCTATAGGGCTCAAAAGGTAATAAAAAATAGAAGAAAATGAAAGGGATTCTGGCTGGGCATGGTTTTGCTGACCTTGCGTGTAGAGTGTGTTTACATATTCGTGGTTTGTAGTATCATAATGTAGCTTGGTGGCTGGTTCTCATGCATATTTCTAGATCTGCATTTTACTATCTCATCCAAGATGCTTCAGCCTACATGGCTCAAATAGAAAGAAAAAGAAAGACAAGAGCAGGATGTGGTTTTGGCACAGTTTCACTTAACTATGTGTTTACACAATTATGGTTCGTAGAAAGTGGGGAAATTTACTTGGGCATAGAGTTGTGACCACAACCAGGAAAGTTTAGAAAAAAATTGACCCACAGGCAGGGTTTTAATCTGATCTTTGCCAAACTTCGTTATTACTACCCCAGGGTGATCCCCATCAAACCCTGCAAATTGAACCCTTTAGGCTGAATAGCCTGGGAGAAGTTATTAAACGAATTGATTTTCATGAAACTACCCCAGGGTAACCCCCATCAAAACGTGACATTTTTGAGACTCTTAGATCCAACCGTCTAGGAGGAGTTACTGAATAAACAAGCAAACAAATTAAAAATCTAAAGAAGTACCATTTTACAGATGGTATGGGAAGTATTGCACCACTTCTAGTAAATATTATTGCTCAGATAAGTGTGATCTGTAAACATTACTTCCTCTACAAATGTCCTTTTGAATAGGATCAAATCACTTGGTGGCTACTCATAAATAGGAAAGATTATTTAAAGGTTCTACGCCCTAGCCCTAACCACATTCTTCTTGAACTGGGGCAGTGGTCCTGTGAGCACCCCTGAAACTGTCAAGATGATTGGTCCATGCATCTGGGAGGAGATAGAGAACATACATATATATATATGAATAGATAAATTATGAATTACAGTAAGAGGTAACTATATTACAACAGAAACAAATTTCTTTGCCTATAAATAGATTTGATCTCATCTTATATCTTAAAAATATTTTCACTACTGTTATTGTGCATTTGAACTTTTCATTTTTGACTCAGTTTTGGAAATGGATTAATTTTTTTTAAAGGACAAGTTTCAAATTTCTGAAACATTATATTTCTGGCTCGGGAAACACTACTACATTGTTCTGGTAGTGTATATAGATACCAAGTTTTCAGTGCAAGATACCTTGGCAGTGGCACTGGTGAAGACCCGTTTGCATCTCTCAAGGGGTTTTGAAAATTGAAATAAAATTTATATGCTTTGTTGTGGTGAGAACAGTGCTAACATGGCAGGAGGTGGCTTGATGGTCTAAAATCCCATACATTTTAAAATTTATATTTTTGTGTATGGGGTCATTCATGAACTCAAACTTTCTATTATGGATGATCTAAGCAGTAATTCTCAACCATTCCTTCATAATTTAATTCCCTCAATCCGAATTATTTAGACATTTCTCCAATACTCCCACACAAAAAAGCAAACATAAAGGCTCTGAAATATAAGAAGATAAGAAACACATTCATTATTTAAGTTTAGCATAAAATATAGTAACTATACTTTAATATAAAAATAACCTATATAGTCCATTCCTATCATTAACATAATCTTTTATTCCTTGTTCCTTTTTCCTTCTATTGTTCCTCCTTTATCATTCTATTTTTCCCCCTATTGCCTCTTTTCCTTTTTATCCTTTTAAACAATTTTTTATCATACATCTTTTTTCGTTTTATCCTTTTCCCCCCTTCCATCTTTTCCCATCTGTTTTTATTAAATATATTCTATCCTTTTCTCTTCTTATTTTCCTTCCATCCTTTCTTCTTCATCTCCATCCCCCTATTTTTCCCTTCTTTTTTCCCCACAAATTCTAATCACTATAAACTGCATATTGTGATGTTCTCAATATTAGACTTGGCCTGACCCACTGCGTTGTGTATTCTATCTTTTGATGGAACCTTAACACTACTGTAGTTCATTGCTTCCTTGAGAGGTTGGCCAATGATTAGTGGTAGAAAGTATGTTTATTGGTAAGAATCATTGATACCACTAACCAGAAGTTCACAAAATAGCCACATCACACTCAGGTGTGAATATTGCAATATATCTATACAGCAGAGAGAGAGAGAAAAAGATTACATTCAAAGATACCACTTACAATGTGTAAAGATGAATACATCATCATGGTACATACATTCTCAATGGAATCTTTATATTTCTTTCATATTAGGCCAACTATCACATTCTAACATTAGTTTAATACTACTGCACAAAATGTTGTCTATCTGTCTGTTAGAGCGCTATCTCCTCCAAAACTGCTAGAGCTCCAGCCAACAAAGTTGGCATGGTGAAAGCTTATGGGTATATACAGTTTATAGGATATATTGAATAATAATTTGTCTGTCTTAGAGCACCATCTTCAGTCATCAAAGTCTGGCCTAAAGCAATAATTTCTTAGGATGAAGTTTAAGGAAAAGCACTGAAGAGTTCAAGGAAGAAGAAAAAAAAAAGTGAAGAAAGAAAATAAGGGCAAGCATTAATTTTTCTGAGGGGAACTAAAACTGAGGAAACACTCAATGACAACACTAACAATTAGTTCCCACTAGAGAATGTAGTACAGGATTTCTTGGTGGAGAGGGGGATGTATGGTACTCTTGACGACCATGTTATTCTGTCTGACTGTCAAGTCCTCCCACATTCTCATCCAATTAAGACCAAATTTTCTGAGCTAACTAAATAGAAACTGGATTGAAACCTAATGTGATTACACGGCTAAATCCCAGCTCCTTCATTGGAGATCCCAGCTCCTTCATTAGAGAGCCCCAGGAACAAAATAGAAAGGAGGGCCACTTTAGGCAGAGTTGGATGGTATCCGAAATATTAAAAAAATATTTCAAATTGAGACTTTTATAGCATTTTTTTTTCAACTGGTAAAATGAAAGCTAATGATAGCTACAAGAGTATTGAGTGTGTTGCATCTATATTATAACAGAGCTTATTCTGTTTCTCTGTTTACTCGTCCGTCAACTCCCCCAGTTTCTCAACCAATTGAGATTAAATTTTTTTGAGCAGACTACAAATACACAAAAAAGAAATAATTTATACTTTTGACAAAAAAGAAATCTCCACAATCCCACCCTCTCTATAAAAATATGGATTAATCATACAGTCCCATTAATTATCACATTTTATTTTGACCTTAAAACAGTAGCAACTAATGTACCTGTTCTACCTTTATCTTGGCCTCCTCGTGACTCTGCTTTTTCTTCACCTATAAATTAAATAAAATTATCTCTATAGAGAACAACATAATCTTAATGGTGATTAGTGTTGACAATTATAAGCAGCAAATCAATCACATGTAAATAATCTATAATTCCTCTCCTCTCACAGCATCAACTAGAAAATAATGTATCCCTCATAGGAAACACACACTCACACACACAGTTATGCTGCAGCAGCAAATATAACCAGTAATTTCAAATATGTGATATATACTGTAGTCTACAAAGAACTAATATCACTCTGAACCAAGAATGAGATCAATGATCGCTCACAGCCTTAGCCACTCTTATGTTAGCTTGGTCATGTGTTTCTCCCGGTTGTGCATGTTCTTGCGTCCACTCAATCTTCTCCTAATAATGGAACAAAAAATAACAATGCAAATAACATTACAAGCATACTATAATTCACAATTATCTGTCAGTCTGTCTGCATATTCGCTATCTCCTCCCAGACGCTATGGCCTATCAAACTTAAATTATCAGGGGGTGATGGGGGTTACTGTGGGGCAGTTTACGGTGAGTTTGGTGAAGATTAGAGCAGAATTCTGTTCATAGGGCTGTTTATTGTGTAAAAAGAAAAAAAAAGAAGATATTTTGGCAATAAAAACTCACTGAGCTACAGGTCTGAAACTTGGTATGTATACACAACTTCACTCTGGGAGAAACACGAGGTGGGTCCCATTTGCCACACCTCTTTCTCTTCTTGTGTGAAACTAAAAATGACAAAAATGGCATTTCGATAAAAAAAAATTGGACCTAGGTAGCTATATCCATGAACCCACATATATTTGGTGTCAGTGTCGGCAGGGGTACATTTAAAGAATGTATATAAGGCCATACCCCTTCCTGTTTTTGTGTCATACCAAAAATTGAGCCAAAAATGGTCCTTATCCTACTATAACTCTCAATTTGTTTGTTTGTTCGGTTACTACTTCCAGATGATTGGGCCTAAAGGGCTCAAATTGTCAGGGTGTAATGGGGGTCACCCACCCTGGGGTGTTTATATGGAAGTTAGGTGAAGATCGGAGTAAAACACTATCCGCAGGATTCTTTTTTTCTTAAAATTTCTTGGTTGTGGTCACAGCTATATGCTTGAGTAAACCATGCCACATAATTTAAACCGCAATGCGCAATCACATAGGTCAGTAAACTGTGCCCAAACCACTTCCAGATCTTTTTCTTTAATCTATTTTGAGCCCTGTGGGCCCAAGCATTTGGGATGAGATAGCAAACAACAGATGTACAATATTAAGAGGTCTTTGTTGTCTCTGTCCATAAGATGGGTGCTATGCTAAAATATCCTTCAGGAGTGGGAAGAGGAGAAAATGTTGTCTCCATCCATAGGATGCGTACTTTTTCTAGTGCCAAAATAAATTCTTATTTGTTCAAGTTTGTAACTACTACCACACAGTTCGGCCTAAAGGGCTCAAGATTACAGCAGGGTTTAATGAATGTTAACCTGGGGTGATCATAAGGAAGTTTGGTAAAGATAGGAGGAAAACCCTGCTCATGGAGCTATTTTTTTTTCAAAATTTCTTAGCTTTTGACAGGCGAAACAACTTCCAGTGCATGGCTACTACTTAACCACACCTATTATCACACCCACATGTAGTTAATATGCTCACTCTGTTACTTGGAGACCAGATGCCAAATTTTGGCCTAGTTGGTCTTTAAATTAGCTTTATCTAGCCAAAATGACTTCCTATTGGTGTGGCAATGAAAAAACAACAACCACACCTATTGCCACACACACATGTGGTAAATAATGTTAACCCAGTTACTTGTAGTCCATATGCCAAATTGTAGCCTAATTTTTCTGGGGACAACCCTGACCTTATCTTTCTGTAATAGATGGCTTATTTTCCATGACTTTTTCTTTCTGTTTATATAAATATGTAGTCTATACACCAATCAAATGATTTAGTCTATACACCAGCTTGTGCAATATGCAGTAGATATTGTACCTCGTCTTTTCCCGTTGTTTTAGCATCAGACATCTGCTTCCCCAGTTGATGCAATTGTAATATAGGACAATATTAACAGCAATCATATATACCACAATAATAATATGGGGATATTCTTTATGGAGAGCAGCTGCATGCTGCAGAAGAAGGGGAATGGGAAATTTGAGAAACTCTGGTGAATTTAATATTTTAAGTATAACATGTTAACTACTGCACTCCATATTCTGCCATGGAGAAGGCATAACTACACAGAAGCAAATGTGGTCATCCATAAATCCACAAAGAATATATGAACAGACTCTTGTACGGAAGTAATACAACATTAACACACACCAGAGCAGCTATGTGGGCACACACCATCTTGCCCCACCTCCTACAGCACTCACCTGGTCCTTGTTGGGTGTGTGGCCTTGTTGTGCAGAACATTGTCCCTCAGTCCCTGCACAGTAAATAATTGCACACATCCTTACACATGCTTTGTTGAAGGATCAACATGAACACATTTTGTCCTTATGTGTGTGCTCTATATATCATGCTCCAGGTTTGCCTTCACAACCATAGCTGGACAAAGGAACATTACAATAGCCAAGGCATCTCTGTTGCTATAGCTACTGTGTCTGATGGCAAGATACCTCATAAGCTCTCGTAATTTTAATGCAAGCAATAGATTATTCTACAAGTCAGTGTGAAAAGGTTCCTCTGCATCTCTGGACTGCATCACCATGACAACAGAAGACCCTCCAACTACACCACACTGTTTGACTGAGCACTGCATTTCCAGAGTTCATAGTCCCACACCACTTGGCCATATTATAGAGTTCATAGTCCCACACCACTTACCCTGTGGCCATATTCTAGAGTTCATAGTCCCACACCACTAGGCCATATTCTAGAGTTCATAGTCCCACACCACTTGGCCATATTCTAGAGTTCATAGTCCCACACCAATTGGCCATATTCTAGAGTTCATAGTCCCACACCACTTGGCCATATTCTAGAGTTCATAGTCCCACACCAATTGGCCATATTCTAGAGTTCATAGTCCCACACCACTTGGCCATATTCTAGAGTTCATAGTCCCACACCACTTGGCCATATTCTAGAGTTCATAGTCCCACACCAATTGGCCATATTCTAGAGTTTATAGTCCCACACCACTTGGCCATATTCTAGAGTTCATAGTCCCACACCACTTGGCCATATTCTAGAGTTCATAGTCCCACACCACTTACCCTGAGGCCATATTCTAGAGTTCAGAGTCCCACACCACTTACCCTGTAGTGAGCCATCCTCTGCTGCTGGTGTGGTCCCTGCTGGTGTGGCCATAGCTCCTGGTACTCTGATCTTCTTGAGTAGTGGACCAGCCACACTGCCTCCTTCCTTCCCAGGTGATTGACCTCCACCCAAGGGGGTATCCTGTGTGGAGAGCAGTTACATTGTCTATCCAAGGATAGGATAAGGTGATGAAGGTGGAGAAACTATGAAGCTAGAGCTACTATACTCATACCTGATAGGAATTTTCACATGGTGATGTTAACTTAATTTGTAGCTTCGAAGATAAGGGGATAAGTGAGGGGGTGGGGAATGTTCTTGTTCATGAAGTGAGTACATGTGGTTGGCCTTAAATATTGAGTGGCTCTAATCACCAGCTGCCATAGATAAGCTAGTGTAGTTGTTGTTGCTTGCTTAAATATGTTTGACAAGCTAAGAAGTCAACAATGTACATGGATATCGCTATTTTTCCACCAACTTAATTAAAAAAAAGAAAAGTAATCTACTTCAATTCTGAAAGTCTAGGACTCCACTAGCTTCCCCATCCTTACCTTCTTCCTCCCCTAGGACTCCATCCAATGGGTCCCCATCTCTACCTCCATCCTCCCCTAGGACTCCATTAGCTTCCAAGTCAGCCAATGGGTCCCCATCTCTACCTCCATCCTCCCCTACGACTCCATTAGCTTCCAAGTCAGCCAATGGGTCCCCATCTCTACCTCCATCCTCCCCTACGACTCCATTAGCTTCCAAGTCAGCCAATGGGTCCCCATCTCTAACTCCATCCTCCTCTAGGACTCCATTAGCTTCCAAGTCAACCAATGGGTCCCCATCTCTACCTCCATCCTCCCCTAGGATTCCATTAACTTCCAAGTCAGCCAATGGGTCCCCATCTCTACCTCCATCCTCCCCTTGGACTTCAACAGTTGTCAAGTACGACTTCTGACACTTTTAGCCTCACAAACCCATAGGAAGAGGTTTGAATAGGAATAACCACACTAAGTAGAGAGTATCTCAAACGAACGTAATTCGAGCTTATTCATTCACACGTTTTATAGAAAAACTCAATGTTACGTGATGGATTCAGCCAAAATCACTACTTTTTATCACGATTTATTTTCATTTACCGGAAAAAAAATCAATACAAAACAAAGATTTTATTTCATATTCAAACCACATATTTCAAATTTAGCTTTAATATTGCCTATGTGCACTTAATTACAATTAGTGGATCAATCACATGTAAATAATCTATAATTCCTCTCCTTCCTTGGAAACACACACTAACCCACACACACCCACCCACACAGTTATGAACGATAGAACTAATATCACTCTGAACTAAGAATAAGGTTAATGATCACTCACATCCTCAGCCAATCTTCTACGAGCATGTTCATGTTTTTCACTCAGGTATGCATGTGGTTGCCTTTGCTGAATCTTCTCCTGCATCGGAACAAAATATAACGATGCCAATAATATTACTCTCATTCTATCACAATTTGTCTCTCTGTCTCTCTGCATGCTTGTCTGTTGCATGTATATTCACTATCTCTTCCCAGACACTTTGGCCCACCATGCATAATTTTTCAGGGGATGATGGGGGTTACCGTAGGGTGGTTTACAGAGAGTTTAGTGAAGACTGGAGTAAAATTCCTTTTGTTAAAAAAAAAAAAAAAAAAAAAAAAAAAAAAAAAAAAAAAAAAAGCCAAAAATAATATTTTGGCCAACAAATTCATGGAGTTACAGGCCTGAAACTTGGTATGTATACACAACATCACTCTGGGAGTAACATGGGATGGTTCCCACTTGACCACACCTTTTCCTCTTGATGTGTAAAGCCAAAAATATCAAAATTTGTATTTAGATAAAACACTTCGACCTAGGTAGTTGTATCCATGAACCCTTATATATTTGGTATTAGTGTCTCAAGGGGTACCCTTTAGAAAGTCTATAAGGCTATACCCCTTCCTGTGTTCGCATAAAACCAAAAAAGAGAGCCAAAAATGGTACTTATCCTGCTTTAATTCTCAAATTCGTTAGTTCGTTTGGTTGGTAATTACTCCTGGGCTCAAAATTTGAGGATATGATGGGGATCACCCTAGGGATGTTATAACGAAGTTTGGTAAAGATCAATTCATTCACTAACTCCTTCCAGACAATTAGGCATGAAGGGCTCAAATTTTTAGGATTTGATGGGGGTCATCCTGGGGTGGTTATAAGGAAGTTTGGTAAAGATCGGAGTAAAACCCTATTGGTGGGGGTATTTTTCTTCTAAAACTTCTTGGCTGTAGTCACAACTCTATGTTTGAGTAAAACACTCCACTTACTTCAAACAGTATTTGTGTAAATTCATAGGTCAGCCCAAACCACTTCCAGATATTTTCCTTCACTTCATTTTGAGCCCTATAGGCTAATGCATCTGGGATGAGATAGCAAACAACAAATTTAGAACTATATTAAAAGATCTTTGTTGTCTCTGTCCATAGGATGGGTGCTCATGCTAAAATATCCTTCAGGAGTGGGGGTGGGGGGTTCTTTCCATTTGTAGGATGGGTACTATTCTAGTGCAAAATAATTCTTAATTTGTTCATTTATTGTTGTTTGGTAACTACTACCAGACGATTGGGCTTAAAGTGCTCAAATTTTCAGGGATTAATGAGGGTCACCTGGGGTGGTTATAAGGGAGTTTGATCAGGGTTTCTTTTAAAAAATCATACACAGGGGGGGGGGGGGGGGAGGAGGCAACTGGAGGAATCTGGATTCTAAGGGGGTCATGATAGTTAAATATATTACAAAGTTTTACACACATAATTTAGGGAGTCAGAGTATATTTGGGTGTGTGTATGTGCATTTCATATATGGTTTTGAATTTAATAGGAGGGGGGGCTCTTAGTTTGGTGCTGACTTGGAGAGGGTATAGAGCATCTAACAGCTAGGGGGGTCTGGGGGTATGCTCCCCAGATTTTTTTTATGTCTTAGATTGATTGGAAAGCTTGCTGGGGGTACTTGTAGTCAGTTGTGAAAGACTAAGCTGCCCACCCCCCTCCCTGCCCCCACCTAAATGAAACTCAGTTGGTGAATATAGGAGTAAAACCCTCTGTTCATGGGGCTATTTTAATTTTTTTTCCTGGTTGTGGTCACAACTCTATGCCTGAATAAACCACCCCACCTACTACAAACCACAATTGTGCAAACACAAATGCCAGCAAACTGTGCCCAAACCATTTCCATCTCTTTTTTCCTCTACTTTTTTTTTAGCACTGTAGGCCCAAGCATCTGGGATAAGATTAGAGAAAACAAATGATCTAGAATTATATTAAGATATATTTGTTGTCTCTGTCTTTGGGATGGGTGCTATGCTAAAATATCCTTCAGGAGGGGGAGGGGTGCTGTTGTCTCCATCCATTGGATAGGTATATTTTTAGTATGATGAAAGTCCAGTATAAAACTTCATGTGTAACACACACACACACACACACACACACACACACACACACACACACACACACACACACACACACACACACACACACACACACACACACACACACACACACACACACACACACAATGCTGGTGTTTCCCACATGAGCTCTATATGTCACCATATATGGTACATATGCTTTTTATTCCATTAGAACATGCTTCCACAAAAACTTATCCTTTGTGGAATATATATTTGAAAATATACACCAAGAGATTATCCCAAGCATGGAAAGCCTGGCTATTTAACACGGCTGATACTTTCATCCGAATCAAACTGGATATAAATGGCACAATATAAAGGGGTGGGGGTAGAGAAGAGGTGTCAGGGAACAGCAGAGATCAAGCTACAAGGCTAATCGGGTTTTTAAACAAAAATTTTTAACTCAAAGTAATTTCTGTGTGCACTATGAATCCAGTAACTCACTTGGTTCTTCTCCTCCATTGTAGAGAAGCTTAAGGGCAATAAATGATGAAATGTTACCAGACTAAGTGCCAAATTTTGGAAGATGGTCCCTTTAGGTGGGACATAATGAACTCATTGGCTTCACCCACAATTCACTTAAGTGTCAATTAGAGGTATTAACCACACCCAAGTACAAATACATAAAATTTTTTTTTTTTTTTTTTTGCTGTCAATACAATTTGTATTATATTAGTAGCATATATCGACTTAGCCCACATGTTGACAGAAAAAAATATGGCCCAGTGTTACCCAACACATTAAAAAAAAATTTTTTTAAAAACAGATTCAAGTTGTTTTTGTGCTTTTTACAGGAACTTAATTTTGTTGGTTCAGGAACTTAATTTTGTTGGTTGTACAGTAATAGTGGTGAGTGGTAGAAGGGGGGGGGGGGGGGGGAGTGGAGGTGGTTAGTGAAAGCACAGAATTCTATACCTTCAGCTGCTCTCCCAAAGCAGCAGTCCCTTGCAGCTGTTGGATGTCAAGGCCCACTATTTCAGAGTTCTACAAATTTTATTCTCCCTTTGGGAATTGTGATAGGTTTTTTCCCCTCTGCTAATTGGCTGGCCTTGTCAAAATGCATTAATGTCTCTTTGAAATGGTAGTGTGTGAAAGCCAATGCATTCCCTTTGGTGGGAATTAAATGGCAGACAGTGGAAGAGCCTTTTTTGGGCTTTTTTCAGTTACTACACTTGAACAATGGGGTGTAGACAAATGGGACAAAGCCAGGATACTTTTGGCTTACCTGAATATCATATATGCCAATTTTCAACCAGATCCTTACTGCCATTTGGCAGGTTATCATACCCATATATATAAATACATATATATAAACACCACTAGCTCTATTAGTATAACCTTGTTTTAGAAATATATCATTATTAGTGCTCAGATATCATTGGCAGTACTTCAGCACTAACCTGGGCCATTGCCAGCCTCTCTCAACTAGGTGTGGAGAGGGAAGGAGAGGCTGATCACACCAAGATAAATTGAATATTCAACATAAATTAATTCTTCCTAAGTTTGATTTCAAAAACACTAAACCTATCTATCAATACAGTGTTTTCCGACAAATTGGTGGGAAATTTGAAAATGGCAAAATTAGAAAAATTTACTTGAGAAAATAAAAAGGACAGAATAAGACCAAAAAAAAACAAAAAACAAAAAACAAAAAAAGGACTGATTTATTTTTGGATGAAAGTAGCCTGCTAAAAGGACAGTTTTATACAATTTTTTGCTTTGCAACCAAAAATTTTCCCTGTCCTAATTTTATTTTCCATTAGGGCAGTTCTTGAGTTTTGTGGCTATGAAATAAAACACTGGCAATCCTGCTCTCCTCTGAAATGGTATTATTTCCCCATGTTCCTGGTTTTTTCCCTTTTGTCCCTGAAATTAGTACCTCTGCACCAAACAGTGGAACATATAAGCTCAAATTTCTAGGGTGGGGGAGGGGACTCCTGTTGACAACATGGATGTTTTTTCATGGTACCACCTGGCTACACTTCTTTCTGTGGTCATCTAAGGGAAACCCCCTCAAAATTAGAGATTTGACGATGTGTTTGTGGGTTCAAGATCCTTCCTTTCCCCATTCCTTTCCTTGCCCCCCTCCTCCCTTCTCATTTTGTTCTTTAATTGCCCTGTAGCAATATTTGTAAGTTAGGCTTACAGCTTATACAAAAAACCCCCTAAACTTTTGTGCTTAGTTTTTATCAGTTCAAAAGGCCACACACACACCCACACACAAAAGGAGAGCAATTTAAAAATCACAGCACTGGATTTAGATTAAAAATATGACTCTGGCATTTTCATAGACGATTGTGTTATTTTATAAAATTTTTGTAGTGTCATTCACTAGATCGAAAAACAAAGAACTAAGGTAGTCATATGCAAATGCAGTTACTGTTATGTTGTGTGACTACAGCAAACCGATTATAGAAAGAATTCTAGGCTGGAGGCTTCCATCACCTGCTAGTGTATTCACTGATGAAATAAAATGTTTGTAGGTTGTATGGAGGCAGACTTAACAACAGGATCATTATGTTCTATCTTTAAAATAAGAAGTATGAAAATTATTAAATTCACTCACAAAGTGCTACACATATTCAATAAGGATGAAGAGTTTCCTTCCCCAGAGGATACTGTAATGCAAGGAGAGGGTAATTATTACTATTTTCAGATTTTTACTCACCATTTCTTTCATTTTCCTCTCAGTCATACTATTAGTGGCAGCATGAGAACCTTTTGGCTGAACTACAAGGGAAAACGGAAATACAGTTATATATATATATATATAAATGATTAAATGATAACATATATTTAAACAACACAAGGAACATAGTTAATCAAGAATCCAAACAATTATGAAAAGAAAAATTTTTCTGGAAAAAAAAAGGGAAAAAAGTATGATGGCAGGATCAGTTCTAAAAATGCAGTTAGGGTAGTTCAGTTGTCTCTCAAATCTCACGGGTATCTACTAGCCTTTGTGACATTTGACCTCATTACTTTTAAGGGTGTAATATAGCTGTAAATCAGTGCGCTTGATTTGGTTTGCGCAATGTCGAAAGACAAAAATTAATAGAATTTGGTATATTATTTTCTAACATTTCAACTTTAATTTTAGAATGTAGCTATTAGCTAATAGCTTATCTGCTTATCTGCTTGCAAAGGATACCTATAAGATAACAGAAGCAAACAGGTACCTGTTACGGTTAGGTCATGTATGCTAGCATATTTCTAGCCTTGGAGCTGGCTGCTTTTCTTTAGCTAAGTTAGCTGGAACATGTCATTTCTCTTTACTATTACTAGAAAATTACCCATTCTACAGATGAAGACAAAAAAAAAATCATTTTAATATAATACAATATCTTGTTGGTCTGTTTGCTGTCTGTTAGTACCAGATGCTTGGGCCTACAGGGCTCAAATAGGAGAAAAGAAAAAGCACAGGAAGTAGTTTGGGCACAGTTTTTCTGACATGTTTGTTTATACACAGGCGTTGAGATGTGACCACAAACAGGAAATTTCGAAAAAAATAGCCCCACAGTCAGGATTTTGCTCTGATCTTCATCAAACTTCCTTATAACTAACCCAGGGTGACCCCATCACACCCCGAAAATTTTAGCCCTTTTGGCTCAATTATTGGGAGTGGGAGGAGTTACTGAACAAACTGAGAATTATAGTAAGATTACATGCTCATTTGCTTCCAATACTAGATTAGAGTTGAAATTATGTCAGAAACATGCCAATTCGATAATGAAATTATGCAACAACAAAAATACACTAGATTTAAATGCTAGAAAATATGCTAACATAGTACGCATTAAAAATTACTGGCTATTTTAACTATACAATATTTTCAAGGCACAGGTCTGTAATCACCATAAGGAATATAGAACTGTTGTTTTAAATTTTTACAAAAATAAATTTAATGCGGTCGTTTTATACTTCGACTCAATTCAAATAAGAAATGAGATGGAATGAGGTAACTTATGAGTGTATATATATATATATATATATATATATATATATATATAAAGTGCAAGGATTAAAATATGCAACCAAATGGCAGAATTTCCACCCTTCAGCCAAAGTTCCCCCCCCCCCCCCCCCCACCCCCAGAATTTTTAAAACAAGATTGACATTGTATGGCTTTATGAACCTAAATAAGAGGACTTTCAGCAAATACTTGACATTTTAAAATAAACAAAATCAGCTAACTATAACTCATTATGCATTCATAAAGCCATACAATGTCACCTTTTTTTAAATACTGGGGGGATGGTGGGGAACTTTGCCTGAGGGGTGGAAATCCCAGGGTAACACTTCTCTGTATGACTCCATGCTCATTGCTCCTCCATTAAAGATAAAATGTTACGCAACATTATTTCTTCCATATAGTACTTGTGTGTTTCTTCCACTATGTACTTCTGTCAAAGTCCATCATACATAATTTCAGCTGCATATCAGAGAGTACAATAGTACTCTCTAAGTAGGGATGATCATAAAAAAAATATGGCGACCTCATAGACTAACACGAAATGAAAGCTTCACTTCTCTGCTTTGGCTCTAACCTAGGCTACAAAACTCACCTGCAGTCCACATAAGCTGCAACACAAATTACCAAGATAGTTTCTGTCCTCCAAATCAATCGCTAAGGTAGCGTGCGGAGACTCGTCAAAATCAACAAATGTTTTTCATCTTTCTTCTTCTAATATTTCTTAAGTTCCAGGGCTATAGCCTAGCTGGCTAAAGCATATCATGCAATCGTTACATTATCAGCTTACTATTTCTTTTGATTAGGACCACAATCCCTTTATTTGCTTCGCCATTTTAACAAATAACCGAAGTATATCCCAGACTAATAGCTGCAGTGTTAAGTTGAAGCTGCCATTTTGACCACCAGTTTGTCTACCCGCATAATTTAAAACCAGTTCATTCGCGCGAGGTGATGAATATTATCAAATAAAATTTTAAAAGGGGTGTAGTCCCAACATTGATAATATTCATCACCTCACGCGAATGAACTGGTTTTAAATTATGCGGGTAGAAACTCCATGCTGTTAGCGAGTCTCTCTACTAGTACCACCACCACAACTAAACTTCCAAATCTTGAATGTAAGTCAAATTCTTTAGCTAAATTTGTAACAGCTAGACATAGCATTGTAATAGCTAGCTAACTGTTACTTCTTTCTGCATTGGCAGTGAGCCTTTCTGAAGCTCTACACTGCTGACAGTGAGTCTCTCTCTCTCTCTCTCTCTCTCTCTGAAGCTATACACTAACAACAGCAGCTTCTACTACTGCTACTGCTACTACTATCAGTACTACTAGAGCCACATTAAAAACATATATCTGGCAGTGTACAAAAACTAAAGGAAACAAGTGAAAGTAAATATATTTCTTTGAAATAAAGGTGGGAAGTAGGGATGACATGTCAACAAAAAGTGCAGAAACAAGAATTCTGTGATAGTTCATGTTACAAAATTCCCTATTTCACTGATTCCACATACTCATGTAATGTGTAAGGTGTGATGCCCAAAGACTGCCACCTCTTCACTTTGCTCCAGCTAGCTCATGTACAATAATTACTCTTAGTTCACGGAATTTCACAACACTGACTGTCTATGTGTAGAATTGTAAGGTCAGAGGAATCAGTGAAGTACGGAATTTGTAATATGCACTGTCACAAAATTTTTGTTTCTGCACTTTTTGTTGACATGTCATCCCTACTTCCCAGTTGTATTTCCAAGAAATATTTTAATTTTCACTTGTATATTATAGTAGATATCCATGTGCCTTAGTTTCTTACATCTGACCTTACTGGATTTGAAAATTTGTTTAGTATTTCAATTTTTTCTTACCCCCCCCCCCTCCCCCCCCCCGTGGGTTTACTTTTGGTTTTTCTAGAAGAAGGTGAAAGGAACACCTTTCTTCCAGGTTTCTTTAACTATCCTGGAAGGAATAGGTTTCTATAAGAACAAACCCAACCTGGCCAGGCCCTAAATAATAAACACTAGCAGCATATACCTGGCGTTGCCTGGCCAATATAGGCTAAAATCCTACCATTTTTGGCTTTTTCTTGTTACCATGGTAACCATTTGGCGAAATTTATAGCCCATGTTTTAAGTTGGGTCAAAACCTATCATCATGCCGAGCTTCAGAGAAATCCACCTACCGGTTTGGCCGGAATGATGGTACAAACGTACAGACAGACCAACAAATTTTTTTTTTTCCCAGACGTGCCACCTGGCATAAAACCATCTCAGGGTGGGTCTCCTCCATCCCTAAAAGTTTGGTCAAATCTAACAGAGGGATTTTGAGAAACGGACGAACATAGTTACATAGTTAGTTACATAGTTACATAGGTCTTCTAGAATAAATATAGATATGTCGTCATCCACACATTTTGGAGGGCATTAACCACATAAGTAATCCTAAATAGAAGTAACAATATATGACATGAATAAATAAAGGACACTATCTGTGGTTAGAAACATACCAATAAAAAATATGGCAAAGGGAATAATGACCATTGGCAGGAAAGTGAGGAGAGACAAGAACACAGCTACAATAAAGAGTCCAGCCACAATTGACCTCTGCATCATATCACAAGTATCTGCAACAACCACAGAAACATGATAGAGTTTAATTAATTTTAACATGCTACATGCTCATATTTAAAAAAAAAAAGGCGAAGGAAAGCAGCTTTACTTACTGTTTTCTGTACTTGTAATGATCCATACTGGAATACAAAGAGTGAGTGATATTAATGCCAGTACAATACCAGAAGCCACAGCTAGGATAAAAGGCCATCGTGAGAACTCAGTGGTAGGAAAACGTCCTGGTAGAGAAAATATATAACAGTAAAGTGGAATTACTGAGCATGTCTGTTAAGTTTAGTTGACATCAAAACCATTGTTAAATAAGTGCGTCAAAACTACAGTACATATAACATATCTTTTCCAAAAATGTACGTGAAAATGAAATATTTTCCCCTTCGTTTATTATCATAATATACTAAGTGGGTGGTTTTACTCTTTTATATTTGTAATGATTGCTGTTTGTTTATTGTTTGATGCTGAACACTCACTCTTGATCCTCCTTATCAAAACAATGAAGAAGGTAATACTTCCTAACAGTATTCCTGCCACCATTAGAATAACATAGTTAGCCAAGGTCCATCTGGGGTAACCTTTATGGAAGAGGTACATAACACTGTGGTTAAAACATGGCAACAAGTATCTCTATCTCTTTTAATATGGCAGAGTGTGGTTGGTGAGTGAGGGGCACAGGGGTGGTGTGCCCAGAATTCTATTTTCTTCTATTACTAGGTGGGGGAGAGGTTAGATCAAATAGAAGTCGGTAAGGCCAACTTGACACTCAAGCCTCTAATCAAGTATAGTTTGTTTGATTAGTGTCTATGTGCCATCACATATTGGAACCAAATCCTATGAAGTCTAGTATGGTCCTCTGGCATGGTCAGGAGCAGGTGATGGTGGTGGTGATAATAGACTATCTGTGTGAGGTCTCCTAGTCATAGGAAGTCATCACGGAAATACAGAATTAGAAAATTATTAACAACAAAATAAAGAACTAATTTGTAGAAAGAATTCATCATCTACACCAACACACAGCATTGCCCACTAACGCACTCACCCTGGCCAGTGGTGAAGTTACCCTGAAACTGGTAGGTGGAGTTACCAGTCAAGTTGATGTGGTAGTAGTAGTTAGTGTTGGGCCGCAGGAGAGGCAAGGTAAAGATGGAGTTGACAGGACCATGGACAATGACGTCCATAGTTTGGTTGGAGGGATCCAGGCCATACTGGATGGAACACATACCCTTACCCATGGGGAAGGAGCAGAGGACAGTTGTGAGGCATCTGTCAGAGCTCACAGAGTGGCTGATTCCTGTGAACCCATCTGATTGGGGCATACAGAGAGAAGGTATGAGGAATATGGAATCAGAGACAGCCTTCACAAAGAAATATTATGTAATACAGCACGGCATATATTAATGTGGCTATTTAAATCTAATATATTAAATTATTTTATATCACATCCTTTCAACAAGATGTGAATTAGCTAACCATAGTGGCGCACCATATAACAATGACCAGAGGTAAATTAAACATTTCATACTTGGTTATGGAACATGAGAGGAATTACAAGTTTTAAAATCTACAATTTGAGATCCAAACTCAGTGGTGGATCCAGAATTTAAGGAGAAAAAGTAGTTTT
Source organism: Lycopodina hypogea (assembly GCA_963969325.1). NCBI lineage: Eukaryota > Metazoa > Porifera > Demospongiae > Poecilosclerida > Cladorhizidae > Lycopodina > Lycopodina hypogea. Next base: position 3,906,643 of record OZ017790.1, read on the forward strand.
GGTTGAGTCCATGGGCAGTGTAAATAAACTGTAACTGATTTTCTTGCATAGTAATACCCCCCAAAAATAAGATTATCATGACTCAATGCTGTTACTTTTTTTTTATAGCTAGCATAGCTAGCTACAGTAGAAGCAGAGCTAATGAACCCTTTGGGAAATTTAGCAAAGCAGATGTGCAAATATTTAGAATATTCATTCAAGTGTGTAACTTGGCAGATATTTAAACATAAACCTTGAACTAATTTTATAAGTGGAGACATTCCAAATTCAACCATTGGACTCCTTGATGTGCTAATTAAATGCAATATTTTTAAACACATTGCCAAGTTTCATTACAAAGTAGTCAACATTATTATCAAATTAAATGCTTCAGTTTAAGTAGTACTTTGATACTTGAATTAGGCTTACAAAAGTTATTGCTATTTTATTACTAATGATTTTGAGAAAATGCTGATATTAAGCAGTAAAACTTAAAAGAAATATACAATACTTGTTATCATCGCAGTTTCCATCACACTGACACAAAGCAGTGCATCTAAGAGCTGCTCTCTTACATTTGCACTGCCCTCTGCACTCTTTCTTGCAGCCAAAGTATAGTAGCTCCCTGGATGAGATGCTGGCCTCAGGTTGGGTTGACCACAAGGTTTACAGTTCTTGGAGTCTGTCCATTCCCAGTCTCCCGGAGATGGCAGATCAATATTAACTTCCAAATATTTTGCCTCAGCAATATTGGTATACAGCCCCATTTGAAATGTTCACAAGGTCTGCTCTGGAGGAATGGCCTCCATGGCTCTACCCATCTTGGTAAAAGTATTTTTTAGCTTCGTCACTACTAATAAAATCACAACAGGATTGTGACAGGTTCAAGCACAGCTATATCCTCAATGGTTACATGATTTGGTCCAGCAGAAAGAGCAAGGAAAGTTATTGTTACTTGACTTCTATGTTTTCCATGCTGTCTTCTTCCTCTTTCTGACAAATTATGGAACTGTGTCCCACCCGGTGTTGGCATGAAAAAAGGGCAAAGCTTGACATTTGCTAGATCAAATGAATGTAACTATCTCGTGAACAGGGATACGTCTGAAATTCTTATCTAACTGCTGCTACTGCTAAGGTGAGTATGTCGACATCCACTGTACACAGAAAAAATTTGTGAAATTCAGCATTGACTACATCTGCCAGGTATAGGATCATTCTCGTGTCAGCTTCTTCATGATCACAAGGAGCTAAAGTCTCGTGGGGGATGCAAACAATCTCAGACATATTTGTGGTAACTACTTGTCTATTTAAAAAACAAGTCCGAAATACTCTACCAGGAAAACAAATAACTTAGTCTCTTCGTGGAAAACGTATTGCCTGCTAGATGGCACAATTGTAGATGCCTTGGCTCTCGTTCTGATACATATTCCATGTTTGCATAGTATGTGGAAAGAAAAACAAAGTTTTACAAGATCCTAACACTTGCAACCAGGAGGATCTTCTTCACCCATCCTTTCTTCATCAATATATGCCAGCCACTCAGCTAGGGCTATAACATGACAGAATTAGTCACCCCTCTCATGATAGCTTAAAATTTATGTATGTAAATCTGGATATTGCAAGACTTCATTAATAACTTTCTGGCACAAATATCATTTTTTTCTCCATTCAGTATTCACCCTTGATGGAGAGAGAGAGAGCGAGCAAAAACTTATACCCAATGCATAATATTAGGAATGTACATATCTGCTTGAGCGGTTCCATCCCTGGATGGCTTCTACTTACTGTTTGTTTGTTTTTGTTTTTTTTAAATCTCAATTCAAGCTCATTTTGGCTAAATAATCTATAACTGGCAAAAAGGCAAACCATATTGCAGAAAATTATCTTTGACAATAATGGCACTCAATTTTGCTGCAACCTTTTTTTCCCAGGCATTCTCTCTTGCCCTCAGGTCGTCATAACTTACTACTTACATCCCAGATGTAAAAGAGAGATCTATGACTCAATTAGCTTGTCTGCATCCACTTTCTTGTGAAACGCAAGGTGCAATGTTCAAAATTAGGGTAAGTAGCAACGCTATTCAATGCTAGAATAGAACTCCAGTCTAATCAACCAATTGAATGTGTAGGTTTGTGTAGAGTTGAGCTTCGACGTTTTTTTTTTTCATTTAACAATACACAAAAAACATCTTCAGGGATTGTTCTACTCATGAAAGGAAACTGAGAGCACTTCAGCAGCTACAATTTTGGAGGTGGGCATTCCTAATTACGTAATGAAAATTATATAGTTTTCATACTTAACCCATTATTGTTTCTAGTTTGGTGTTCAGATAACAGGTAATGACTCTGGGGTCCTTAACTCTGAGGTTCTACTGTTATTGGAGAAAATAGCACAAGGGAACAATTACAATTATTAATAGCTAGCTAGAGGTATTTGTTGTTGTTTAAAGCTATAGCTAGCAAGGCTGTTGTTTAGTTGCCTTTTTTTTATATAGCTTTGCCAGCTACTTTGGTAAGAGCGTCGGGAAATCCCAATTTTAATTGGCTTGGTGGTGAAATTACTTACATAGGGGAGGCCCTACTCACCCACCTCCTCCTATCCTAAATGAGTCTATGATTCTCATAAAAGTTTGGGCAAAAGCTAGTGAGGAACAGCTACTTAAACCTCACATTATTCTACCTGCTGCTTTCCATGGAAAATTGTAAATAACTTTGGCAACGAATTTGGATTCAGAAGTTATCTAACCAGTGCTAGTGCTACATCAGCTTCAAATGTTCTCTCTCAGAAATAGATGTATATTTAGAAAAACAGGATAACTTAAAACTGTTCTAGGGAGAGAAATTAATAAGACTATTTTGAGCTTCAGTAGTTATATTTCATGAGCTATTACACTGGTTGGATTCACAGAGAGAGTGCACCACAGAAAAAGAATATATTTACAGTGAAACAATCAAATTAATTACTAAATTCAATGAGCACAAAACAATATTAATTTCCACTAACATTTTCTCCTGCTAACATACTCACTGTGTATATATACTCAGTCCCCTTACATAGCGCACACCCATTTCATCCACTGACCTATAGGTTCTGACAAATATGGACTTAAAGATTGTCCCAAGTCATTTGATGCCGTAATAATGACTTGGTAAGTCTGGTCCATGGAGGAAGGAATAAGGTTGGTAGAGCAGACAGTTCCATTACCACATGTCTCCATTATCTGGTGTTCAACTTCTCCCTTACTGTTCTCTAATATTACTGTGTAATTGACCTGTGGACACTCTGACTCCTGCAGTCAGATTGATAACAAATAATGATGATAATAATGATAATGGTAACAAGGGGCTGTCCCACACTAAGACCTGTGGCAAATAATTATTATAATATTTATTAAAATATAGTGTAATCAATAATTGTCAAATTTGAACTTGGATGTCCCCACCAAGACCATTCCAAGCTCTTGCCACAAGTAAAATAAAAAGGGTATTAAATTTCTCTATCCCATGATATGGACAATTTCCCCACCCAGACCATCCACAAGACAAAAAAAAATCCCCCAACAGTTAGATGATGTCAAAATTGTGGTATGATATAACTTTTTGGTTCAACTCATATTCAGTAAAACCAATAAATTGTAACCACAGGTTAAAAAATAAATTTTATGTCCCCAAATTGTGGATGTCCCCAACCCCACCATTCCAAGTGTTACTAGACCCATGTGCCACAGGTATAGTGACAATCTTAATATTAACCAAGGGGAAAGCTTCAGCTTCGCATGCAATAATAAAGACACAGGTTAAGGTGTGGCTTGGTGGGACCCAGCCCAGTATAATCCCAAAGTCAAGTTGTGTAAAAAGTCAAAGTTTAATGTATCCAGGTGCAAGGGTTTGAGTTTTGTATGAAATGATATTCCTGCTAAAATTTTAACTATCCACATAAGCTTTACTAGTTTATATCATTGATATGTGAAAGGCCCCACCCCTGGGTTTGTTTCTAGGAAAAGGTACTTGTTTGCTGTTACATGCAGGATAAATTGTATGACCACTCCAAGGTTGCGATTTGGCCTCCTACGGAGCAAAATCAGGAAAATTTGGCTCCAAAAAAAGTTATTGGCCTCAAAAGATTTTAGCTTGGCTTCTAACTACAATTTGGCTTCATTTTGGCCTAATTTTACTGATATTAGCTTCCCAAATATGAGAATAGCCTCCAATCAATAATTTGGTTAGAGTTTGGACTAGTCGTAATAATTCTCACTACCCTTTAAAATCTGTGCCAGAACCAGAAAAAGTGTATTGTAGAGGTACCATTAAACTTGCGCCAAGTTTTGAGTTGGTTCTTTTTTGAAAATTCTGTTTTTGCAACAAATTTTCATTCTTGTGTGCTTTTGCGTTTCCGTTTGAACTAAATATAAATAACATCTAATCCTTAGGGTGATAATTTGGAATCAGTCAACTCAATCTTGCACACTAACGTTTTTCAAATGCCCACTAGATTCTTGCCAAGTTCAAGAATTATCTTTATCTTTTTGAAGGTTCAAGAGCAAGCTGCCTGAATAAAAATGTATTAGCATAGGTTCATTCTGGAATGAGAGGTTCAACTGGAAAATAGAGAGCCATTGGATACTCTTTACTCAGTGTAGTTAGTCCCATCAAACCTCTTTCTGTAGGTTTGTGAGGCTGAAAATTCTAGAAGTGGTACTTGGACAACTCTTGGACATAAGATGGACACACTTGGCCACACAACCTTCCTACCACTCAATCCACCATAAAAGAATAACCCACACTTTAGAGTAGGTACATCGTACACAGAGGATGGTTTTTAGCCACAAAAAATTGCATCACCTGACCATATCTCTTCCTATGGGTATGTCAGGGCAAAAATGCTAAAAATGATGCAATCTATTCATGGTACTTATGGATGGTCAAATTCAGGTATCTAGAGGATTAGAAGCACGCAAACAACTTGGGATATGGTAGGGAACTGGGTTTGGTAACACTTGGATACACATCTTCCTGAGGGCATGTCATTATATCCCGGGTAAAGCCGGGTATATGCTGCTAGTATATATATACACACTAGCAACAATACCCAGCGTTGCCAGGGATATAATGATATACCCATATATGACCCAACCCATGTCCAAAAGTCTGGCCAAGTAACATTTTTGGTATTTCTAGCCTGACACTCCAGAGGATTATGTGTGTCCTGGTGGGACCCAGTCCATATCTTTCTCAGTCATGATGTGTGTTAGTGCCAAGTATTAGATGTTAGGTCCAAGGGTTTATGTGTGAGAAGTGGATTATAATATCAACATGAAATTATTTGCACTAAATGTGACTTGGAAAGTGGTAAACTGAAAAAAAATGTGTGTATGAAAAACTATATTAAGTTGATTTGAAAATACATAATGGTAATGCCCTCATCCAAAATATCCTAGATAAAACTCTGCACAGCATGAACAGATATGTACCACACACATGTGCTATACACATTCTCATGAATTATAGACATGCATACGTAAGTACACAGATAAGAACATGCTATTAATTCCAAATGGAAGATTGTTGTAAGAAAAAGAAGAAAACAAGTTTCATCTTAATCATGAGCAAATAAATTAATACGTTAAATCTCCTATCCCCTATATCCCTATATATATATATATAAAAGGAGATGTCTTGTCTGTCTTGTCTGTCTGTCTGTCTGCACCATCATTCTGGCCAAACCTGTGGGTGGATTTCTCTGAAACTTGGCATGATGATAGGTTTTGACCCACTTTAAAACATGTGCTAAAAATTTCGGAAAATGGTTACCATGGTAACGAGAAATAGCCAAATATGGTATTTTTGCCAGAAAAAATATTAGAGCTACAGATCTAAACTTGGTATGTATATGTAACTTCACTCTAGGAATAACATGGGCTGGGTCCCACCTGGCCACACCTCTTCCTTTCTCTGTGTAAGGCTATTAATGCCAAAATTGGTATTTCAGCAAAAACACTTGAACCTAGGGAGTAAGACCAATGAACCCACATATAATTAGAATCAATATAATCTGAGGAACGATTTAAGCTCATTTATGACCACACCCACTTCTGTTTTCATGTCAGGCCCAAAAGAGGCCAAAAATGGTACCTTGGTCAAACAAACCATTGGAGCGACAAGATTTGATATATGGCATGTATACATAACTTGACTTTGGGAGTAACATGGGCGGAATTCCTCCTGGTTACACCTTTTCCCATTGGTGTGTAAAAAAAAACACTTCTGAATAACGCTTGGATCAAAGGAGATAGATCAACAAACGCACTTCAATATATATTTTGGTTTGTAAATGTTTGTATCTAGGCATCACGGCTAAACACTTGGACCAAAACAGCCGAAATTCGGTATATGCTCTCCTAGAACCCAGGTGAGCATTATTAAACACATGTGGTTATGGTAATGGATGCAATTTGGTCATAGCCACACCCACAGGAAATAATTTTGGCTTAAAAAAATTAATAAGAGACCAATCAGGCAAAATTTTGGTGTAGTTTCCAAGTACCAAGGAAAGCGTTATTAACCATATATGGGTGTGGTCTGGCCATAGCCACAGCCACTGGAAGTTGTTTTGGCTATTCAAAGCTAATGAAACAACCAGCCAGATTGAAATTTGGAATGAGACTTTCAAGCAACTGGGTGAGCATTACTGATCACATGGTTGTGTGTCACTGGGTATAGTTTGGTCCTGGCCACACCTATAGGACACCATTTTGCCTGCCAAATACTGGTGTGGTAATGTGTGTTGTTTGGTATTAGCCACATGCACAGGAAGTTGTTTTGGCTGCTCAAAGTTAATTAAAGGCCAACCAGACCGAAATTTGAGTGGCTTCTATAATGTTTCATGTTGACATTGGCCAGACAACGCTGGGTATATGCTGCTAGTACATAAATAAATAAATAAATAAATAAATAATTAAATAAATAAATAATTAAATAAATAAATAAATAAGTAAATAAATAAATAAACAAACAAACAAATACAGAATCTCCAGAAGAACACTAACACAACCTAAAGGAATTTCATTATGAGCTCAAATCAGATCCTCACAATATTGTTATATTTTGTGCATGATTTAGTAATGCATCCAGACATCCTGAACCACCCACCTCCACCACTTACCACTAGCAAGGCTCATGACATATGCTTCCATTAATTATATAGTACACTATTATTAAAACATCAAATGAACACAGAACCACTTGCCTGCACTCTCCACTGCACCTCCAGTTGACTCAAGAACAAGTTATTGCCATTGTAAGTTGGTTCAACAACAACATCAGTCGGTGCCTCTGGCACTGCATAAGGTAAAACTGATTTTAGCATTCAGACATCCTCAACTATTACACCACAAATCTATATTTACTTCTTTACCTGCTCACTTAAATCAAATACATCTTTCTCTATTACTAAGAATACGATAATTTACATGTATGAGGTGGCGAATAAAATTGTGTAATGTTGTACATCTACCTATACTATAAAGTGCAAATAGTCTGTCTGTCTATCCACATATCCTCGATTCACGCTTGAAGTTAGACTCACAAACCCATATATATATATATATATATATATATATATATATATATATTTAGAATCAGTGTCACCAGGGGAACGTCTGAAGTATGTCTATACAGCCACCACATACCATTCTGTATTTTTTTATAAGCCAAAAATGATACTTTTGCCAGAAAATGAATGCAAATACATCTGGCCACACCTCTTCCTCTTTGTGTGTAAGGCTTAAAAAGCCAAATATGGTATTTTGAGAATAATATTTGGAACCCATACATTCAGAATCAGTTTCATCTGGAGAGCGTTTTAAGTTCTTCTATATGGCCACATCCCTTCCTGTGTTCACAATAGGCTAAAATAAGGCCAAAAATTGTACTTTTACCAGACAAACCATTGGAGCAACAGACTTAAAACTAGGTATGCTTACTCAACTTGACTTTGCAGTAATATTGGCTGGTTCCCACCTGGCCACACCCTTTCCTATTGGTGCGTATGATTAAAAATGCCAAAATAAAATTTCTGAAAAATACATGGACCGAAGGAGTTAGATTCATAAAGTCATATATATATTTGGAATCAGTATCGCCTGTGGAACATTTAAATAAACCATGGCCAAGTAGGCACAGGTCCAACAATTAGAAACTTCCAGGTTCCACTTTTTTCCTGATTCATATATATGCAGACATGTATGTATTTGTATTTATATTGCATGTTTATCCACATTACCACCAAAGCATCAAACCAAATGAAGCTAACTCTTCAGGATAGATACATTTTAAACCAATTACATTTTTTTATAGTAAAATATATTTGGGCCACTTGGCCATACCACTTCCTTTGGGTGTGTGAGTCTATAATGCCAAAATGGTACTTATTAGAAACCCTTGGACCTGATATCTAAAACTTGGCAGTAACACACCTCATGACTCTGAGAGAGACATGGACTGCATCCCACCTGGCCAAACACAATCTTCTGGGAGTGTCAGGTTAAAATTACCAAAAATGGTACTTGGCAAACATTTGGACATTGTCTGAGCCATATTTGGCCACACCTTAATGTGGGCATATATATCCCTGGCAACGCCAAAAATGCCTGCTAGCATATATCCATATTACTATATTATGATATATCTCCTATACATATATATATATATATATATATATATATATATATATATATATATATAGGAGATTATCTGTATGCCTGTCTGTATGTGTGTCTGTCCGTCTGTCTGTACTATCATTCTGGCTAAACATGTGGGTGAATTTCTCTGAAACTTGGCATGATAATAGGTTTTGACCCAACTTAAAACATGGGCTTAAAAATATCCAGAAAATGGTTGCAATGGTAACGAGAAAAAGCCAATTATGGCATTTTTCCCAGAAAAATCCTTGGAGCTACAGATCTAAAACTTGGTATGCATATACAAATTCATTCTGAGAGTAACATAGGGCTAGGTCCCACCTGGTCACACCTCTTCCTTTTCCTGTGTAAGGCTAAAAATGCCAAAAAGGTATATCACCAAAAACACTTGAACCTAAGGAGTTAGATCATGAACCCATCCTAGTGCAGGGTAGTAATCTTTAAGTAGGGATGACCACAAAAAAAAATTAGCAATCTCATTAACTAATACAACATAAAAGCTTCACTTCCTCTGTTATGGCTCAAACCTAGGCTACAGCACTCACCTGCAGTCCATATAAGCTGCAACACAAACTAGCAAGATAGTTTCTGTCCTCCAAATCAATCACCATAGTAGTGAGCCAAGACTCGTCCAAATCACCAAATGTTCTCCATCTTTCTTCTTCTTTTTATTTTTATTCAGCAAAAAGATACACAAAATATATATATATGTATTTTTTTGTGTATCTATCTTTATATTTCGACATCACCATTGGGATGGTGAGAACAGCTGGGCACATTGGAATGAAATTTGGCAATAGCATTTGGGAGTATAGGATGGTTTTTGCATAATAGAATTTTGAATTGCCATATGTTTGTCTATCTATCTATCTATCTATCTTTATTTGTACATAACCACTGTGATTGAAAAAAACCGCCTGGCCAATTTGGATAAAATTTGACATGAGCGCCTGTGGTGGGTGTGGTATAGTTATTGCATAATATGATTATTAATTGCTGTATTTCTTTGTTTATCTATCTATCTTATTCAGAATTTTGCATTATCACTGAGATAAGGATAATTGCTGCGTCAATTAGGATGACAATTAACATGAGGGCTTCGGGTTGGTGTAGGATGATTATTATATAACTAAATTAAAACTTCATATTTTTGTCAATCTATCTATTTTTTATTTTTTATTTGGGCATAGCCACTGGGATTTAGATAATAATGAGCCAATTTGGATAAATATAGTATAAGCACTTATGAGGGTAACTGCTGCTTTTTGCCATTTTAAAGGACCTACCAGGCTAAAACTGGCATGTGGTTACTGGCAGAGCATTATTAACCACATATGAGTGTGTTAATAGGTGTGGTTTGGTCCTAGCTACACCACAAGAGTAATTTTTGCTGACAAAAACTAATTAAAGAAGCAAAGGTGGAAGAGTTTATTGATAGATTAGAAGGTCTAAGTAGAGGGCTATGTTTACAACCATGCTGCATAACAATGGAACCCCCTTTAGTAATGCAACTGTAGTGGAAAATTAAAGGTAAAAGTGGAAGCCTTTATAGTCCAAATTCTATTCCAGTAGGCCAATTTGTTAAGCAAATATAAAGATAATAGATAGATAGGCAGATAAATAGGCAAAAATACTGCAATGAACATTTTATCATGTAAGAATCATCCCTACAATTCCAAGAACTCATTCTAAATTTCATCCCAATAAAAATTTCTGTTCTCTAGATCGCAGTGGTTAAGCATAAGAAAAAAAAATTGATAGAGAAAAAATCCTGCAATTTGGAATATAATTATGCAAAAACCAACACCTTAGTACTCATACTAAATTTCATCCCAATCGGCCCAGTGATTTTCTAAATCTCAGAGGCTATGCACAAATGAAGATAGATAAATAGACAAAATATACAATTTCTTTTTTAATTATGTAAGAACTATCCTACACCCATTCAAAGTGCTCATGCCACTTTCATCACAATTGTTCAGTGGATATCTAAATACAGTGGTTGCGTACAAATAAAATAGATTAATAGACAGATAGTCTAAAATATAGAAGATTCAAATTTTCTTATATAAAAAGCATTTCATACCCTTCCCAAGGGCTAGTGTCAAATTTTATCCCTAGCAGTTCTCTAAATACCAGTGGTTATGTACAAATTTTAAAAAAAAGTTAGATGACGAAACACAGAATTGGTAGTGTCAAAATGGCAGTTTCAACTTAACACTGCAGCTCTTAGTCTGGGATATACTTCGGTAGTTTGTTAGCATGGCCAAGCAGACAAAGAGGTCGTAGATCTAGTCCAAAGAATTAGTAAGCTGTTAGTATAACTATTGAATGATTTGCTATCGCCAGCTAGGCTCTAGACCTGGAACTTAAATAAATTATTATAAGAAAGATGGTGAACATTTGGTGATTTTGACGAGTCTCCGCTCACTATTTTAGCTATTGATTTGGAGGACAGAAACTATCCTGGCAGTTTGTGTTGCAGCTTATATGGACTGTAGGTGAGTTTATGGCCTAAGTTTGAGCCATAGCAGAGAAAGTGAAGCTTTCATGTTGTATTAGTCAATGAGGCCACATTTTTTTTGGTGGTGATCCTCCATACTTAGAGAGTACTACTGTACTCTCTGATATATATATATATTTAATGTGATATTATTGGATATAAGTATATCGGTCCACCCCTAAACATTAGGTTAATAGAGTATACTGTAATACATTATTAGTAAATTAATTAAATAAAGTACTTACATAAAATAGCTACAATTGCAGTAAAGGTGCAATTTTATGATTATGACTTCTTTATTAAAGTTTAACAAATTTTAAAAAATCAAACAAAATTTTAACTTGGGTTTAACCTAAAAGAAAAATTCATTGGTTTATTATTTAAAATGGTTGAAGGAGCAATATGTTAAATGGAATGAGAAATAAAATGATCTTTAAAAATGAATTATAAAATTAACTACCATTACTACTACTACTACTACTATTTCTACTAATGGAGTAGTTTACCTTGTATATCCACATGGTACTTCTCACTTGAGAGCAATATAGCTGGAGGTGTGCAATAAACAGTAGATCCTTGGAGACTATCAACATTTCCTTTCAACACTGATGTAATATTCAGACTAAACCCATCAGAAACAGCAGTAAGAATAGTCACTTCAACATCCTCAAGTGAAGATGAAGTGGATGGAATATCAAGTCGAACAGCAAATGGAAACATGTGAGTAAGTCTGAAGTTATAAATTGCAACAAAGTTTTCGTTAATTTTCCACTCCAATGAAACTGGTATTTTTGTTCCTCTGCAAGTAAACTGGACAGTTCCTGGACAGTATGATCCATTAGTAGGAGGTGAAGAAGACAGAGACAGTTGCTGACCATCTGGAAAAACAATGTCAACATTTATCACATTATATTATCCATGAAACTGTATAGATGATGACTAGCAAATATCATATTAATAATCAGAATGGAAGAACCACTCAGCAGGATTGCATGCATTATAATCAAACTGCAAAATACAAGTGGTGGCATTTTCAGTCACACACACACAAATTTAAAAATAGACATAAAACCTCACCATATAAAGCTTGCATTCCTTGCTCATGGTTTTGAAATACAGTGCAAGTATTTTGGACTGTAATATTATCTGGACAACAGACTACATAAATATTATTAAAAAAATTAATTTTTTTTAAAATTACATATTTAAATTTCTAAAAACTACTCTAAATATCTACTTCTATATAAAGCTCTGTATGAGGTGCATGTGTGTATGATTGAGTTGTTTTCACTGCCAAACTGCTGGAGCAATCACACTGAAATTTGGCAAACACTCTCCAAGTACCCGGGTGAGCACTATTAACCACGTGGGTGTGGAAATGGGTGTGGTGTTCATAGCCACACCCACAAAAGTTATTTGGGCTGCAAAAAGCTAATTCAAGGACATATCAGGATGGAATTTAGCGTGTGGTCTCCAAATATCAGGTGAGCATTAATTAACCACCTGTGGATGAGGTAATGGAAGTGGTTTATCATAGACACATGCACAATAGTTAATTCGAGTGCCAAAAGGTAATTAAAGGACCAATGAACCAGGCTGAAATTTGGTACATGTTGTCCAAGTAACCGGGTGAGCATTATTAAGCACACATGGGTGCAATAGTGCGCGTAGTTTTGTCATAGCCACACATATAGGAAGTTTTTTTGGCTGTCAAAAGCTAACTAAAGGACTACCAAGGCTGAAAATAGGTATGTGATCTCCAAGTAATTGACTATATGTGGGTGTGACTATGGGTGTGGTTTTGTCATGGCAACACCCACATAAATTGTTTTCACTGACAAGAATCAATCACAGCAAAACTTTTGATATGGTATCCATGCAACCACAAAAGTATTAACAACCTCCTGCCACTGTGAGTGTGTCTAGCTACACCCATAAAAAGTTAATGGAGACAATTAAATTGGTCAAATATATAGAGCAGCCAAGTGGAACAAGATTTAATTGAACCCCCAAAGTACACACATAGTCACATCCACAGGAAAGGAACACACTTTCTGGTCACATGCTGGACCAATGAGGCTAAAATTTGGCATATGGACTTTATGTGACCATGAATGTTATCACTTTTCAGTGTTTGTGATTATGGGTGAAGTTTGTCAACAAACACTAGTGTAAAAGTGCATTCAAGCTGTTACCAGCAAATCTTGCCACTTCCATACTTTCCTGCATCAGTAATATGCAGCAAAATTGCAACAGGCCCACTAATACTTTTAAATCATAGTTTAGTGAAATGTCCATTTGTTCGAATGGCAGGATTTTGAAAGCCATTGGGCTGATTGGGATGAAATTTAGCATGAGCACTTGGAGCAGGTGGAGGATAGCTCTAAATTAGAAAAACAATAATTGTAGTAGTCTTGCCTATTTATATATTACTATTTAGCTGTGTGTGTGTGTGTGTGTGTGTGTGTGTGTGTGTGTGTGTGTGTGTGTGTGTGTGTGTGTGTGTGTGTGTGTGTGTGTGAGTGAGTAGTTATGCTCTTGGACTAACAACCCCTGGTTTGTGAGTTCAAACCCAGCACTGACAGGAAAACTTGTGGACAAAGTACATACAAGGGGGACTTCACCTTTCCCCAATATAGAGAATATCTCTAAACCTTAACTCAATTTACATCTTGTTCAATATATGTATATGGCTTATGCAACATCAGAACTTTCTCATTTCAAAATAATCTTTGAAATTAGAAAAAATTTATATTGCATTAAATACACACATTCAAACAGAAAATGTAAACTAAACTAAGAAGATTATAACAAATGATAATTTAACTAAGTAAAACTAACAGGATAACAGCATGAATAGAAACAAGACTGAATCATCAGCCTCAACCTGTGGCATAAGTTGAATAAGGGATAAAGAAAGCTCTGGGGTTGTTGAAAGTTGTCTAGTTGCTTTAGAATGTCATAAGAATCAATTTGAGTACCATTGGCTCACTGTAGGCCTCGTAGTTGTTGAGTTCTGTCTTTTATCATAACAAAAAGTTTGGGGGGGGGGGGGGGGAGCAATGTTGAAACTCGTGCATATTGTGCCACGGGTAATAAATATGGCAGTAGATACCACAGTTTATTCCAAGTCAGACAAGTCATAGAAACTGTCCAGCATCATACCTATGCAACAATATTCTTTATTGAAGTTAATGCAATGATTTGATATCACTTAGAATTCTGCTTTCTGTGAAGAATTAATCTCAGTTGGATGTGATTCTGTGTCTGCAGTTGAGACTGCGAGTTACATTGATTGCATCTTATGATGCCAGATATGAACTGACAATGTACCAGAGGTTTCGCATGCTAAGCAAGCAATGTTTATTCCACCCCTAACTTCCAGTTCCCAGGCAGACCAGACAAGCATGGTTGCCAGAGATGTTTCAATCAAGCTAGTTGCAGAAATACAGCTGGTTACAGTGTCCAAGCTAATGGCGGATTTTGCTTGCTCGTGTATGTCATTTGGTGTTGGTCATGAAGGAGTAGACCTTGCTGTCCTTGTAAACAGACCTTTGGTAAACTTCACTGTGATACTGTTACCACGGCAACCACTTCATGTGATGCAGGGTCATCAGGAGTTAGCCCACTAGCAGCTCAGTTATGCACTGGTTGACACAATTGCTGCTAACAGACAAAAAAAAAAACTGGTACCAATTCTAAAGACACTGTTGTCACATCGCAGACAAAACTTTGCTCTCAAAAGTCATCTTGACAGTTTGAGCAGAGAGAGCCAGAAGCAGATCGAGGTGTAACCAAGTAATTTCATAGCTTTGTTAAAGTTCCAGATTGATGTTGGAGACAGTACTCTGGCACAATACCAGGCCACAGCACAACGGAATATCATGTACACGTCTGCTACTATCCACAACAAACTTGTAATCATCATTGGTGACCTGACCTGTGAGCAGATCCGTAACCATGTGGGACAGTCCAAGTTTTACTCAGTGATGGCTAATGAGGTGCCTGACTCTGCCAACAAGGAACAGCTGAGACTGGTTCTGCACTACCTCAATCCTGAGACTAGTAAAGTTAGAGAAGACTTGGTGGAGTTTTCTGAGTGTGACATGGGCGTAACTGGTAAAGCTGTTGCTGAAAGTATCCTTTGTCTTCTTCAGAAATTCAACCTGGACTCTACCCTGCTGGGTGGTCAGGCTATGATGGTGCTGGCAACATGGCAAGGAAGACCAGGGAAGCTGCATGTGGACAAGTACCACAGAGACTGGTTTAAAGATATTAGGAAATATTCAAAGTGATTCATTGTGCTTACCCAGACAATGTAAGCAAGCAGTCAACCATGCCAACACCCCAGCTGAGACAACCAGTGATTACTATATAAGGAACACCATCATCCTCCTGCTGGACCATATCCTAGGTGTGTTGAACTCTAGTAGGTTTGCCACTCATCAGGTTCAGGCTATCCAGAGATTGTGCCTTGTGACAGCTGATCTCTTCACCCTCACCCAAGAAATAGTCCAGGAGAAGATGATATGGATAAAAAAATTTCTACCAGGATGACTTACCAGCACCAGGAAACATGCAGAGTGTAACAAAGGGAAAATTCTCCAGGAGGGGGTCATCCATGTGTGCCCCCCCCACCCCCCATATTATTCCAGAGGTAAAGGATGAATGCCGAATTATTTACTGCTGTCAAAAAATTTACAATTTCTGGTTGTTTTTTTTTTTGTTGTTGGCATGATGTAGTAAAGAAACTTCTACTATTTGGCATGTTAGGTGACACGATTGTGACATGTCATGTCACAATCATGTCACATGACATGCAGAGTGTGGCATAACATAACTACTATGTGACTTTATCAGATGATGTAGACGCCTAAATGAATGACGGCAGGTCTCAGTTAGCATATATATACATATGTGTATATATATATATACACACCTATAAAGTTGTTCTGTCTGTCCATTTGTCAATGCACATGTCTTCTATGCATTGGGTTAAATGAGATATCGGGCACAGATTGACCCATGAAACATTGAAGTTGAGAAGAAAAAAAAATTAAAACATTCTCAACAAAAAAAAAATTGAAAATTTTGAAATACTCTACCAAAAACATTCAGACAAAAGGAGTTTCCATACTTTTTGTGGAGTATTTTGACAAATCTTGCCAGTTGTTAGGAATAGCACAAGATTAACGTAGCAACGTTTGCCTAAAGAAAACACACCTGTGGAGAAACACACTGTATGGCATCTGATGTGTGCCCTCCTAATTGGAGATGAGCAAACTGGCAATTTATCAAGGCTGTTCCTGGACATTAGTGACTGGGAGCAGCTTAAAACTAAGTTGTACACTGACTTGCCCACCAGGGAACAGATATCAGAGTGACTGTCCAAGTACTCCATTATTTTTGATGTCAGTGAGGATGTCAACTACTTGAGTGAAAGATACTCATGAATGAGTTTCTAGGTAAAGAGAGAGTTTACAAGTCCAATACAGTGCTATGAGCAATGGCAAGGCATGCAGTATCTAGTTGAACTGCTGGAACATAATAAAAATTTCTGGTATGCTTATTATCTTATCAAACTCAAGATTGTATGTCCCACCATGTGGTGCTGTGCTCACTGGAGTCATCCAAAGACTACAAACAGTGCATGCTGTGTTGTGACTGGCCTCCATGCCAACACCATAGAGACCACCACCATCACTTGTGACCACCACAAATATGAGATGATACTATTCCCCCAAATTGCACTAATCCACTTTGATTAAGAACTGTCATTAGCTATCAGCATCTCCAGTTTCCATGCTGGCCATGTTTCTCCACGACGGTTAACAGGTCACATACGGACCAGAATACTGCACCATTAGCGTGCCCTCATATGTCACGTGACCATATGGACCGCAATACTGCAGCACTAGCATACGAGCATGTCCTCATATGTCATGTGATCATAGGGACCAAATACTGCAGCACTAGCACATCCTTGTATGGTATATGGACCAGACTACTGTTATTGGTGACTTAATGGGTTTGTTCATACTGGACAAGAATTTGAATATTGAGAATAACTATTCCCAAATGTTGCCAGCAAATTTTTTGTCAGCAAGTATTTAAGTTTGATTCCCAAAGTTATGAGTAAAAACATGGACATTTAATAACAATAGCAGATTAAGTTTGTGAGATCATAAATGTCCCTTAGAGTCAGAAGAAGCAGATAATGCCTATATTTGCATGTAGACATGAGTAGAAGAGACAAAGCAGACAGATGGTGCTGACACTAAGGAAGTTATGATGGCACTTGGATATTGCTGTGTTAGGCCATTGAACAATAATTCTTCTTTACCGTTGAATAGTTATTTCTATGTCAAACTGAAACCACAACACTAACAGACTGTCACCACAAAGTAAACAAAAGGAACAAATGACAAGACACACACACCCACCTTCCCCCCCCCACACCCACCTTCCCCCCCCCCCACACCCACACAAACCACATCACTATTAGATTAGCAGCACTGAGACAGAGTATGTTGTCATGCCTAAAACAATTTTTTTAAAAAGGGGGGGAAGATACAGAGAAAGAAACAACTGGATATACAAGATAATTGACGGTTTCTTAGAAGTGTGGTAAGTAGAAATGTCAGAGTTCAAACATAACAACATTAAGTAAACTGATTCTATGAGCTGTTGAGCACTGTAAAAGTTGAGTTCATTATTTTTTAAAAATTTTAAATATATATATTTTAAAAAACCCTGAAATAATTATTGTTAGGTACAGTGTGGTAGCTAGCTGGTGATATAAAGAACAATGAGCCTCATGGCCAGTGTGTTGGGTAAAGGTCATACACACACATCATTTGAGTTTTAATGCGGAAAGAAAAAAAAACTTCACAATAGATCAAAACCGTAAGAACAATCTGTGTTGTTAATATTTTCCTTCATTTTTTTTTTTTTTTCAATATTTGGGAACAATCAATTTTGACCACTAATGAAGGAATAACTTTTTTTTTTATTAAATTGATTTCTTTATTTGCTCATTTATTGATTTCTTTTTAAAAGGGTACCAATATTAACCAAAAGAACTCCCCTCCCCCCCCCCCTCACTTTTTTTGGCTGCATCGGAGCAAGTTCCATGGGAAAGATGGCTAGATAATTGTTTTAAATACCACTATTGTCCTCAAATCAATGGGAGAGCTTCCCTGCTTCTAACCTCAATCAATTCACACACCATACTCATCCTCTCCCCTCCTACACACTCCAACCCTCACATGCACACACACATCCACTCACGTACATACAGTCGGCACCACTTGACTGATATTGGTCAGGAATAATTGTTTAAGGCCATAAAGGGGAATGCTAGATAACACAGACTAGGGTATTTCCCTGGTACTTTCCATATTACAATATTAAATTACAGAGGTTTACATTGGCCACAACAGCACACTAGGAATTCCATGGATGCATCAAGGCCATAAACTTGATTATGGTAAGGTTAAACCCAATCACTACCTTTGGACAAAGTTTTTTTTGGGGGGGGGGGGGGGGGGGGGGGGCATAAAATCCTCAAGGGGGAGCATTCCACCCCCTTGAGCATTATCATTTTACATTATCATAGTGCAAACATTTACATGCATATACACTGACACATGTATGCCACCCCCCCCCCCCCTCACAGAAGGCTATCTCTATTTCGCCCCCACCCCCCCTTAGCAATTTTTCTAAAAAAAAATTTTTTTAAAAGAGGCTTATTTGATATCCTCAAATGTGATTGGGGCACCCCTTGATCCTGCAGATACTGTAAAACCTCAATGGTCATTTAAATATTTAGAATGAGTCTAATCTGCTAATGCATATGAATATATCATCGTACAGAGAAATGTAAAGCTTGAACAAGATTTAATTCACATAACACTATAATTCAATATCTACAGGTATTTCAGTTGGTGCAATATCACACATCTTATGAGAGAACCTTTCCTGTTGGTGAGGTGATGTTTGAAAAGCTATTCACTCTCCAGCAACTCTTCAATCAGATGAAATGATAACAATATAAAATGTAAATATTTCATAGTTGCTAGAATCTGCTCAAGTGCATCTTGACAGACAAAAGAACGCTATATTCACTGCCTTCTTATATTTCAGACACCAGCCAACTCCTGCTCAAGATGTCGGAAACCTTCAATAGTAAGTCACTTTACATCTGTAAAGTGATCAATTATGTTCTTAGATATGTATGTAGCCCTTGATTGATGTACATGCTAGCTCATTGAGATCCAGTTCACAATGGGCAAGCCCTGTAAGTGCAGTACTGTGTGTCCATGTTGACGAAAGATTTGTTCCTCAAGTAGTGGTTTAGGGGCTTTATTTTCTCCAGCAATATCTTTCTAATGATGTATCGGTTTATAAATATTGAACATTTTTGTCTGTTTCAACATGGTTTAATTTCATTTTCCTTTTTTTGCAGTTGTTTGGTCCTGTTAGTTGTTTTCTGTGGCATGTTATCTATAATCATTACAGAATTAGGTGGTGAGTTTGGCAGTAACTGTACATAAACCATTTCATGCACTGTTCAGTGTTCATTTCTTTGTTATAGTCTTGCTTTACCCTCTACTCCTGAAGGCAAAGTGAATTTGAAAGAGTACCATAGTTAGCATAACATTGGCATCTAGAGAAGTGTGGTTTTCCCACTTTTAACTCTCCCAAAATCCAACTTTGTATGACAAACCACTGACAACATTGTCTCTGTATTAATCACTGATATTCTATTATTTATTTTTCTCTAAAGAAACTTGCATACTGCACTTACATGATGGAGCCATGTAGCTGGTCAGCACCACTACCAGTAGAACAAGGTAAACCTACAAGTATAAGTGCAAGAAATTGATACAATTAATGGTGACACTACTAAAAAAATCTTCACATGAATACTAATGAAAAATTATTACAATAGTAAATAATAAATAAAAAAATTTAACTATTGATATGAATATTCCTGCTCTTTAGAATTAGTCATAAATTTGAAAAGAAAAGTAAGTAATTGGTAAAGTTATGCATCCGCTTAAGCTTCAACCTTGTCAATGATGATCCATCGCAGGTGGCTCTAGTATTGAAGTAGAATTTGCTGTTCAGGTAAGCAAGTGGAGTGGTAAAGGAGTTAAGTGCCTTCTAAGGTCACTAATTTTAACAATTCGGAACAGGATTTATCTAGATCAGATCTGTTTCCACTTAGGCAGTCAAGCCTTTAATAGATTGCATAACAACATTGATAACCCATGGTGACCACTGAAATTATGTTGCTATGTCTATAATGGTCTATACTAAGACCATATACCATATAGTAACAAATTGTTCTCTAGTCAACACGAATGCATGACAGACCACAATTAAATTAACATATGTTCAACACTAGTATGGTGAGACAGTGCTTTGGCCCACAAACACTAGTAAAAAATGATAGCCATTTGCCTTCCATTTTTACCTGTGGCACACAGGTATAGTAACACTTGGAATTGTGGGGATAGGGACATTCACAAGTTTTGGACATAAAATGGATTTTTCTTTACCGGAGTTACACAACTGTTTTACCACAAGTATAACCACACGTAATTGTTCTTAGGTCCTGTGGAATGGTATTCGGTGCCGATCACCCTTGTTTTGTTGAGAAAATTGAAATTTCATGTGAACAAATGAAATCAAAATGAGTGTGGACTAATAAAGTGGGTGTGGTCATTTATCCCACTTCTCATTGTCAACCCACTAATAAGTGTTTCCCTATCCATCTCAAACTGCTTCCAAGGTACTGCAAAGTAACATTATTTTAATTTAATGGTAAGCTATGACCATAAATGCAGATTCAACATCAACTTTCAAGCATATCCTGGATCAAAACAAAAGCCCCCTAGTACCATGGTTCTTCTCTACCTCTAACTATTGGCGGTCAACAAACAGGAAGAAGTTATGGAGAAGTGGGTTAAAGAGGCATTAAAATATAAATAAGGAACAGATTCTACCAGAGCACCACACCTGAGGACTTACATGTTTATTGCAACTCCTCATCGGTGAGTCTGTCTTACTCTTACTCGGTACAGCAGATCTAGTCCACACCCAATCCAAAGAAAAATTAAGACCTTCCTCCAGAGAGAAACAACCTGAATGGAATGCACGTGAGTAGCTTATATACTGCTACAGCGGTAAATATAAGGAAACCTTAAATCCAATGTTTCAATTTAACCTAAACAAGGAACTTGCATCATGATTGCATGATTGTATCAGGTCACTACAACATGATGCCATGCCTATCTATGGTATCAGCAGACCTCTCAATCTCCCTACGTAATCCTGAAGATTATGTGAAATACTATTTTTTTTAATCCCTAGGGGGGGGGGGGGGGGGGAATTCAGAACCCCCTTTCTGATTAAAAAAAAATAGTGTTTACCTCCTCCATTACCCATGTGCACACCACCAAGAGTGAGTGAGTGAGTGAGTCAGTCAGGGTACTCCCTCATTCGGTTTTGAAGTGTATCACAGTGCCTCCAACCACACGGAATCATCATCCGGTTAAGGAAAAGCAAGTAGTCTCGCTAGCGGACCCTTTACCTTAACCGGTGGAGGAAAGGGTCTGGTATTACTGCGTATAGCTTAGGGGAGTATTTTTTGTTTACTACCATGTGTGGTAATTTGGGTGACCACGTTTGATTAAGAGCTCGTTTTGTGGCTTTAGATTAGAAGCCTTAAAATCGGCGAAAGCTCCGGAGTTGAACTTGAATTTAGACAATGCAGTGCCGCCATCCAGAAACCTCAGACTGTGTGAAGACCAGGAGCAGAGCGTAGAATCAACTGATGCTATTCTAACAACACTACTGCAAAATGTTGCCACACAGCTGGGCTATTTGCAAAACAAAAACAGGAGCAGAGCATAATTGAATTTGGGAAGGGTAGAGCCGTGTTTGTATCTCTTCCTACAGGCTAGGAAAAACTAGGTGTTACACTATGTTGCCCTGTGTTTTTGATCAGCTTCAGAAAGGTTGAAAAGAAATATGTTAGTTGTTTCCCCTCTCATAGCACTGATGCAGAACCAAGTAAAGGCTATTACTGACATGGGAATGTCAGCTGTTCGAATCACACACGACAAGGTTTCCATGACAACAGAAAAGGATAAATTTAAAAATGTGGAATTCCAAATGATTTTCATTTCTCCTGAAGCCCTGGTTGGTGGCATGGAGTGGAGGAGCATGCTGGCCACTGATGTTTATCAGAGTTGTTTGATTGCTTTTGCTGTGGACGAGGCTCTTTGCATCAAGAAATGGTAAATGTACACCATAAATTTTGGTCTATACTATAAATAATAATCGACACTATTAATGATAGTATATGATTGTTTGGAGGAATAATTTTTTTTTTATTATTATTTTTTTTTTATTGAACAAATGCAATCACAGCCAGATTAGAAAAATTACCTTGAAACTCTCCCAATGCCCTTTTTGCCAATGTTTAGGTTATGTTAGTTGGACCACTGTGCCATGATCATTTGCAAGCAAAGCTGCAAATGGTCCTCTGGTATAAATGTGTGCGTGCATGCGTGCGATGGTATATGTATGTATGTATATGTATGTATATATATATATGTATGGATGCATATATATATGTATGGATGTATATATTTATGTATGTACATATATATATATATATATATATGCATGTATATTAAGTAGACTTCTATGTTTGTTGAAAAATGTGTTTAAATTCAGGTGACTTGCATGTCAATTATGTGGGTTAAGGTGTGCAGAATTTTAATACAGAGTGTGAGTGTGACATATTTCAGATGTCCAGATTTAAAGTTGTTATTATTATTATTATTTCTTCTCCTAGGGGTCATGCTTTCAGGAAGGAATTTTCAAATCTTGGGGAAATAAGGGGCATTGTGCCAGAAAGTGTTAACTTGATGGCACTAACTGCTACTGCCATTGTATCCACTAGGAACTTTATAATTAAGAATTTAGGTATGCGTAACCCAGCTATTGTCTACGTTCCACCATTTAAAGGTAACATTATATACTTTGTGCTAGACAACCAAAGAAAGGCATCCATGAAGCATTTCGACCTATTGTAACTGGATTAATTACTGATAGAAATATGAGTAGAGTAATTAATTATTTTTTGTCACACATATCAAGATGCTATTGCTATACAGTTTTTTCCTTCATGCTCTTGGAGAGTATTCCACTGAACCAAACGGATCACCGAACTATGTTGTCAATAGAGAGTTTGACTTATACTTTCACTGCACACATCCTTCTATAAAGGAGAACATTTTAAAGCAGTTCACTACAGAATCGCCTTTACGTTGAATTATTGCTGCTAGTGCATTTGGAATGGGGATTGATTGTCCTGATGTGAGACAAATAATCTACTGGGGTGTCCCAGAGGATGCAGAAACATACATCCAGTAGAGTGGAAGAGATGGAAAACCTGCCATTGCCATCATCATGAAAAATGCCTGTGACGTTAGTAAGAATTTCACGTCAAAGGAAATGAAGGACTACTGCATGAACGACCAATTATTGTGCAGACGATGTATTTTATATAGTGATTTCCCTAGCTGTGAGTTATCATCAAAAGCTGGTTGCATGTGTTGTGATGCTTGTGGGAGATCTTGTGAATGTGGACAATATGCCAATAAACTCTGTTCATTTATATTTTTAACAGATTGATTGTATATATCTTAATACTCAACATCAGATTTATTTGAGTCATCACAGCTACCCTCTGTATTTGGTGGTAGCATGTTGGGTTGGTACAATACAGAGAATTGTTCCATCATCCAGTGTTTCAGTTGGTCCTCACTTAATGTTTTAATTAAATTCCTTTTCATATGAGGAAAAGAATAGAGGTTCCATTTTACCATTTTGTTGAATGGGTCACATTCGAGGAACTGCTGTACAATTTTAGCCACATCTTTAAGTTGTGATTGTTCAGAGTGTTTTCCACTGGGGAGAACAACACCAACTTCATCATCAAATGACCCGGTAGTCTTGCTGAGCACACCCATTGCCATTGCCACTCTTTGTATAGCCTTTTTGAACTTGTTAGCACTAAGACCTTTTATGGACACCTTAACCAACTTGTTAAGTGTTCCGTATGCAAGTCGAAACTTATGTTGTTTCCCGGGAGACCATGTACATTGATGAAGCGCGACCACTTCAATTGTTCAGCTAAGTTATATGGAAGAGTTATGTGATATTGTGAAAGAAGCGTTAATGCTTCTATTGCATAATTCTTTCTCCCAGTAGCCCTAAATAATAAGTACTTCCAAATGACTAGCATGTGATCACCATCACCTTCGTGTACTACGTCTTTGAAATCGGAAACGAAAAGGCCTAATGTCATCACTTCAGAGGCATACTCATAGGCTGAGCCTACATTTTTACCACCACTAGAGGCTGTGCCTTTATCTTTGCTATCCCTAGGGAGGAACATGGTGGCCAAGTCCACATGCTCACTGACAACATGCTGTGCTATAGCTTTCAAGATTTTGCGCCTGGTATTATCATCCTCCATCCAAATATCATGCGAGCCAATGGAAGATGATGGCTTGTCATGTAGGGATGACATGCTGAGGTAAGACGTCACTGCTGCTAAAATGTGACTATTAACTACCACTTCCAAAAAAATCTTTTGAAGCATTAACATTTTTTTTGGTTCATTCGTCACATTCCTCCTGTTTATGAGGTTTCGCAGCTGACATAGTGTTCCCCTGTCTGTCCTGGAGGTGGTTTTGTACAACCTCTTCCAAAATACCTGCAGAATTATAATTTGCAAAGAAAGATCAAGCGTGTCTATTAAAAGACTGTGTCCTAAATCTCTTTAGGATGGAATGATTTTCAGTCCAGAGATTGTAAAAGAGCATTAAAATGAAAAGTACACAACTATTAATTATATTTTTTCACCTGTACATCCTTAAGTAAAGTCCTCCCCTCTAGCCACAACCACCTTTAAATTAGTAATCACCTCAAGACACTAATAAAGTAGTAGAAACCCGATCCTCACAGCCATAACCACCCTTCAGGTAGTAACCATCCCTAGACCACTGATAGGACTATAAGTTGTGAGATGATTCAAGTCGATGAATGCCTAATCAGCAACGACTAAACATGCACTCATGAAAGGAATTTGAGAGCAGAACTAGC
This sequence comes from Lycopodina hypogea, assembly GCA_963969325.1. Taxonomy (NCBI): domain Eukaryota; kingdom Metazoa; phylum Porifera; class Demospongiae; order Poecilosclerida; family Cladorhizidae; genus Lycopodina; species Lycopodina hypogea. Next base: position 3,932,013 of record OZ017790.1, read on the forward strand.
ACCATGCATTGAATGTTTATTTTTTTATATGCTACTTTTTTCTTCCTTCATTGAATCTATTTTGATCTCTGAATACCGATATTTTTGTATAGGATGAGGGGTGCTAACCTATTGAACAGTAAAGCACAAGATATTCACATATTTTATTCATTATATATACAGAAATAAATCATATGAAAGTTTACATTATACCCAGAGTAGACATGATGGTAATAAAATGTGATTACTAAAATCAAATGCACACATGGCACAGAGCCTGAGGGAGGGATAGTGATCTGCAGAAAGGAAAGAAGAAGTTGAAAGAGCACCTTAAATTACTGAAAGTGAGTTAAAAATTACTGATACTTTTGTAAATTGTTACTGAAGCCCTACCTTCCTGCTTTGAGGTGGCTCTGGTATCACATTATCTGCAGCTCTACATACCTGCCTTCTGCTATAGTGTGTCCCTATGTAACTGTGAGTCAGCACCTCCTATTGTTTCCCTGAACCTCTCCACTCCCTAGTGTATTAAATGGAAGCTAAACTTGCTGGGAGGAAGATGGTTGCTACCAGAAATGGTTTCCTCAGTAACTTCAAACAGGATTGTTCACTTCAAATGTCTACCCTTAGTGGTTATGGTGTTGCTGATGCGAGCCATGTAGCTATGTTTAGTAATTTTGATGGCACTAGTGTCAGTGATGATCTTAGGTTGGGACCTTCTGCTGGTTATGGAGGTTTAAATCATCATGATGTAGGTTGTAATGGTGGTCCTGATATTGGACACCAAGGCTTGCTGGGAGAAAGGGCAACTTCCAGAAGTGATGGACTTCTGAAGTACTTGAAGCCACAATGTCCACAGCCCACTTCTATTGTCAGCAGTCATGGTGTTGCTGATGTGAGCCATGCACTTGAAATTAGTACTATTGCCGATGGTTGTAAAAATTATAGCTCAAGATCAGCTGCTAATGTATTTTAGTGCTGACTCGACATAGTGCATGCTTCAGCCTATTAACTTCGCCAAAAGAGGTTTAAGGTATGCTTGGGCAAACAAAAAAACAACAACACTAACTACAACCCATTTCAGTTGAACCCGTGTAAGGCATCCCAAGGCTTTTAAGGCTTCTGTCAGAACTTCTCAACTGGTAAGCAAGCTGTGCTATTGTAGTCTTTATTCATGCAAAACACTGTTAGCTAATACCAATGCTTGCATTTTTTTGTTGTGGCTGGTTGCTATTGTTGTTTGCTGTGGCTGGTTGTTGTTAGTGGCTGTAGCTGTTGTTGGTGCTTTATTTTTGTGATAAGACAAAACAATGTATTTAATGGTGTTAAAATGTGCACTAAATAATATATGCAATACAGTAATGAGTGGGCAAGGACCCTCTTCTTCTTTTTCTTATGGTTTCTATATGTGGATATGCTTACGGTGCCTTCTTCTCTGTCGGGCTGCCCTGAGCTCGTGTCTGACAGTCAGTTCTTGTTCAGACTTGCCTGATCCTCATGAGCTATACAGGTGAGAGCCAGACCAACATTGGGGAAATATATAGGTTTAGGGCTAAGAATTATTATTTAGATATGATATGCTTATATATTTACGGAGCCTTCTCCTTCTCCATCATGTTGCTGTACTGTTAACTCTGAGACTGACCTTGTGTCTCAGAAGCAGTCCTCTTCTTCAAAGTCAAACTGCCAATCTAGTAACCCTTCCGAGCTAACTGCCAGACCAGTACCTATTCTGAGACAAAATGTCAAGCCAATATTCCTTACAAGTGTGATAACCATCACTCCACGGAAAACCAATAACATCTCAATATTAAAAGAGAGGGCCCCCTTATCAAATCCTGATTATGTGTATGGGATATATCCTTACAAATTGTTCCTTCTGTACAGGGAGAATTGAACCATTCAATACAGTGATGATGAAATAATCTTGTGAAATATCTTCCTTCAAGTATAGAGATGTCACCCTCACTAGAACGGGTTAATTCTGAGAATTATCTTCCTTCAATTTTGAGAGAGTTGAACCCCTCGACAATGCAAACATGGACACATCCTTGTGATACAGATTTTAGTACACCTCAACTAAGTGAAACGGGTCACATCAAGAACTTGTACCTTCATCATAGGGACACTTATGTACCCGGCAAGACTGGACTAAGTACTTTCCAAAACATGGATCAACATCAATGGAAATAATATGACAAACAATTTAAAAACTCGTGTATTATTTTTCATGCATTGGACGCCCCTCCTCACCTGATCATTTAGATCATTTACTTGCCACTCTTTTTATCCTCCTCTCAATCCTTTACCTTTCCATGCAAGACGTCATTCTTGAAGCTGATTTTGATGTCAACGACTCATTGCTGTCTTCACTTCTTGAAAAAATGAACTCAATTTCTGATCTTTATCTTTTCCCCCGCAATCAACTTGTCCCATCCCTAACTCACTTCTTTCACATTAGTGTATCTTCTATCGTAGATTGTGCTCAAGCCTCTGCTTCTCATTGGAATACTTACCAACCTTATTTATTTTCCTCCAGACATCATCCACCTAGCATTAATTCGTATCCCATCCTCTCATCACTATCATCCCTTCAACATCAAAATTCCCCTCTCTTCATTCCCCCTGCCACAGAACTGTGGAACTGTCTTCCACTCCACATTAGAATATCTTCATCCCTTTCCACCTTAAAAAAACACTTTCAACCAATTTTACCTTAATTCTACTATCTCATCCCTGGTAATAGTCCACTTCAAGCTTTCACCTTGTCATCATTTATCATTAATTCATGTATCTTATATTTAGCTATCTACACCTTATCATCATTTTTCCACTATTTTATGTATCTCACAATTAGTGTTTGCTATTGATTTCATTTCCCATGTATTCAACAAAAGTTTTAAAAAATGAAGAAAAAAAGTGGTTTTTTCCTCTGAATATTTTTTTTATTATATTCTTCATTTGTCTTACACAAGTTTATTCATTCATTGAAATGATAAAGAACACACCAAAGAAGTAATGAATATACAGAAACAATAAAAATTACTTAGTGGTGAGAAATTTGTATGTGACAAACAGGCATGGTATGTCCCTGGAACAAATTGCAAAAAGCATGGATATTGCCTTCCTTGCTCTCTTATTGACCAACTTCTTGAAGTTGGACACTTTATCACTCCACTTGAGGTGATTGACATGAACAACAGACCTTTACCTACAGCCACTAGCCTTGAGCAAGGGAGAAGTTATTACAAGGTATAAGCTTACTCGGAGCTAGGGTCCAGCTGAAACAACGAAGAATCAATTCTGTGCTTCTTTTTATGTATTCCACTTGAAGAACTGCTAGAGTTCTGCAGTGGATGTTAGCTGCAAAGGGATATTATTGCACTTGCATTCCATATGGTCAATTAACACTTGGTGGAATGTTGTGTACTTGCTTATGGGACATACAGCTAACTTTGCCTAAGGATGGTTAACTTCTTCAGGGATAGTACTAAAAGAACTTCTGGAGCGTCATGAGTCTGTTGGTCCTTGAAATCTGGAAATCTGTTGAGTAGTGGCCAAGTTATTAACGTTTCCCCAGGGCCCAAGTCAGCGCAAACAGACTTTTGGTACTACTGCTGAGTAAAATGTGTTTTAAATATTTTAACTCCTTACAGATCAAAAGATAACTGTATGTCACACAAGGGAACATATAGAGGGTGTAATTCATTAGCTACCCAAGATCTGGAAGAAAGCTCATGTTTATATCAATGTTAATATCAGGGAAAATTTATCCGTTCCTAAATAACAAATGTCAATTCTCTTTTCTGAGTGACACGCCTGATACTCAACAGAACTGGTCATGCTGTTGATGGATACCTCATCCCTCAGCAAGCCAGCTGCCATCCTGGCAAGTCCACCATTAGCCAAGTACTGAACTTCACCCAGCACATCAAAGGTGGATACAAGGGAAGGAACTGATGCAATGTTTGGCGCTCTTTGAGGTGCCAATGACACTCGACTGCAGACGTCTTCTTAGTAAGTTTCTGGAATCCACAAAAGGCACCCACCTGACAACACCCACCTGACAACATCCACCAGACAGAGTTGACTGAAGCATGCTTAAAAATGATTTTTGTTTTTGTTGAGCTGGGAAGAAAGAGAAACAAGCAGATGGTGAAGATGCACCAATATCTTCCCACAGGGGAGTATCCTTGCACCACTTCCTCTTCAACATCTACTCCGATGATCAACTAAAAAATTTGACAAATACTGCTTCATCTATGCACACAATCTTGGTATAGGAACACACGGTACAAATTTCAAAGACGTTGAAGCGAAATTATCCAATACTTTGGCAAATTAAACATCCTACAACAAAGAGAACTACCTCCGAGCAAACCCATCCAAGACACAGGTGGGGCTTTTATCTGCAAAATTATAAAGTCTAGAGCCAAACATTGATCCTGTTTCAAACACTAAGTTGCTGCCTCATCACAGGCTGCCTTAGACCCACTTCTTCAAACCATCTTCATATCCTGGCAGACATGGCCCCACCAGTGATACCATGTGAAGTGCAGTAAGTTTTAAATAAAGTGCCACCAACAAGTTTGCTGTGGCAACAACCAGATTAAATAGTGGAGATAGGACTTCTTACACTGCTCCACCAATTCCATAGTTCAACACTTGCACTTTGATCAGAACAATCAATTATTTTGATAAGGGAAGGCTTCACTCTCTAGTCAGGTAAAATGGAACCTTTTCACAAATGGAAACATCAGCAATCACTCCATAGTTGAGAGAGAGAACTCTTTAATGGGACCCTTTACCAAATAATATTATTAAATTATAAAGAGTCTGGCTATCAGTACTGGAGAGAGAGAGAGCAGGTTACACAGGGGTTCCTTGCAGTGGATGATATGAAGAAAAGAAAATAATTATAGGCCAATTAAAAATTTTAAAAAATGTTCAGCACAACATAGCCAGCCAGGTACTAGCTATGCACCATGAAAGTAGTTCATAGTTCGAGTACTGAGAGCTCATGCCAAGCCCCAGAACTGTGTGACCACCCCAAACCCCCCCCCCCCCCCCCCCCAACTTCCTGAATCCAATATTGGGTGGTATTCCTTCTTTACACAGAATGTGAATGATATGACTTTCTGTCACACATATCCACGTTGATATGGGTTAGAGCAACATAACATCTCCTTACTGGCATCAACAATAATCCAATAGCAAAATATTCTGCACTAACATTTGAACTGTCTGGAATATTTTCAGTGACTATAAACGTCTTTCTACAATATTCTTTCTGCTTAATGCACTGTTCCTGATAAGTCAATAGAGTTCTTCACTGAGATGACAATCTATCTATATTTTTATACTCTGTTCCTGAGGCTCTTTATGCGAATATTTCACTCCCCCCCCCACCCACCTTCCCTGCAAACCAACTTTGTCCACAGCTATAATATTACACCTGGATGTACACTGTATACAACTCCTTTTCTTCTTTTTTTTATTGCCAATATCTACAACCTGCTAGGCATGATTCAGTACTGGATCCTACAATGTTAGGGAAGAACAAATTACCAAATATAACAAATACATTCAACAAAAATAAAACAAGAAGACCTTCAACAACTTTCTCCAAGTGCCAAGAGCTCCAATCATACTTTACATACCATCAACCAGTTACATTCCATCAACCACTTACATACCATCAACCACTGGTGTGCAAACAATAAACCAATGACAGCTGCACCTGAGCAAGTTCTGAAGGGAACAGAAATAGATCTTTGTTCTAGAAACCACTATTGATTGTCCTGACAATTGAACACAAGAGCATATAGCTTCTACACTCAACCCACCCACCAACACACCTCCTCCCTCCCCCCCCCCACCACATGACAATCTTGTACAGTCACACACCATTTGGCACAGGTATTTCATTCTACACTAACCATAAAAGTACACCACCAGCCCATTGCAGCTTTAAAAGTGCATGGCATTTACCTGGAATCCTATTAGAGTTAGGCTATTTCCCTGGTACTTCTCCATGACATATCAAAGTCAATCTCTTGAGACCAAGTAGTTGTGGTCTCAAGGGACTGACTTGAAGTACCTGGGAAATACCCTAATTGTTTAAATCGTAAAGGATCTGGCTCCATTTGGTCTTCTTTTGAGAAAAGACTGGCCTCTGACTGGCCTCAAATTTGAACTGTGTGGCCTCCAAGAGCTGTTCTGACTTGGCAACCCTAACTATTAAGTCTACAAGTTCTGCTGTAGGAGGCCATTCAACAATACAGAGAGTATATGATTCCTAAACATCACTGGTCCTTCCACCACCTGAATGTAGTCTGAGTAGTCTCTTGCCAACTGTTGCAAGCAGAAAATCACTAATTATTTAATTAGAAATTTATATTTGCAAAAAAAAAACAACAACAACAAAAAATCAAGTCTGTTTGAGTTAGCATGGCAAACTCCTGATGGTTGGCTGGTGTAAACTAGGGTTACCATATTTGCAGATTAAAAAAAAAAGAGGATACTTACTTCGGACAAATGGAAGGAAGGGGGGACAACAACAAAAAATCTAAGGTCCCTCATTTCTATTCGCCATAACAGAGAAACAGTCCAATCTCTACCCCTCTTCCTGACATACCCGGAGGGCGAAGCAGAGAGTTGAACAGAATAGAGATATTTACTTACACCGATTGGAACATTTTCCTCTCAACTAATTCAGAAATGTTTCCTTCTCAATTGTAATCCCCTACAGACACCACCCATCAAAAAGCAGTGGGCGGGCATGAACAAAGACAATATTAATTTTACTTACCCAGATTGCCTCATTGTGCAAGTGTGCCAGTGTTACTAAGTTCGACTAGTTGGAAAAAGATAGCAGCTTTTTAAGAAAAAGACCAAAAACCTGGATATTTTCAGATATTTCAAAAATCCAGCTGGACTGAAATATAATGACCAAACAGGAGGACATGTTCGGGTAAAGCCAGACTGTGTGGTACGATGGGAAAGGTAGATGACAGATATCAAGGAGAACGGTCAGAGTATGATCGTGCTTCATGTTGGAGGAGTTGTTGTGGGACTGGGCAGATTTGATTTGATTTCTTATTATTATTATTATTATTATTATTATTATTATTATTATTATTATTATTATTTTTAATCTGATGCTATTGTTAAGTCTGACTATCATGAGGAGATAAAACACTGAACATTATATGGGATGGTTTACACAGCAGTTCCTGCCAAACTCACCACTTAACTCTGTAATAATTATACAACGACCAACAGAAGGACAAAACAACAGCAAATAAGGAAGAAGAAGAAATTATACAATGTTGAAGCAGACAAAATGTACAATATTTATAAACAAACACCATCTTTAGAAAGGTGTTGCCAGAGAAGGTACAGCCCCTAAACCAAATATACTTGAGGAACAAATCTTCCTGTCAACATGGACACACAGTGCTACACTTGCAGGACTGGCCCATTGTGAACTAGATCCCAATGAGCTGGCATGTGCGTCAGTCAAGAGCTACATGACTAAATATAACATTTATCACTTAAAATAAATAAAGTGAGATACCTTGAAGGTTTCAAACATAAACAGATGACATGTGAGGGGATTTGTAGGCATGTGGTGGACATTGAAAATATCCATTTTGACAAAGGATTGCTACAAGATATGGTGGATGAAATAATTGCTAAACATGACAGTGATGAGATTTGCCATGAAGATGAAGTTGACCTGTTGGACGATGATGACAGACATTTAATTGATATGGCACTGCAATTATCACAACAAAGTGAAGTAAACACAACTACTAACTCATAACACAATAGACACACACAATAGAATAAATGGACTGCAACTTTACCTAGCCTCCACATCCAGTAAAACTAGTGCAATCTTGCAAAATTGTAATTCTTCATGTCAAATACTTTCCCTGTCCACCTCAGCAATCTTCAATATAGTGCACATAATTTTTCCCTCAGCAGTTTCTGATGATTCACCCTCAGCTATCTTCAATGCAATGATCAATGTCACTCTACAGTTCCACATCAGCAATTTACAATGTGTCGAATAGTGTTACATCAGCAGTTCTATAGCTCTATTCAATACATGAACACAATCTTGCTACAGAAGTTCACATTAGACCTAAAGGCAGTTTGTCCACTACTCCCCTGTTTCTTTGTGTGATGTGTGCTTACCCACATTTCATCAGTGTATATAAGGGTTTGTTCATTGTTGTTAAAGCTTACATATAGACTGTAAATGTCTGTTTTGTCTACTAATCTCATGTTGCTTGTACATGAATGTCTTACTGGCTGCACACCTCTTGTATGACAACCTCCATACTGTGAAGAAGTTTCCACATATTGAACCAACCTTCATTAAGTAATCCAATTGAATTATAATTTTTTTTTTTTTTTTTTTAAACGACAACTATTAATTATAGAAAATTTTATAGTACCACTCTGGAGCTGAATATATTTCCTCTTGGCCTATTGCAACATTAATAAAACACTTTCTTACTCCCTATTTTTAATCACATATATATATAATAGTGTTTCTGCATTGGACAATGATGCAAGATTAAGCCACCAGATTAAATTACCTCTGGATTATGAGTCTCTGTATCCAAGTGGCCGCAATAGAACCTCAGCAAGACTTCAGTTTCTTATTGCAACTTATTGTGCTTGATAAGCTACAGTGTGCAAATTTGAACACTGCTGCACAAATCCTCTTCAAAAAAATACAAATATTGGAAAGAACTTCCTATACCTCTAAAATTATAGTTGTAGCTATGTGATGTTGCTCACCATTAGCAGGAATAGTTCCAAATACCTTTACCCCTAAATACTCAATTACGGTAACTTGTGGTTGGTACTGGTTGTCCTGAGTTTAACCCTCTCACTCCACAGGCAAAGTGAATTTGAATGGACTATGTTACTATAGTAACCGTGACATTGGCAGCTAAAGGAGTGTGGTTTATTAACTTCTAGCACTTTCAAATATCCACTCTGTATGCCGAACTGATAGCAACATTGTCTCTATATTAATTGCTGATATTATAGAATATATTTTTCTTTAAAGAAAGTTGTATATTGCACTTACATGATGGAGCCATATAGCTGGTCAGCACCACTACCAGTGGAACAAGAAAAACCTACACAGCAACATAGACAGCAACATACACAGCAACATACATAGTAAGATACATAGCAACATACATAGCAACATACACAACCTAAAGTAAAAGTGCAAGAAATTGATACAATTAATGTTGACATTACTTAAATGTCTTCACATGAATACCAATGAAGAATTATTATAATAGTAATAATTTTTTTTTAAAAATTAACTCTTGATATACATTTTCCTGCTCTTTAGAATTAGTCATACATTTGAAAAGAAAAAGTAAGTAATTGATAAAGGTATATATCCGCTTAAGCTTCAACCTTGTCAATGATGGTCAGGGGGAGTGGTTTATCATGCGACATGGGCAGCATATTGTGCGGAGTGCATCAAACATTATATAAGTTGTTACTGGAAATGAGTTGTTCAAGTAGATGAAAGAGATTCACTTTCTTTCAATAAAAAAAAAAATCAGTAAGAAATACCCAAAGACATGCCAGACCACAGATTTCATCCACATTTCAACATCAAGTATATGTCACACTTTGTAACTACATCTGCAACAGATATTACATAATCAGGATCAAACAAATCCATCTGCTTAGCTAGTCCGATCAAGACAAGTTACGTTCTGTAGGTGGACTTAGTTAGGTATTACATATTGCTCATTTGGCCAGTTCTGCTGATGATAATATTGATAATATTCCACAGGTGTGTGTGTGTGTGTGTGTGTGTGTGTGTGTGTGTGTGTGTGTGTGTGTGTGTGTGTGTGTGTGTGTGTGTGTGTGTTTGTGGTGTCGGTTGGGTGAGTGTGCATATGGCCAAATCTTACGACCAAAAGGCTGAAATTTGGCATATGTCGTCCAAGTAACCCAGGAGTTTTAGCAACCACATGTGGGTGTGATAAAGGGTGCAGTTTCATCATATCACACCCACAGGAAGTTGATTTGGCTACTAAATGCTAATCAAAACACCATTCGGGCCGAAATTTGGCAGGTGGTCTCCAAGTACCTGGGTAAGTATTATTAAGCACATATGGATGTGATTTGGCCACAGCCACATCTATAGGAAGTTGTTTTTGGCTATTAAAAGCTAATGATAACATCAAGCTGGACGAAATTAGGTGTGTGGTCTCCAGATATCCAGGTAAGCATCATTAACCACATATGGACGTAGTTGGCTCTAACCACACCCATAGGAAGTTGTTTAGGCTATAAAACTAATCAAAGGACCAACCAGGCTGAAATTTACCATGTAGTTTCCAAACAACAAGGTGAGGATTATTAATCACATGGGTGTGGGATTTTTTCATAGCCACACCTACAGGAAGTCATTTTTGGAATGAAAAGCTAATTAAAGGACTAACCAGGCTAAAAATTTACATGTGGTTTTCAAGTATCTGTGGAAGTGTCTCGTTATTTCTATATACCAACTCTATCAATGCATAGGCACATCTGCATCAAAGTATCAACAATATATTAGTTTGATGCAGATATGTCTCAGATGGCTCCACGGTCTTCTAAGGTAGCTTCTCATGCATCAATAAGTGCAGAATAAAGAAGAGATGTGATAAGGAAGTCCGGCATTACTACCTCAAAATGGTCCTGCTAAGTTTATTCACTTTAAATAAAGTAAAACTAAGAAGAAATGTAATTTAAATTGTTGACTTCTTCTCAGAATTTGACTATTGCCTGCCTACTACTCCCGGCTTGTCTATGCTGTTAAGAGGAACATAATTGCACTGCAGTTCCCCTTTTCGACTTTCGCACAACTTTTTTGAGCTAGCCAACAAGTATCAGATGATTTGGTGATCTAAAACTTGACAATGATTTAATACTAGCTTCAACAGGTTGTACCATTCACTTTCATAACCTACTCTATAAATCTATATTTAGCTTTATCTTATGACGTTAACAATGTTCTATGCTGAGCATGTTATCTTGAAATATGACATGAGGTGATGGTCACCATATACAAGAATAAATTAACGTGGTCCACCACAAACCACCCCATCTCATGTCATCCTAAGTGTGGTAAGGTGTCACCACAGACATTCCAAGATGGAGAGTCCCCTCCAGGGCATACTTTCATGAGTTCTTTTGTTTATTATATCTATTTATTTATTTTAAAGATAAACTGAAACATTTGGGAAACAGTGATCTGGAGGGCACTATAAATTGATGTTTATCTGATTGATGAAATCGTAACCATCTGGTTAAGTTTAATGCATATTCACTAAAATAAACCATCCTTCCAGTTGTGTTGACATAATAGTAGTCTTCATTGTCTATGAACTCATAGATATTCTAGTACATGGATTGGAAACGAATAAATTCATGTGAAACAACCACGTTACGCTGTATCAGATTTTATTATAATATTATCTGTGCATTTTTTGGTAGCTACACCCAAAAAGGTCAAAATAATCTGTTTTAATTTTGTGGGGGTTTTCATTTTCAGAGTCAACTACCTGCTCAGTAATAGGATATTTTGATTCCTAGATGTATGCCCAAGTAATTGTCTAGGAGTATTTGTTACTTTGACACTAGCCAGAAACTCACTCACTGACAGTGCCACACTAAGGCATTTACTGACTGCACTACCAATTTAGCCACTTCAGGTCACTGTGAGAGCTCTTGAGTATGCATGCAACCAGCTTTGCCTGTTGATTTTTTAGAAAGGGTAGAATTTCTTGTATGCATAGTGTAATGCTGAAAGGTTGATTGTCGACAATCAGATTCATAAGTTTACATAATGTATGAGTATGCGCTTTGGAATGAAAGTAAGTATGATTGATTATATATCAATCATTTTTTTGGTATAGCTATTGATATAGCAGGATGAAGAATTCAAATGACCATGTAAACTATTTCATGATGTTTTTACATACTGTAGGTCAGTGGCCTGAAACAATTTTCTCACAAGAATTGAAAAACCATGTAAAATCACTTTAACAAATCCACACTACTAATATGCCATATTTGAAGAAGGGACGTCACAATAATTTAAAGTAAACATTTCCACCCCAATAATAGAGAGTAAAGAGGTTCTTAATATCTAGTACAGTACACTGAATACATGTCCATCATAATGAGCCCCTGCATGTTGTTGACAGATGTAACTGAGCATGTAGTTATTTACCTTGTGCCTCCACATAATACTGTTCACTTGATGATATAAATGGATCTGCACAATAAACTGTTGACCCTCTGAGATCAGCTACATTCCCTCTCAACACTGATGTAATGTTCACACGAGAGACGTCAATAAGAACAGCAGCAAGAATAGACACTTCAAAGCCCTCAGGTGCAGATGGTTCGGGTGGAACAACAAGTGGAAACCTGTCAGTATGTCTGATGACATAAGTTGCAACAATGCTTCCATTAATTTTCCACTCTAATATAATTGAAATATATGTCCTCTGCAAGTAAAGTTGACAGTTCCTGGACAGTATGATCCATTAGTAGGAGGTGAAGAAGACAGAGACAGTTTCTGACCTTCTAGAAGAAGAACAATGTCAATATTAATCATTTTAGATTTTCCGTGAAACTCTATCGAAAGTGCCTACTAAATATTTTTGTAAATTGGGTGGCTATGAATGTTTTTATATACTTCACATTCACCTGTAAAAGTGAGAAAGATTTCCCCACTTCTTTTTTTAATTTTTTTAAATGGTTAACATGAACAGGTAATGGTCATCATGACTTTGGAATGGAATAAACATTGCGTAATGGTTTATATCAAAATCAAAAAGTTGGAAGCTGTTGCATTCTGAACAGAACATGGGTATTTAGCTTCTAGTGTGGATAAAGAAATGGACAGAAAAAATGAATGAAAATTCCAAGCTAACTAGCTGATGCAGTTATGGAAATGTTCAAGAAGGAATATTGAGTATTGGCAGGAAATTATCTCACTAAGACTGCAATCAATCACAAAGGCAAGTATGCAGGCATGCAGGCAGGCATTTCATATGCCATTCATATTAAGGCACTCTTGCAGTTTTGTTTCTAGTAATATCTATTGAAGTAACAATAAGTTCATTTAAATAGCACAGATGTGAAATTTAGCTAAGATAATAAGCTTTCAGTTTTAAATTTACAGCATCCTTCTATTTGTGAGTACTAGAGTTATCCCCAATAAGCCACTCTATATGATGGATCAGGAATCATATATATATATATATATAATTCTGTAACCTCCCTGCATGCGTAATTGGAAGAAAAAACATTTTGAACCACACATCCTACAACCACCACTCCCGTTTCATTCGGCTCATTGCATTGTCCTGAGTGATCTGACGGAAGGTCTTGGAATCTCCCAAATAGGTTGAAAATCCAGTACTTTACTATCTGTGAAGGGTCCACAACTCAACCATCTCTCTCATTTTGTGCGTTTCGTCTGCAACGCAAGTAATTAAAAAAAATTTTTTTTTTTTTATTGTACTCCGAGAAAGACTTCACTCTCAGTAATTCCAGGGAAACTTCACTACTTCCCTTACTGTGAATTTGAGTAAAATTATGAATTTGAGCAGGTGTTCACTTAAGGAAATTACACTTACGAAGGAGGGGGGGAACCTGTAAAGGAGCTTCAGTTTGTTTAGTCTCATTTTTCCCTCTTTCCATTTTTTTTCTCTTTTCAGTGACAAGGAGGTGTTTGTGAATTTGAACGCAACTCACATATTTCACTTAATCCTAACACATGAAACTTGACATGTATACACAACTTGACACTGGGATTTTCATGGGCTGGGTCTCACTTGGCCACACCTCAACCTGTGGGCATGCCCATGTAAGTTATAGGATAAATCAAGTTGAAATTTTGCCTATGCACTCCAAGTAACCGAGTGAGCATTATTATCCACATACAGGTATGGCAATGGGTGTGGTTTGGCATTATCCACACCCACATGAAGTTGTTTGGTTGCCAAAAGCTAATTAATGGACCAACCAGACTGAAAATTTAAGTGGCTTCTAAACTGTTTCATGTTGGCATTGGCCGGGCAACGCTGAGTATATGCTGATAGTGTCACATAAAGCAAACTAAACATGTTTGTTACTGCAGGTGGCCAACTTAAAAACTGCCCATAGGGCAGGATTTCTGCTTGCTGTTAATAAAAATGACATGGTGCATTTACTTTTAAATATCTCTAGCTCCCCCTGAAGGAAGCCATGGTAATTCATCTTCTGCTTGAACCACTATAATGAATGCGTGATAAAGCACTTACTGGTTAAGGTAGCACACGTCATCAGCACCACGACTACAACCAGAAGGAATTCCTACATTGCAATAACAACAACAGAAAAATATCAGATGCATGTAAACACAATAAAGGATCAAACAAAGTATCGTATGGAGTGCATTTATAAGAGACTATAGGGCATGCCGGTGTTAAAGAATATTTGTTCCCCAAGGAACAAATATTCGCCAATATTTATTCTCTCAGGGCATGAATATTTTTCCTCCCATGAAGGAGTTGGTGAACAACATTTGTTCTTCCTCCCTTACAACATAAAAAAAAATATTACACAAAATAATATTATCAGTAATACTATCTGTATCTACTACATACACACTCCTAATTTCTGTGATGGGAATGATAAGCTTGATATCATGTATACCAGCAGACATACCCAGCATTGCCCAGATATAGTGAAGACATACCAACAGGAAACAGTGTGGCCAAGTGTGAACCAACCCACGCCCAAGGGTTTGGCCCAAGTATCATTTCAGGTATTTTTAGCTTGATACACTCAGAGTAAGGGACATAGCCAGGTGAGATATAGCCAAAATCAAAGTGTGTGTGCATGCGGAGATTTATGTCCCTCAGTCTAAGGGTTTGTCCTCAGTACAATTTTTGGAATTTTTAGCCTCACACACTCACAGTAAGAGGCATAATCATATTGTGCATAGGCACGATTGTCAACATGATCAATACGGACCGCACCAATAGAGTGGAGAATATAAAATATTCCTGGCACCATGCCAATCAATACTGAATATGATTTCATACATATCTTCCGTTCTCTTTTTCAGAAAAAAAAGAAGGAACCAGAAGGGGGGAAAAAGAAGAAGAAAACTCTTTCCAGGGGTAAAATCACTAAGTTTCCACTTTGGAAACTTGTACCTCCAGAAAAAGATGTGGACAAGTGTGACTCAGACCATGACCAAGGGTTTGTACAAATTACCATTTTGGTATTTTTAACATGACATGCCTAAAGGAAGAGGTTTGGCCAGGTTGGACCCAGCCCATGTCGCCTCCAGAGTCATCATGAGTCTGCATGCCATATTTGAGGTTTTATGTAACACTTTTGACATTTTTAGCCTCTTATTCCCACAGGAAGAGGTTTGTCCAGGCAACCCAAAATTTGTTGGGTAAAAATCATCCATGGTGTAGGATGTGTCTACCATCCTGGAATGGGTTTCATTTGGTGTGGTGGTTTAGCAGGGACTGGACATACACAAACATACATACACACACACCTATAAACCATTACTAGCCTGACACTACCAGAGAAAGAGATGTAGCCAGGTGAGACCCAGCCCATGTCACTCCCACAGTTATGACGTGTGTTATGGCAAGTTTCAGGTCTGTAATCCAAGAAGGGAGTTGCCTGCGTAACTTAGTGACAGCTTTTAGCAATTTTATCTTAACACATCCACAGGAGGAGGTGTGGCCAGATGACCTAACTCATTTTGGGCTGAAAAATATCCTTTGCTTAGAATGTGCCTACTCTGAAGAGCAAGTTTCATTTTGTTTGGTTCTTTATAAGCATACTCACGTATGTAAGAATCAGGAAGAGTGTGGCCAGGATTGACCCACTATGCCATTTATCAGGAATTGAAAGAAAAGAAGAAGGAAGAGAGAAAAAGATAATAAGAAAAAATAAAGAAAAATACAAAAAAAAAAAAAAACGGAGGGGAAAAGAAGAGTCCAGGTTTGAGATTAAATAACCTCTTTTCAACTTGGAACCTGCGCCCACTACTCCATTGTGTTTTTTAAGGATATTCTTATGTATAGAAATATGAATTCCTTTTTATCCAGGTGCCACTTTCGGGGGAAATGTTTGCTTATGACACTCACAATATCTAACAACATATATCCTCTGATTTACTCCTTACCAAGTGCCATAGTTTAGGAAGAGGTGCCTGACAAACAGAGGTCCGGAATTTACTGAAAAGTGGTCACAGAATACAATTTCACTTGAATACTTAATACATTTCTGGGATAATAATGTCAAATAAACATAATCTATTTGGGGAACTAATCATTTGGGATTGATCACATTGTGTGAATGGCCTAAACAATGACACCCTCTATGCCTCAGGTAAATGAATAGCAACAATTGGTTTCCCACAAAACATACTGAATTTTTTTCCTTGGGACAAACTTCATTCCAGGTGGATAAATATTCATTCCTATTAACAGAACATGATAAAAGTAGGGAGGGGAAATATTCGTTAGGGGAGCAAATATTCGTCACCCGGCATTGCCCATGCCAATGTCACATGAAACATTAAAAGCCACTCAAATCACCATTTCTAGACTACTTCACTCGAATAAAATTAGCTCATAAGTGAGCATTCACAATCCCCATTGATTTTTAAGAAAGGTAAGGTTGTTTTGGAGGCATTGTTAAAGGGTAGATTTCCTACAGTTTGGAATTCGCTTGGTTTATTAGTTTTTGTGGAATTAGTTTGCATAGTAAGAATCAATAAAATTAGCAAAAACCAAAAGAAAACTATAGGAAGGGGGAAAGAAGAAAAAAAGGAATGAAAAAAGGGAAAGGGAAGAAGAAAGTATTCAAGGAAGACAGGATTGAACAATAAAAAGAAGTTGATGAAGATATAAAAAATAAATAAATAATAATAAAATAAAAAAGATGTCCCAATCATTGATTTAAACTTAAGATTTCCCACGTTGTAGACTTGCACCATAACAATTGGACTAGGGTTTCTGTAGGGTATTCTTCTTTTCTTTTTTTTTTTGCATTATTTCCCTGGACGATACTAACTGATGACTAATTTTTTTTTTTTTTTTTTTTTTTTTTTATTTATAAAAAAATTTTAATTAATGCCACCCCCCCCCCACACACACACACACCAGGGTTACAGTAATAATCCTTGTCAGGTACCCAAAGGATCATACCTACAAAGTTTCATCAAAATCCATTCAACTGTTTGGCCATGATGCTAGGATATAACATACATAATACATACATACATACATACATACATACATACATACATACATACATACATACATACATACATACATACATACATACATACATACATACATACATACATACATACATACATACATACATACATACATACATACATACATACATACATACATACATACAAAATTTCATTTTTATAGATTAGATATCCTTTCATGTAAATAGTAACCTAATGAGTTGTTTCATGCTGGTCAGTCTGGGATATGAGCACACAGAATGAGCAAACATTAGTTGCCACCATTAGTGGTGTTCTTTATCTTGCTAGACAAGGCCTTGTTCTGTATGGATGGCATAAGAAGGAAGAAGATGAGATAGGTGGAATTGACCATAGATAGCTATATACCTTAGAAGGATGGGCAACCTACTGTTCAGATCTAATTACACTGTTCCATCTGAGGAAGTTATTACTTGCACAGGCATGCAGGATTAAGATAAGAAGATGGTGACTGTTTCTCCATAGATATATACCCAACCTCTTTAGTAAGTAGGGTTGAAAGAGCAGATAATGGACTCCAATAAAACTGATGCCATATTTAATAGAGTTAGCTGGGCCCAGGTAGTTATAATTATTTTTACTATTAGTAGGAGTGGGTATACAGTCATTAGGTACTACAAATGCTCATTTTATCAAATTTTGTGGGACAGTCAGACTTTTTCCCCCGCTCAAAAAGTGTCATGAGCAGCAGTCCTCCTACACCATGCCATGCCCATAAGAACCTGGAGTCACTGAGGTGGTGGAGGTTAGGGAGGTTGACCATCAAGGTCACATGACAACACCCAGAGACCAAACCTGCTCCATGGTTCTAGCTAGTCAGTTCAGTTGTTTTATGTGGTTTGAATCTAACCACTTTAGTTCCCATTTCAAAAGTGGATAAGCTTGCAGATACATGTCCAGGCCACATTGAAGAAATACTGAAAATCATTACTTAATATGGTTGATTTGATTTCCTATCCTTGTCCAAGAACTGATATAAAAACAAAGGACAAAATGAGAGACGCCAAGTTGTGAAACTGAAAAATAACAGCCATACTGAACAAATGAGGGTGACATGCGGAATCTATTATGGATATCATAACCGAACCAAATGATGTTTATATTTACCAAATGTGGGTAATATATATTGCTAATTATTCTTGATACTCTTCTTTCCCTCCCTTTCCCATTTTTCCTTTACAGAATCTTCACTGCATACCAATTGGTACTGGTGAGAAGAACTTGGTTGGGGAGAGAATTTTATCCCAACTATTTAGCAAATCAATCGAGAGAAACAATTTTGAATAAGTAGTACAATGAATGTTACAAGAGATTTAGAAATCACACTGGTGATTTAGAATGTTCTTATTATTTTGCCATGTTGCTTTCTGAGCTTGCTCTAGCAAATCCTTTGATGGTTCAAATTCAAAGTACTTCTTATTATATTACTGAAACTATTTACTTTACATTGCAAAGTACTTAGTAATGTTGATTCCAGCGACAAATTTGGACAAAAAGTACTTTTGTTTTTACAAACTAGACTAAATATACAAAATACGTAGAACTTGCTGATTCTGTTTGGATCCATATGTTCATTTTCTGCTAGTTGTTTTTGTCTGCTCTAAAAAAATAACAACCCTATCCACACTGCTTGCTGCATCTAATTCTTCAATTCCGATAAATGAGTGTAGTTACTACACCTACTAACTTTGTTAATTTCAATATTTCTCATTCATTCTTTTTTTAAAATATTTATTGTTTTATTTTGAGTGGGTGCAGTCCTTACTTTCAATATTTTTCATAAACTCATTTAAAAAAAATTTATTATTATATTAAGAATGTTACTTTCTCTATTTTTCATTAATTAAAAAAAAAATTATTATTCTATTTTTGAGTGGTGTAGTTACACATCCTTAACATTGTTACTTTCAATATTTTCCATCCCTTCTTTTTTCTTCCTATATATTTATTATTTTATTTTATTTTTATTGGTGAATATGATTTAGCATTATTCTGGTTAACATGGTATGAATTGGTGGAAGAAAATACTTTAAACTATTTTTTATTTTTATTTTTTTTAATAAATATAACTCTTTTTTTTTTTTTTTTTTTTTAGTTTTCCAAGTATATCTTGCCAACTTGATCATTTTTTAAATTTATTTACACATGCCCACCACCCGGAATTGTGGCTGTTGCAGTTGTTTTCAGCCCTTCCTCCCCCCCCCCCCCCCTCCCCTCCCCGTTTGTGAAGAATTATACTTGGTGGAGGGATAGAGAGAGTGAGAGAGCAAAAACAAAACAAAAACAAAACAAAAACAAAACAAAAATAAAACAAAAACAAAACAAAACAAAACAAAACAAAAACAAAACAAAAACAAAACAAAACCACAACATTGAGATATAAAAAAATTATATAATTGACTGATACATCCATCTTTTCTATTTATTTATTATTTTTTAAACATCATTATTTATTTAAAATTTATATATTGGGGTGATTTAATATTATCATGGTCAATATTCTATGAATTTTTTCATCAGAAGACATTTTTTAACTATTTTTTTTTTTTTTTTTTTATCTTCCTCTTTTTATTTTTTAATATAACCCTCTTCTTTTTTGAATTTTTCAAGTATATTATGCCAACTTTATGATTTTTCATTAGTTTAGTATGTCATCAGTGTCATGTATAGCAATTATTTCGTCCACCTTTATCTTGTAGCAGTCCTTTGTGAAAATAATTATTTTCAATGTCCACCACATGCCTACAAAATCCCCTCACGTCATCTGGTGTATATTTGAAACCTTCAAGGTATCTCACTTTATTTATTTCAAGTGATAAATGTTATATTTAGTCATGTAGCCCTTGACTGACACACATGCTAGCTCATTGGGATCTAGTTCACAATGGGCCAGTCCTGCAAGTGTAGCAATGTGTGTCCATGTTGACTGGAAGATTTGTTCCTCAAGTATAGTTGTTTAGGGGCAATACTTTCTCTGGTTGGTAAATGCCTTAGTGTGGCACTGTCAGTGAGTGAGTTTCTGGTATGTGTTCAAGTAACAAATACTCGTAAACAATTATTTGGGCATACATCTAGGGATCAAAATGTCCTATTACTGAGCAGGTAGTTGACTATGAAAATGAAAAACCCCACAAAATTGAAACAGATTATTTTGACCTTTTTGGGTGTAGCTACCAAAACACAACAGACTTTCATTTCTTTCTTTCTTTTACTTAAAAGTGTTGTACTAAGACAATAATAGCCAAAATGAATATAACACAGTAATCAAATATTACTTTTAAAAAAGAGGGAGAAAAAGAAGAATAAAAAAAGGGAAAAAAACAACAAAAAAAATTGCATATAGTCTAGGGGCACAAACCACCCATGATACTAATGCCAGAAATGCCGCTTAAAGAACTTCTTCAATTTTCTACTGGGTATTTACAAAGATGATACTAATTGAAGGGGATTCTATGCTACCATTGTCTTTCTAGGGACTAGAAAGTGTTTGATAATAGAGTGGATCTGTTGAGAGGTAAGGTTCTTTCTATTTTAGAACCTGTAACATGGATAAAAGCAAAATGCCACATGGATAAAAGCAAAATGCCACATGGATAAAAGCAAGATGCCACATGGATAAAAGCAAGATGCCACATGGATAAAAGCAAGATGCCACATGGATAAAAGCAAGATGCCACATGGATAAAAGCAAGATGCCACATGGATAAAAGCAAGATGCCACAAGGATAAAAGCAAGATGCCACATGGATAAAAGCAAGATGCCAGGTCATTCTCAGTAATCTTTACTGGCAAAGCAAGCCCATAGGAACTCTTCAAAATTCTAGGCATTTATCTCATGCCAACTAGGGCTAGGGCTATGTATTAAACTTGACAGGCCCGTAGCCAGGATTTTTGAAAGGGGGGTTCCTTTTTTGGGAAGGGGGTGGTTTTTTTGGTTTTTTTTTTTTGGTTTTGTTAATAGTAACCTAGTTCTCATTAATTATTCATGAGATATATAATATTTACCAACACTTTGTTGTCACTCACCCCCTACCCTTAATCTTATTACCAAATGAAAGCTTAGTTCAAATGCTTTCCAACGTATGCTCCATGGCATGTTCAAGTGTCCCACATTCTCAAGTATTATTGTGAAGTACCATACAAATTTCACCAAATATGGTTAAAAATATGGCCATGCATATTGGCCAATCAGTCCTACATAATGTAATAAATTTATATGTATATATATGTATATATCTGTGCATATATATATATACATATATATACACATACATATACACATATGTATTGCATATGGTGTCCCGAGTTGAATCCCAGCTGGTAACCTTCATTAGAGGTGGATCATAGATTGAGGCACACACA
Source organism: Lycopodina hypogea (assembly GCA_963969325.1). Classification (NCBI taxonomy): domain Eukaryota; kingdom Metazoa; phylum Porifera; class Demospongiae; order Poecilosclerida; family Cladorhizidae; genus Lycopodina; species Lycopodina hypogea. Next base: position 3,953,725 of record OZ017790.1, read on the forward strand.
CACTACAGTGGACACAGACCTTCAATATTTATTAGAAGATTTCTATCGCAGTGCAAAGGCAACTCAGCATTAAACTGGGCCTTATGAGTAATCAGAGTGATGATGTTTTTATTAATTAGAAAGATAAATATGTGAACAAATTATGTGCTGCAATAGATCTACATGTAATATCCATACTATAAAGTACAAATAATACTAAATCACCCAATATATAAATTTTAAATAAATAATGTTTAAAAATTAATAAATAAATAGAAAAAATGAATGTATCAGTCAAATGTATAATTTAGTATTATTCTGGTCAATATTCTATGAATTTTCGGCAGAAGATATAACCCTTTTCTTTTTTGAATTTTTCAAGTATATTATGCCAACTTTATGATTTTTCATTGGTTTAATATGTCCACAACCCAGAGTTGTGGCTGCTGCAGCTGTTTACTTCACCAACCCCTCCCTCCCCCACCCTTCCTTCCTTCCAGTGTTGTACTTATTTTCAAATATTTTCTAAGAAGAATGGTTAAGGTACAAAGCCATTGGTAGACCTTTAGCTAAGCTTCAGCTCACAGAAAAAATCTTATTCTCAGCTGCACTGGCAAGTTAGATTTAATTTTTTTTTTGTTTTTGCATTTTTACCCCCATTTTTAAAACAGGGAACGTGGGTGGATATGCTGTCGACCTTTTACCGGCTTCACAAACACAATTTGCTAAAAGAGAAAGCTTTGCTTCCTTTAACTTTTTAGTTGGACATTTTAAAGAAATTTGAAGGGCTTCTGCACCCCTAGGACCATGTAGAGAGCAGAATGAAGTTTAATTCACTGTCCTAACACCCACAGTTCAAAATTTTTTCTTGACAGTTATGCAGGCACGAAGGCAGGCAGGGAGTTAGCGAAAATAATATATGGGATGGGAGGACATGTCTTACTTAGGGACATGTTTTATAGGAGGACTTTACAGAAGGATATGTCTTGTGTAAGGAAATGTCTTATTGAAGGCCATGTCTTACTGGAGGACATGTCTTAAGGGAGGACATGCCTTACGGAACATGTCTTACAGGAAGATTTGTCTTATAGGAGGATGTTGTACAGGAGGACATGACTACTGGTACGACTAGCTATCACAAGCACTAGGGTTACAGTGCAGGCTTGTGCTAGATTTGAAGCATTATAGAGCAATAGCATGCATGTAGAAATTCTATTGTCTTATGGTAATGCACCAAAAATGCTTAGAAAAAATAAGTTTGTTTTTAAACACCTGTTTGAAGTGGCTGAAGCAGGCACTGAATAAGCTACCACTTAGCACCACTACAGGTGATTTCAAATGTCTGTAATGATAATGCAGGGAAAACTGCTGTGTCTATTCAGGTTACTAAGTCAACGACATATACTGTAGCTACCAGTGATCATTACAGCTCCCCATATAAAACCATTTATTTCTAGGCTGGTACTAGATACTCAATCATCTGTCCACTGGTTTACTCAGGTTGCTGACAAGCTAATCTACACACAACATTTCAACGTACCTTATCCACCATCCAAGTCATAGCCCATCCAGCTGTAGCAACCAAATAAAAAAGTGAAGTTAGTCTCGGTGCATCCAGCTGGATTAAAATTTTACATTTCTGACCAATCAGATTTGTTTACAGAATCCCGTGACCAGCCGGTTTATCAACAAAGCGGTAGGTAAAGGGTCTAGCTACCCTAGACTAGGGTAGGTTGTATTGAGGTTGCTTGCTAGAGCTATGTTGGCCAACTTTTGGCCTTTTTACCGCCTTATCACAGATATTTTGGAAAGAGGAGTTAAAGTTAACTAGAAAATTGGAAAATTTTTCTCCTCAGCTGGCCAAGCATTCCACTCCAACAATTCTTCACTTATCACCAAATTTTCAAAGAAATTTGAATTATCCTAGCAACCAAAAATGTTTGCCAAGTAAAACGTTTAAGTGAGTATTCCCTAAAATTAGTTATTCTATCTACCACCATCTCCACCAATAAGATAAATCATATAGCTACTCATTAGTTCCTTACCATTCCCAACTATTTACAGACCCTATTACAGACCATTTTTGAATTTTACCCAGTGGCAACTAAGTGTATTTCAAATTACTTCAATTATATTTACTATTTCAAGTGGATTATAAAATCTATAAATAATTCAAATATAAAATCTATAAATAATTATATAAATAATATATATAATATAAAATCTATAAATAATTCAAATATAAAATCTATAAATAATTCAAATATTTGAAAATGGAGATCTTGTTCAAATTGCCTTCCTAATAAGCTTAGTTTTTGTGAAAATACCATAAATCTCACCTCTACCACACCAATCAATACCAACTCAACTACAACTTCTTAACTTCATTCTCAACCATTACCATTAATACTACACCAGCTATAATTTTACATCTACCATCTGCAAACACTGTTGCTATTGATTCAATCCCAGTTGATGCACCAAACCAATGTAATCAGCCATTACTGTCAACAATAACTCTACAGCATTAAATGTAACATCATTACCAGACCAACAGCCACTTAATTTCAGCTGGGGTGAGAACTCTGGTGAAGAAATATTTATGAGGTAATTAATTCCAGTTTTGAAAAAGTAATCCATTGGAATCCAAATATTTTTTTGGTCCCTCTTGGCTATTCTGGAATATCATTTGTAAAAGAAATTGCTTGACTTTTCCAATCATTTGCTGACCAATCTAGCTTGGAAAGAGTTAGTATGAAGGCTGTAACCCTGATTCAGATCCTTTTGCTTCAGAAACCAAGCAAAAGAAGCAAAACAAAGGATCACATCTGTCACCTGAAACGTTGACTTGATCTGTGGTCCAATGGTCATATAAAGCAGCTTTTAGATGAGGGTAGGTGCATAAAAGCAAGAATATTATCTCATGTTCATCCAGTAAAGAAAGGTGTTGATGGACATGTCCAGATCAAAGATGTCAAAAGGGAAGATTCAGAGTACACTGAGCTACATATCTGATGAACAGACAGGTGGTGTTCTGAGTCTGGATGACATTATTCCAGGATCACAAGGTTTGATCACTCGTGATGTTCTCAGAGACAAACATCCTATTGGAAAACCAGCATGTCCAGAGGCCCTACTAACTGATATTCCTGAAACTGTAAACCCAATTATATATTGTAACCTTGATGCAGAATCATATTCGAAGTAGCCCTGCATACCCAGCGTGCAGCAAGTCTCTCTGGCCTTGATGCATGTGCTTGGAGAAGATTGTGTTCTTCATTTAAATCTGCTTCTCATGACCTGTGTCATGCCCTTGCAGCAATGGGCCAGAGAATTTGCACCTCTACCATCCATCCAGATGATCTCAGTACCTTTGTTGCCTGCCATTTAATCCCTCTGAACAAATGTCCTGGTGTGAGACCCACTGGAATAGATGAAGTTCCAAGAAGAATAATCACTCTTCTATCTTGACATACAAGATGCTGCTGGTCCTCTCCAGGTATGCGCTGGCTAAGAAGGAGGATGTGAGGCAGTGGTCCATGCTATGTGTCAATTTTTTACAGGACCAGATGTACAAGGTGCCCTGCTGGTTGATGCCTCCAATGCCTTCAATACCATCAACAGACAAGCAGCATTACATAACATAAAGGCAATTTGTCCAACCCTTCACCAGATTCTAGTGAACACATACCAGACACCAATTAGGTGCATCATCTGTGGAGATGGGGAGATCACCTCCTCAGAGGGTACTACACAAGGTGATCCATTAACCATGGCCATGTATGCCCTAGCTGTAAAACCATTGATTGGAAAACTGAAATTTGATTCTACAAATGTGAAGAACATCTGGTATGCAGATGATGCTTCTGGTGCTGGCAATTGTGAAGATCTGAGAACATTCTGGAACACTGCAAGCCCATGGTGAGATATATGGATACCACCCAAATGCCAGCAAAACGCATCTCATGATAAAACCAGAACATGCTGAGAAGGCTAGGGAATTATTTGCTGGTACAGGCATCAACATCACCACAGAGGGAAAGGGACACCTTGGAGCTGCTGTCGGTTCTAGATCATTTACTGAAGAATACATCACAGCCAAAGTGTAAAGTGATCAGATGAGATCAAACAACTGGCTGATATGGCCAGAACTCAACCTCATGCAGCCTACTGTGCCTACATTCATCATGGTTTATCCAGTCGCTGGACCATTCTGTCACGCACCATTCCAGACATTGCAGATCTGCTACAACCACTGGAGGAAGCTGTTCAACAAAATTTGAGCCCTATCCTTACTGGTCGTCCATCCTGCTCAAGTATGGAGAGGGATCTATTGGCCCTCCCAGTCCGCATGGGCGGTATGGGATTGGTCAACCAGGTATCTTCATCTCAGCATGTCTTCAATGCATTTTTGCAATTAACATTACCTCTAGTTTCCACCATTGCAAGCCAAGATCAGAATCAAACAGTTGATATAGGCAGAGTTATGAAGATCAAGGCATCAATAAGACAGTCAAACCAGAAACATTGGCTGCAAAAATCCAGGTATGTTCATGACCAACTCTCCCCACAGCTGAAACATTTAGTTGATCTCGCTAAGGAAAAAGGTGCCTCTTCATGGTTCTCTGTACTTCCACTGAATGATCACGGTTTTTCCCTTCACAAGGGTGCATTTGGTGATGCAATATGCCTGCTTTATGGCTGAAAATTGCCAAATACTCCTACCAAGTGTAACTGTGGCTCTCCCTTTCCTACTGATCATGCCATGATTTGTGCAATGGGTGGATTCCTACAATACCACACGTGATATTACAGCTTCACTGCTTTCTGAAGTTTGCCATAATGCAGCCACTGAACCCTGACTTCAACCTCTCAGTGGTGAATCAATGACCTATCAAACAGTGATAACTACTGATGATACTCGTCTTGAAATTCGTGTAAGAGGTTTCTGATCTGCTGCCCAAGATGCATATTTTGACATAAGGGTTTTTCACCCCCATCCACCAAGTAACAGTTCAGGAATCATCCCAGCAACATATAGGAAACATGAGTACATTAAGAAACGGGCATATGGCCAACATGTAGGAGATGTTGAACATGGGTTTTTTTGTTCCTCTAGTATTTTCCACCACTGGGGGAATGGATCATGAAGCCACAGATTTGCTCACTTCCAAGCGACAGAAGTCATATTCCATTATTATCAGTTGGCTGAGATGCAAGCTATCCTTTGCTGCCAATAGGGCATCCATCATGTGCATCCGTGGCACAAGATCATCAAAGAATATGCTGTTAAGGAATGCAGATTCAGATATCACCTTAGCAACAACAGAAGGAGGCATCCCAAGTGATTAACATTATTCCTCCTTGACATTATTTCTCCCTTGAAAAGGATAGATTTAGGACTGAAATTTTCAACCATAAAACTGTATATATTAAATAAATTATTTAGGAAATATGTTATTGTTTAGTGCTCAGATATCATTGACATGTTCTGGAGCACTAACCTGGGGGCATGGCTAGCCTCTCTCAACTAGGTGTTGAGAGGGGGGGGGGGAGAGGCTGACTGACCAGATTAATTGAATACCCAACAATGGTTTGTTTTTCCTAAGCTTGTTTTTTGAAAATATTAAACCTGTCTATCAATGTAGTTGTTCATTATTTGTTTGTTTTTAGCCCAATTGGATGGAAATTGGATTAGGCTGAATTAACAAAATTGACTTGAAAATAAAATAAAGAGGACAGAATAGAAAGAAGAAAAAAAAGAGGACAGACTTATTTGTGGTTGGGAGTAGCCTGTTAAAAGGATAATTTTAGGACAATTTTTTTTCTTTTGAAACCAGAATTTTTTCCTGTCCTAATTTTAGTTTCCATTAGGACTTCTTTTTTTTTATTTTCTGGCTGTGGGAGAGGATAAATGGCAACCTTGGTTGAGTGAGGAGAATAAAAATCAAAATACCTTACCAGCACCTCTAACAACCAAGAAATATGTAATTGGAATTCCCTTAAATGCACATTCTTTATTTCCATTAATTAAATGGGGGAGGATAGATTAATCCACAACTCATTAATTATTCATGTGGGTGGTTTTCTGTTTTGTTGCTTGTATAGTTGCACAATATCTGTAGAAGCTGTCTTTCAAATATATGAAGCAATATGGATGATCCATTGTTGAGTTATGGTGGATTTAAGGAAGATTTGCTATGGAGGCTATGTTGATTTCTCAGAGTAGTAATGATTTCCTGTTAATATGGTTCTTCCATCTAGAAACACTTGGATCCTGGTGAAAATTTTAGGAAGTATACTTAATTATATATTGGTTTGTAGCTCTTTTTAAGTTTGAAAAAAAAAATAATAATAATAAAAAATTTTTTTTTTAAATACAAAAAAACTATTGATCATATAGTTATAACTACTGTTTTTACTACTTAGCTATAATAATAAATGAGGAGAGTTTTTAAAGTGTGTTACGGCTATTTGTCAGTGTGGTTGTGTGTATGGGGGGGGGGGGGTATTTGTGAATTTTGGGTTGTTTTTTTTTGTTTTTTTTTTTTGTTTTTTTTTTTGTTTTTTTTTATAGTTCCACACTTATACATGTCCTAACATATATATATTATGTCACACAATATGTACCCAAATGTGGAAATTTCAATAGAATGAAATTTAAAAAATGTGTTTATTTTTCAATAAAATTATTCATGTAAGCTTTTTTCATCATCTACCATTTTCACTTTGTTTTTGTACCTATTACCACTTGGACCAGAGTTCAAAGTTAATAAATAAAAACAATAGGCCCACCTTCATATATGCATTCAAAATATTTTGGTCATTATTTTTATTTTTATTTTTATTTTATATATTTAGTTACATGTGAATTACTACCTATTTCTTCTTGTTAATAGACACACTGCATGATTTTTTATACCCCCCCCCCCCCCCCCCCCTCCAGCCCAAACATGAGTACATAAATATGAAGGATATTACATCTTAAAAAAGGATATGGCATTTGGCAGAATAATTAAGAAAGATGGTAGCAAATTTTTTTTAGAATGGTACAATATCAAACACTGTACGAGAGTCAATGCACAAAATATATACTTGTTACACACAACCTAACACAGATAAAGTGCAGACATGTTACATACTTGATCATGTGAAATATCAGACATAGACACTGGTTATGTGGAACAGCTTCAGGTGGTGCTTGGCTATTTGTGGATTATGGACCAGACACACTGTTCCCCTTCTTCTTCCATGGCATAGCTTCAGTCAAGGGTGGGGGATGCACACACTGTAGGAGGTTGGTCCCCTTCACTAGTAACTCCATTCTAATGCAGGAAGAGTGTGTGGATACATCATTACTTCCACACAGATTTGCACTTAACACATGCACGCACGCACGCACGCACGCACACACACACACACACACACACACACACACACACACACACACACACACACACACATCCCACACACACACATCCCACACACACACATCCCACTATATATAGTTTGCAAGTGCCTGTATTTCCACAAGTAATTTTCACTGTCCATTTGGGGAACCACTCACTGGGAGTAGGAGTGCAGAGATTGAGTTTCATCTTGGGGAATGCTCTGTGAGAAAAGAAAAATAGAATTCAAATTGTTTTCAATAAAAAAAAAAAGCCTAAGGAACCATGGCTACTCTATTAAGGTACATGTCTCTCAAGCTTTTAGTTGGAGGTTTGTATTCTGGAGTAAGATATTTTTCCCTTTTATTTTTTCCTACTTCTCCCATCCTTTCATATCTTTTCCTCCCTTTTTTCACAAACCCCCCCCCCCCCCCCCGCCCCTATATATAGCTAATTTATTAAGCAAACCAAAAAGATTTGTTAGTGCAGGAGGTCGAAGACCAACAGAAAAACCGCCCATTGGGCAGGTTTTTCGCTAGTATAATATATATATACTAACAGGCATACCGGCATTGCCAGGGATATAATGACATGCCCACATGAAATGCCCACATGAAATGCCCACATGAAGAAGTGTGACTAAATGTGACCCAGTCTATGTCCATGCGTTTGGCCTAGTATCATTTCTAGCCTCACACACCCAGAGGAAGAGGTGGGGCCCAGCCCATGTCTCTCACTGAGTAATGATGAGTATGCATGCTAAGTTTTAGATGTCAGGTCCAACAGATGGCCCAAGTACCTATTTTTGTTGTTGAATTTTTAGCTTCATATGCCCACAAGAAAAGACGTGGCCAAGTGGCTCAAATATATATATTTTGGATTTAAAAATATCCTCTGTTTGCACGTATCTATTTACCCCAAAGGGCAGGTTTCATTTGTTATAGCGTTTGGTTTGAAAGTGGATACACACAAATATACATAAACACATACTTACAAACTATTTTTAGCCTGCTATGCTCAGAGAAAGAAGTGTAACCAGGTGGAACTCAATCCACATTGCCCACAGATTCATGATGTGTGTGCATCACAAGGTTTAGTCCCTAGGCCCAAGTGTTTATCTCAGTGCCATTTTTGGCATTTTAGCTTCATCTGCCCACAGAAACAGGTGTCATTAAAGCTGTACACACACCTTGTAGCCTAGAGTATACTTCATAGCCATTGCTGCTATGCAGTAGAATGACCCAGATAGAGCAGCATATAACACAGCCAAATCAGGACAGTTGGTATGGCCCTATAGGTACTATGATCTGATGTCTCCGCAGGGTAAAAGAGACCCATTGTGCCTGATGGTTTCCAATAAGCATCGTTTCCAATAAGCATCTTTGACAGGATACATATTGACAACAAATATTTGTTTCCCCTAGGAATAAATATTCGCAAATTTTTGTTCCTCAAACTAATAATTGTTCCCCCCCCCCCCCCCCCAATTATATTATGTTCCATTAGAAGGAATGAATTTTTTCCACCTGGAATAAATGAATATTGTCCTAAGGAGAAAATATTCAGTGTGCTCTGTGAGAAACCAAATATTATCTATCCATTTCCCTGAAGTATAGAGGGTGTCATGATTAGCCCCACAAATAGATTATGTTGATTTCACATAATTATCCCAGCAATGTATTGAGCATTCAAATAAAATTGTATTCCGTGGACACTTTTCAGCCAATTCTGGACATCAGTGTGACAGGCAATTGCATTTAAACTATGGCATCTGGTAAGGTGAAAATCAGAGCATATATGTAGTTTCGTATGGTGAGTGTTGTAAGAAAAATATTCCCCCCCCCCCCCGAAAGTGGCACTCCTGGTGGGAAAAAAAGGAATTTATGTTTGCCTAAAAAAACAACAATGGAGCAGTGAAGATGAAGGTCTCCCAAGCTGAAGAGAGGGTGTTCAATCCCAAACCTCGGCTCTTTCCCCCCCCCCCCCCTCACATTCTTTTTAATTTCGCATTTTCTTTTCTTCATATTTTATTTTCATTTTTTCCTTCTTCCTTCTTCTGTTCTTTTAATTCCTGATAAAAAGGGCACAGTGGGTTGATTATGACCATATCTGGCCACACTCTTCCGATTCCTACGTATGTGAGTATGCATGTAAATAACCAAGCAAAATGAGACTTGCTCTTCAGAATAGGCACATTCTAGGCAAAGTATAGTTTTCAATCCCAAAAATGTTGGGCCATATGGCCACACTTCTTCCTAGGGATATGTCAAGATAAAAATGCTAACAGCTGTCACTAAGTTATGCAGGCAACTCCCTTCTTGTATTACAGACCTAAAATGTTTGTGTGTGTGTGTGTGTGTGTGTGTGTGTGTGTGTGTGTGTGTGTGTGTGTGTGTGTGTGTGTGAGTGTGTGTGTGTGTGTGTGCCCAGCTCCTGTCAAACCACCACACCAAATGAAACCCACTTCAAGATGGTAGACACATACTACATCATGGATGATTTTTATGCCAAAAAATGTAGGTCACCTTGCCCCACCTCTTTCTGTGAGAATAAGAGTCTAAAATGTCAAAAATATTACTTATAGAATACCTAAAACATGGCATGCACACTTATAATGACTCTGGAAGTAACATGGCCACACCTCTTTCTTTGGGCATGCATTGTTACAAATACCAAATTGGTAATTAGTATTAGAAGCCCTTGGTCATAGTTTCGATCATAGTTTGCCACACCTCTTTCTTGAGGCACAGGTCTCCAGAGTGGAAACTTGTTATCTTACCTTGAACATGACTTTTCCCCCCCTCTTCGTTCCTCTTTTTTTCTTTTCCGAAAAAAGGGAAAGGAAAAAGATATGTATGAAAATCATATTGAATATTGATTAACATGGTACCAGAAATATTTTATGTTGCCACTCTGCTGGGGTTGGTCCCGTATTGTTGCTGTTGACAATCTTGTCTACGCACCACATTGTCACACCTCTTCCGGAGATTGCATGAAGCAAAAAAATTCCAAAAAAAAGAGTTACTGATGACAAATCCTTTGGCAAAGATACATAAAACTTGGCATGCACACACACTTAGATTCTGACTACATCCCACCTGGCCACACCTCTTCCTCTATATGTGTCAGGCTATAAATACCTGAAATGGTACTTGGGCCAAACCCTTGAACAGTGCATGTGTTTAGCACAGTATTCACAAGCAAGTTTGAAGCTGGACAAGAAACTGCAAACCTAACCTAAAATTGAGAGACACATCAGGGCAGCTCCAATACAAACTTTCCCTGTGCCTCATATCGACCTAGTGGGCCTGTTACCACTATCCCAGGATGGACATACCTACTCACAATGAATAGTAGACTGGTGTAGCAGATGGCCTGAAGCAATTCTGTTAAATTGCCAACCACAGAAACATGTGCAGGAGCTTTAGTGGATCATTGGATTGTACACTTTGGTTACCATTGGACATAATTTCAGAGAGGGGCCAACAGTTCAGGCCTGAATTAATTACTTGTGGTTGAATCTAACTGATAGTTTAGATAGGCTTGATTTGTATCCCTGTGGGCATTATTTGGTTATAGCTATAGCCAAGGACTTGTCTTGGCTATAGTTATAATTAAAATTCCTCAACTTATTTTTATTGACCATGCCATAGACAATGGTAGAGGCACCTGCATATTTCTCCTTCCCCATGTGGCCCTCCAGCCTGCTGATGATGGCAACAACATGGTGAGGAGTTAGTAATTTTAATTACACATTGGAATGAGGTATGCAAGTTCAGGTCTACCTCCTCAAGCACTCACCTGGTCCTTGTTTGGTGTGTCAACTTGTTGTCCACAGGAATGTCTCTCCTCAGTCACTGCACATTAAATAATTCACACACACATTTACACACTCTTGTTGGGATTAACATAGAGACACAGTATGTCTAGGTATGTGTGTGCAGTCTCTATATAGGCCCTAGGCTTGCCTCAAGGGCCCTACACTATAGTCAAGGTATCTGTGTTGCTATGGTTACTGTGTTTGGTGTGTTGATGCATCATAAGCTCTCTTCCATGCTCATGCATTCCTTAAAGATGGGTTTACAAGTCAGTGTGATGGTTTCTCAGCCATCTCTGGACAGTATCACCATGGCAACAAAAGATCCTCCAACTACACCACACTGTTTGACTGTGCACTGTATTTCCAGAGTTCATAGTCCCACACCACTTAAAACAGACATAATTTAGCATCTATAATACACCAAGTACTAAGACTTATCTATAACAATTCCTGACCTTATTTTTGATTGATAATGGCTTAAACCATGGCTTAACCACCCGTTCATGTCTTCCTTTCCCATGTGGCCTTGCAGCGTGATTCTGGTGGTGGATAACAACATGATGATGAGTCAGTAATTTTAATCATACATTGGAATGAGGTAAGCAGGTTGAGGGCTACCTCCTCAAGCACTCACCTGGTCCTTGTTTGGTGTGTGGACTGGTTGCCCGCAGGAATGTCCCTCCTCAGTCACTGCACATTAAATAATTCACACACACATTTACACACTCTTGTTGGGATTAACATAGAGACACAGTTTATCTAGGTATGTGTGCGCAGTCTCTATATAGTCTCTAGGCTTGCCTCAAGGGCCCTTCACTATAGTCAAGGTATCTGTGTTGCTATGGTTACTGTTTGGTGGGCAGATGCATCATAAGCTCTCTTCCATGCTCATGTATTCCTTAAAGGTGGGTCTGCAGGTCAGTGTGTGATGGTTCAGCTACCATCTCTGGACTGTATCACCATGACAACAGAAGACCCTCCAACTACACCACACAGTTTGCCTGCTCACTGTATTTCTAGAGTTTATAGTCCCACATCACTTACCCTGTAGTGAGCCATCCTCTGCTGCTGGTGTGGGCCCTGCTGGTGTAGCCACAGCTCCTGGTGCTCTGGTCTTCTTGTGTAGTGGACCAGCCACACTGACTCCTTCCTTCCCAGGTGCTTGCCCTCCACCCAAGGAGGAGTACTGGTTAGTACAGGCAGTGGGTGTGGTCAGTGGAGGAGGTGGCGTTGCAGCACATCATACTGGTCTTCCTAATGCATGGAATGGGTATGTGGGGGGGGGGGGGGGGAGCATAGCATCACATTCATTATAGATAATAGATACTGTGCTACACAAACATTGACACCTTCAGAGAGAAATAGTTCAAATTAATACACACTTTTAAAAAATAAATGTAACGATGTCTGAGTTTGGGGATCACACAGATTCAAAGTACACTCAGAGCTCAGATACACAATATGTAAATGCACAAATGGCAACAACAAAACAAACAAACACCAACAACAAAAAAAAACACCAACAACTTGGTACTCTAACTGTATGTGCTGTTGAATGAAGAAGTCTGTCCAGAACTAGAGGGTGGGAAAGATGTGATGGAGTAACTCTAAACATCTGGGTGGGGCATGTGTTGGGGAGGGGGACAACATGAACCTATATACTCATGTGAAAAGAAAATGCTCCAGGGTATGTTTGTGCAGGAATATTGGACAACTTTTAGCTGTAAACAATCTATTGGACCAATTAGCTATATATTATGAAGTAAGTTTTTCTTGCTGTAGAACTTCACAACTTGCTGAGATATATAAACGCTGAGTGACTTCAATAAGAATTAGTATCTGATAATACCACATTTGAAATTTTAAAGTTTCTAATGGGACTTATCATCCTATAATAAAGAATATTTTATGACTTAAAGCAGAGTATCATTTGACAGCACCTGAACTGAAATATTGCAATAGAAGCAATACTGTGAAAATCATAGAATGTTTGTCTTATACTTAAGCCTGTACTGAAATATTGCCAACCATTTCAAACTATGAAAAACTATTGAAAATCTTAGAATATTGTATGTAAGCATCTCAGTGGAAAATTTTATTCCATAAGGAAGTAGAGACCACAGAATTTAAACTTTTACCAAGACTGGGTTCTGAGATTGGGTCACATTGACTTTGGCTCAGCTAGATCATTAATTCATTATTGTAATCATCTGTTGCATGTTTTATTTTAATAAATAATCCTTTTGCCAGCTTCTAAACATTGTAGTTGACGTAATTTTTTATTTTTATTTTTTTTTTTAATTTATTTATTTATTTATTTTTTAACTAAACTTACAGCTCATCAAACTAAGGAGAGTTTCATGCTTTAATATGCTCTACCTTCAGTTTTAACTTTCCACATAAACAAAATGCCAAATTCTCCTTCAACATCAGTATTTGAGTCAGTGAGCACCATCCTCTTAAATCCTTAATGCAGGGGTACATGTTTGTGTAGGATTCATCAGGCTTGTTTTGATCAGATAATGCTCCCATAACTCATCCAATGGATCAATCTATGAAGCAGTTAACAAAGTGCATAGTCCAGTGCAAACAAGTGTCTCAAGTGCACAGGGTGTTTGATAGGGTGTTAGGACTCACTTCAATATGGAGTGGAATCTGATCTGCCCACTTATAACAGAATTACCCCTGGATCCCTGGTTTTCAGCTTATGTCCATCTCTCCCAAACATTTTGGAAATAAAATTTGTTCAGAGGCATCTGTGCAGAGGCATCCAGCTGCACATATTTATTGACAGCCAAAGCTTTATAGTTATACTTTGTAAGTCAGCTTTAAAAGCTTTTGTGCATGCTCAACAATGCAGATAAGCTGCAAGCTTTGCAACGAAGTCTGTCACCAATACTCCCTCCCAACCCCCTCTTGGTTTTAGTAGGATACTAGGATTGGTATTTTTCAGCGTCACCACCTGCTAATCCCCACTAATCAGGGACATTTTGACCTGTTTGCGGGTGTCAGGGAGATGGCTTCTAAATCTGTGAGTTTCACACAATCTTCCAGATGATCCAGGAGACTTGAGAGGTCTGGGAATACCAAAACTATACCTAAAATTTGGCATGTTTATTAATTGTATCATTTTTTTTTTTTTAATAATAAGTTTAGTGTTAATAATTTCTACATGTTACATAAAGCCATGTTTTTTACTGCAGGTAGCCGACTTAAAAACCGACCATAGGGCAGGTTATCTGCTAGTAATTATAAACATGATTAGTCACATCAGTTGTGTGGTTGCCGTTAGTGACAGTATTGCATACATTGTATTTTCTTTAACAGCGTGACAAGTATAAGGATAAGAAATGGGAAAAATAGCAAGAGAAAGTAAGTATTTACAAGAGAAGAATTGGCAGACTACTTAGTTACTATTGATAATATATCATCATATCTTCTTTTCAGGAAAGAGGCTTAAGGAGACCGGGAAAGAAGCAGAACTGGCACATTAGTTGCTACTGTTTATAGAAACATGAAGTATTCCATTGTTTGCTTCACTTTGTTGAAGTGTCATGTCTATTAGATGTCTGTCAGCATCCTCATCTTCATCATGTTCAATAATTATTTCACCTACCATAACATCTAGTCTGTCTTTGTTAAAATAGTCATTCTCAATGTCCACCATGTGCCTACAAAACTTCCTTTACATATTCAATAATGTCATGGTGTTCATATATAAATTGTTTACTGTCTTTGTTGTAGGATAACTCATAGTATGAAGAAGTTCCCACAGACAGAACCTGACTCCATTAAATATTCTCTCTGTCTTTTCCTTCTCAAAAACAAATGCACCTTCTTTCTCACTACTTCATTACTGAAAGAATCTGTATTGATTTTAACCCTTGAAGTGGTGTAACACCTATTAATAATAAACACTTTCCACCATTAGCTAAGAACTCAGTACGAATGTTTCTGAGACACCTTTGATATGCCAGTTGCTTCAATCCATCAATTAACTTCATTCTTTTGTTTATGTACCCATCTTTTTTTCTTTTTTTTTAAACAACAAACTCTCAATTTCTCCACAATTCATAGTTTCCCATTTATCTCCCAAGCTTTTTTCTAATTATATTTTTATGAATAATATTCAAATCCTTGAAGCTGCATTCATTTCCTTGACCCATTGATAAATTAATAACACAGTTATTTGTTTTATCATAAAAGAGGTTTGCTTTTATCATGTTGCAAGATTAAGCCACAGATTAAATATTTACATATTAGGAGCCCTGTAGTAAGGACCAGTAATTGAGTCATAGCAAAACCCAAGTTGCTTCTGCAACTTATTGTAACCCTAAAGGGTCACACTATGTGTTGACCTTGTTCTTCAAAGAATTATTTAAAAAAAAACACAGAAAAGTTGGGAGACTTAGTTAGCTATCTGGCATCATCTGTGTTTGGCTGGTTGGCAAGAAAGTCAAATACCTAATCCCCCCCCCCAAATTCAATTGCGGTTACTTTTAGCTGGTACTGATCGCCTAGTTTATAAACCTCTCACTTCTGGTGGCAAAGTGAACACGAATGGACACTAATGTTACTCTGAACAAAGAATGAGTTTAATGATCACTTACATCCTTAACTATTCTTCTGACAGCTTGGTCTTTTGATTCACCATGTTGTGCATGTGATTGCACCTGTGCAAACTTCTCCTGCATTGGAACAAAATATAACAATACCAATAATATTATGACACAAAAACAAGTTAACATTAAAATTGATGTGTAACACACACAGTATGTCAGTGTTGCTCATGGCAGCTCTACATGTCACCATGTTAGGTGTGTATACTTTTTATTTCATTACAACATGTTCCCACAATACAGAAGCGTTTGTGAAACAGAAAGATAAAAAAGAAAGCCCAAACATTTGGCCCAAGCATAAAAATCATAGGAAATTAAGATTTGTCCACACTGCACACTAAAACCAGTTTCATCCGTGTCTGGAACGGGTTCCATGAGTACACACCACACCCACCTTCAACCCAATGGGTTCCACCTGAAATTGTCAGAAGAGTAGGTGTGAAGAGGCTCAGATTTATTTAATATTCCTGTGGTTTCATCAATGATGTCGCTATTAGGAGTTCAGCTACTAATAAACAGCTTTCTCCCACGTCTTTTCTCCATTTGTGTGATGCCATTTCAGAGGGAATAAGACAGAACAAAGTAGTATACACGCAAACCATTTATCAGCCCAGCCAACTATTCAGCCCACCAGGTAATGTGGAGCGGGTTCAGCATTATTCCAGTGTAGACACAAGAAAACACTTGAAACTGGTGTTACAGAGAGATGTACAAGTCTGTTTGTTTGTTGTGTGGACAGGGCTTTAGTCATGCCTAATATTTTCATTATATATTTTTAATGATATTTTCCATTGAGCTGTGTGTGTGTGTGTGTGTGTGTGTGTGTGTGTGTGTGTGTGTGTGTGTGTGTGTGTGTGTGTGTGTGTGTGTGTGTGTGTGTGTGTGTGTGCGTGTGTGCGCGCGCGTGTATGCATGTACATATAGTAGGAAGTAAGTTATCCAAACATGTCAGTTAACTGAACACCACTTGAAACCACACCCACAACAATGAAAGGAGGTCAAAAGATAATAAAAATACAATAATTATTAAATGGGCACTAACATAACCAATTAACCAAACCAGGAATGTTGCAGAAGATTTTCTCCAAGGAGTTCAAGATTACGATTCATTAAGTAATGGAAGGACTTAGCAAGTGCAGGCCACCCACTACTACAACCTGAGATAATCAACAACCTACAGTATTATTAGGAATAAAGACAAGCTGCAGTCCTTCCAGAATACATTTCATTGATTAAATGTTTTTAAAACGGCTATACCTTACTAAAATTCTCAAGTTGTTTGTTTGCTGGTTTGTTATTTTTGTTTTGTTTATTTGTCTGTTCATTCGGTATCTCCTCCCAGATGATTGGCCTAATGGGCTCTAATTTTAAGGGATTGATAAAATCACCCTGGGGGGATGTTTATATGGAAGTTTGGTGAAGATCGGAGTATTTCCCTCCCAAAATTTCCTGGTTGGGGTCATAACTTCATGACTGTGTAAACCACCCCACTTATCACAAATTACAATAATATAAACACTCTAAATGAGATCTGTAAAACCATGCCCAAATCAATTATCTTTTTATCCATTTTCTTCCTTTTGAACCCTGTAGGTCCAAGCATGTGGTATGTGACAGGGAACAAACAAACCAACAAAAAAAATCTCAAATTATAGTAAGATATTTTATTGTTTTCATCCGTAGGATGGGTACTTCTTTAGTATTATATAATAGAGTTAATTTGAGCAACATAGGGATCACTTCAGTTATGTGAACCCCTCTGGTCCCAACTAGTTTGATATATAGAATTAGTGTCAACAGGGAAACAATTTCAGCATCCCAATATGGCCACACCCCTTTCTGTATTTTAAAAGAAAAGCCAAAAATGGTACTTCACCAGAAAAAAAATTGGAGCTACAGGCCTAAAACTTGGTATGCAGACACAACTTGACTCTGGGGGTAACATGTGGTGGGTCCAAGGGACCTAGCCACACCTCTTCCTCTTGGTATGTAAGAAAAAGTCCATAAATGGTACTTCTACAATACACTTAGACCTAGGTAGTGACAAGCACAAATAAACCCACATGTATTTGGCATCAGTGTCACCAAGGGAATGTTTCAAGAATGTCTATATGGCCATACCTCTTTCTGTGTTTGTGTCATGCCAAAAAAGCCAAAATATGGTACTTTGGCCAATAAACCCTTGGAACTACAAACCCTAAACTGGGTATGCATACACAACTTTACTCTGGGAGTAACATAGGCAGGGTCTCACCTGGCCACACCTCTCCCTCCGTGTGTGTCAGGATAAAATCAGTTTGTAGTATGTATGCACATTTGTGTGGGTATCCACTTTATCGCCAAAGCAACAACCACTCTTCAGGATAGACACATCCCACTGCAAGGATGGTCATCGTTTCTTAAGCAAAAACAGATTTTCAAAAATTTGGATCCCAGAATCCAAAAATTGGCAAAATGGGATTCCGTGAGATGAAAAATACCATAAATCACAAATTAATTTTTGTCACTTAATCAGATATATGCCAACTACATTTACTATTGTGGCATGCAGTAGACTAATTAAACCATCTATTCTACAAGCCAGCTGGTAATTCACTCACAAAATGCAAATCTACTTTTTATCCAACAAAATACAACCAAAAACTACTTAGTGATTATATTTTGATTAAACTCTGAGATTATTTACTGGCCTTTAAGCAGGCAAGGGAGACACTCGTGACTCTGGTGGCAGCAATACCACTGTCAGTTGTAAGGTGAGGGGTGCAGAATAAGCCACAGCTACTAACCCCCAACCACAACCCAACAAGGACTCAGAATAAATTAGCATGATTATTATGAACAACAAAGTTCATACTATACGGTAGCTAGCAAGCTAGTTAAGCTATACAGCTTAGCTAGCTAAGCCACATAACACCTAGCTTAGCTATATAGCTAACTAGCTATGCTTCATAGCTATACCCATTCCCAAACTTCTATAACCTTCTAGCAGAGGTCATGAGGTGTTCCAGCTTTAGGGAGAGACTGGGAGAGAAAAAAAAACAACTTTTAAAATTGAATACTCCATTAACTTTACTTAGGTTTACTCCAGCCCTTGGGGTATGCAGCTTTTCTCGCCTCAAACAAACTGTTAGTAATCAAACAAAGCTGCATGTCTATTAAATTAATAATTTTGTTATGTTGCCCTATCCATTGGAGGGAAGCCACCCTGTTTAAAGGAGGCTTCTCTCTGGAGAAAGATGGACTAGGCTTAAGCAGTGTTGCCAGAAGTAGTGATCCCAAAAAGTAGTGATTTTTGGAAACAAATTGGGAGGAAAAAAAGTCTGATTGGGAAATTGATAAAATCCTCAAAATGTAGTGAATTTTCAGCAGAAGTCAAGGATTCCAGATAAAGTTGGACCATAGTCAGCAGCCCATACAAAAGAAGAGACTGGAAGAGAATGCCTTCAAGCTCCTGAGGAAGGTATTCATAAGACTGCAGAAAGAATCAAGATCCTTACCAAGATTTGCCACTGTTCTTACAAACAACACCAGGAGAGAGAATATCTGCGTCCACCACACTTTCCATTCCAACTGTTCAGCATGGGTGTGCTGAAAATATTCTGTCTTCCTACCTTGAATGCAGAGAAGAGGTGAATGGGATGAGTATCCATTGAGTACCAAATATTATATTGTATATGGCTAATATTAAAGCTTTCATCAGAAAAAAACAATAATAGGTACGGATATATCTTGGCAATGTGGTTTGAATGCTAAATAAAATCCGTGTTAGTGTAGAAGTAGAGATTTTGTAGTGCTTTTTTCTGTAGCTGAAAACAGTAGTGATAAAAATTTTGAGCTGAATCCATCTGGTACCACTGTGTCCGGAGTCCTTCAATAAATTTCTGTGAATGAAGAGGCTTGCATTACATTTGATTTGGATACTCTCAACTCAGTGTGGCTATTCCTATTCACACTTCCTACTGTGGGTGTGTGAGGCTAAAAGTGCCAAAAATGGATCTCAGGGAAAAATCATTGATCTAGAGACCCAAAATATGGAATGCACACATACCATGGTACTAGCAGTGACATGGGCTGGGTCCCACCTGCCAAACCTCTTCCTCTTGGTGTGTCAGGATAACTATGCCAAGAAAATAATACTTGGACAAAGAATTGGATATACGCTAGGTCAAACTTGGCCACACCACCATACTAATTTAACCCACTCTTCAGGCTTGGCGCATCTTACACAGTGGATAGTTTGTAGCTCCAAAAATAATTGGGTCACCTGACCACATCTCTTCTTGTGGTTGTCAAGTCAAAAATGCCAAAAATGATTTGATCTATTTATGGTACTTATGGATGGTCAAATTCATGGACCAAGACACCTAGAAGCATGCAAACATAACTTGACCCTAGCAGGAAAATGTGCTGGGTCATACTGGGCCACACCTTCTTCTGTAGGCATGTTATTATATCCCGGGCAATGCTGGGTATGTCTGTTAGTACTCAATAATGATCAAGAATTTAATTTTCCACCAGATAGTGCAATGCAGGGAGAACATTGAAACAATTCCCTGAGATCCACTCACCATTTCTTCCTCAGTCATATTATTAGTGGCGGCTAAAGTTGCATGAGGATCTTTCGGCTCAACTACAAGAGGAGAAATAGAGACAATTAGACAATAATAACAGAGTGGCCAAGTGAACATTATAATTTTCAGAATACTTATGACCTATTTTCAGTAACATTTAAGCAATTTTAGTAATATTTTTGGCATGTATGAATTGACAGCCAAAGTGCACAACGTAATAATTACTAACACAATGACCGAAGAATGAGTTTTAATATTAAATATAAGTTGCTATATAGAAATTGCTCATATTAATATTTTGATCAAATTCATTGAACACAAGGTCAGTTGCTGAGTAAAATAACAAATACTTAATGTTCGCTTGACTTCTTTGAGATGTGCACAGTCTAGCTTTAGAGAGCAGACAATGAGGAAACATTATGTCATTACAACAGTGGTGTGTGCCATTAAAGTGACACCCAATGAGAGCAGAGAGTGTTTCTGTTGGAAGGGATGCATGAAAACCGGTTATTCATCTAACAAGACTGAACATTAGTTCACTCTCAGCATTCGATGCAGAATAGGCAGTAATTCTAAAGCTAGTGTCAAAAGGTTGCTATCTTGTACTTCCCTATTGGTGACTTCAAGTTGGTTATATCAATCCAATTTGAACAGCCTCATCCCCATACTTTTCAGAAACAAATTGACATTCACTATCTACAGAAAATTCATGGTATTCCAACTTGGTAGCCTCTCTGTTAAATGCTATTGGAAATGTGTCGCCAATTGTATCAAAGATTAATGTGAAATGGGCCGACAGTGTTCAGGGTCAAGAAAGGAAAGTACATGAAACACTAAAGAATTCAAATCAAACTTTTTACTTTGTTTTTTCACAAAACTTTTATAAAACTAGATGATACTTTTGTAAGAAATGGTTCACCTTGATTTTCAGAAATATTGATAAGCAAAGCTCTAATGTCCTTACGCATGAATAATTCTGTCTCTGGAAGTTGATAGGTTGTCAGAGTAAGAATTGATTTTAGTTAAATCATTAGGGTGAGAGCGAATAACATTGGAGTGAATTAAGACAAAAATACGATTTTTAAGAGACACTCACTTTCATGAAACAACTTGTGAATCTTGGAAGTAGATGATGCTTGGATGTAAGTGTTGAACTTGTCATAAACAGGTACAGCATTCAAATGCATTTTTGTTAATGGATTACTAGCGTCAATTGACTTTGCCTTTCCTGACTTGTGAGCATCAGTATGACAGCGAAAATAAGAACACAGAGCATCATCACATATCTCTGGCGTACACTTCATAGCTTGTCTCACAGAAAGCCACTTAGTTTCAGTGTGTTTTAGGATGGACTTGTATTCAATTCTATACAAGTTAGCAACTCTGAGAGAGAAATTATTCTTTTTAAATGAAGCTTTAAATGTTTAAGCTGGTCTTGTGCATGCAAGTCCACTGGTTAATATGTTGGCTACTCATACACAACTGAGGACAGCATTGGTCAGTTTGTCATACTTGTGGTTTACCACAATAAAATTAAATTAAGTACAGTATCTTATTTCCTTGGGCCTTCTCTTGTTTTTGTTTGTTGTTTTTAATTCACCAAAAAATTGTTTTAATTACTATTATTATTTTAGTTTTGTTGTTTTAAAGTTTTAATTACACTTTGGCATCCTGCTGCTACTAACTTGTGTCTGATCCTTTCCTGCTCTCAAGTATTGTGCTAATGGCTAAGTCTAATGGTAAAAAAAAAAAAAAAAAAAAAAAAAAAAAAAAAAAAAAAAAAAAAAAAATTTAATTATTTAGCATTAATATATAAATTCATCCTCCAATTTTATCCACTAATATTATCCACTAATTCCATGCACTTATTATTGGTTTCCTTCTGTAGTAATTAATCACTAACCACCAGGCTGTATTCTGTGCTGGCAACTTTATTTTAGGATTGTCATTAGACATTACATTTTGGTTGGCTTAAATTTACTACTAAATTGATTGGTAAGGGTTACTGTATGGAAAAACACAATTTTTGTTTGCTGTTATCCATTCTTGGACCCTCTACAAGTAAACTAAAAATGACAGGTGACTATAATATTAGTTGTTTTTTTTTGTTGAACTCAGTAAATTGATCATGTATTTAATAAACAACTACCAACTGATGAATGACTTCACTGTAACATAGTCAAAAGTATACCACAGGGAATTAATGCAGGTGTGTGTAGAAGGACATGCAGACACAGTAGAGACTCACAGTTACAGGTGATAAATGGTCTGGAATTGTGGATGTTTCTGAAATATTTAATTGTCTAAACCATCTAAGGATCTAAGGATTGAGGTTAATCCATTCCCACCCTTGAAAATTAGATATAATCTATTTTAGGGGGTGGGAGGAGTAACCATAAATTTTGATGTGGTTTTTTAAAATTTATTTATTATTATTTTTAGCTATTTGACACCAAAATTTTTTTTTTGTTTTTTTTGTGTTCATTATCATTTTTCTCTCTTTTTTTGCCTTCTGTTGTTGTTTTTTTTTTGCATCTTTTAGGGGGGAGGGTGGTGGGGGTGGTTCTGGAAGAATTGATAGCAATATGAATTATTTATCTCTCAAATCTGAAATCGTTTGGACAAGCCATTTCCGATTATTTTGTCCACTCTCCAAACTGAGGAAAAAGGACAAATCTTAACCTGATATTTCTAGAATTTGAGTGTTGGTTTGTATGAAATATATTAATTTATCACATGAACAATCACAAGAGATCAGAAAATGGGTAAACCTGCTGTTAGGAGTCAAACACACAGCCAGCAAATTTGAATGATGAAAAAATCAACTTGACCACTTCAAAACTGGTGGCTACAGCCCTGCAACAGCTACATGGAATCACCTCTTACATTCGATTCATGACAGAACAAATTGAATGGAGATAATGCAAGAGATTCAAGAAATAGTTTTTTAAAGATTGGATCTAAAGTATCACAAATAATGGCTTTAGTCATCATATGTCTGCAAAAGAAATCAGCTGCTATTCTAGAATCAGGAAACATGGTAGAAAAGAGACTAGGTAAATGAGCAGCAGCTAGGAATTGAAGAGCATGCATAGCTATGAACTGTTCCATCATAACTTCAGCAGAGATCACTCTCAAACTGTGGGTTAATGATTTAGTTGATGAAAACTGAGTTAAAGCCATACTGCTTTGAGATTCTGTGAATCTTTGCTGATGTCCTATTCCAACACAATGATGTTACACATCATTGAAGCCACCATGGGAGACACCGATATTAGCTGAACATAACTTAGAGTAGGAAAACTGCTTTCCTTTGTTTGTACTAGCTGAAATGTACTTGGACATACTCCATGCACTCTTCAACTTTCCCCCAGCATGTCCTTTTCTTTTCTTTATAGCTGGAGGGCCACTCTGAAACACATCTTCAACTCCTGAGGAACTAGGACTAGCTTAACTGCTACCAGTATTCGCAATCATCTCACTGTATCAGATTCTCAATTTTCCAGTCCAAACATAAAACAGGAGCAGTGTTCCTAGATCTCACTGCAGCCTATGACACTGTGTGGCTTGGAGGCTTAGCATACAAGCTGCTTGAAACAGTCCCTGATAAACACATGGTTCGTTTTATTATGGAGCTAATTTCCAACAGAAGTTTCATCATACGTATGAGCGACGGGCAACAAAGCCGCTTAAGACGCTTGAGGAATGGTGTCCCACAAGGCTCCGTGTTAGCACCTATGCTTTTTAACATCTACCTCTATGACATACCACCTACCAACGCAGCAAAATACGCATATGCAGATGACATTGCGATAAGATCATCCAGCAAAAAGTGGGAAGTTGTGGAAAGCAATCTAAACCAGGATGTTGCTACACTGGCCACCTACCTTAATAACTGGAGGCTCGTCCTCAGCCAAGCAAAATCTGTCGCATACTCTTTCCATTTAAGCAACAAGAAAGCTTCCCGCAAACTAAACATTAAGCTGAATGGAAACAGTCTTCCGTTTGAACTCAGTCACACCTACCTGGGAGTCAAACTGAACCGCTCTGTCACCTTCAGAAAACACCTAGAAGGACTCAGAGGGAAAGTGTCATCACGCTCTGCACTTTTCAGGTGCTTAGCCGGCACCACCTGGGGGTGCAAGTACCAAAGTACTATGCACCACAGCTCTGGCATCAGTGTATGCACCAGCTGAGCACTGTGCTGCCTCATGATGCCCAAGTGCACATATGCGACTCGTTGATGTGCCTATAAACAACTGCCTCCGAACTAGCACAGGCTGCTTGCGTGCAACACCCGTAGACCAGCTCCCAATTGTTGCAGGTATCCAGCCAAGCTCCATTCGTCGCGAGGGGACAACACTATCGCTATGTCGCCGTGCATTTGCCTCGACTGATCACCCCCTACACACTATTATAACAAGTGAGGAAGAGGAGCCGCAGCGGTTAAGATCCCGCAGACCTTTCAGGTCTGCATACGAGGAGTTGTAGAGTCCATTGGTGAAGGAGAGACACGGCAATCATGGATGCAAAAGAAGTGGGAGGACACATGGGTAGCCAAAAAAATGCCACTTCATAATTTTGTTTCATCTCCGTCGGACAACCCCCCACCCCCCCCCCCCCCCACCCCCCGTGTGAAGCTGAAAAGAATGGAAGCGGTTCGCCTGAATCATCTACTTACGGGGATAGGTAGCATTGCACACTGCATGCACCAATGGGGGCTGGCAACATCTCCTCTGTGTGAGTGTGGGCATGTGCAAACTGCAGACCACATCCTGGACCACTGCCCCATTTTCACACCACCAAACAGCCGCTGTGGACTACGGGAATTAGATCTTATCAGTAGATCATGGCTGGCAAATGGCTGCCCGGATGTATAGTACAATATGAGAGAAGAAGAAGATTCTCAACAAGTCTCATGTAGCCAGACCCTCTACCATAGTGTATGCTGGATAATGGAAAATATGGAACTCCAGCATAGCATTTGGTAAAGGGTATGACTACAGAAAGCTTATTCTTAACCTCTCTTTTTTTCCCCAAGTATAAAAATAGAATGAATGGAAATTTATCCATAAAGTAGTGGGCAAATAAAATCACCGGACACAAAGGGAAAACCCAATTAATTGGTAATCAGTCTTCTGGCACCTCCCCCACCCGGGAAGAGAAAAGGGCACTTAAATCAGCCAATTTGGGATACAAATATGGAAAAAAATTGTGCACTTGGCTGCTCTGCTATAACTCCAGTGAAAAATGGTGTTCCAGTCCCCTGTGGTGGATATTTATCACATACTTAAGTAATCTTAAGTAGATGTAGCAAGACATGACATGAACAAGTGAAGGACACTTACCAGTGGTTACAGACTTACCTATTCCTAATACAGCAAGGGGAACTACGACCATTGGCAGGAGAGTGAAGGGAGACAAGATCAAAGCTGCGATAAGGAGTCCATCCACAGTTGACCTCCACACCATATCACAAGTGTCTGCAACAACCACCGAAACATGATGATGCAGTTAATTATTGTTAAAAAATAATTTTGGGAGCCACTTTACTCACTATTCTCTATACTTGAAATGATCAATGCCACAATCCAAAGAGTGAGTGATAGGAATGCCAGTATAATACCAGCACCCACTGCTAGGATAAGAAGCCATCGTGATAGTCCATGGGCAGGAAGATGTCCTGGAAGAGACAAAAATATTAGAGACAAGTGGACGTAACCCCACACTGTGTGTATAATCATGTACAGAATTATCAGCTATTACTTGACCACAATCAGTTCTCTGCTACAGCATTCCAATTTTTTTATCCCCTCGTTTATCACAACACCAAAATGTGCCAAAAGTGGTTATTTCCTTATATGGTAATGAAACACTAAATATGTCATCTTTAAGTTCAGGCAAATTTAACACGTATACCAAGATCGGTATAAATGCATATCTTCATTTAAAATAATTTACATGAAAAGCAAAACAATTTCCTTTTTTCATTTTTTATTTTCAGAAATAAAGAAGTGGGTAACCATACTTACCATTTTTTTGTATTTTTATTGGCTGAAGTTTGTCGACTGCTTGATGCGGAATAATTCTTGTTGTTCAACACCAAAGAGTAGATGAAGGAGAAGGCAATGCTTGCTGCCAGAATAAGTACCACCACCACAGTGATAGCAAAGCTAGCCGAGGTCCATCTGGGGCCAACTGCATGGAAGAGGTAAAGTATGACGGTAATTTAAAAAATTGTCACATATACAGATATGGTCCATGCATGTGGGACATATTTATTGTATTGAACTATTGAACTCTGTTCATGTACCACTTCAATTCATGAGCCAGCTAAACAAATGCAGGAGTTCACAAATTTTCATAGCAACAGTATTATGAGTTATAGTCTAGCAAACGAACCACTGTGATTAGGTTTCAATCAACATTAACTTCAACCTCACACCAGTAACCATTTGGGGCACACTGGCAAATAAGAAGCTACAATACGTACACATTTGCCTGCAACACAGAATTACTACAGTTGATAGTGGATGTGTATTTGCAAGAGGTCACTGGAGAAGTTACCAATCTAACAAAAAAAAACTTTAAATTGGCAGTTTACGTGTAATTATAAATTAGATGACAGTTTAGTGATCAAAATTAAGATCACTAGTTTGCTAGAAGGAAGCTTACCTCCATAAATTTGTGATAGTTTAGTATCCAGTACATCATAACAATGTAATCATCTTGGACAAAGGAATAGCTCAACTTGCCATGCAATATCTAATGTTATGTCAATTAGATAGGCTTCTAATAATATGCTGTAATAATAAATACATGCATAATTTGTTGTGTGTGTGTGTGTGCATTTTTGTGTGTGCGCGTGCATTGTGTGTGTGTGTGTGCATTTGTGTGTGTGTGTGTGCACGTGTGTGTGCATGCATTTGTGTGTGTATGTGTGTGAGTGTGTGTGTATGTGTGGAGAGTAATAAAAAGCAAACAGCTCAGAGTAAGTTGCATCAACACACAGCATTGCCCACTAATGCACTCACACTGGTCAGTGGTGAAGTTGCCCTGAAACTGGTAGGTGGAGTTGCCAGTCAAGTTGATGTGGTAGTAGTAGTCAGTGTTGGGCCGCAGGAGAGGCAACATGAAGTTGGAGTTGACAGGACCATGGAAGATGGTGTCCAGAGTTTGGTTGGAGGATCCAGGCCATACTGGATGGAACACACACCCTCACCCATGGGGAAGGAACAGAGGACAGTTGTGAGGCATCTGTCAGAGGTCGCAGAGTGGCTGAGTCCTGTGAACCCATCTGATGGGGGGCAGAAGAAAGCATATTTGAAAAACATAGAGACAAAGAAATGGTGAGAAGACAGTGAGTTGTGCAGCAGTCTAAGAGAGTTGGGAACTCTACCCATCTGCAATGGAGTGACAATATTAGCAAAATGATGAAGTTCAGAATTTCTTACGTGAAAAGCAATATTTAATTTAGTTGTTCTAAAGAATGTTAGGCACACTTTAGTTCACATTTGTATAATAATTACACACCAAATAGAAAATGCTTATCCTTTTTTTTCTCTCTCTCTTTGCAGTGAATGTGAAATCTAATAAACAACTTCTGGACATCGCTACATGATAGTAGGGAATTAGTAGGAACTTAGGAATATATTACCTAATTAATCGACTGTTGTAATTGTGCAATAAGATGGTTCACATGCCAATCTAATTCCTGATTGTTCTTTTGATTGCTTGGTTGTATGCAGAGTATATACAGCAGTCCTCTGAAACATTTTGGTCTAGCAGTAATAATAAATAGAGCTACTACATATTGCTACATACAGTGCTAGGACAATGTTGAGGGCACATGTATTCTGATCACGTGTAGCATGGAATATTTGCTTGCATAAAGTGTACACAAAACCATTCTGAGTGAGTGGGTAGAGTGGTCATGGCCCATAGTATAGGTGAAGTAGTGTGTGCCCAGGTCTATAAGTCATAATAACCTCTGAGGTAATCTGTGCAAATGTAATAATACATAGAGATGGAAGGACCTCTCATTGTTTTGTTTCTGGACGTATATCAAACAACATCAATTATTCTCGTGTTAAAATAAAAAAATTGATCTGTTTTTTTTAACTTACCTATTGATGCTGACAGATAAATACTCGCAGAAGATTCTCCAAAGTCATTCGTTGCTCTAATTCTGACTCTGTAGAATTGATCCATGGATGAAGGAGTAAGAAAAGTTGAGCAGACAGTTCCATTACCACATGTCTCCATTATCTGGTCCTCCACTTCTCCCCCACTATTCTCCAGTGTCACTATTTAATTGACCTGTGCACACTCTGACTGCTGTGACCAGCATGGTAGATAAATAAATAAATGAACAAACTAATCAACAAACAAACAAACAAACAAACAAACAAACAAACAAACAAACAAAAAAACAAACAAACAAACAAACAAACAAACAAACAAACAAACAAACAAACAAACAAACAAACAAACAAACAAACAAACAAACAAACAAACAAACAAACAAACAAACAAACAAACAAACCAAAAAATGAACGAACAAACAAACAAATTAATCAATTAATTAAATTTTAATTGATTGATTGATCAATCAATCAATCAATCAATCAATCAATCAATCAATCAATCAATCAATCAGTCAGTCAATCAATCAATCAATCAATCAATAAAAAAATTTATAAGTAAACAATCGAACAAAACCTAACAAACAAAAACAAACAAACAAACAAATATATATGTATAAATAAATGAAATAAAGAAATAATCAATTAATAAATAAAAGTAATATAATAATAATAATAATAATAATAATAATAATAATAATAATAATAATAATAATAATAATAACCAGAAGGCATACAACAATGGAATCACACAAACTGTTTGATACATTACATTCATACCTGTGCTGTTGTACAGGGTTTATGTGATTTACAGTTTTGTTGACCTCAGTTAGGCTATTTTGGAGTGATTGCATGTTTTACATAGTGTGGTTTGTAGGGCAAGTGTACCACTCAAATAATGATAATAACTAGTTTGTAAAGTGTATTTCAGTTACAATTACAATGCAAGTGCACTCTCTGATATAGAAGTCACTTTCCTGATCCCAGGAATGTCCCAACAACACTAAAGCTTGGCTCACAGTGGCACAGCATTGACACAAAAATGTACAGTGCTGCTTCCTGCTGTCATGCATACACCACTGCACCGCTCAGGTGTTCACAGTGCACTCATAATTAACAATACTTTCCTGAAGTTTTCATGCCTATTTATTGACTCCACCAAAACAAATGAAGAAGTGACCAATACTTGGGACTATGGACCCAGCATAAGATTAGAACTCGAGCCTATTCTTGCACTGAGGATGCAGTACTTAAAATACAGACACAGTGCAGTGTGTACGGACAATATTTTGCATTCACAATACACATCATGTGCAATATGTGCTGCTAGTGCATGTGGGTACTCACTGTGAACCCACCTCTACACTAGGAACAGTATAAGATGGAGCTAAGACTCCATTAATTATTCAGATCACTAATAGGTGTTTTGTAATTGTATTGTTATGTTGGATTACAATGATCAGTGTTTGTTATTGTATTGTGTTTGTATAAACAGTCATTCTTAAGTATTGTACACCATTGCCTAACACTGTCACAATCAATACTAACTGGACTGAAGACTGGCAGACTATTTATAGGAGCCAGTTCTGAAGCACAAGTACATTTGACTTAGCACAGTAGTCCAGCAATCAGCATGCAGTTTGAAACAAAAGTCTTTTTACATCAAATTCAAATGCGTTATTTTGACAACTAGGTATTGAGTAAAATATCTGGGGAAGATTATATAAAGGAAAGGTTTCTAAATAAACAGTGGGCTAACTTGAAGAGGATGACAGAAATATTTGTAGCCAGATTTTGTAAACCACTCATTCAAAATGGCACAAGTTGGTTCTACCAGGGCTTCCCATATTCCCACCCACATCAACCAAACTTCCCTCCTACCTCAGCCAAACCCCTCTATTCCTAGAAGTCCACAGCTTACATGCCATGGAATAAGACCACACTGAACACAGAACCACTTGCCTGCACTCTCCACTGCACCTCTAGTCGACTCAAGAGCAAGTTGTTGCCATTGTAAGTTGGTTCAACAACAACATCAGTTGGTGCCTCTGGCACTGCAAGCAAAGAATACCGAGTGTATATAATTCACCTGAAATAGACATAAATTGCACAAATTCTGGAGTAATATTTGATTTGGCCTTGAACGACAACATTGGAAGTGGTGCCACTTTTGAGATGGAGCCTAATTAAACTTTAGTGTAATTTTTAAACATGTCTTAACATATACAAACCTTAGTATAAATTCTAATCAAGCAATTTGTTCCCACAATTAATAAATATTGATATAAAAGCCCATTAAGAATTGTTAACTCAATCTCTTCAAGCTAGCATTCTCAATTTCAAGGTCAGCACGGTTCATGCTTGCCGAATTTTTCTCTGATAAAGTTTATTATGTGGCGTATATGAATATTTCAATGTTAAAAATTACCATTATTGATAAAATGCAAGGGAAGGTGGGGTACTTATATTTTGCTTTTATGGTATGTATATGTATATGCTCTGCTAACGGCTCTCAAAAATAATTGAACTAAACCACGTTAGGATCACCAATGAAGCACATTACTTGTTGCAGCTTTTCTTTGACAAAACTCAGAGTGAATGAAAACAAAGTTAAGCATCAAAATTACAATAGTGTCATTATCTTCTGCCCTATTTCCACTAAGCTGAACAGATTAGAATGACAAATAGTGGAACACTACAAGAAAAACAAGAAGGGGGAGGAGAGGATGGGGAGGAACTGAATGGGTGTAGGTGCAGCTAAAGAGGAGGGTGGGAGTTAAAGGAGTGAGGGAGACCCTAAATTGGAGGAACTAAAGGACAGGAGTGAGAAAGAGGGGAAAATATGCCCAAATATCTACACCTGCCTTATACTGATGAGGGAGGGAAGGGCTCAGCACTAGAGTAAAAAGTGGGGGAGGGGGGGGGGGGGGGGGGGGGGGAACCTGTAAAGGAGCTTCAGTTTGTTTGGTCTCATTTTTTACTCCTTCCATTTTTTTCTCTCTTTTCAGTGAAAAAAAAAAAAAAAAAAAAAAAAAAAGAGACAAAATAGGACCAAAAAAAGAGGACAGACTTATTTTTGGTTGAGAGTAGCCTGCTAAAAGGGCAATTTTAGGACAATTCTTTTGCTTTGAATTTTTTTCCTTTCCTAATTTTATTTTCTATTAGGACTGTTTTTGAGTTTTCTGGCTGTGAAATAGGATAAATGGCAACCCTGGTTGAGTGAGGAAAATAAAAATCAAAATAATTTACCAGCACTTTTAAGACTGTTCTATGAGTAACAACCAAGAAAAATGTAACTGGAATTCCCTTAAATGCACATTCATTATTTTCATTTATTAAATAGGGAAGGGAGGGAAAAAGGAGGAATCCACAACTCATTAATTATTCATGAGGTGTGCTTTTCTGTTTTGTTGTTGGCATAGTTGCACAATATCTGTAGAAGCTGTATTTCAAATATGAAGCAATATGAATGATCCATTGTTGAGTTATGGTGGATTTGAGGAAGATGTGCTATGGAGGCCATGCTGATTTCTCAGTGTAAGAATGATTTCCTGTTAATATGGATATTCCATCTAGAAACACTTGGATCCTGGTGAAAATTTTAGGAAATTTACTTAATTATATATCAGTTTGTAGCTCTTTTTAAGTTTAAAAAAAAAAAAAAAAAAAAAAAAAAAAAAAAAAAAAAAAGCTATTGATCCTTAGTGAAAATTACTGTTTTTACTACTTAGCTATAATAATAAATGAGGAGGGTTTTTAAAGTGTGTTGTGGCTATCTGTCATTAAGGGACCCTTAGGTGGTAAAGGGTACTCCTTTAGCTAAGTGGGGTCCACACGGCTTTATAGTAGTTGTGGTCAGTGTGGTTGTGGGGTTAGTGGTGAATTTTGGGGTAATTATTATTATTATTTTTTTTAATTACACACTTATACATGTCCTAACAGTAGATTATGTCACACTATGTGTCCCCAAATGTGGAAATTTCAATAGAAATAAATAACAAAATGTGTTTGTTTTCAATAAAATTATTCATGTTAAGCTTTTTTCATCATCTACCATTTTCACTTTGTTCTTGTACTTATCACCACTTGGACCAGAGTTCAGTGTTAATAAATAAAATCAAATCTTTATATGCATGCAAATTATTTTGATCCTTTTTATTTTATTTTATTTTATTTTTTTAATGTACTTAGTTACATGTGGATTACTACCTATTTCTTCTTGTTAATAGACACACTGCCCGATTTCTTATCTAACCTCCCCCCCCCTTCCCCTCCAGTCCAAACAGCTCCTATATTATAAAAGGGGATGTCTGTATGTCTGTACCATCATTCTGGCCAAACTTGTGGATTGATTTCTCTGAAACTTGGCATGATGATAGGCTTTGACCCAACTTAAAACATGGGCTAAAAATTTAGGAAAATGGTTACCATGGTAATGAGAAAAAGCCAAAAATGGTGTTTTTGCCAGAAAAACTCTAGGACTAACAGATCTAACACTTGATATGCATATGTAACTTCAATTTGGGATTAACCTGGGCTGGGTCCCACTTGGCCACACCTTTTCCTTTCCCTGTGTAAGGCAAAAAAAAATGCTAAAAATGGTATTTCAGCAGTTAGACCCATGAACCCATATATATTTGGAATCAATATAATCTGTGGAACATTTTAAGTACATGTATAAGACCACACCCATTACTGTTTTATGTCAGGCTAAAAAGAAGCCATAAAATGGTACTTTGACTGGACAAACCCTTGGAGGAACAAGACTTAATATATGGTATGCATAAACAACTTGACGTTTGGAGTGGCATGGGTGGAATCCCTCCTGGCTACACCTCTTTCCATTGGTGTGTGAAGCGAAAAAGTGCCAAAAAAAGATATTCTGAATAATGCTTGGACCGAAAGAGTTATATCTACGAACACACTTTAATATACATTTTGGTTCGCGAGTATGTGTATAGGTATCACGGCTAAACACTGGGACTAAAAAGTCTGAAATTCGGCATGTATTCTCCAAGAACCCGGGTGAGCATTATTAAACACATGTGGGCATGGTAATGGGTGTGGTTTTGTCATAGCCACACACACACTCATTTATGGACTAATCAGGTTGAAATTGGGCATATGGAGTCAAGTATCCCGATGAGCATTATTAACTATGATTAGGTGTGGCAATGTGTGTGGTTTAGTATTAGCCACACCCACAGGATAGAGTTATGGTTGCCAAAAGCTAATTAAAGGGCCAACCATGTCGAAGTTTGAGTGACTTCTATAATGTTTCATGTTGAAATTGGCCTGGCAACGCCGGGTATATGCTGCTAGTGAGTACATAAAAATGAGGGATAAAATAATCAAGAAAGATGTAGCAAAAATTTTTTAGAATGGTGCAATATCAAACACTGTATGAGAGTCAATGCATAAAATATATACTTGTTACACACAACCTAACACAGATAAAGTGCAGACATGTTACATATTTGATCATGTGATATATCAGACATAGATATTGGTTATGTGGAACAGCTTCAGGTGGTGCTTGGCTATTTGTGGATTATGGACCAGACACACTGTTCCCCTTCTTCTTCCATGGTGTAGCTTCAGTCAAGGGTGGGGGATGCACACACTGTAGGAGGTTGGTCCCCTTCACTAGTAACTCCATTCTAAGCAGGAAGAGTGTGTGGATTCATCATTACTTCCACACAGATTTACACTTAACATACACACACAAACACAGATACACACAACATCCCACTATATATAGTTTGCATGTCTGTCTGTCCGTAGTAATTTTCACAGTCTATTTGGGGAACCACTCACTGGGAGTAGGAGTGCAGAGATTGAGTTTCATCTTGGGGAATGCTCTGTGAGAAAACGAATATAGAATTCAAATTGTTCCTAATACAAAAAAGCCTAAGGAACCATGGCTACTCTATAAAGGTACATGTCTCTCAAGCTTTTAGTTGGAGGTTTGTATTCTGGATTAAGATTTTTTTTCCTTTTATTTTTTTCTATTTCTCCTATCCTTTCATATCTTTTCCTCCCTTTTTTCACAATTCCCCCCTATATATAGCCAATACATTAAACAAACCGAAAGGTTTGTTAGTGCAGGAGGTCGAAGGCCAACTGAAAAACCGCCCATTGGGCAGGTCTTTCGCTAGTATAATATATATATATATACTAACAGGCATATCCGGCGTTGCCAGGGATATAATGACATGCCCACATGAAGAAGTGTGGTCAAATGTGACCTAGTCTATGTCCTAGCATTTGGCCTAGTATCATTTCTAGCCTCACACACCCATCATAATGTGACATGGGCTGGGTCCCACCTGGCTACATCTCTTTCTCTGGTAGTATCAGGCTAATCATGGTTTATTTGTATGTATGTAGGTAGGTAGATAGGTAGCAAGGTGATTAACATGGTACCAGAAATATTTTATGTCGCCACTCTGCTGGGGTTGGTCCCGTATTGTTGCTGTTGACAATCTTGTCTACGCACCACATTGTCACACCTCTTCCGGAGATTGCATGAAGCAAAAAAATTCCAAAAAAAAGAGTTACTGATGACAAATCCTTTGGCAAAGATACATAAAACTTGGCATGCACACACACTTAGATTCTGACTACATCCCACCTGGCCACACCTCTTCCTCTATACATGTCAGGCTATAAACACCTGAAATGGCACTTAGGCCAAACCCTTGAACACTTATTATAAAGGGGAGGGGGGGGGGGGGAACAAATGTTTGTTGGCAGGAATGAATATTTGTTATCTGGGGAAACAAAAATTCCTTAACACATGTCTCACATCCCTCCGTCCAAACTATCCAAAGCAAAGTGCATGTGTTTAGCACAGTATTTATAAGCAAGTTTGAAGCTGGACAAGGAACTGCAAACCTAAGCCAAAATTGAGAGACACATCAGGGCAGCTCCAATACAAACTTTCCCTGTGCCTCATATCGACCTAGTGGGCCTGTTACCACTACTCCAGGGGAGACATATCTACTCACAATAGTTGACTGGTATAGCAGATGGCCTGAAGCAATTCTGTTAAATTGCCAACCACAGAAACATGTGCAGGAGCTTTAGTGGGTCAACGGATTGTACACTTTGGTTATTATTGGACATGATTTCAGAGAGGGGCCAATAGTTCATGCCTGAATTAATTACTTGTGGTTGAATCTAACCGATAGTTTAGATAGGCTTGATTTGTATCCCTGTGGGTACTGTTTGGTCATAGCTATAGCCAAGGATTTGTCTTGGCTATAGTTACAAAATATTATCAAAACTAATATAATTTAGCACCTATAATACACCAAGTACTAAGACTTGTCTATAACAATTCCTCACCTTATTTTTTATTGGCCAAGGCTTAGACCATGGTATAGGCACCTGCTTATGTCCCCCTTCCCCATGTGGCCTTCCAGCCTGATTCTGATGGTGGCAACAACATGGTGAGGAGTCAGTAATTTTAATTACGCATTGGAATGAGGTATGCAGGTTGAGGGCTACCTCCTCAAGCACTCACCTGGTCCTTGTTTGGTGTGTCAACTTGTTGCCCACAGGAATGTCCTTCCTCAGTCCCTGCACATTAAAAAATTCACACACACATTTACACACTCTTCTGATTAACACAGGACACAGTATGTCTAGGTATGTGTGTGCAGTCTCTATATAGTCTCTAGGCTTGCCTCAATGACTCTTCACTATAGTCAAGGTATCTGTGTTGCTATGGTTACTGTGTTTGGTGGATAGATGCATCATAAGCTCTCTTTGATGCTCATACATTCCTTAAAGATGGGTGTGCAGGTCAGTATGTGATGGTTTCTTAGCCATCTCTGGATTGCATCATCATGACAACACAAGACCTTCCAACTACACCACACAGTTTGACTGAGCACTGTATTTCTAGAGTTCATAGCCCCACACCACTTGGCCATATTCTAGAGTTCATAATCCCACACCACTTGGCCATATTCCAGAGTTCATAGTCCTACACAACTTGGCCATATTCCAGAGTTTATAGTCCCACACCACTTGGCCACATTCCAGAGTTCATAGTCCCACACCACTTGGCCATATTCTAGAGTTCATAGTCCCACACCACTAGGCCATATTCTAGAGTTCATAGTCCCACACCACTAGGCCATATTCTAGAGTTCATAGCCCCACACCACTTGGCCATATTCTAGAGTTCATAGTCCCACACCACTTGGCCACATTCCAGAGTTCATAGTCCCACACCACTTGGCCATATTCTAGAATTCATAGTCCCACACCACTTGGCCATATTCTAGAGTTCATAGTCCCACACCACTTGGCCATATTCTAGAGTTCATAGTCCCACACCACTTGGCCATATATTTTAGAGTTCATAGTCCCACACCACTTACCCTGTAGTGAGCCATCCTCTGCTGCTGGTGTGGTCCCTGCTGGTGTGGCCATAGCTCCTGGTGCTGTGGTGTTCTTGTGTAGTGGACCAGCCACACTGCCTCCTTCCTTCCTAGGTGCTTGATCTCCACCCAAGGAGGAGTACTGGTTGGTACAGGCAGTGGGTGTGGGGGGGGGAGGGGCATAGCATCACATTCACTATAGATAATAGATAGTGTGCTACACAAACATTGACACCTTCAGAGAGAAATTCTTCAATAAGTTAATACATACAACTATAATGCCCAGAGTTTGGGGATAATACAGATACATAACTATACACTCAGACTTAGATAAACAAACAAAGAAAAACAACAAACATCAACAGTGTGGCACTCTGACAGTAAACTTATTCCTATATAAAATAATTTAAAAAAAGTTTAGAAAGAAAGGAAGAGAAAAATGAGTTTTTCCTTGTTTCCCTGAGTTAGTACAGAAATGTCCAGACATTGCAGTACAAGAGTTAATGTTTGTTTGACTAAACCAAATAACTCAATACTGGCTTGAAAATATTCTGTTTGGCTTTAAAAATTTTTTTCTAGAATTCTTTTTCTTATTTTCATAAACTTGGCCTTTAATCTTGCTTTAAAAAAATAGATCCCAATTATTTGTTAATTTACTTTTCCCCTCCTAATAATTTCATTTTAAATGTAATAAACGAAAGTGATAAATCACTATACCAGGAGAGTTAAATGTTACAAAATTTGTCAAGGAACTTTGGTCAGCTAAAATAAAATAAAACTAAGATTAGTAAATTTCTGGTGTAGATTATAGAGACTGCCAGCTAAATGTGTAGGTCATATTATGCATTGCAGCTGTCCCGAACATTTTCTCTCTTTTGAACATGAATTTCAAAGCCATGGGCAATTAAAATCTTTTATACGGATAGTATGGTTGAGGTGCTGGTTGAGGTATTAAAACGACATTTTAAACTAAAATTGACATGATAACATTGTCAAGTGATTAAAGTATGACATGAAAAATATTTATTATTGATAATTGGCCTTTTTCTGGCCTGAAACATTTTTTGGGACCTTATTATCACTTAGAGTACCTGGCAACACTGGACTCAACTTTCTACGAAAAGTTTCTTTCCAATTGCACAAAAGCCACCTATTTTTATGTTAAATAGAAGCAGCCAAAGGAACAATAGAAGGTGAAGCCAAGAAGAGAAATAGGTTAAAAAAGATAAATGATAATATTTTGTCACTATTTTTAAACATACATTACTTTTTAAAATTAGTAAATAATATCATGATCCTTGAAAAAAACTGAGATTTGAGGATTATTACCAATTTGTAATTATGCATCAAACATTATTGCTGGAGTGCACACAACATCATTGCCCAGAGTTTATTTCATTGGTGAGGTCCATTAACTTTTAAGTAATGTGAGAAAAGTAATCACAGGAGAGTTTCAATGGCAACCATACATGCCACTTATTTCAGCACGTATTTTAAAATTTAATACTTTCTTAATTAGCCATGATAGCTGCGTGTGATCAATTTTGAGGGGTGTGGCTTCCCCACCTGAAGCATCTTCAAAAAAGTTGGCCCCTGTAGCAGTTCATATTTGCCACCTTTGGGGATGTCAAAAGCGGACTTGTTATTTCTTGTAAATTGATATTGTGATTAGTAATGAATAAACTTGAAACTCTTCCGATGCCCTTTTCAATAATGTCTAGGATAATGTTTGTTGGATAATGTGTCTTGAACATAGCATGCAAAGCTGCAAATGGGCCTCGAAAGAAACAACAACCAGGGCATGGGAAATGGGGGTAGGAAGCAGTATGGACAGTAACCTCTCCCATGAATGAATGCATGGGGGCATTATTGAAGAAAATGTCCCTTCCTATACACCAATTAGACCACGAATTTGAAAATATTTTTTTAAAAATAACAACAAAATTTAAGAAAAAAAAACCCTAACCATCATGAGAAGTGTCTAGGGCTGGAGACACTAGAAAATCAATAACTGAAACAGAGCAAACTGGAGACATTCACAATTGCTGAGGAAGCACTGTTGTGGAAGTCATTTATCCAACAATTTCAATCACTGCCAACCAGAAGAGTTAAATTGAAACTCTTCTAATTACCTTTTCAATAATATCTAGGATAGTGTTTGTTGGACAAAGTGTTTTGATCATTGCAAGTGAAGCTGCAAATGGGCCTCTGGTTCCAGAAATCAACAGTCCACAATATTATTAGGAATAAAGACAAGCTGCAGTCCTTCCAGAATACATTTCATTGATTAAATGTTTTAAAAACTGCTTTATCTTACTAAAATTCTCAAGTTGTTTGTTTGTTATTTTTTGGTTTTGTTTGTTTGTCTGTTCATTCAGTAACTCCTCCCAGATGATTGGCCTAATGGGCTCTAATTTTAAGGGTTTGATGAAAATCACTCTGGGGTGGTTATATATGGAAGTTTGGTGAAGATCAGAGTAAAACCGTGCACATGGGGCTATCCCCCCCCCCCCCCCAATTTCCTGGTTGTGGTCACAACTTCATGACTGAGTAAACCACCCTACTTACTACAAATCACAATAATGTAAACACTCAAAGTGAGATCAGCACAACCATGCCCAAATCCGGTTCCTTTTCTTTCCATTTTCTTCCTTTTGAACTCCGTTGGTCCAAGCTTGTGGTATGTGACAGGGAACAAACAAACCAACAAAAAATAATATCAAATTATAGTGAGATATTTTATTGTTCCCATCCGTAGGATGGGCACTTTTCTAGTATCATATAATAGATTTATTTTGAGCAACATAGGGGCAACTTCAGTTATCCGAACATTTCAGTTATCTGAGGTCACAATTAGTACAATAAATATTTAGAATTAGTGTCACCAGGGAAACATTTCCAGCATCTCAATAAGGCCACATCCCTTTCTGCATTAGAAAAAAGAGCCAAAAATGGTACTTTTACCAGAAAAAAAATTGAAGCTACAGGCCTAAAACTTGTTATGCAGACACAACTTGACTCTGCGAGTAACATATGGTGGGTCCGAGGGACCTGGACACACCTCTTCCTCTTACTCCGAGGATTTGAAATGCCAAAAATGGTACTTCTAAAATACACTTGGACCTAGGTAGTGATATGTACCAACCCAGATGTATTTGGTATAAGTGTCACCAAGGGAACATTTCAAGAATGTTTATACGGCCACACCACTCTCTGTGTTTGTGTCATGCCAAAAAAGCCAAAAATGGTACTTCCGCCAAAAAGCCCCCTTGGAACTACAAACCTAAAACTTGGTATGTATACACAACTTGACTCTGGGAGTAACATGGGCAGGATCCCACCTGACCACACCTCTTCCTTCATTCGTGTCAGACTAAAAACAGTTTGTACGTATGTATGTATGTTTGTGTGTATCCACTTTATCTACAAAGCACCAAACCACTCCTCTTCAGGATAGACACATCCCACAGCAAGGATGGTCGTTGCTTCTTAAGCAAAAACAGATTCTCAAAAATTCGGATCCCAGGATCCAAAACTTGGCAAAATGGGATTCAATGAGACGAAAAAATACCATAAATCACAAACTAACATTTCACCTAATCAGATATATGCTAACTACATTTACTATTTTGGTAAGCAATAATTAATTGAACCATCTATTATTAAAGCCAGCTGGTTGTTCAACCACAAATACAAATTTGCTTTTTATCCAACCAAATACAACAAAAAAAATTTAATGATTATCACTCCGTTAAACTCTGAGGTTATTTATTGGCTTTTAAGCAGGCAAGGAAGCCGCTTGGTGACTCTGGTGGCAGCAATGCCACTGTCAGTTGTGAGTTGAAAGGGTGCAGAATAAGCCACAGCTACTAACCCACAACCACAACCTGACAAGGACTCAGAATAAATTAGCATGATTATTATGAACAATAAAATTCATATCATATGGTAGCTAGCAAGCTAGTCAAGCTATATAGCTTAGCTAGCTAAGCCATATTGCACCTAGCTAATACTTTAGCCTATTAACTTCGCCAAAAGAGGTTTAAGGTACGCTTGCAGGGAAAAAAAAACAAAACAACAATGCCCACACTAACCCAAGGCTGCAGTTTTTCCCTGGTTGGCAAACTTGCACTGTAAGGCATTCCAGGCTTTTCAGGCATTTTAAGGCTTCTCTCAGAACTTGGGAACTTCTCAACTGATAAGTAAGCTGTGCTATTATAGTCTTTAATCATGCTAAACTCTGTTAGCTAATGCTGAATGCTTGCATTTTGTTGTTGTTGCTGGTTGCTGTGGTTAGTTGCTGTGACTGATTGTTGTTAGTTGCTGTGGCTGGTTATTGTTGTTTGCTGTGGCTGGATGTTATTAGTTGCTGTGGCTGGATGTTATTAGTTGCTGTGGCTTTTTGTTAACTGAGTGCCAGCTTAACATTGGGGAAATATATAGTTTTTAGGGCTAGGAATTATCATTTATATATGATGATATGCTTATATATTTACAGAGCCTGCTCCTTCTCTGTCAGGCTTGCTGTACTGGTAACTCTGACACTGACCTTGTGTCTCAGAAGCAGTCCTCTTCTTCAAAGTCAAACTTCCAATCTAGTAACCCTTCCGAGTCTAACTGCCAGACCAGTACCTATTCTGAGACAAAGTGTCATGCCAATATTCTTCACAAGTGTGATAACCATCACTCCACGGAAAACCAATAACACCTCAATAATTAAAAGAGAGCCCCCTCATCAAATCCTGGTTATGCAGAGAATTGAAACATTTAATACAGTGATTATGAACATAACCTCGTGAAATATCTTCCTTCAAGTATAGAGATTTGTCACACACCTCCCCCCCCCCCCCCCAAAAGAACAGGATAAACTGAGAATTATGTCCTTCAATTTTGGGAGAGTTAAACCCCTCAACCATGCAAGCATGGACACATCCTTGTGATACAGATTTTAGTACACCTCAACTAAGTGAAACGGGTCACATCAAGAACTTGTACCTTCATCATAGGGACACTTATGTAGCCGGCAAGACTGGACTAGGTACTTTCCAAGATTTGCCACTGCTTTTACAAACAACACCGGGAGAGAGAATATCTGTGTCCACCACACTTTCCATTCCTACTGTTCACATGGGTGTGCTGAAAAGATTTTGTCTTCCTACTTTGAATGCAGAGAAGAGGTGGATGGGATAAGAGTATCCATTGAGTACCAAATATTCTATTATATAAGCCTATATTAAAGCTGTGATCTGAATGAAAAACTGTAACATGCTCCAATGTAACTTGGTAATGTGGTTCGATCCTAAATATAATCTGTGCTAGTGCAGTACTAGAGATTTTGTAGTGCTATTTTCTGCAGCTGAAAAAAGTAGTACTAAAAGCAGTTAAATGTGGTAGCTTTTGAGCTGAGTCCATCTGGTACCACTGTGTCCTGAGTCCATCTGGTACCACTGTGTCCTGAGTCCATCTGGTACCACTGTGTCCGGAGTCCTTCAATAAAACTTCTGTGAATGAAGAGGCTTGAATTACATTTAATTTGGATACTCTCAACTCAGTGTGGCTATTCCTATTTGCCCTTCCTCCTGTGGGCATGTGAGGCTAAAAGTGCCAAAAATGGATCTTAGGACAGATCTTTGATCTAGAGACCCTAAACTTGGAATGCACACACATCACTGCACTGAGAGTGACATGAGCTGGGTCCCACCTGCCAAACCTCTTCCTCTGGGTGTGTCAGGATAACTATGCCAAAAAAAAAGGTACTTGGACAAAGTCGTGAATATACGCTGAGTCAAACTTGGTAATACCACTTTCCTGCCAAACCGCACACACTAAATTTAACTCATTCTTTAGGCTAAAATGATTTGATCTATTTATAGTACTTATGGATGGTAGAATTCATGGACCAAGACACCTAGAAGCATGCAAACATAACATGACATTGGTAGAAAAATGTGCTGGGTCACACTGGGTCACACCTTCTGTGGGCACGTTATTATATCCCGGGCAACCCCAGGTATGTCTGCTATTACTCTATAATGATCAAGAATTTAATTTTCCACTGGATAGTGCAATGCAGGGAGAACAGTGTTACAATTCCATGAGATCCACTCACCATTTCTTCCTCAGTCATATTATTAGTGGCAGCAGAAGTTCCATGAGGATCTTTGGGCTGAACTACAAGAGGAAAAATAGAGACAATTAGACAATAATAACAGAGCGGCCAAGTGAACATTATAATTTTCGGAATACTTATAACCTATTCTCAGTAATTTTTAAGTAATTTCAGTAATTTTTATGGCATGTATGAATTGATAGCCAAAGTGCACAATGTAATAATTACTAACACAATGATCAAAAAATGAGTTTTAATATTAAATATAAGTTGCTATATAGACATTGCTAATATTAAGTTTTGATCAAAGTCACTGAATGTAAAGGTTAGTTATGGAATATACATAACAAATATTTAATTATTCGCTTGATTTCTTTGAGATGTGCACAGTCAAGCTTTAGAGAGCAGACAATGAGGAAACATTATGTCATTACAACATTGGTGTGCGCCATTAGAGTGACACCCAATCAGAGCAGAAAGTGTTTCTTTTGGAAGGGATGCACAAAAACCAGTTATTCATCTAACAAGACTGAACACTAGTTCACTCTCAGCATTTGATGCAGGAATAGGCAGTAATTCTAAAGCTAGTGTCAAAAGGTTGATATACTTCTACTAATCTATTGGTGATTTCAAGTTGCTTATAGCAATCCAATTTGAACAGCCTCATCCCCATACTTTTCAGAAACAAATTGACATTCACTATCTACAGAAAATTTATGGTATTCTAACTTGGTAGCCTCTCTGTCAAATGTATTGGAACCGTGTCACTAATTATATCAAAGATTAATGTGAAATGGGCCGACAGTGTTCAGGGTCAAGAAAGGAAAGTACATGAAACACTAAAGAATTCAAATCAAACTTTTTACTTTGTTTTTTCACAAAACTTTTATAAAACAAGATGACACTTTTGTAAGAAATGGTTCACCTTGATTTTCAGAAATATCGATAAGCAAAGCTCTATGTCATAACCCATGAGTAATTTTGTCTCTGGAAACTGATTGGCTGTCAGAGTAGAGTTGATTTTAGTTAAATCATTAGAGTGAGAGTGAATAACATCTGAGTGAATTAAGACGAAAATATTGTTTGTAAGAGACACTCACTTTCATGATACAACTATGAATCTTGGAAATAGATGATGCTTGGATGTAAGTGTTGAACTTGTCATAAACAGCTAAAGCATTCAAAAGGGAATAGAGCCACTTCTTTTTTAATGGGCTACTAAGAATTGCATCAATTGACTACCTTATCTGACTTTTGAACATCACTACGACTGCAAAAATAAGAACGCAGAGCATCATCCCACATCTCTGGTGTACACTTTATAGCTCATCTCATAGAAAATCACCTAATCTAAGTATGTTTTAGGATGCATTTGTATTCAATTCTACAGAAGTTAGCAAACTCTGAGAGAAAGTTTATTCTTTTGACACTATGGTGAAAATGGTAATAAATCTATCAAGAGTTCATCAATTTTAAGTGGTAAATATTTTAGACAGAGATTGACACATAGCTGACATCAGTAATTTTACACTG
The DNA here is from genome assembly GCA_963969325.1 of Lycopodina hypogea. Classification (NCBI taxonomy): domain Eukaryota; kingdom Metazoa; phylum Porifera; class Demospongiae; order Poecilosclerida; family Cladorhizidae; genus Lycopodina; species Lycopodina hypogea. The sequence goes on from OZ017790.1 coordinate 3,998,281, forward strand.
CAAATCACATATAAAGGCTATGACTCCACCCCTTCTTCATTTTATCACATCGCAACTGTCTTATGTAAAACTTAAAAGAATGGGGGAAAAGGAATACCTCAGAAGAGCTTGTTTTAGAGCTGTAAAAATCTCCTCTCTTGTTTAAGTCTGTTATGCCTACAGTGCCGACATGCTGAATAACAATAATATGGTCCAGGGGGTTCATAGGCTGCTCTAACAAGGATGGCCAAGGGCTGTAGTCATCAATCAGGTTTCAACCCGACCATTTTTATCAAAACCTGAGATGACCAGTACCTGCTGATTTATTGTTCTTTTGGCACAGTATGCTGTGCAGCATTCTCTATTTTATTCCTTCAAAGAATATAGCAATCCAGAAGTCAAGAGTGCTACAGTATTCTAAGACACCTCACCACCTGGTGGGATTTTCCTTTCCTAAATGAAGATTTAAATGTTTAAGCTGGTCTTGCGTATACAAAGTCTGCTGGTTAATATGTTGGTTCTTTCTACACCACTGAGGACAGCATTGGTCAGTTTGTCATACTTGGGTTTACCAACAGTATAATTAAGTAAGTACAGTAACTCAATCCCTTTCCTGTTCTCAAGTATTGTGTTAATGGCTAAGTCTAATACTCTTCTTCAGTAAAAAAATTTTTTTTTTTTTTAAATATTTAGTATTAACATTTGAAGTCCATCCACCGACTTTATCCACTGATATTATCCCCTAATTCTATGCTCTATTGGTTTTCTTTCGCCAATGATTAATCACTAACCACCAGGCTGCATTATGTGCTGGCAACTTCATTTTAGCATTGACATTAGATATTACTTTATGGTTGGCCAAAATTTACTACTAGACTGATTGGTAAGGGATTATGTGTGGAAAAACACCTTTTTTTTTGTTTGCTATTATACATTCTTGGACCCTCTAAAAGTACACTAAAGTAGATAGGTCACTATAACATTAGTTGTTGTTACTTTAGTTGAACACAGTAAATCAATAATGTATTTAATAAACAACTACCAACTGATGAACAACTTCACTGTAACATAGTCAAAAGTATACCACAGGGAATTAATGCAGGTGTGTGTAGAAGGACATGCAGACACAGTAGAGACGCACAGTTATAGGTGATAAATGGTCTGGAATTGTGGATGTTCCTGAAATGTTTAATTATCTAAACCATCTAGGGGTTGGGGTGAGTCCATTCCCACCCTTGAAAATTAGATATATATACTACTTTGGGGGTGGGAGGAGTAACCATAATTTCGATGTGGTTATTTTCTTATTCATTATTTTTTATAGCTATTTGACACTTTTTTTTTCTCTTTTTTTTTGTTGTTCACATTATCATTTTTCTCTCCTTTGTTCTTTTTCAGGGTGGTGGGGGTGATTCTGGAAGAGTTCATAGCAATATTATCTACTTATCTCTTAAATCAGAAATCGTTTGGACTAACCATTTTGAAGTTTCTGATGATTTTGCCCACTCTCCAAACTAAGGAAAAAGGAAACTTTTAACCTGATAATTATTAAATTTGAGTTCTTGGTTTGCATGAAATATATTAATTTTTGCGGGAACAATCACAAAAGAACAGAGAATGGGTAAAACTTTGTTAGGCCTCAAACACACTGCCAACAAATTTTGATGATGAAAAATCAACCTGACCACTTCAAAACTGGTGGCTACAGCCTTGCGACCTCTTCATGGAATCACCTCTCTCATTCAATTCATGACACAATGAATTGAATGGAGACAATGCAAGAGATCCAAGAAATAGTTTCTTAGAGAAAGAATCTAAAGCATCTCAAATAATGGCTCCAGTCATCGTACGCCTGCAAGAGTAATCAGCTGCTATTCTAGAATCAGGAAACATGGTAGAAAAGAGACTAGACAAGTCTGGGTTTCATACAGAGGGAGGGGGGCACCGGAATTCCCCCCCCCAGGAAAAGTTTACCCCCCCCCCCAGCAAAATTCCCCCCCCCCCCCCAAGAAAAAGTTCCCATATCAACTAACTCATAGTCTGACCCTTTGCTAAAAATATGCATTTATCCAATATTATGAATAATGGAAAAATAATTTTATTTGTTTAGTCAAGATGATGGAAGAGTTTTTACTCGCTAAGGACAACAGAGATGCTAGGAGGACTCCATAATTTCACAAGTTGTTAACTTAGCATTGAGACTGTTTTACATCAAGATTAGTGGTCACCAGTTGGGATAGTCAAGATACCCCTCGAGTAGAGGGCATGCCAGGGTTATATTTAAAGCAGTAATGCTTCAAATATACCCCTAGCCTGCCATAGTACCCTAGGGGTGCGTGATAGCTAGTCCTACCAGTATTCAATATCTTCAAAATGATTAAGTTTGCTATCTCTTATTTCACATAATTTTTCAATAGTCGCATTATTTAACAAACTTTTTTTGATATGAAGGGTCGGATGATAAGTCAGTAAATCCAAGTTTCCATCCCCCCAAAAATTTACACCACTCCCCTAGAATACTGGAAATGTTTTAGTCAATATTCAATAGTCAAATGTTAATCAATATTCAGAATTGAATCCTGTGATTCCTCTCCTTAAAAACATCCAGAACTTCATGAAAGTCAACTGCTGCAAGTTCAGGTCTCTCAATGGAATTCTCATAGGGCGACCTAAATTTTGTTCACCAATTCATAGAGCTAAAAAATTTTTCAACTGAAGCTGTTCCCACTGGAAGGACAAGAATGATGTTCAACAGTTTAAATGTTTCTGGAAATATCCTGTGTAAGTTCCAGTACACTCAATGTGCACCTTGATTTCCAACATAGGTGGCACTTCTGTAATTTTTTTTCTTCCCTTTAGTAATATTGTTTCTTTCTTCAATGCTCTTTTGAATACCTGCCACTCTCTTACAAGGTCGTCCTTGTCAAGAAGAGGAGGGAAAGTATAGGTCTCACCATCATAGGACACCGTTGCTTCACTTCCATAAAATTGAGCCAAGGCTTTAATTCCTTCTTTTTCATACTGAGAAAATCTTTCTTCTGATGGCAACAATGCTGGGTTGAAAATGGAAGAAGAAACAAGGAGCTTTACAGCCACATCAGAAAAGCAACTTTTCATGTTGGTGAGTAAACTATCAATAAAAGGTACTGCAACAGAGATATGAAACTGAGATACACACTGGAGAGATTAACTGTGCTGTGTATGGGGCTCTCCACTTTTGACAATACTCTGGTCATCTCCAAGTTTTTTAATTGTAGATATTACTTCCGAGCACTAATCTGCTCCAACTTCCTTGAGCAATTTTAGCTCTTTCTCTATGCTGTCAAGTATCAGAGGTAGCCTGCTCAAGTCAGCTGCTTGCCTCTGCATGAAGGAGTTCAGTTTTTTTACTAGATCAAGTACCTTAGACAGGCTACCTCTGATGCTAGCAACACCACAAAAGGAGCTAAGAACTAATGCAAGGCCAAAGGTTTCTGCATCTCCAGAGGTGTCATAGAGATGGTGCAAAGTGGTAATCAAAGCCAGCAACTCCTTACGAATAGCCAAATAGCTTTCAAGCAGTGCTCATGAGATAGCCACCTGGCATCACTGGGCTCACCACTTTCAGCTCTGGCAATTGAATGCTGACTGAACTTCTTTGAGAGCTTCAGCTAGTGCTGGTACTCATTTACCACTATGAGAAGTTATACTTATTGATGACTGAAACGGCACACTTAAAGCAGCAGGAATATACATGCATGTTGCATGCATGTGTATTCACTTATCTGAATTTTGCACATATCCTATAGGACATAAAGGAGGTCAGATACCGTAACTGAGGGATACGCTATATTTATTTGGGTGATCAGCAGCTTGAAATTGAAGAATATGCATAGCTATAAACTGTGCTATAATAACTTCAGCAGAGATCATTTTAGAGGGTTAATGATTTAGTTAAAGTGACTGAGTTAAAGCCCTACAGCTTTGAGATTTTTTTGCATCTTTGCTGATGTCCTATTCCAACACAATGATGTTACACAAAAGGGTTATACCCCAATCTTCACCAAAATTCTTTATAACCACCCCGTTTGGGCCCAATTATCTGGGAGTGGGAGGAGTTACAGAACAAACAAACAAACAGATAATTATAGTAAGATTATATATGCTCATTTGTTTCCAATGCTAGATAGGAGCTGAAGTTATGTTAGAAACATGCCATATCAATATTGAAAATATGCAACAACAAAAAACCCACTAGATTTAAATGCTAAAAAATATGCTAACATAATACACATTGAAATAACTATTTTAAAATACAAAATGTTTTTTAGGAACAAGTCTATAATTACTGAACAGAATATAGAACTACCAGTTGAAAGTTTTTAACAGGAACAAATTTAATATGATTGTTTTATACTTTGAATTCATTCAAGTAAGAATTGACAAGAAATGAGGTAAGTTATAATGAGATAAAGTAAGTAAGAGAGAAAGAATTATCATCAAATCTTCATTTTTTTTAAAGTGAAAGGATTAAAATATGCTACCAAATGGCAGAAATATGCTTTAATAATTATGTTAGAATACTTAGACCTTCTGAAATATGCTAGGCAGTTCAAAATATGCCCCAAATAAGTTAAAACTTAACATAAAACATGCTGACTCGGCAAAAGTGATGTTGGCTCCAACTTAATCTTCTTAGACTGTGGGTGCCCTTGTATCTATTATTGTATATCTTACCCTTTCTATTTCCTTTCTTATGATGCCTAGTGAGCCCTTCCAATAAAATGTTTGAATTATAGTGAGAGAACAAGGGGATATACACTTTCCAATTTAGGTGCTACTATACCTCTGGTTCTCCCATGGAGAGGCAGAAATTAGAGAGCATTTTTGTCAGTTATCATTTTATGATAAGCCTTTAACACCTCAGGGTGTTTAATCGTGGGCAGATTCCTTTTTCCCTCTCTTTTTCTCTTGTTCATCCAATTGTGGAATGAGATGGAAACAATCAAATTATTATCATGTCATTATTAGTTGCAGAGGCTGTTTGTTGCCATGTAGCATGGCAATACAGTTTCATCTGTGAGAACTACACCTTCAGAATATCATTTCTTTGGTTCTATTTACATGTTAGTTTTACTTTCCGCTTCTTTAATGTTTTAATGGCCATAAAATATTATTATTGCATCATCACCCAAAAGAAGAAAATTCACGAAATTGAAAGTACACCATCAGAATCATTGGCCGAACAAGACTATGACACCAACAATTCTCTCCGATCTAATCCATCCAAAACTCAGTTAACGTTCGTCATCTAAAAAATAAAAAAAACAAGCTAACACAAAATTGAATGTGTCTTGGAATGGAGTAAATCTTGAATGTGTTGAGAACCTGGTATATCTCGGTATGACACTAAACTGCTCACTCATGTACAAAGGCCACTGTGAAAAAAATCGTAAAAAAGCATCAGCATAAAACAACCTGCTCCATAAACTAACTGGACTAAACTGGTACCAACTGGGGCATGAATGCCAGTACACTCCATAAAACCCACTATGGCCCTCTGCCTCTCCACGGCAGAATACTGCTGCTCTGGGTGGGAAAGATCAACACACAGTAAAGAAGTAGAAATCACTCCATGTGAGACATTCCTAATGGTGACCGGATGTATTCAAACAACTCCGACACACTCACAGCTAAGATGTAACATTGACCATCTCATGACTGAGTGCACTATTTTGGTTAAACATTTACGTGTAAACACATTAACAAAATGAATGTCATTGCCATACGATGGTTGTCCGGCACTTGCAGACATGATAGATGATGATTATAATTATCCCACAATAATGTACCTTATCTTGTCTATCTGTTTGTTTGTTTGTTTTTTTTTTTTTTTTTGTTTGTTTGTTTGTTTGTTTGTTTGTTTGTTTGTTTGTTTGTTTGTTGTGATTTAATTCCTCCCAAGAGTTTTCATCTCATTCAAATCACCCAGGGTGGTGCATTGAGATCCAAGCTGCATCCTAAAGAATGTTTGTTGTTTTATCAGAATTCTACTCCTCCACACCCTGTGAGGGCACTCACAACTCACAACTCACAACACACTTAAAATAATCGTTAATAAATGTAACCAGACATGACATGATGACGTGAATAAGTAAAGGATTCTACCAGTGGTTACAGGCCTACCTCTTACAAATATGGCATGGGTAACTATGACCATTGGCAGGAGAGTGAAGAGAGACAACACCAAAGCTGCAGTAAGGAGTCCACCCACAATTGACCTCCACATCATATCACAAGTGTCTGCAACAACCACAGAAACATGATGATGGAGTTAATTGTTAACTTGCTACATGCATAAAAAACCCCCCCAAAAAAATGCAACAACAACATATATATATACACACATATATTAGTAATAAAAAATCATTGATAAATAAAGGAAAGGAAAAAAAAAACAAAAAACCCTGGGTTTTCCCAAAAAGTAAGGAAACAAGAATACACCTAACCAAGAAATATTGAAACAAGGCATAAACACTCAATTATTGTGCCTAATTCAACATCCCTATATAACTGCCTCAAGAATTTATAACTTGATATTTTTATATTCCTATTATGCATAATGATGGGGTCATCTCTTTTCTTTCCATACTATTTAAGTATCCTTTGGGGGGGGGGGGGGATGTTCAGGGAGTTTCATTGCAATATTGCAAAAGAAAATATTCATTCTATTATTTACCCATTATAATACAATTTTTTTGACACTTGATGAAATAGAGTTTGGAGTCAGTGATTTAGGGATGTAAAATTAGGCACATAATTAAATGAGTGGTCATGCCTTGTCTCAATATTTTTTGGGTATGTTTTCTTCTTGTTTCTGAACATTTTGGGAAAACCACAAAATCTTTCTTTCTTTTTCAATATATTAAAAAATATTTTTCTTATTAGTTTCTGCATCCTCTTCAAGAAAGTTTTCTTTGGGGGGGGCATGGAGAGGGAGGGTTGTTTTTTTTGTTTGCCTTTTTGTGAAAGGAATATTCATTCTATCATTTACTCATGATAATAACATTTTTTTGAACTAGATAAAATAGTTTGGAGTCAGTGATTTGAGGATATAGAATTCAGCATGCATGTATATAAAAATTGATCACAGGTTTTCAATAATGATTTCAAGAATCAGAAGTCACAGCTGTCAGGTAACGCACAGTCAAACAAGCACTCAGTTAACTAATCCATTTATCAATGTCAGCAATCTGAAATTTGGGAGCGTTTGAGCTTGTATTTATGAATTAGAAATACACATGGCTTCCACAATAGAGGATGTCTAGTTTCATCATGATATACCTTCATTGTAGGAGTTATCTGTGAAAAAATAATGTATGCAATTATTTGCACTATATAAAAAGGAATTGAATTGAATATACAAAATCTTATCTGAATAAAGTTCACTTCACTGTAAGACAGCAGTGTAAAAAAATTCACTCGTCCCAGTCAGAAAGAAATGAAGATCCACACTTTATAATAAATATGGAGCATTGGGGTAAATGGTCTGGCAAGCAAGATTTGGTTTACTGGAGGGTTCAGCGAACAGTTTTCACACACATGCTAGCATCCAATGAAATTAAAATGGCGTCCTGACAGAGGGTGTCATTGGTCCATCCTGATATACCTTCATATTTGTGAAGCTAATCAAGAAAACCGTTAGGTCATGGAAATATACCAGTTGAAACTGTGGGATCATGGTATCAGTGCAAGTACGAATGTTTCCAAATTGTCTGTAGCCTGGCTCATAAGATGTTAATGGAGAATAAGGAGAAATTAGATCTCTCTTCATTTTTAAAATTTTATTCTACCCCTTTTGGGGGAGCTCTTTGGATTAGAAATTTGACATAGACCTTTCTTAGGGGCTCCAGAACATAGCATAAGGAAATTTTGGATCATTATTATTTAAAAGCTTAGCAAAGTATGAATTCGATTTGTATTATGCCAATGGTAATGGTCTGGTCAAACCTGAATATAGAGTTCAAGCACACTTTCTAACATATATATTAGCACACATACCCTGCCTTATAAGAACATGCCCATAGGAGAAAGTATGGCCAAGTGTGACCTAGTCCATTTCCCCACCGATTTGAGTTGCATGCTTCTAGGTGTCTTGGTCCATAAATTTGACTGTCCATAAGTACCATAAATACTATAATTTTTGGCATTTTTGACCTATCATACCAAGACAGCTCCATTCCAATTGCCACTATTCATGTAAGCTACATCTGGAGAGAGAATATCTGTATCCAAAATCAAGATATTTTATCCCAAGTAGAATTGGAGTTAACTGCCCCATGATCAAGCAGCAAGCGTGGGACATCAGCAGCACAGAAAAGTTCTGGCTAGATGTGAATTCATACAAGGATCCAATGGGGAACTTTCCATTACAACTGTTCAGCTTGGGTGTGCTGAAAATGTTCTCTCTTCCAATTTATGAGTGCAGATAAGTGGCGATAAGGCAAATATAGAAGCTGTGATCTGAAGGAAAAGCTGTAATATGCATCAACATAAATTTGTAATATGTAGTTTCAATACTAAATACAACCTGTGTTGGTGTTTTTGTAGTGATTTTAAAAAAAATTTAAAGCTGATAAATAAGTAGTGACAAAAAGTAATAATTTTGAGCTTTGGTAACACTGGTATTACGTCATGAGAATTTCAATAATACTTCTGTGAATGAAGAGGCTTGAATTATATTCAATTGGATACTTTCTACTCAGTGTGGCTATTCCTATTTAAACCTATTCCTGTAGGTTTGTGAGGCTAAAAGTGCCAGAAGTGATACTGGGACAATTTCTGGACATTGGCTGGGTCACAGTTGGCCACACCACTCTCGTACCAAACCACAACAGAATTATAACCCGCTCTTCAGGTTAGCCACATCCTACACAGTGGATGGTTTTTATCCTCCTGTGGTCAAGTCAGATCAACTGTGCTAAAAATGATGCAATCTAGTTATGGTATTTGTGGACATGCATATAATATTGTTATACAGATTGAGTAATTTCCAAATCATTTGGATGAATTAACACACTTCCGTCTACCTTGATCCCAAATCAAGATTTTCCAGTGAATGCAATGCTTCACTTTGGTGCCAGATGTACCACTTGCTGACAACATGAATATAATAATAGCTCCCTATGTAGGGATGGGAGTGGTGGGATAATGATTGTTCATATCATCCCTACCTTGTTTGTGGAGTCTTTATGAGGGCCACTATCTTGTTTGTATGTATACATTTAGGAATACCATCCCTACATCCTTCAGCTTTTTTAATACTTTTTTTTGCTTGTATAATGAGAGATAAATAAATATATAATTAAAAAGAAAAGAAATGGAAATGCAGCTTTACATTTACTTACTGTCCTCTGTGCTTGTAATAATCAATGCTGCAATCCAAAGAGTGAGTGATATGAATACCAGTATAATACCAGCAGCCACTGCTAGGATGAGAAGCCGTCGTGATAGTCCATGGGCAAGAAGATGTCCTGGGAGAGACAAAAATATTACAGACAAGTGTGTGTAACCACACACTGAGTGAGGATCCGTGAACAGAAACCACAGCAATTCTTCACCACAATAACTTCTCCACCATAGTGCTTCCCTTTTCATACCACAACCCATCCTCCATAAAATAAAAAAAATAATTGATTTAAGAAAAAAGAGAAGAAAAGAAAAAGAAAAGAACAGAGAATAAATTTTCCTAAAATGTTAATGAAAAAGTGGAAGTTTAGGATCAAAATTGCTTAAGAAAAATGTCAACTAATATATATATATATATATATATATATATATATATACTTATACATATATATGCCCTAGCCCTAGCCCTAGCACAACCCCCAAAACAGGCAACTATTCAACACTGCCAGTTGATACCATATATCTTACTCTGTTGATTGTTTGATGCTGAATAGTTCTTCTTGTACAGCATCAAACAGCAGATGAAGGAGAAGGCAATGCTTGCTGCCAGAATAATTGCCACCACCACAGTGATAGCAAAGCTAGCCCAGGTCCATCTGGGGTCAACTGCATGGAAGAAGTACATAAAATTTGTTTCAAGTATGGCAACAATAAATCTCTCTGTTCAAATATATGACATAGTGTGGAGGGTAAATGAGGGTCGCTGGAGAGGCATTCCCAGGAGAGCTCTCTCCCTCTCTGTTTGGGGGGACCTCAGAGAGACAGGAGTGGGTATGGCCAACAGGGTTTATCTAGGATTATTAAAAGGGGGAGAAAACCGACTTGTGTTCTCAAAATTAATTAAATGTGGTGGTGTGTTAGTTAAATATTGGAGGCAATATATGATGGCATTTTAATGACTGAGATTTTCGTTTTTATGCAATTTTCAATATCCTTTTTCTAAGTCTTATAATAAACCTAAATCCACTTTGGTGCACATGATTCCCCAATTTCAGGCTATTTATTACACACACAACAAAACATATCCTTGACATCAGGCTGCTCACCATACCTAATCGACCAAGTCTTCTTATACTCAGGCATGCAAACATTTTTTTGTTTATATAGAGTATGTCTACTTCTCTTTTTTGTTGATTACAAGTAGGTGGCTAAATTGTAGAATTTGATCTTGAGCATGCTGAGGAACTATGACAGTTTTAGGACATTTGTCTGTGCTGCAACATTTTAATATAAAGGTCAAAAGTTCACTGGGCCAGCATGGCATTACTTGTCCTGCTGATGACTGACTAATCAATCATTGATAGCCCCAGGCCTATTGCATGGCTATGTAACTGGAATATCTACTATCTATATTAAATTAATAAGGTGAGTATACTATTTTTTTTTTTTTTTTTTTTTTTTTGGGAGAAAAAAAATCATTATTTTTTTTAATATCATGATGTGCCTAAACACCTGCTCTAGCTAATTTGCAAATCTCGGAGCAGTTGGATACTTCATACTAAAGATACAGCAAGTTTTATCCATGCACCTCGCCTAATGTAATCTTGTCTGCCAGATGGATAATGTATCTCATGTTTACTATGTTGGCACGAGCTTTAGCCCTCTGCCATTTAAAAAAAGAAAAAGAAAAAAGGGATAAACCAATATATGGAGTGTTAGCACACTCCCTGGTGGAAGTCTCCATTGACTCCAGAATAATCAGTAAACTTGGGAAGTTAACATTATTATGTTGCAAACATGGGGAACTTACCATCACCATAACTTTACCCTTCATTTTTTCAAAACGTGCATGTTTTTAGGCGGCCGGGGGGGGGGGGGGAAATCCAGTGGTCACATCATTAAATTCAACATTCTATATACCATTTAAAACTATGCATTTCATCTGTGTATGAGCAGAAGCTCTTTTTTTCTTTATAAAGTAGTCTCATCATCCCAGAATGTTGTTATGAACAAAAAGCGTGTGCTCAAAAGTCATAACATACCTCAAGTGGCACTATAATCATACTCCCAAGTGGCTAGTGTTGTCTTAGTGGCACTGCTTTCATATGATTTTGAAGATATTTTTCAATGAAATTGTGGGTATGTATACAACAAAGCATATATTAGAAAGCACAAAGAAAAAGCTTCAGTTTGGTACAAAATTACCTGCATTGCTTGAAAGATTAAAAAAAACCCCTATGAAATCATAAATCGGCACAAAGAATTTGGTATGCCTTCCCTTTACTTTCACAGCCACTGGACACACCAACATACTACATTTCATAATTGACTGTTCACATTACCGCTGATCTGAAGGGGAGAGGGGGGGGGGGGGAATTCTGTTTCCCTCTCAAGATAAAATCCTGGCCAACTTGCCAGCCCAGATTTAAAGAGGAAAAAAGAATTTTTGTTGGATTAGTTTTCATGCCAGAACCCAAGTCTAGCATAGTCCTCTGGCATGATCAGAGCAGGTGATGGTGGTGGTGGTAATAGACTATCAGTGTGAGGTTTCCTAGTCATAGGAAGTCATCACGGAAATACAAAACTAGAAAATCACGAGCAACAAATACACAACTGATGCGAAGAAACATTCAGCAACACTAACATTGCCCACTAACCCACTCACACTGGCCAGTGGTGAAGTTGCCCTGAAACTGGTAGGTGGAGTTGCCAGTCAAGTTGATGTAGTAGTAGTAGTCAGTGTTGGGCCGCAGGAGAGGCAAGGTGAAGTTGGAGTTGACAGGACCATGGAAGATGACGTCCAGAGTTTGGTTGGAGGGATCCAGGCCATACTGGATAGAACAGACACCCTCACCCATGGGGAAGGAGCAGAGGACAGTTGTGAGGCATCTGTCAGAGATCACAGAGTGGCTGATTCCTGTGAATCCATCTGATGGGGGAAGAACAAAGTGTATTAGAAAAACATAGAGACAAAGAGAAGGTGAGAAGACAGTGAGCTGTGCAGCAGTCTAAGAGAACAGGGACGTTTAACTGTCGTGCAATGGAAGTGCAAGCCTGGAGCGACAATATTAGAAGGAAAAAAATGAAGTTCAGAACTTCTTAAGTGAAAAGGAATATTTTATTTAGTGTGCTAAAGAATATTAGGAACACTTTAGTTCACATTGATAATTACACACCAAATAGAATGATTAGAAAAAAATTTTTCTTTTTATTTAACAGTGCAAGTGAAATCAAATAAACAATTTCTGGACATCACTACATGTAGTAGGGAATTAGTAGGAACTCAGAAATATATTTCCTAATTATTGACTGTTATAGTTGTGCAAAAGATGGTTGCATGCAAATCTAATTCCCGCTTTTCTTTAGATTGCATGTTTGTATGCAGAGTATATACTGCATTCCTCTGATATGCTTTGGTCTAGCAGTAATAGGAAATAGAGCTACCACATATTGCTACATACAGTGGTAGGACAATGTTGAGAGCACATGTATTCTGATCATGTGTAGCATGGAATGTTCGCTCGCATAAAGTGTATACAAATCATTCTAAGTGAGTGGGAGGAGTGGTCATGGCCCATAGTATAGGTGAAGTAGTATGTGCCCAGGTCTACAAGTCATAATAACCTCTGAGGTAATCCATGCAAATGTAATAATACATAGAGATGGAAGGACCTCTCATGTTTTGTTTCTGGAAGTATATCAAAGAACATCAATTATTCTCGGGTTTAAAAAAAAATAAAATTTTTTTAAAACTTGCCTATTGGTGCTGACAGATAAGTACTCGAAGATTCTCCAAAGTCATTCGTTGCTCTAATTCTGACAGTGTACAACTGATCCATGGATGAAGGAGTAAGAACAGTTGAGCAGACAGTTCCATTGCCACATGTCTCCACTATCTGGTCCTCCACTTCTCCCCCACTATTCTCCAGTGTCACTGTGTAATTGACCTGTGCACACTCTGACTCCTGTGACCAGCATGGTATATAAATAAATGAATAAACGAATTAATAAATAAATAAATAAATAAATAAATAAATAAATAAATAAATAAATAAATAAATAAATAAATAAATAAATAAATAAATAAATAAATAAATAAATAAATAAATAAACAAATAAATAAATAAACAAACAAAAAACCAAACCAAAAAAAAGCAAACAAATATACATTATATATATGTATAAATAAATAAAATAATGAAACAATCAATTAATAAATAATAGTAATACTACTACTACTACTACTACTACTACTACTACTACTAACCAGAAGGCATACAACAATGGAATGACACAAGCCGTTTGATACATTACATTCATACTTGTGCTGTTGTACAGGGTTTACGTGATTCACAGTTTTGTTGACCATATTTAGGCTACTCTGGAATGATTGCATGTTTTACACAGTGTGGTTTGTAGGGTAAGTGTACCACTCAAATAATGACAAAACTAATTTGGAATGTGTATTTCAATTACAATCACTGTTATTGGTACTTCATTTAAGCAATTTTAATTAATGTAATGCAAACACACTCTCTGATATAGATGTCTATTTCCTGATCAGGAATGTTGCAACAACACAAAAGCTTGGTTCAGAGTGGCACAGCATTGGCACAAAAATGCACAGTGCTGCTTCCTGCTGTCAGGCATACACCACTGCACTGCTCAGGTGTTCACAGTGCACTCATAATTAACAATACTTTCCTGAGTTGTTATGCCTATTTATTGACTCCACCAAAACAAATGAAGAAGTGACCAATACTTGGGACTAGTGACCTAGCATAAGATTTTGAACTTGGGTCTAGTCTTGCGTTGAGGATGCGGCACATAAAATACACACACAGTGCAGTGTGTACTGACAATATTTTGTATTCACTATACACATAACGTGCAAAACGTGTTACTGAGTGCATATGGGCACCCACTGTGAACCCACCTTTATACTAAGAACAGTATAAGGAGGGAGTTAGGACTCCACTACTTATACAGATTACTAATAGGTGTATTGTAATTAATTACATTGATTAGTGCTTATGATTGTATTACTTTGTGCAAGCATCTGGTCATTTTTAAATATTGTGCACCACTGCCTTGACATTCTGTCACTATATCAATACTAGCTGGACTGAAGACTGGCAGACTATTTAAAGGAGCCACTTCTGAAACACAAGCACACTTCATTTAGTCCAGCAATCAGCATGCAGTTTGAAACAAAAGTCTTTAAACATCAAATTCAAATGGATTAAAGGTTTTTAAATAAACAGTGGGTTAATTTGAAGAGGATGACAGAAATATTTGTGGCCAAATTTTGTAAACCACCACATTCAAAAAAGGCACAAGTTAGCTCTACAAGGGATTCCCATATTTCCACTCACATCATCATGGCTTCCCTCCTACCTCAGCCCACCCCCTCTATTCCTATAAATCCACAAGCTTACATGCCACGGAATAGGACACTCACATTGAACACCACCAAATAACTTGCCTGCACTCTCCACTGCACCTCCAGTCGACTCAAGAACAAGTTGCTGTCATTGTAAGTTGGTTCAACAACAACATCAGTCGGTGTCTCTGGCACTGCAAACAAAGAATACAGCTAGTAAATACTTCATATCAAGTAGACATAAATTGCACAAATTCTAGAGCAATATTTGACTTGGCCTTGAATGATAACACTGGAAGTGATGCCTCTTTTGAGGAGAAGCCTAATTGAACTTTAGTGTAATTTTCAAACATGTTTTGACATATACAAACTTTAGTGTAAATTCTAATTAATTAATCTTTTCCTCACAATTAATAAATATTATTATAAAAAGACAACTAAGAATTCTTAACTGAATCTCTTCAGGCTAGCAATTCTCCATTTCATGGGCAGCACGGTTCATGCCTGCAGAGCTTTACTTTGATATAGTTTATTATGTGGGTGTATATGAATGTTTCACTGTTAAAATTACCATCATTGACAGAATGCAAGGGAAGGTGGGGTATTTATAGTTTGCTTTTATGGGATGTATGTGTATATGTATATGCTTTGCTAATGGGTCTCGAATATAATTGAACTAGACCACGTTGGGATCATCAATGAAGTACATTTCTTGTTGCAGCTTTTCTCCAACAAAACTCAGAGTGAATCATCAAGTACAAAGTTAACATAAAAAGTACAATAGTGTCATTATCTTCTGCCCAGTTTTCCACCAAGCTGAAGAGATTAGAATGATGCTTAGTCAGATACTACAAGGAAAACAATAAAAGGGGAGGAGAGGATGAGAAGAATTGAATGGGCGTAGGTGCAGCTGAAGAGGAGGGGGGGTGGGAGTTAAGGAGTGAGGGAGACCCTAAATTGGAGAAACTAAAGGGGATAGGGTAGATGAGCTAAAGGGCGGAAGGGAGAAGAGGGGAAAATATGCCCAAATATCTACACCTGCCTTATACTGATGAGGGAGGGAAGGGCTCAGCACTAGAGTAAGAAGTGGGGGAGGAGGGTTGGGAGGGGGGGGGGGGGGGGGGGACTGGTCCCCTAGATATTTGAACAGGGTGGGGGGGGGGGGTAGGCCTGGTCACCCCAAATATCTTACTATGTATGTATATATATATATATATATATATATATATATTTTTTTTTTTTTTGTTTTTTTTTTTTTTTTTTTTTGTTTTTTTTTTGTTGTTATTTTATTTATTTTTTTATTTTATTATTATTTTTTTTAAATTTATTTATTTATTTATTTTAAAAAATCTGTCTGGGGTAAGATTGTGTTCATTGCAGTGAAGAGAACTATAGAAGTTGGAGGAGCATTGTGTTAAAAAAAAAAAAACAGCAACAACTCTTGGGGGGACATTGTTGGGGGACATTGTTACAGGCTTGTCATGTGGAACTGCTGGGGTAACATGTTCATTTCTTTAAAGAAAACTGTGGAACATGGGGGGTGCATTGTGATATAGAATTGTTGGGATAAAATTCACTGCCTTGGAATTGCTGAGATGGTTGGAGAGCATTGTGGTATGAAATTGCTTGGGAAATAGTGTGCAATGCATTGAAATTGCTGAGAAAGTTGTGAGTGCTATGATGTAGAACAGTGGAGAAACAATTACTGCACTGAAGATTGCTGAGGTGGAAGGTTGTAGTATTTTGGTATGAGGAATTGTGAAGATTGAGACAACTGGGTGTGGAGGATAGGTAAAGGTTGGACACATTCAAGAAGTTGGGGTCCATGTTTTCTAATGTATACTGCCAAGTTGTGTTGAGAGTTGGTAGTTGTATTTGGTTCTGTTGTTAGTTTCACTTCGTTGTTATAATTGTAGTGCCATGCCAATTAAATGTCTGTCATCATCCTCATCTTCATCATGTTCAATAATTATTTCACCTACAATATCTTTTCAGACTGGCTTTGTCAAAATAGTCATTTTTAATGTCCATCATGTGCCTACAAAACTTCCTCCACATTAATTGTTCAATAAGGTCAAGTTATTTATATGTGAATTTTGTTGCAGGAGAACTCAAAATATGAAGAAGTTCCCACAGACAGAAATGGACTCCATTAGACATTCCATCCATCTTAACCTTCTCCAAAACAACTGTACCACCCCTCTCATTGCATCCTTACTGAAGGAGTCTCTATCTATTTTAACTCATGGAGTGGTGTATTACTTCATCAGTGATAAAAACTGTGTTATAAGCAAATAACTCTGTATGAGTGCTTCTGAGACACCTTTGATATTTGCCAGTTGCCTAAAACAATATCATGAATTATTTACATTTCTTTGTTTATGAACTCCTTTGTTCTTTTTCAAAAAAAAAAAGAAGCCCTCACATTCTCCACAATATATACTGTTTCATTCGTTTCCCAAGCATCCTTTCAATCTGATTTTTAGAAATGTTATTTAAATCCTTGTAGCTGCAGTTATTTCCTTGACCTACTGCTAAATTAATAACAATACAGTTATTACTCTATCATAAAAAGGTTGCATTTAATCATGTTGCAAGATTAAGCCACTACATTAAAATATCTGCCTATTATGAGCCCTGTTAGCCTGGACCAGCAATAGACCCACAGAAAAACCCCAGTTGCCCCTGCAACTAATTGTATCCCTAAAGGGAACACAACTACACTACAACATATGCAAGTGTTGACCATGTTCCTCAAGGAATTATATAAAAACAGAGAGAGAGAGAGAACATTTCAGAGACTTTAATTTGGGTTACAGCTATCTGACTTTGCCAGTGTTTAGCTTGGTGGCTGTTTGGAGGGAAAAGCTTCAAATATCTAATCCCTAAAAATTAAATTGTGGTCACTTTTAGCTGGTACTGGTTGCCCCGTTTATAAAGCTCTCATTTCCGGCGGCAAAGTGAATGCTATTGGATTTTATATTGGTACACTCATGTTGCCAAGACCAATTTCAACATGAAACATGATTGAATCCACTCAACACCATTTCTAGACATAATTTCATTCAAATTACAACAGCTCTTTTGTAGGTATGCAACCAGCTTTGCCTGTTGATTTTTTTAGAAAGGGCAGAATGTTATTGGATGCATAGTGTGATGCTGAAAAATAGATCGTCAATGATCAGATTCATAAATGTACGTAATGTTCTAGTATAAGCTTGGAATGAAAGTAAGTGTGATATATATATGTATGTATATATATGTATATATATATATATCAAACATTTTCTTTGCCTAGTTATTGATATAGCAAGAGGAAGAATTCTAATGACTATGTAAACTATTTCATGCCGATTTTACATAATGTAGGCCAGTGGTCTGAAACAATTTTCTCATAAGAATTATAAAAACCTGTGTAAGATTAGTTCAATATTTAATCCACACTACTAATATGCCATATTTGAAGAAGGGATGTCATAATAATTTAAAGTAAATGTTTCCATCCCAATAATAGAAGTAAACAGGTTCTTAATATCTAGTACAGTACACTGAATACATGTCCATCATAATGAGCCCCTGCATGTTGTTGACAGATGTAACTGAGCATGTAGTTATTTACCTCGTGCCTCCACATAATACTGTTCATTTGATGGTACTCTTGTATCTGTGCAAGAAACTGTTGATCCTCTGAGATCAGCCACACTCCCTCTCAACATTGATGTAATGTTCAGATGAGAGCCGTCAATAAGAACAGCAGCAAGAATGTCACTTCAAAGCCCTCAGGTGCAGATGGTACGGGTGGAACAACAAGTGGAAACTTGTCAGCAGGTCTGAGTGGAAGCCCGTCAGCAGGTCTGACGATATAAGTTGCAACAATGCTTCCATCAATCTTCCAGTCTAATATAACTTGTACATTTGTTCCTCTGCACGTAAAGTTGACAATTCCTGGACAGTATGATCCATTAGTAGGAGGTGAAGAAGACAGAGACAGTTGCTGGCAATCTAGAATAATAATAATGTCAATATTTATCACACTACATTATCCATCATCACATAAGATTATCCATGAAACTGCATTGATGACCACTAAATATTTCTATTAATTAATTAGATGCACAGCTTTATCTTAGTTCATCCAAAATTCTAGTAACAAAGCTTCGTACCCCAAAATTCAAGCAACTCAGTAATACACAATTTGCATGCATCCAAACCTATCAAACAAACTATTATGTACAAATACGAAGAACAGTGTTTAATTCACTAAAACATTAATAATAATTAGGCAATCCACACAAATCCATAAACACTGTTTTGGATATTCTATTCCATTGAAGCAAACCAATTACACTTGGCAATTGTGTCTACTTCCAAGGTTGTCAGTCTTGCTTTCTCCTGCAATCATTCCTGGGGACCTTTGGAATTTCTATCTGCTGGAATTTTCTATCTGCTGCAATTGCTGGTAGTCAGAAATATTGCAGAGCAAGCAAGCCCTTGAAAGCTTTTGGTTAGGGGCCCACCAACAAGTGTGAGTCCAAGGGAAAGCTCCTTTTGACCACGGCTGAAGATGACTCTGTCTACCATTGCACCATGCAGTTTGGAGACCTGCAACGCCCACTGCATCATTGGGGAGCCAGGCAGCAGTCCAGAGGTTTGAAGTGAGCTGGATGATGGTGTTTCTGCTTAGGATTATCTTGCTGGGAAGACCCTTCCATGTTGGCCTCTTCTTCGGTTTATCTTTGGACTTGATGAGGGCCACCTTCCTTCTTTTTTTTTTTGCCCCTAACCGTATTTTATACTCATGGGAGGTGGTAGGAGGAAATTTAGATTCTTCAAGGACCACCCCCTGGAGTAGCCACAGCAAGTCCAAGCTATTTCCTACAGCACTTACTTGGGCGTGGGTGTTTGGTAGTGTATAGTTAAGTGGGTGTTCTTAGTTTATTAAGTGTGCTTGTATGTCTAAAATCGTCCCCAGTTAGTTCAAATATAAATATTTCATTTGGATTGGTCCAGCAGTTTTGGTTGAGTTCCTTCAAGTAGCTAACCAATACAGCATCAGTACTCGACATTTAAATACCTCAAATTTTTACTTCGCTCGAATTTTGGATTACGTGTATGCATGTGTTTATATGCATTTTATATTCACCTGAAGAAGTGAGAACAAATTTTCCACTTTTTAAAAAATTTCATTTGTTTTTTTTTGTTTTTTTTTTAATGGTTAACATAAACCGGTAATGGTCTTCATGACTTTGAAAATAAATAAACATTTTGTAATGGATTACATCATAATTAATACAGCTGGAAGCTGTTTAGCATCAAGCATGGATAAAGAAATGTACAGAAAAAATAAAGGAAATTTCCAAGCTAACTAATAATGTAGTTATAGAGGCAATATTGAGTATTGACTGGAAATTATTTCAACTGCAAAATTTCAAATAAGACTCACTTAACTACAAAGTCAGACATGCAGGCAGTCAAGCATGTAGGCAGGCAGGCAGCATGCATGTAGGCAGGCTGGCATTTCACGAATTATTCACATTAAGGCACTCCTCTTGTTGTTCTTTTGGAAGTTATATCAATTGAAGTAACAATAATTATATTTAAATAGCAGGGTTGTCCTCAGAAAAATTAAATAGAGTGCTAATTTTAGCCACACCGAAATATACCCCTAATTAATTAAACAATTTTCATTAATTTAATGTGCAGTTATATTTTTCCGAGAATATCATTTTATTTTTCTTTAATTCTAATTCCTTACTTATACATATTTCTCTCTTAACTGCAGTAAATGCACAAGATACTCATCCTCTCACTGCTTAAAACCACTGGAGTGTTTCCGGAAATAATCATCACCACATGTATATAGCTAAACCAAAGATAGATACTTCTCAAAAATGTAACTAATAAATTGCAGTAAACATTTAACCCAAACTTTAGAATAATTCTGCTGCTTCACTATAGACTGCTGCTTTAACATAGACTATGAATTCATATTCTCAGTGGTGGTATGATTAAAGTCTCAGCATGGTACACTGACCCCCCATAGTCAACCAAAGCAAAAAAAAAAAAAAAAAAAAAAAAAAAAAAAAAAAAAAAAAAAATAGCCAGCTGGAGTAGCTCCACTCTAACTCTCTCTGGGGACTAAATAGTTAGTAATTACAGTTTTCCCCAATAAGCCACTCTATAAGGTGGATCAGAAATAAAATATTAAGTTTAAACATAAAATAATTTTTTTCTAAGCAATCTTTTGATAGTAAACATAACTCTGTTGCATTAGACAGTATAAGTGAATCCATCCTAATGAGGCTATAAAAATGTATTCATATCTAACTACTACAGCTAGGCTGAAAGCTTTAAAGATAATAGTGTGCTATTTTGCATATATCAACAAAAATTATCATGAATATTGTTAATAAAAACTGACAAGGTCACCACCTTTAAATTTCTCTGGCTCCCCCTGAAGGTAGCCATGGTAACTCATCTTCTGCTTGAACTACTGTAATGAATGTGTGATAAAAACACTTACTGGTCAAGGTAGCACATGTCATCAGCATTGCGACTACGATCAGAAGGAATCCCTATATTGCAATAACATAACAAAAAATTAGATCCATGTAAACTAAAAAAAAAAAGAATTATGTAACAGATTATTGCAAAATTGCATAAGGAGTGCCAGGAGTGCATTTACAAGGGACATCCTTTCATATAAATAGTAACAATGTTTAAAAGTGTGTGTGTGTGTGTGTGTGTGTGTGTGTGTGTGTGTGTGTGTGTGTGTGTGTGTGTGTGTGTGTGTGTGTGTGTGTGTGTGCACGTGTGTGTATGTGTGTGCACACATGTGTGTGTGTGTGTGTGTCTGCCTGTCTGTCTGTCTGTCTGTCTGTCTGTCTGTCTGTCTGTCTGTCTGTCTGTCTGTCTGTCTGTCTGTCTGTCTGTCTGACTTCCTTTCATATCATTCACCCACACTTTAAAAAGTTTACAACCTCACACTTTAAGATGCAGCATACACAAACCAAATCAAGTATACAGTTAGATCAGACCCTTTCCCTTCCTGCTGGAGGTTTAGAGGGTAAAGGGTATGGCTGGCTAGCTAAATAGATTAGTGTCTTCCTTGGTGGCTCTATTATTGGTAAGGTACCTTTAAAATGTCTTAAACTGGCTGATAGTACTGGTACAAGGATATATTGCTGAGTCATTTAGCCACTTAGCACCACTTCAGATGATTTCAAAGTCAACCACATATACTGTAGCTACCAGCTATTATATTACAGCTCCTTATTAACATCTATTCTAGACTGGTACATGGCACACACTAGCAGTTGCTTGTTCACTCACGCCACAGGCTCGTCTACACTTCACAAGTACTTAACACTCCTTTTAACGTACCCTAACCATCTCAGAGTCTCCCGGATCTGCTTCAAACCAACAAATTAAAGGCGAAGCAAGCTTATAAAGTGCGTAGCTATTGTGTGGCCAAGCACAAAGGAATCCCCTGGGTTTCCCCCTTAAACCCAATTAGCATTCCAATTCCAAGTGAGGTCATGCAGTCCAAGAGAGGTCATGCAGTGGAATTATGATCAAATGATTGCTATTCTAGCCACTAAAACTTTTTGAGTGGCAACTTGAGTCACCAGACAGACCTCCTCTCTCTATCACTCCCTCCCTCCCTCCCTCCCTCCCTCTCTCTCTCTCTCTCTCATATATATATATAAACCTTCATTGATTTTGCATGACATTACAAAAAAATCAATGAGGGGCCTACATGAGGTATAGTGTCAAAGTGATGTACAAAAATCACTGCACACTGGGCAAAGACACCTAGTCAAGCCACTATAAAGAGGAAGTGAATGAATACAATGAATACAATAAATGACTAAGGACAGTCAGTATACACAATAAAAGTAAATGTTTATGAAATTAATTAATTAATTAATTAATAATTTAAAATAAAAAAAATAAAAAAATGATAATAATAATAATAAGTAAGTAATGAAGTAAATAAATAAATTTAAGAAAAATAATGAATAAATTAAATAAATGATTAAAGACAGTTTACTAATTAGAGTAAATGCTTATCTGGGAAGGAGGTGATAAAGTTAAGGTTTCTATGTTATCTCTCTATTCCTGGTACACCATATTTTAAAGGATTCCTGGATGGCAGTATTGGAAATCCTAATGAGTAGAGTTTTAAGGTCTTTCTTAGAGCAATCTAGATGCTTCTGCACCTGGTGGAAACCTTGCAAATGGATCACTCCTCTAGAGCCAACCTCAAGGGTGATGAGGAAAACATCATGATGGTTGTTATCACACACTTTCTTTATTTCCTTTCAGCAGCCTGTTTAAAGAGAGTGTCGAAGCAGATGGTAAGCTCAACTACCACTGTTCTTTTTGAGTGTTCATCCCACCAGATAATGTCTGGTCTGAGGTCTGTGCAGGGAAAGTGGCTTGGTGTTGAGTAAGTCTGTGATGACAGATCTGCTATCATGTTCTGTGCTACTTTCAAGTTGACATTGATGAAGGAAGCAATTTCTTTTAAAACTTCATCATGTCTTTGATTGTACTTCCGATGGTGTAGAGCAGTCTCACAGTTATTTAATACATGGAGTAGAGTCTGTCTTTGATGTCCACACAATGGGCACGATGGATTTGGCTTCTTTTTCCAGAGATGGAGATTGGAGTTATGGGGAAGAGTGTCGTGGGCAGCAGTCAGCACAAATTTATAACACTCATTCGGGAGAGACCTGATGGCATCTGTCCATATTTTGGTTGGATCTTTTGCAGGTGTGGTGATGATGGTAAAAAGAAGACCCTGAACAGGAAGAGCCAGAAGTTCTGACTTGTGTCTACTGGCATCACTATAAGCAACTTTGTTCTTCACTGCCTTTAAGAGTGCTTTTCTACTCTGAGATGGATCCTCCACCATTGTTTGTTGCACCTCTGTTGATGGTTTAAAGATTTTCCTGATGGATTTTATCTTAGTTTCAAGGTTCTTTTCAGCCAGGTGTCTGACTGTGGCGTCTTTGGAGGTGAGAAGTTGACAGTGCTTGGACACTTGCAGCTTTTTGTATAGTGTGGAAATGGATGGGAGTTGGAGTCCTCCTTCAGACCTTGGGATGTAAAAGATATTGGGGTTTGCTGATTTCGTTAGTCCTGTCCACCTCTTAAGGTATCTAGTGGCAGTGGCCTCAAATTGTCTCTTTACCCAGGACAAAGAAAACTCATTGAGGGTGAGAAGCCAGTTCAACCTCAGACAGATCCCCAAGCTGTAGATCTTTACCTTCTGTTCCTTGTTAGTGCGGTCTCATCAACAATCTCAAGCATGGACTGCAACAGAGACTTTAGTTGTGATTTAGCTCTGTTACAGTCCTTGGGAAATTGGATTGGGAGCCCAAGGAAGTTGATTGAGTGATTTGCAACATACCTAATTGGCTCGTTTGGGCAGGTGAGATGTGGATTGGTCAAAGTTCCACTGGAGCTCTTGATGTGCAAGGAGTGGCACTTGGGGACCTTAGCCTTCATGTCTGCCCACCGAAGCCATTCACTGGTGGAATCCAGCAGTGACTGAACTGCAGCTGGGTTACTGGCCATGATGCAGGTGTCATCAGCATATTGTAGCAGGTTCACTTGATGAGATGGTGAGAAACAGTAGCCAAGGTTCTTCTTTAAATTCAAGGTGTCAACTAGGGTATTGATAACAGTGTTAAATATGACCCCAGATAGAGGGTCACCTTGGTAGACTCTGATGTTGAGAGGGAATGAAGGTGTAGTCCAGGCATCTGTGGATACCCTAGCTGACAGACCTGAGTAGAGAGAGGCCACAACATTGCAAAACTGTGATTGAGCGTGATAGTGATGCAGAGCAAAATCTATCAATGAATGGTGGACACTGCCATAGCATTTGCCAGATGTAGCCAAGCAACTGTCAGGGATTTGTGTTTTCTTTTTGCATCAGCAAGTATCGAGGCCAACTTGAGATGGTGTTCTGTGCAGCCAGGTGTTGCCCTCATGAAGGCCTTTTGGATGGAAGGGTCGAGGTACTCATTCTCAAGCATATAAGTAGACCATCTACTTTTCAAGATGGAAGTGAAAATTTTCCCAATACATGATGTTAAAGCAAGTGGCCTGAAGTTGGATGGTGATGAGGGGTCATCCTTGGCAGAACCTTTGGAAATCAGTCTAATGGATGCAGTTCTCCATGCCTGTGGAATAGTGGATGTCTGTCAACATTGATTGTACAGGTTGAACAGAGCATGCACCAAGGAAGGACACCTTTTCAAAATCCTGTATGGAATCTGGTCTAGAGGAGATGGAGTGGAAGAGGCATTAGATCTTTTGATTGTGCCTCTGATCTCTTCAATGGAGAAAGGTGACTCATTAAAGTTGAAAACAGGATCTTTAGCTGATGGCATCCATGGTGGCTGGTGAAAAGATTTTGGGTGAGAGCTGTATACAGATTTAAAAAATGGAAAAGCTTTATCCTCTGCAAAAGCTGGATTAATTCTTTTGGTAGTATTATTATCAAAAAGATGTTTCACATACTTCCAAAAAGAGTTATGACAGAGGCTCCGTTCTTGTCTGATGGATTGAGACATTGATGCTGCCCTAGATTTCTTGACCATCTTACTGCCGCACCAGATTAAAGAAATTTTTTGCTAAAGTTTGCATATTATCTCTCTCTCTCTCTCTCTCTCTTTCTCTCTGCCTGGGCACCATTCAGCATTTCCATTTGTCAAATTAATTAACCAATAAATTAAATGGTTTGTTGATAACTAATATTATTTTGGTTGGTCAGGGCTAGGGCTATATATATGTGTGTATGTGTATATATATATATATATATATATTAGAAGACCTATGTAACTATGTAACTGTGTAACTGACTATGTAACTATGTTCATCTGTTTCTCAAAATCCCTCTGATAGATTTTGACCAAACTTTTAGGGATGGAGGAGACCCACCCTGAGATGGTTTTATGCCGGGTGGTATGTCTGGGAAAAAACAGAATTTTTCTGTCTGTCTGTCTGTCTGTCTGTCTGTCTGTCTGTCTGTCTGTCTGTCTGTCTGTCTGTCTGTCTGTCTGTCTGTCTGTCTGTCTGTCTGTCTGTCTGTCTGTCTGTCTGTCTGTCTGTCTGTCTGTCTGTCTGTCTGTCTGTCTGTCTGTCTGTCTGTCTGGCCAAACATGTAGGTAGCTTTCTCTGAAACTTGGCTTGATGATAGGTTTTAACCCAATTTTAAAAATAGGCTAAAAAAAACAAAAAAAAACAAATCAGAAGATGATTACAGTAATGAGAAAAAGCCCAAAAAATGGATTTTGGCCAAAAAAATCCTTGGAACTACAGATCTAAAACTTTGTTTGCACATATAACTTCATTCTGGGAGTAACATGGGATGGGTCCCGGGGACCTGGCCACACTTCTTCCTTTCCCTGTGTAAGGCTAAAAATGCCCAAAATGGTATTCAGCAAAAACACTTGAAACTAGAGAGTTAGAGCCATGAACCCATATATATTTGGAATCTATATGATCTGTGGAATGTTTCAAGTACATGTATATGACCACACCCATTTTTTCTTTCATGCCAGACCCCAAAAAAGATCAAATATGGTACTTTAGCCGGATAAATCCTTGGAGTGACAAATTTAAAACATGGTATGCATACATAACTTGGCTTTGGGAGTGACATGGGCAGGATCCCTCCTGGCTACACATCTTCCCATTGGTGATTCAAGGGAAAAAGTACCAAAAAAAGAAGAACTTCCGAATAATGCTTAGACCTAAGGAGTTAGATCCACAAACACACTTTAATATATATTTCAGTTTGTAAATATATATGTATGTTTGTGTGTATGTGTGTCTAGGCATCACAGCCAAACCTTTAAACCAAAAAGCAAAAATTTGGCAACTCTCTCCAAGAATCTGGGTGAGCAGTATTAAACACATGTGGCATGGGAATGTGTGTGGTTTTGTCATAGTCACACATACAGAAGTCATTTTGGCTGAAAAAAGTTATTCAAAGAACAATCAGGCAAAAAATTTGGTGTGTGGTCTGGAAATACCCGGGAAAGCATTAATAACCACATATGGGTGTGGCCATAGCCACATCCACTGGAAGTTGTTCTGGCTATTAAACCTGATCAAACGACCAAAGACTGAAATTTGGAATGTGATTTCCTAGCTACTGGGTAAATATTACTAACCACATGTGCATGTGTCAATGGGTGTGGTCCGATCATTGCCATATCTATAGGATGTCATGCCTGCCAAAAACTCATTTAGGCACCAATCATGCTGAAATTTGGCATAGGTAGTCCAAGTAACTGGGTGAGCATTATTAATCACATATGGGCATGGCAATACAGGATGGTATTTTATTGACCACACCCACAGGAAGTTGTTTTAGTTGCCAATAGCTATTTAACAGACCAACCAGGTTAAATTTTTAAAGGCTTCCATAATGTTTCATGACATTGGCCGGGCAACGCCGAGTATATGCTGCTAATATATATATATATATGTGCGTGTATATATATATATACATAGTTAAATAATACATTCCGTTCATGTTGGCCAAGTGCCAGTTTATTAGTGTTTCTTAATCATCTTGTGTTTCTTATACGTTGCTGAGATGGTTCCTGAACTGTTGCTTGGTGTATTAGTCTGAAGTCAGTGGGGGTATATAGGTAACTGAGTTTAGCCTGCTGCTGGAACATACCAACTAACCAACCTCAAGATATCTGAGCAATCTATTAAGCTTTTTTACTGTAGCTGCCAAAAATACATCAAGGCTCATGATATTTTGAGGCAATATCAAAGTTTAAAGCTTCTATTCACTTTTTTCAATCCATTTTTTAATAAAAGCATTTTTAAGTTTAATTATTTGTTGTTTTTCACCTCCCCCCCCCCCCTAAAAAAAAGAACTATCTACATACATACATACATACATACATACATACATACATACATACATACATACATACATACATACATACAACATGCATACAACATACATACAACATACATACATACATACATACATGCATGCATGCATGCATGCATACATACATACATACATACATACATACATACATACATACATACATACATACATACATACATACATACATACATACATACACACGCATGCACACACACGCATACATAAAAAAGTATCTGTTATACATAGGGGAAGGGATATGGGAGGCAGTGCCCCATTTCTAAAGTAAATATTATGATGCATCCCTAGTAATTAGTGTCCTTTCGAACTTCCTGTGTAATTTGTAAACAATTTCCTATAGAAATGTCTCTTTAATGGGATCAGATTACACATGAATTATCACATAATTATCTGTGGCACACAGATCTAGGAATGCTTGGAATGGTGGAAACCAAAGTATAGACTAGAATAGGTCCAAGATATAGGACTTTCCCACAATGCCTCAAGTGTATGAATTCATGTATATAAATATGTGAATATTATACTGAATATGCAAGCATTTTGAAAATATGCTAGCATTTTTTTTTGATTTGTAGGATGATTATATTCCATTCCTACAACCAGAGAAGAATACTGCTGCAATACAAGGTAGTGCACAATTATTAATTTTTATATTGTATATTTGAGTACTTTATGACTATAAAATGTTACTTTATAACATATATGCTGACCATCCCCCCAATGTGCGAATTTGATTACTTTAACATGCAAGGATAAGGCTACTGTTTGGAGGCTATGTTCTAATGATTCTCTGAGCACCTGCTAAGGGTCAAATCATTAGTAACAGAATGTTATTTCAATGGTACAGTGGCATTGGATGTATGGTAGCTGTATAGCTACTGCATCACATTTCACATCAACAAAAACTGTATCTTAAACAATCTTCAGAAATTACAGAGATATATTAAAGCAGGCAAAAGTGTAGAGCCACATAGTATGGGGGCTCCTGATACTACAACATACAGGACACATGCTACAATATAAGATAGTACAGTGCTGTATACTGATGCAACAAGGAGAGTGAATCTCATCACACAAGTGAGTGTGTAGTGTGTAGGGTGTGTGGGAAATTGCAAGAGCTGATGGCAGTTCATTGAAAATATGATTAGATGGTGAATGTTGGACTCCAAAGAGTTTGAACTATGATGAGCACAAACAAATAAACAAACAACAACAATAAAACCATAAAAGTAAATTGCAAATATGATGAGTAGGCAGTGTTTTGATCAAAACAGACACATTGATTGGAGATACTAAACTGTGGGTGAAATAATAATAGCCACATATGCATACACAATATCGCATTAAAAATCCAATATTAATACTAATTAATATTAGAATGTCCATATGCTACATTGTCTTCAAGTTCCGGCCCTGTATGCAAGGCAGGTCTGTCCACATAGTCATAGAGTGGAGAATTTAATGCACTCTGTCTCTGTGATGGCGGTGTCCCTTTCCTTTTCTTACGCCAACAAATGCATGCAGTTACAGCAACTCCAGCAACAACACCACACAACAGCCCCACCAGGAAGGAAGTCACACCAGCTACAACTGCTATCACTGTATTGACACATGTATGGGTGGCACTATAATAGGATTTGGTGACTATACAACCAATATAGCCAAGTATATTTCAGTTCACTTGGCTTGTGGCAATGAGGTGGTTTGAACACACATGCACACATACAACAAATGACGTCAATAAATTTACATACTTTTAGGTTCATGGTATTGGAGGCTATTACACACCAATCAGTTTCAACCAATGTCTCATCAATTAATTTAGTCCATAGCATTGTTGCAACACCACCAATCAAAAGCATTGAAATTGCTTAATAATTAAGGAAAAGTAATCAAATTAATTTGATGAAGAAAGGCTTGGTTAGACGTATAGTTGAGCATTATCTATTTAGGAACCTTGTACATGCCAAGCTTTCAGTCAATTTATTCATAACCAAAGAATATTCAAGTTAGACAAAGTTGCAACTATAATCTTTCTCAAAGGAAATATATTAATTATAGTAATATTTGTACAGGTCGAGAACAAATACAATTGACAATAGAAGAACCTTCGGATTACCTTGTGAAACAGTCCCGGCAACAACAGTCTTGTCATCTTCCACAGTAGCCATTGGATTATCAACATCACTCATGAAACCCGCTGCAGAATATTGAGTCAGCAAAGGTGTAGTGTGGGGTAAGGAAATTGTAAAGTCATAGCACAATAGCATCTAATTAGCATAAAAATTAGTACTAGTGAATTATGAGATTACAATAATATGGAGTTCTTTATAGCACTCCTTCTCTCTCTCTCTCTTTCTATTACAATATAACAACGTGCATACATACATAAATTACAGTTGTTGTTGATACATTTATTTGGTTCAGAGCTGACCTGTGGAACAGTCGGCTCTAGCAAAAGTGTTGTGTATAAAATAAATTAACATTAATTAGTAATGAATGCTAAAGGTTGTGTGTAATTTGTATGGTTTGTTCTAGCTATTCTCTTTATTCATGATGCCAGCTTTGGGCTATGGAGGATAAACATAGTCCAAAACAACAACAAGAGCAACAACAAAAAACAACCCTCTCATCCCTTGCCCACCCAGCTTCCATGTGTATTAATTCAATTGAAAAAATTAAGACCATTTGTGTGTACATATTAGGTAACATCCCATCTTCAGCTTGTTATTGACTTCTATAAACCTAAGACCCTTATTTTGATCAACATCAATTATTTTCAGGTTAAAATTAAAAAACAAAACAAACTTTTTTACTTACCTATCAGTGCTGAGAAAGTGCTCACAGAAGATTCTCCAAAGTGATTCGTTGCTCTCATTTTGACTCTGTACAACTGATCCATGGATGAAGGAGTAAGAACAGTTGAG
Organism: Lycopodina hypogea; assembly: GCA_963969325.1. Lineage (NCBI taxonomy): Eukaryota > Metazoa > Porifera > Demospongiae > Poecilosclerida > Cladorhizidae > Lycopodina > Lycopodina hypogea. The sequence goes on from OZ017790.1 coordinate 4,028,909, forward strand.
CAGACAGTTCCATTGCCACATATCTCCACTATCTGGTCCTCCACTTCTCCCCCACTGTTCTCCAGTGTCACTGTGTAATTGACCTGTGGACACTCCGACTCCTGTGACCAGCATGGTAGATGAATAAATGAATGAACAAATTAATAAATAAATAAACCAAAAAAGAGAAGAAAAAAATCAAACACACAAACAAACAAATAAATAAATAGTAAATGTATAAATAAATAAAATTAAAAATAATTAATTAATAAATAAAAAATAATATAATAACTAAAAGGCATACAACAATGGAATTACACAAGCTGTTCGATACATTACATTCATACTTGTGCTGTTGTGCAGGGTTTACGTGATTCACAGTTTTGTTGACCTCATATAGGCTCTTTTGGAGTGATTGCATGTTTTACATAGTGTGGTTTGTAAAGTAAGAATACCACTCAAATAATGATAATTAACCAAATTGGAAGGTATATTTTAATTACAATCACTGCTATTGGTACTTCAATCAATCAATTTTAATTGAATTAGAAAAGAAATTGATGGAGAGACAGAAATGTGCACACACACTGGGTTTTAAAAAAGCTTTCACTATACCGATTAAATGAAAAAGTGAAAGAAACATCAGGCAAGTGTCCTAAACCATTTCTGGAAGCAGTGGAGGTCAGAGTAAATGATCTAGTTCAGAGAGAGTCTTTGCTGGTTGGCAAAGATGACTGCACACCATCTTCACAATGTCACCTTCGAATAAGTGAGGTTGATGTGTGATCTTCTTTGCCAAGTAGCGATGACTCTCTCTGAGCTCGCGCAGGTACTCAGACCTCCACTGCTTCCAGAAGTGGTTTAGGACGTTCACCTGATGTTTCATTCTCTTCGTCAGTTGATTAGTATTAAGTATAAAATCTTCACCTTCGGGACTCCACATACACCCCAAATGATCTGGTAGGTGTATTAGCCTTTGGCTAGACCCAATCCCAGGAGGTGGTGGTGCTTCATGACCCATGCAGCTATGGGCTGTTCAACTACAGACTCACAAATGTTGGGCATTACATACAGAGAGAGGTACAGAGTGAGATAGTTCTCCAGGCACAGACCTATGTTAACTATTGTACACACTGTTGTAGTGCGCTTGTGCGAACCAAAGGTGGCAATGGAGAGATGCTGTTCCCCTGTAACCTCGAAGAAGATTTAAGCACATTTGCTGATATCAGATCTCTTGTTGTCTCCATCGAGGAGGAGACATACTTCATGATTGATACAAGAGTTACTAGGATGGTGAATCACTGCCCTAGCTGTCTGGAGGAATACAGCTCGCAGACTGTCTGTACAAAGGGTGCTAGTGGTTTGATTCAACTAGAAAGGAGGAGCATCAGAATTCAGCCCTGATTCAGAACGGCTAGTCAAGCTTGGAGTAGGGATCAACCCAGCATCACAAATGGATGAGTGATGCTTCTTCTTGCACTTCTGACATCTAGAGGTGGACTTGCAATCACAAGAGAGATGATACCAGCACAAAGAAGTGAAACACCGGCCACTGGTCTTGACATTGGTTACAGACATGCAGCCTACTTTTTGAAAATCACATTGTGGGTCATCTAGAGATTCTTGGGAACAAGAAGAGGTAGAACATAGGCAGTGTGATATGACTTCTCCTGCCCTCATCAGGATGGAACAGAAGTAGCTCTCTCCCAGGCTGTCAATTCCTCTTCAAAAGCAGCTAAATGCGCATCCATGTCTGGATTGGAGTTAAGACACTTTCCTACTCATAATGAGCTTCCAGTCTGGAGGAAGTTTGGCCAGTAGGTGAGAGAAGGACTCCATAAGACACAGCTTCAATTCAAAGTGACTTAGACTGCATACATATAATGCAAGCGCACTCTCTGATATAGATGTCGATTTCCTGATCCCAGGAATGTCCCAACAACACAAAAGCTTGGCTCACAGTGGCACAGCATTGGCACAAAAATGCACAGTGCTGAAGTTATTATGCCTATTTATTAACTCCACCAAAAGAAATGAAGAAGTGACCAATATTTGGGACTGCGGACCTAGTGAAAGATTGATTAGAACTTGGGTCTATTCTTGTGTGACAGATGAGGCATGTAAAATACAGACACAGTGCAGTGTGTACTGATAATATTTTTTTGCGTTCATAATACACACCATGTGCAATATGTATTGCTGAGTCCATGTGGGCACTTACACTGAACCCACCTCTACACTAAGAACAGTATGAGGAGGGAGATAGGACTCCACTAATTATTCAGATTACTAATAGGTGTTCTATAATTGTATTGTGTATGTTTGATTACAATGATTAGTGTTTGTGATTGTATTGTGTTGTGCAAGCATCTAGTCATTTTTAAGTATTTTGCACCATTGCCTTAACACTCAGTCACTATATCAATACTAACTGGACTGAAGACTGGCAGACTATTTAAAGGAGCCAGTTCTGAAGCACCAGCATACCTGACTTAGCACAGTAGTCCAGCAATCAGCATGCAGTTTGAAACAAGTCTCTTTACATCAAATTCAAATGCATTATTATGGCACCTAGATATTGAGTATATATCTGGGGAATATAAAGGAAAGGTTTTTAAATAAACAGTGGGCTAATTTGAAGAGAATGACAAATATTTGTGGCCAGATTTTGTAAACCACCACATTCAAAAATGGCCAAGTTAGCTCTATCAGGGCTTCCCATATTTCCACCACCCACATCTACCAGGCTTCTCTCTTATCTCAGCCCACCCCCTCAATTCCTATAAGTTCACAGCTAACCTGCCATGGAAATAAGACTCACACTGAACACAGAACCACTTGCCTGCACTTTCCACTGCACCTCCAGTTGACTCAAGAACAAGTTGTTGCCATTGTAAGTTGGTTTAATAACAACATCAGTCAGTGTCTCTGGCACTGCATAAGAAAAAACACAGATATTAAATATTTCACATCAAGTAGATATTAATTGCACAAATTCTAGAGTAATATTTTGACTTGGCCTCGAACAACAACATTGGAAGTGATACCACTTTTGAGAAGCTTAATTAAACTTTAGTGTAATTTTTTAAACATGTTTTGACATATATACAAACTTTGGTGTAAATTCTAATCAATTAATTTTTTTCTTCACAATTAATAAATATTTATATAAAAAGCCCATTAGGAATTGTTAACTCAATCACTTCAAGCCAGCAATTCTCCATTTCAAGGGCGGCATGGTTCATGCTTGCAGAGCTTCACTTTTATAAAGTTTATTTTGTGGTGAATACGAATGTTTCTATGTAAAAAAATTACCGTTATTGACAAAATGCAAGGGAAGGTGGGGTACTTATAATTTGTTTCTATGGTATGTATATGTATATGCTCTGCTAATGGGTCTCGAATATAATTGAACTAAACCACATTGGAATCACCAATGAAGTACATTACTTGTTGCAGCTTTTCTTCAATAAAACTCAGAGTGAATCATCAAGTACAAAGTTAAACATCAAAAGTACAATAGTGTCATTATTTTCTGCCCTATTTTCCACCAAGCTGAACAGATTTGAAAGATGCTTAGTCAAATATTACAAGGAACCAAGAAGGGGGGAGAAGAGGATGGGGAGGAACTGAATGGGCGTAGGTGCAGCTAAAGAGGAGGGGTGGGGGAGTTAAGGATGAGGGAGACCTGAAATTGTAGAAACTAAAGGGGATAGGGTAGATGAGCTAAAGAGCGGGAGGGAGAAAGAGGGGAAAATATGCCCAAATATCTACCTGCCTTATACTGATGAGGGAGGGAAGTGTTCAGATGGAGAAGGGTGGGGTGGGGAGGGGAGGATTTGTCCCCCAGATATTTGAACAGGGGGGGGGGTGAGCCTGGTCACTCCCAATATCTTATTATATCTATCTATCTATCTATCTATCTATCTATCTATCTATCTATCTATCTATCTATCTATCTATCTATCTATCTATCTATTTATCTATCTATATCTATCTCATATCTAGCTCTATCTCTAGATCTAGATCTATATATAGCTATATATCTATATCTATATCTCCTATATATATATATAAAAGGAGATGTCTGTCTGTCTGTCTGTCTGTCTGTCTGTCTGTCTGTCTGTCTGTCTGTCTGTCTGTCTGTCTGTCTGTCTGTCTGTCTGTCTGTCTGTCTGTCTCTCTGTCTGTCTGTCTGTCTGTCTGTCTGTCTGTCTGTCTGTCTGTCTGTCTGTCTGTCTGTCTGTCTGTCTGTCTGTCTGTCTGTCTGTCTGTCTGTCTGTCTGTCTGTCTGTCTGTCTGTCTGTCTGTCTGTCTGTCTGTCTGTCTGTCTGTAGGTAGATTTTTCTGAAACTTGGCATGATGATAAGTTTTGATCCAACTTAAAACATGGGCTAAAAATTCCTGAAAATGGTTACCACTCTAATGAGAAAAAACAAAAACAAAAATGGTATTTTTGCCAGAAAAACCCTTGGAATTACAGATCTAAAACTTGGTATGCATATACAACCTCACTCTGGGAGTAACATGGGCTGGGCCCACCTGGCCACACCTCTTTATTTTCCTATGTATGGCTAAAAATGCCCAAAATGGTATATCAGCAAAAACACTTGAACCTAGGGAGTTTAGACCATGAACCCATATATATTTGGAATCAATATAATCTGGGCAATGTTTGAAGTACATGTATATGACCACACCCATTTCTGTGTCCATGTAGGGCCCAAAAAAGCCCAAAATAGTACTTTGGCCATACAAACCCTTGGAGCAACAGACTTAAAACATGGTATACATACACAAATTGACTTGGAGTAACGTGGGTGGGATCCTTCCTGGCTACACCACTTTCCATTGGTGTGTAAAGAGAGAAGTGCTAAAAAAACCGAACAAACTTCTGAATAGAGATTAGACCTAAGGAGTTAGATCCACAAACCCATTTTAATATTGTATATACATATATATATTGGTTTGTAAGTATGTATGTATGTTTGTATGTATGTGTTTAGGCATCAAAACCAAACGCTGGAATTAAAATGGCTGAAAGTTAGCATGTACTCTCTAAGAATCCAAGTGAGCATTACTAAACACATGTGGGCATGGTAATGGGTGTGGTTTTTCCATAGCCACACACACAGGAAGTTATTTAGGCTGAAAAAAGTTAATCAGAAACCAATCAGGCAAAAAGTTGGCGTATGGTCTCCAAGTACCCGAGACAGCATTGTTAACCACAAATGGGTGTGGATTGGCATAGTCACACCCACTGGAAGTTGTTTTGGCAATTAAAAGCTAATGGAATGACCAACAAGACAGAAAATTTGAATGAGGTTTCCAAGCAACTGGGTGAGCATTACTAATCACATGTGAGTGTGTGTGTGTGTGTGTGTGTGTGTGTGTGTGTGTGTGTGTGTGTGTGTGTGTGTGTGTGTGTGTGTGTGTGTGTGTGTGTGTGTGTGTGTGTGTGTGTGTGTGTGTGTGTGTGTGTGTGTGTGTGTGTCAATAAGTGTGGTCTGGTCATTGCCACACCCATAGGATGTCATTATGGCTAACAAATACTCATTTATTGGACGAATCAAGCTGAAATTTGACATATGGAGTCCAAGTAACCAGATATGCATTATTAACCATATGTGGGTGTGGTTATGTGTGGGTTTTTTTTATTAGCCATACCCACAGGGAGTTGTTTTAGCTGCCAAAAGCTAATTGAAGGACTAACCAGGCCAAAATTTGAGAGGCTTTTAAAATATTTCATGTTGGCATTGGCCGGGCAATGCCGGGTATATGCTGCTAGTATATATATATATATATATATATATATGTATGTATATGTATATATATATTTATATATTTTGTTGTTGTTGTTGTTGTTGTTGTCTGTCTGGGGTAAGATTGTGTTCATTGCATTGAAGAGAACTATGGAAGTTGGAGGAGCATTGTGATAAAAAACAAACAAGCAACTGCTGGGGTGACATTGTTACAGGATTGGAGATTGCTTGTGATGTGGAACTGCTGGGATAACATGTTCATGGCTTTAAAGAGAACTGTGGAACATGGGGGAGGGCATTGAGATATAAAATTGTTGGGGTAAAATTCATTGCCTTGAAATTGCTGAGATGGTTGGAGAGCATTGTGATATGAAATTGCTCAGGGAACAGTGTGCAATGCAATGAAATTGCTGAGAAAGTTGTGAGTGCTATGATGTAGAACAGTGGAGTAACAACGTACACTGCACGAAGATTGCTGAGATGGATGGTGATAGTATTTTGGTATGAAGAATTGTGAAGATTTAGACAATTGGGGGTGGAGGGTAGGTAAAGGTCGAACACATTCAAGAAATTTGGGTCCATGTTTTCTATTATATTTGTCAAGTTGTGTTGAGAGTTTGTAGTTGTATTTGGTTCTGTTGTTAGCTTCACTTTGTTGTGATAATTGTAGTGCCATGCCAATTAAATGTCTGTCAGCATCCTCATTTTCATCATGTTCAATAGTTATTTCACCTACCATATCTTCTAGTCTGTCTTTGTCAAAATAGTCATTTTTAATGTCCACCATGTGCCTACAAAACTTTCTCCAGGCTGACTGTTCAATAAGGTCACATTGTTTGTATCTGAATCGTTTACTGTCTTTTTTGGAGAACTTATACTATAAAGAAGTTCCCACAGACAAAAATGGACTCCATTAGATATTCTACTACCCTTTCTATTGCTTCATTATAGAAGAAGTCTGCATTCATTTTAACCCTTGGGGTGCTGTGGTGTAAGACTTCATCAGTGATAAAAACTTTGTCATAAGCCAAGAACTCTGTATGGGTGTTTCCGAGACACCTCTGATATATGCCAGTTGCCTCAAACAATCCCATGAATTACTAACATCTCTTTGTTTATGTACCCCTTCTATTTTTATTTAAAAAAAAAAAAAAAAAAAAAAAAAAAAAAAAAAAAAAAAAAAAAAAAAAACTCTTAGATTCTCCACAATACATTATTTCATTCATTTCCCAAGCATATTTCCAATTTCATTTTTAGGAATGATATTCAAATCCTTGGAGATGCAGTTATTTCCTTGATCCACCGCTGAATTAATAACAATACAGTTATTACTTTATAATAAAAGAGGTTTGCATTTAATCATGTTGCAAGATTAAGCCACCACATTAAAATATCTGCCTATTATGAGCCCTGATAGCTTGGACAAGCAATAGAACTCTAGCAAAACCCAAGTTTATTCTGCACCATATTGTATCCCTAAAGGGAACACAACTGCACTATAACTTACTCAAGTGTTGAACTATGTTCCTCAAGGAATTGTACAAAAACAGAGAGAAAGAGAGAATTTAAGAGACTTTGATTTGAGTTGCAGCTATCTGGCTTTGCCAGTGTTTAGCTTGGTGGCTGTTTGGCGGGAAAAGCTTCAAATATCTAATCCCCAAAAATTAAACTGCGGCCACTCTTAGCTGGTATTCATCGCCCCATTTATAAACCTCTCACTTCTGGCGTCAAAATGAATGCAAATGGATCTCAGCATGGTACACTCAGAGTTGCCAGTACCAATTTCAACATGAAATATGATTGAAGCCACTCATAATACCATTTCTAGATCTTATGCTTTCATTCAAATAACGGCAGCTATTGAGTAGGTATGCAACCAGCTTTTCCTTTTAATTTTTTAGAAAGGGAAATTTTTTTTGGATGCATAGTGTGATGCTGAAAGGTAAGATTGTCAACAATCAGATTCATAAGTTTACATAATGTTTGAGTATGTGCTTCATAATGAAAGTAAGTGTGATTGATTATATATCAAACATTTTAGTTGCATAGCTATTGATATAGCAAGAGGAAGAATTCTAATGACCATGTAAACTATTTTATGCTGATTTTACATACTATAGGCCAGTGGCCTGAAACTATTTTATCATAAGAATTATAAAAACCTGTGTAAGATTAGTTCAATATTTAATCCACACTACTAATATGCTGCTAAGATGCTACATTTGAAGAAGGGACGTCACAATAATTTAAATTAAAAGTTGCCATAATAACAATAGCAAGTAAACTGATCCTTCATTTCTAGCATGGTACACTAAATACATGTCCATCATAATGAGCCCCTGCATGTTGTTGACAGATGCAACTGAGCAAGTAATTTACCTTGTGCCTCCACATAATACTGTTCATTTGATGATGTAATCGAATCTGCACAATAAACAGTTGATCCTCTGAGATCAGCCACATTCCCTCTCAACACTGATGCAATGTTCTGACGAGAGCCGTCAAGAACAGAAGCAAGAATAGTCACTTCAACACCCTCAGGTGCAGATTGATTGGGTGGAACAACAAGTGGAAACTCATCAGTACGTCTGAAGCTGTAAGTTGCAATAATGCTTCCATCAATCTTCCAGTCTAATATAAGTGAAACATCTGTTCCTCTGCAAGTAAACTGGACAGTTCCTGGACAGTATGATCCATTAGTAGGAGGTGAAGAAGACAGAGACAGTTGCTGACCATCTAGAAGAACAATGTCAATATTAATCATTTTAGGTTATCCATGAAACTGTATTGATAGTGTCTACTAAATACTTCTATCAATTTGGTGGGTATGAAAAAGTGAGAAAGAATTCCCCACTTTTTTTTGAAAATTGTTAACATGAACAGGTAATGTTCCTAAACATTGCGAAATGGTTTATATCAGAATCAAAACAATTGGAAGCTGTTGCAGTCTGAACAGAACAGTAGGTGTTTAGCATCCAGCATGTATAAAGGAATGAACAGAAAAAATGAAGGAAAATTCCAACCTAACTAGCTAATGTAGCTATGGAAATGTTCAAGCACGAATATTGAGTATTGACAGGAAATTATCTCACTAAGACTGCAATCAACCACAAGGACAGGTATGCAAGCAGGCAGGCATTTCACACGCCCTTCACGTTAAGGCACTCTTGCAGTTGTTGTTTTTATTTTTAGTAATATCTACTGAAGTAACAATAGGTTCATTTAAATAGTACAGATGTGAATTTTAGCTGAGATAGTAAGCTTTTAGTTTTAAATTTATAGCATCTTTCAATTTGTGAGTACTACAGTTTGCCCCCAATAAGCCACTCTATATGGTGGATCAGGAATCATAGATATATATTTCTGAAATCTCCCTGCATGTGTAATTGGAAGAAAAAACATTTGAACCACACGTCCTACAACCACCATTCCAGTTTCATTCTTCTCCTTGCATTGTCCTGACCTGATGGAGTGTCTTGGAATCTCCCAAAGAGGTTGAACAAAAGAGTTAATGGAAAAAAATCCACTACTTAAATATCTGTGAAGGGTCCACAGCGCAACCATCCCCACATTTTGTGCATTTCGTCTGTAATGGAAATAATTAAAAAAAAAAAAAATTGTACTCCGATAAAGACTTCACTCTCTGTGAACTCCGGGGAGACTTCACTACTTACCTTGACGTGAATTTGAGCGAAATTATGAATTTGGGCAGGTCCTCACTTAGGGAAGGTAAACTTAAGAGGAAAAAAACTGTGAAGGAGCTTCAGTTTGTTTGGTCTCATTTCTTCCTCTTTCCATTTCTTTTCTCTTTTCTGTGGCAAGGAGATGTTTTGTGAATTTGAACACAACTCACTTCACTTTATCCTGACCATGAAATTTGACATGCATACACAACTTGACATGCATACACAACTTGACACTAGGATTAACATGGGCTGGGTCTCATTTGGCCACATCTCAATCTGCGTATGTTAGGGGATAAACAGGCTGAAATTTGGCACACAGACTCCAAGTAACCGAGTGAGCATTATTGTCCACATATGGGTGTGGCAATGGGTGTGGTTTGGCATTATGCACACCCACAGGAAGTTGTTTGACTGCCAAAAGCTAATTAAAGGACCAACCTAACTGAAATTTAAGTGGCTCTAAAATGTTTCATGTTGGCATTGGCCGGGCAATGCTGGGTATATGCATAGTAGATGTCTGTCTGTGTGTCAGTCAGTCAGTCAGTCAGTCAGTCAGTCTGTGTGTCTGTATGTATGTTTGTACCATCATCAGCCAAACCTGTGGGTGGATTTCTCTGAAACTTGGCATGATGATAGAATCTGTTCCAACTTAGAACATGGACTAAAAAATCAGGAAAATGGTTACCATGATAATAAGAAAAAGCCAAAAATGGCATTTTGGCAAGAAAAAACCTTGGAGCTACAGATCTAAAACTTGGTATGCATATATAACTTCACTCTGGGGGTAACATGGGCAGTGTCTCACTTGGCCACACCTTTTCCTTTTCCTGTGTAAAGCTAAAAAAGCCAAAAATGGTATACAAACAAAAACATTTGAACCTAGGGAGTTAGACCATTAACCTAATATTTATTTGGAATCAATATAATCTGGGGAATGTTTTAAGCACATGTATATGACAACACCCATTTCTGTGTTCATGTCAGGCCCCAAAAAAGCCAAAAATAGTACTTTTACCAACAACCCCATGAGCGACAGACTTAAAATATGGTGTGCATACACAACTTGACTTTGGGAGTAACATGGGAGGGATCCCTCCTGGCTATACTTCTTCCCATTGGTGTATAAAGTGAAAAAGTGCACAAAAAAAATTTTTTTTGAATAAAGCTTGGACCTAAGGAAATAGATCCACGAACACACTCAAATATATATTTTGCTTCGTAAAAACATATATTTGTATGTATGTATGTATGTATGTATGTATGTATGTATGTATGTATGTATGTATGTATGTATGTATGTATGTATGTATGTATGTATGTATGTATGTATGTATGTATGTATGTATGTATGTATGTATGTATGTATGTATGTATGTATGTATGTATGTGTATCTAGGCATCACAGTTGAACACTAGGACCAAAAAGGCCGAAATTTGGTATATGCGATCCAAGAACCTGTATGAGTGTTATTAAACACATGTGGGCATGGTAATTGGTATGGTTTTGACATAGCCACACCCACACGAAGTTATTGTGGCAGAAAAAAGTTCATCAGAGACCAATCAGGCAAAAAGTTGGCGTGAGGTCTCCAAGTATCCGGGAAAGCATTATTAACCACATGTGGGTTTGGTTTGGCTGTAGCCACACCCACTGGAAGTTGTTTTAGATATTAAAAGTGAATCAAACAAGCAACCAGACTGAAATATGGAATGAGGTTTCCAAGCAACTAGGTGAGCATTATTAATCACGTCTGTGTCAATGGGTGTGGTCTGGTCATAGCCACACCCATAGGACATCATCATGCCTACCAAAAACTCATTTATGGACCAAACAGGCTGAAATTTGGCATATGGAGTCCAAGTAATCAGGTGAGCATTATTGACTGCATGTGGGAGTGACAGTGGGTATGGTTTGGCATTAGCCACATCCACAGTATTGTTTGGGCTGTCAAAAGGTAATTGAAAGACCATCTAGGCTGAAATTTGAGTGGCTTCTATAATATTTCATGTAGACATTGGCTGTGCAACACCGGGTAATGTCACATAAAGCAAACTAAACATGTTTGTTACTGCAGGTGGCCAACTTAAAAACTGCCCATAGGGCGGGGTTTCTGCTTGCTGTTAATAAAAATGACATGGTGCGTTTATTTCTAAATATCTCTGGCTCCTCCTGAAGGAAGTCATGGTAACTCATTTTCTGCTTGAACCACTATAATGAATGTGTGATAAAGTACTCACTGGTTAAGGTAGCACACATCATCAGCACCATGACTACGACCAGAAGGAATCCCTATATTGCAATAACACAACAGAAAAAAATATCAGATGCATGTAAACACAATAAAAGATTATAGCAAATGATCATATGGAGTGCATTAATATGTGACTATAGGGCATGCCAGGTGTTAAAGAATACTTGTTCCCCAAGAAACAAATTTTCCCCGAATATTTGTTCTCTCAGGGTATGAATATTTGTTCCTTCCATGAAAAAGTTGATGAAAAACATTTGTTATCCCTCCCTTAAAACATAAAAAAATATTACGCACAAAAAAAAAGAAGTTATCAGTAATACTATCTGTATCTATTGCATACATATTCCTTATTTCTGTGATTGGAACAATCTCCATCAGCTTGATATCACATATATACCAGCAGACGTACCTAGCATTGCCCCAGATATAATGAATAACATACCAACAGGAAACAGTGTTGCCAAGTGTGATCCAACCCATGTCCAAAGGTTTGGTACAAGTATCATTTCAGGTAATTTTAACTTGACATGCCCAGAGTAAGAGACATGGCCAGGTGGGATGCAGCCAAAATCAAAGTGTGTGTGCATGCCGGAGATTTATGTCCCTCAGTCTAAGGGTTTGTCCTCAGTACAATTTTTGGAATTTTTAGCCTCACACACTCACAGTAAGAGGCATAATCATATTGTGCATAGGCACGGCTGTCAACATGATCAATACAGACCCGCACCACAGAGTGGCGAACATAAAATATTTCTGGCACCATGCCAATCAATACTGAATACGGTTTTCATACACATCTTCTTCCTGTCTCTTTTACGAAAAAAAAAAGGAGGAACAAAAATGGGAAAAAAGGAAGAAAAAAGTCATGTCTAGGGATAATATCACTGAATTTCCACTTTGGAAACTTGTACCTCCAGAAAGAGGTGTGGCTAAGTGTGATACAGATCATGACCAAGGGTTTGTACTAATTACCATTTCAGTATTTTTAACATGACATGCCCAATGGAACAGGTGTGGCCAGATGGGGCCAAGCCCATGTCGATTCCAGAGTCATCATGAGTCTGTATGTCATGTTTTAGGTCTTCTGCAAATAACATTTTTGACATTTTTAGCCTCTTATTCCCACAGGAAGAGGTTTGTCCAGGCGATGCAACATTTTTTGGGAAAAAATCATCCCTGGTGTAAGATGTGTCTACCATCCTGGAATGGGTTTCATTCGGTGTGGTGGTTTGGCAGGAACTGGACATACACAAACATACATACACACATACATACATGTAAATGATAGTTAGCCTGACACTACCAGAGAAAGAGATGTAGCCAGGTGAGACTCAACCCATGTCACTCCCACAGTTATGACGTGTGTTATGGCAAGTGTCAGGTCTGTAATCCAAGAAGGGTTTTGCCTGCGTAACTTTGTAACAGCTTTTGGCATTTTTATCTTGACACATCCACAGGAAGAAGTGTGGCCAGATGGCCCAACTCATTTTGGGCTGAAAACTATCCTTTACTTAGAATGTGCCTACCCTGAAGAGCAAGTTTCATTTTGTTTGATTCTCTACTAGCATACTCTCGTTCATAAGAATCAGGAAGAGTGTGGCCAGGACCTATCTACTATGCTCTTTTATCAGGAATTGAAAGAACAGAGGAAGGAAGAGAGAAAAAGATAATCAGAAAAAATTAAGGAAAATGAAAACAAAAAAAAAAATGGAGGGGAAATGAAGGGCTCAGGTTTGGGATTGAACAACCTCTTTTCAGCTTGGGAACCTGCGCCCACTATTTCATTGTGATTTTTTAAGGTTTTTTTTTTTTTTGTACAGAAATATGATTTCCTTTTTACCCCACCAGGGGTGTCACTTTTGGAGGAAAATGTTGGCTTACGACACTCACCATATCTAACAGCATATATCCTCTGATTTTCCCCTTACCAGGTGCCATAGTTTAGGAGGAGGTGCCTGACAAACAGATGTCCGGAATTGGCTGAAGTGGCCACAGAATACGATTTCACTTGAATACTCAATACATTGCTGGGATAATTATGTCAAATAAACATAATCTATTTGGGGAACTAATCATTTGGGAGTGATCACATTGTGTGAATGGCCTAAACAATGACACCCTCTATGCCTCAGGTAAATGAATAGCAATAATCAGTTTCCCACAAAACATACTGAATTTTTTTCCTTGGGATAAACTTCATTCCAAGTGGATAAATATTCATTCCTATTAACAGAACATGATAAAAGTAGGGGGGGAAAATATTCATTAGGGGAACAAATATTCGTCACCCAGCATTGCCCATGCCAATATCAACATGAAATATTAGAAGCAACTCAAATCACCATTTCTAGACTACTTTACTCAAATAAAATTAGCTCATAATTAAGCATTCATAATCCCCATTGTTTTTAAGAAAGGTCAGATTGTTTTGGAGGCATGGTGCAATGCTATGGGTAGATTTCTTACAGTTTGGAATTCACTTGGTTTATTAGTTTTTGTGTAATTAATTTGCATAGTAAGAATCAACAAAGTTAGCAAAAACAAAGGAGAAACTACAGGAGGAAAGAAGAAAAAAAGGAATGAAAAGGGGGAAAGGGAAGAAGAAAAGTATTCAAGGAAGAAAGGATTGAACGATAAAAAGAAACTAATGAAGATACAAAAAAAAAACCAAAAAAAAACAAATGGTCCAATCCTTGTTTTAAACCTAGGATTTCCCACTTTGTAGACGTGCACCATAACAATTGGACTAGGGTTTCTGTAGGATTTTTTTTTTCTTCTTTCCCCCCCCCCCCCCCCCTTTTTTTTTTGCCTTATTTCCCTGGTAGACTCCAACTAATGACCGGTTTTTTTGGCGTTTTTTAATGAAAAAATTTAAATAGTTCTCCCCCCCCCCCCCCCCCCCCCTACACACAGACCAGGGTTTCGGTAATAATCCTTATCAGGTACCCAAGGATCATGCCTGCAAAGTTTCATCAAAATCCATTCAACAGTTTGGCCATGATGCTAGGACATAACATACATACATACAAAATTTCATTTTTATATATTAGATATCCTTTCATATAAATAGCAAACTAATGAGTTGTTTCATGCTGGTCAGTCTGAGAAATGAGCACACGGAGTGAGCCAGCATTAGTTGCCACCATTAGTGGTGTTCTTATCTTGCTAGACAAGGCCTTGCTCTGTATGGACAGCATAAGAAGGAAGAAGATGAGACGGGTGGAATTGACCATAGATAGCTACATACTTTAGAAGGATGGGCAACCTATTGTTCAGATCTAATTACACTGTTCCATCTGGGTGAGTTATACTTGTGCATGCACGAAGAATTAAGATAAGAAGATGTTGAGTGTTTCTCCATAGATATATATACACCCAACCTCTTCAGCAAGTAGGGTTGAAAGAGCAGATAATGGACTCCAACATAACTGATGTCATATTCATATTTAATAGAGTTTTTTTTTTTTTTTTTTTTTTTTTTTTTTTTTTTTTTTACTATATGTAGGAGTGGGTTAGCCAGTAGGTACTACAATGCTCATTTTATCTAACTTTGTGGGACTGTCAGACTTTTTCCCACTCAAAAAAATTTCAAGAGCAGCAGTCCTCCCACACCATGCCATGCCAATAAGAACCTGGAGTCACTAAGGAGGTGGAGGTTAGGGAGGTTGACCATCAAGGTCACATGACAACACCCAGAGACCAAACCTGCTTAATGGTTCCAGCTAGTCAGTTCAGTTGTTTTATGTGGTTTGAATCTAACCACTTTAGTTCCCATTTCAAAAATTGATAGCTTGCAGATCATGTCCAGGCCACATGGAAGAAATACTGAAAATCATCACCTAATATGGTGGATTGGCTTTCCTCTCCAAGTCCAAGAACTGTCATAAAAATGAAGGACAAAATGAAAGAGATGCCAAGTTGTGAAATTGCACATTATGGTCATACTGAACAAAATGAGGGGGGTTTTTTTTGAAAATATGAAGGTGACATGCTGAATTTGTTATGGATGTCATAACCGAACCAAATGACAGTTATATATTTACCAAATGTGGGTAATGTATATTGCTTTTTATTCATGATACTCTTCTTTCCCTCCGTTCCCTTTTTTCCATCACAGAATCTTCACTGCATACCAATTGGTAATAGTGAAAAGAACTTGGTTGGGGAGAGAGTTCTATCCCAACTATATAGCAAATAAATCGAGGTCCTACTACGTAGAAACAAGTTTTGAATAAGTTTTACGATGAATGTTACAAGAGATTTAGAATTTATATTAATGATTTGGAATGTTCTTTATTGCATTGCCATGTTGCTTTCTTAGCTTGCTTTAGCAAATCATTTGATGGTTCGAATTCAAAGTACTTCTTATTACTGAAATCAGTCACTTTACATTGCAAAAGACTTGGAATGTTGACTCCAGCGACAAATTTAGATGAAGAGTACTTTTGTTTTTGCGAACTAGACTGAATATACGAAATATGTAGAACTTGTTGATACTGTTTGGATCTATACGTTCGTTTTATGCTAGTTGTTATTGTCTGCTCTAAAAAACAAAAACAAACCCTATTCACACTGCTTGCTGTATTCAATTCTTCAATTCTGACAAACCTACCAAGTAATTTCTCAAGTAAGCCTGTCATAAGATAGTGTAGATAGTGGATACAAGGGCTGTCTCATTGAAAGTGAATGTTGGTTCTTGTGAACACAGGCAAGACTGACTGATAAGATATCAAGTATGCTTCAGTCATGGGGTTACTGAAGTTTGTAGATGAATAAGATGGTGGTTAGAAGACAATTCTTGACAAGAGGATATACGAAGGCAGTACTGGATACTGTTGCAAAATTCATTCAACACAGGTTTGCAGACTAAGCCAACATGTGGAACATACTTAAGAAATTTACGATATGCAACATCACAGAAAAGTGTAAAATCACGAAGTCCTAATACAAATTAAATACCAATTCTTCTACATCAAATCTAGTAGTATCTACAAGTTTATTAACAGCATAATGAGCAAGCAGCAGCATTGTGGATGATGTGTCAAGGGCACCCCAGGCAGTGTAAAAAGGGCAGGGTTTTTACCTTCTAAACAAGATTTGATACAATTGTGTCTCCCAATATTAAAAGCCAGGGAACATGGACTGGCCGGAGTTATGGTCAGCAGAAGCTGTTTGAAGGTTGTGTCCCAACAAAAAGCATGTAAATTAACCTCAGCCTTTACAATTTGCTTAGTCAAGTTACAAGCAACAAAGCATTGAGCTGTCTTACAAGTAGAGTCAATATCTCTGTATCCTTGGTGACTAACTCTTAATGCATTGTTACATACACTACTCTAAGCTTTACTTGTACTACCAGAGAGCTGGACGATGAATAAATATATTTTTGTCCAATCAGGGTTAAAATTATTTCTGGAATCCTCAGTTCTTGGTCTCTTCCTCCCTGAAGGGTTGGAAGAGCTCTCTGATCCCTCCCTATCATCAAGAAGACCTCTTTCTTCAGTTTCAGTACCGGACTGGGAGGATCTTGAACACCAACCAGAGGAAGAAGACAGTGGTTCAGCAACCATTGGACACAAATTGTGAAATAACACACACTGTCCAACCTCCACAAAATAATTTTGTTTTTTTGTGTTGCGTTTATTATCATTTTTTTTTTTTTGCTTTGTTTTGAAATGTGGGATTGTCAGGTCAGTTGGTGGGTTGGTGGTGAAGTCACGAATGCAGGCCAGACCCGTATTTGGCGGGTCACTTGGCATGTCTGAGATGATAATTGTTAGTGTTTGTAGTTTGATGTTTTAAGACAATTGTATGTTTGATGTTTGTGTGTGGTCAGTGTGTTTAGCTATTATGCCCAACCACTTATGGAACCATGTGTAATTGAATTCTGGAGCATTTGATATGATAAATTGCCAAACCACATTCCTGGCCAGCCCAGGGTCAATGGTCCAAACGGTCCCAAAATTAACTTATATAAACTTGTATGAAAGGACATGTCTTACTTGGGGACATTTTTTATAGGAGGAATTTAAAGGAGGATATGTCTTATGCGAGGAAATGTCTTATTGAAGGCCACGTCTTACTGGAGGACATGTCTTAAGGGAGGACATGCCTTATGGAACATGTCTTAAGGGAAAACTTGTCTTACAGGAGGATATGTTGTACAGGAGGACATGACTAATGGTATGACTAGCTATCACAAGCACTAGGGTTACAGTGCAGGTTTGTACTAGATTTGAAGCATTATAAAGCACTAGCATGCCATGAAGAAATTTTATTTTCTTATGGTGATGCAACAAAATTGCTTAGAAAAAATAAGTTTGTTTTTGAACACCTGTTTGAAGTGGCTAAAGCAGGCACTGAATAAGCTACCACTTAGCACCACTACAGGTGATTTCAAATGTCTGCTATGACAATGCAGGGAAAACTGCTGTGTCTATTCATGTTAATAACCAACCACATATATATACTGTAGCTACCAGTGATCATGACTACAGCTCCCTTATAAAATCATTTATTTTTAGGCTGGTACTAGACACTCAACCAACTGTCTGCTGGTTCACTCAGCGTTGCTGACCAGCAAATTTACACATAACAATAACTTATCACACCTTTCAACGTACCTTATCCATCATTCAAGTCCTAGCCCATCCAGCTGGAGCATCCAAATAAAAAAGGGGGCAGGGGTTAAGTGTGGCGGAGAAAAGTGAAGAACAGTAAGGCACTTACGACGGGCAGGGATCCCTAGGGGTGGGGGAATCCCTGGTGTTTTTCTCCTTCCCCCTTCCCCTCCCCAATTAGCTAACCTGGAAGTGTTTACAAAACAAAGAGTGCTTTATCGGGTGTGTTAATTAGCCACTAAAATCATAGTTGACTGTAGGGTAGCCAGGTCTGGAGGAACCCTTACAGATGAAATTGAAAAAGGCAGGTTTAGGACTGAAATTTTCAATCACTAACTGTATATATTAAATAAATTGTTTTTGATATATATCATTGTTTAGTGCTCAGATATCATTGGTATGTTCTTCAGCACTAACCCTGGGGTACAGCCAGCCTGTTTTTTTTGTTTTGTTTTTTTAAAATGTCAAACCTGTTTATCAATGTAGTTTTTTTTAACCCAATTGGAGGGAAATTTGATCAGGCTAAATTAGCACAATTTACTTGAAAAAAAAAAAAAAAAAAAAAAAAAAAATTTTTTAAATATATAAAAAAATAAAAATGGACAGAATAGGCCAAAAAAAAAGAGGACAAACTTGTTTTTGGTTGTGAGTAGCCTGCTAAAAGGATAATTTTAGGACAATTTTTTGATTTGCAGCCAGAATTTTTCCCTGTCCTAATTTTTTTCCCCATTAGGACAGTTTTTGAGTTTTCTGGCTGTGAGGAGAACAAAAATCAAACTACCTTACCAGCACCTTTGAGACTGTGCCTTGGATAACAACCAAGAAAAATGAAATAGAAATTCCCTTAATTGCGCCATTCATTATTTCCATTTATAAAATAGGGGGAGGGGAAGTAATCCACACCTCATTAATTATTCATGACAGTGTCAGTGTGGTTTTCTGTTTTGTTGTTTGTATAGTTGCACAACATATGTAGAAGCTGTCTTTCAAATATGAAGCAATATGGATGATCCATTGTTGAGTTATGGTGGATTTGAGGAAGAGGTGCTATGGAGGCCATGTTGATTTCTCAGAGTAAGGATGATTTCCTATTAATGTGGGTCTTCCATCTAGAATCACTTGGATCTTTGGGGAAATTATAGGAAATATACTTAATTATATATCGTTCTGTAGCTCTACTTATATGGTATCTTTTTAAGGCCTGTCCACACTACACAAAAACTGATTTGAATTAATTTGAATTGAATCCCTGGAAAAAAATATTTATACCCAATTTGAATTAATTTGAATCCTAGCATTCACACTGGCACTATTTAAATCCATGCTAGCAAAAATTATCCCAAACACCTGCTTTATCTTTAAAATAATTTATGGAAGAGTGTTAGTTGAGGTTCTCAGACCTGCTAACCTCAGACTTCAATAATTTATTCACTGTTTAACTTTCTATTCAAAATTTATTTTCTATCCTTTTCATCTTTTCAGTACAACAGCTCCAACGCCATTTATCCTCTGACTATTTAGCCTGCCATCCCCAGAATAGGCCTTATCAAAATTAATGGAAAACCACACTTAGGCCCTCATAGGTTGATTTGCTTTCTAATAATACTAGTCTTGACTTTGTAGCATCAAAATAGAAGGAATCTACACACCCACCCAACCGAACCCCACAACACACACTTTTTAAAATTTATTTCATTTTTATTTTAATTTTTTTGATTGATATCATTCTCTATTAATTTACAAAGCTTTTTTTTTTTGAATTTTTAAAAAAAATTGGGGAAATAGTGTGACATGATAAAGCAATGGTGACAACTGGTGATTTTAAAACAAATTGGAGAGGTGGCAGCACTGTGGTAGTTGTTACTGGATGGTTATTTGCACTTACAAAGGAAACATTTTTAGCTGAACCTGCCTGGGGGACTGCTACTGGTGTTGGCTGTTCCCAAAGGTCCAGAGATGTCAGTGTGGTTGGCTTTTTCAGGCAATTGAACAGGTGTTGGACACCATGTGGAGATTGTTGGCATGTGGTGATTGTTGGCATGTGGTGATTGTTGGCATGTGGGGCACTTGTCCACTATCTCCTCTTTTATTCTGCTCATGTAATTATTGAGCAATGGACTGAACCCTGACCATAGTTGGGCGAGCTATGTTCTTGTTGCTCTTGGTAATTTAGTTTCCTCTAGGTCAACTATCATCTCTTCTGGTGGAGGCCAGCCATTGAGATAACCCTGGCTGTGTAGCCAGGACTGCTTCTGTTACCACAGTTCTGTGAAGAAGCTTCTTGGCCAATGCAGTTTGGTCCAAATTGGTAAGATACTGGAATTGTTGAGTAGAAGTTTTGTCTGTAGTGTGTTCTTTATCAGATGATGTTTGTTGCTTCGTGACTCATTTAAAAAGTGGCATGCTATGATGCATTGTGCATCTTGAGCAAATATTGTGCAAATGAAGCAATTTGGCTCCTTGGTTGATGGTTTCCCATATCTTCCTCTGGAGCGTAGGTCCATGGCATACACGCTTGCTTCTTTGGACCCACTTTCTAGTAGTTGTGGTCACTGTTGTTTTTGGGGGGGGGGGGGGTATTTGTGAATATTGGGGTAATTCTTTTTTATTTATTTAAAAAATTTAAAAAATTTATCTATTATTATTTTTAGTTCCACTCTTACACATGTCCTAAGGCTTATCATTGGAAAGCACAACTAAGTTTTCATTTGGTAATAAAATTGAGTCCTGTTATGTAGCCAGTTGCCCCATTAAAAACTTTGACTTTTTGTGGGTGGCACAGAAAGATTTCTGGAAAGGTGAAAGTTTTTAATTTGTCAACTCCATACATAACCTTGACGTTCTTTGTAGTGAGCTGAAAGGCGGTGAACTTCAACCTTCACTACCTTCGCGGACCTTTCTGCTGTAGCACTGGCTGGTATGATAAAACTAGAGCAGCATCACATTGTGAGCTTGAGTACTAAAGAATCACAGCTGAACCACTAGATTTTGGGACAGAAGTGCCCCAGACAAGATAGTAACTAAATCCACGATTAATTTATACTTTCACTTATTCTATTTTTGATCCACTTATTATTCTTTCACTAATCAAATGATCTATAATTATTACTTTTTACTAGCATGAAAATCTTCCCTTTCCTTGAGTTTGAACATAAAAACTGCCACTATAGCTAATGTATGTACCCAGCAGCTTATGTCTTTGCTATGGAATCATCCAAACAAAATTTTCTAAAACTATATTTTTCTTTTCATAAATAGCAAAATTAAATAGCAGGGGTCGATCCAGGATTTCAGATGGGGTAGTTATTTTTATTCATTAACCCAAACCACACCCATTTTGTCAAAAGACACACCCTTTACAAACTCCCAATAATAAAGTAACAAAAAAATAAAGAAGAAAGGAGGAACTAAGTTGTGTAAGTTTGTCAAAAATTATGGTTTCTGTCCATCCTAGGATACAACTAACACATTTCTAGGATGTTAAATTGCAAACAACTGTACCAGTGAATCCATATCAATTGGTTTGTCTCTGTGGATCTTCATCATGGCTAGACCAAATAATCTTTCTTCTGACATTGTTGAATGGAGGTAGTTCTTTAGAAGCTTGATCTGGCTGTTTGAGCCTCCCAGCAGGTAACATGTCCTCCTTTGCAGTATGAAACTTAAAGGCCTGAATTATATAGATTAACATAATATGTCCCCAGAAGATGCAGAACCAGCTGCTAAAAAAACAAAGAACTTCCACCAATGGTAACGCAGATAACTAGTTACAACTTAAATCAGGTTGATGCTCCTGCAGGAGCTTATGAAATGATTATTAATATGGCTAGTTATAACTGAAAGAATGCATTAGCTATTATTTTATAGTTCAGCTAGCTAACTATAGCTAGGTTAGTAGCTAATTGATTTTATCAACCTGCTTGACTGCAGTTAGCCTATAGCTAAAGCTATTGCTCCTAGTAGCGAGTAAACTTACCTAAACTTACCTAAACTTATCTTTACCTACGCTGAAAAGGGGTACTACTGCAGCCAGTATGAAAGTTAGCTGAAGCCAGGAACTATTGTTCTTGCTAGTGGACCTTGACACCCCTGCTTGGTCATTGTCAGTCAGTACACAATGATTCACTGGGTAAATGTAACAACAGTAAGGTGAATAATACTTTGTCAGCTCCAGTTTAGAGCATCAAAGGATTACTATAAAGGGAACACTACCATGGATTCCATATGCACGAATACTAGCTATCTAGTGCATCATGAATATCAATAAAGATCTTGCACTGAGCAAGCAATTTCGATTAAAAAAATAATCTGCTCAAGATGATTGACTTAAGACAATGAGTTTCTTAGTACCCACAATTCTGGAAGGAGTTTAACCAACACATGCACACAGACTAACAGAGTTAGCCAAATAAGTACAAGGATCAGTCCCAATTACCAATGTACAAAGAATCTCAAATCTAATTCATTTGAAAATTTTTGGCATGGAATGATTGGAGGAGAAAACTTCATATCAGCCAAGAGTGATGGAAGCCACACCCACATGATTTTTTTTTCACTACCATGAACTAATGAGGAGGTTGAAATTTGGCATGTAGTCTCCATGTTACCAAGAGTGTTATTACCCTCTTGCCATGCTCACAGGAAATATTAATCCAGTCGGTTTGATTGGTACAAAAAAAACATCAACTAACATGAAAAGTAAAATCCAGCACCCAAGTTGCTACCAGCATATTATGCTTTTTGGACCAATGCAATGAGATGCAATGGGTGCACTGGTATATATATATATATATATATATACATATATATATATATATATATGTATATGTATATATATGTATATGTATATGTATATATATATGTATATATATATATATATATATATATATATATATATATATATATATATATATATATAAACAGGAAATTCTCTGTGTGTGTTCCCTACAGCTGGCCAAAGTGATTTTGATGAAACTTTGCAAGCATGATCCTTAAGTGCATGACTAGGTTAGGCCATTCCTATTTGACTATTTGTTGCAAGGTATTTTCTAACTGCAAGATTGGGTTGGTAGGTTATTTTGAAACTGATACATTTAAACATGGCTTGTACTGTAATTATTGAAACAATGAATTCCAATAGGCCATCACATTAAATCAAATAAAGTTTATAATCCTCAATGGGACTGTAACAAGTAATATTTCATTAACTATTGTCCTTTCAAGGATAGAACAATGGCACTCTGTGCTATCCAAGTTTAATTATAGGATATTCAAATAGTAATTTAAAATATCTTCATTTAAGAATTTAAGACAAGAATATAAACTCAAGATGGCCATAAGGTAAGAATAAGCAACCAATTAAAATTATACACAATGTGTGAATATATATTAAGAGTCAAAGGCATATTGCCTGTGCAGTTCAAGACAATGGAGAGAACAGCATGAACAAAGGAAAGAATGCCATTCATATGGCAAGGTGTGACTATATGAGTGTGATTATAATAACGAGTCTGAGTTATACATTCCACATGAGAATAGCCTCTTCTCATCATCATAGTGCACTAATTCACTAGGCCAGACATTTCACACCATTACAGCTCTATGACTGAACAATGCAAGCTCATGCTAGCAGCTGCAGTACTGGTTCAGCAGTTCCAACTTTCATTGGTGCAATTTCTGACCCAACAAAAATAATTAATTCATTTGTTGTCACACATGATTTGGTATTTCGATTATTAAGTTTTTCCCCCTTCTTTTTTCTTTAATAAGTGGTGTGGCCTTAATAACAAAAAAAAAAAAAATAAACCAAAAAAACAAAAAAAAAACCAAAAAAAAGAAACAATCACAACCAAAGAAAAATTGAGTGGCGCCCCACTTTTTTTTTTTTTTAAACAAAAACCAGTAAACATGGCCAAAAGGTTAAGGCACTGGTCTCCAAAAAGAATGTCAATGGTTTTCTTCCTGGATTGGGCTTTTCTTTCCCTCTATCCCTAGTTTTTCCTATCAAATGACTGATAAAAAGGGCTTCTTGGGTCAATCATAACCACACCTCTTCCTGGATCATAAGTATTGGACTATATGGGTATGTATGGATGGATGGATGGATGGATGGATGGATGGATGGGTGGGTGGGTGGGTGGGTGTGTGTGTGTGTGTGTGTGTCCATGCGTGCGTACGCACGGACGGATGGATGGATGGATGGATGGATGGATGGATGGATGGATGGATGGATGGATGGATGGATGGATGGATGGATGGATGGATGGATGGATGGAGTTCTGTGTGTATGCATGAGTTGTTTTCACTGCCAAACCGCTAAACCAATCACACCGAAATATGGCATGTGGTCTCCAAGTACCTGGGGGAGCATTATTAACCATGTGGGTGTGACAAAGTGTGTGCTTTTGTCATAGTCACACTCAAATAATTTGTTTTGGCTGCCAAAAGCTAATTAAAGTATCAATCAGGTGGAAATTTGGCATATGGATTCAAGCAACTAATGAGCATTATACACTATGTAGTTGTGGCAAGGGGTGTGTTTTTGTTATAGCCACACCAAAAGGAAGTAGTTTCATCTGTCAGAACTAATCGGACAGAAATTTGGCATGTGGTCTCCATGTGACCGGGAGAGTATTATTTCCTTTTTGATGGTGTGGTTTGGCAATTAGCCACACCTACTGAAAATTTTTTCGCTCCCAAGAACCAAATGGCTGAAATATGGCATGTGGTTTTCATGTGATCATGAGTATTATTACCTTCCCATTGGCCCATGGGTATGGATATGGGTACAATATGGCCAATAAATGTTATTGTAATAGTATAAATGCACACTTACATTTTATTCAAGTTGCTACCAGTAAATCTTAATTCTTATACTACCTCCCTACCTGCACCAATACCATGTAATGCGGCTGCAACATGCCCACTGCTATAATGAACACTCACACTGATTACCAAGCCACTTGCCTGCACTCTCCACTGCACCTCCAGTTTATTCAAGAACAAGTTTTGCAATTGTAAGTCGGTTCAACAACAACATCAGTTGGTGCCTCTGGCACTGGAAAAAACAACAACAAAACAACAACTATGTTGACTTGAGATATTACAAAGTTCAAATTGTAATTGCATTGAGAGCAAGTAAAGATTACACACCTTCCCTAATCTTAGTATAAGAAATGTGCAAAGTTAGTGAGTGAGTGTAAGAATGTGAGTATGTGTGTGATTGAGTGAGTGAGTAGTGGGTGGGTGGGTGGATGAGTGAGTGAGTGAGTGGGTGAGTGAGTGAGTGGGTGAGTGAGTGAGTGAGTGAGTGAGTGAGTGAGTGAGTGAGGGAGTGAGTGAGTGAGGGAGTGAGTGAGTGAGTGAGGGAGTGAGTGAGGGAGTGAGTGAGGGAGGGAGTGAGGGAGGGAGTGAGTGAGTGAGGGAGTGAGTGAGTGAGTGAGTGAGTGAGGGAGTGAGTGAGTGAGTAGTGGGTGAGTGAGTGAGTGAGTGAGTGAGTGAGTGAGTGAGTGAGTGAGTGAGTGAGTGAGTGAGTGAGTGAGTGAGTGAGTGAGTGAGTGAGTGAGTGAGTGAGTGAGTGAGTGAGTGAGTGAGTGAGTGAGTGAGTGGGTGGGTGAGTGAGTGGGTGGGTGAGTGAGTGAGTGAGTGAGTGAGTGAGTGAGTGAGTGAGTGAGCAAGTGTGTGCGTGTGTGTGCTCAATGGACAGCCTAACAGCTGAATAGATATTGATGAAACTTTGCCGACATGATCCTTGGATGCCTACAATGGTTTTTTACAAAATAAAATTAGGAAAATATCACCCCTGGAGGGGGTAAGAGGAATTTGAATTTTCCATTAAAAAGGACTTCAAAACGGTGACTCAGTGGATAAAGCACAAGTCTTTCAAGTTGTAAGTCACTGATTCAAACCAGGACTATATATTATTTTTCAGAAAGCTTCATCAGAAAAGCATATATGTCTGACTAAACTTGCACAAGGTCAAACCTCAGCAGATATCAACAATGATTCCTTGGGAAATGTCAAGAATTGAAATATTCAAATGCCTTAGCAGTTAATGTTG
This sequence comes from Lycopodina hypogea, assembly GCA_963969325.1. NCBI lineage: Eukaryota > Metazoa > Porifera > Demospongiae > Poecilosclerida > Cladorhizidae > Lycopodina > Lycopodina hypogea. The sequence goes on from OZ017790.1 coordinate 4,055,264, forward strand.
ACTAGTGAGCATGGGACAGCTCAAGAAGTTGTGCAAAACAATGCATCACGGCACAAACAATGTCGTCAAAAATGAAATAAGTCCATGCTGGAATGTGCCAATCAGAGACTAAAAAGAAAGAGCGGGTCTGAAGTAGGAGACGCATGGCCCAATATGATAATTACTCTGTACTTTTTGTGATGATACTACCGCTAAATTATTGCTTGCATTTATGGCCTTTACTATGGATTAAGCTATACAGGAAAAGGGTTAATTAGATATATGGCAGTGATTTGATTCCAAAAGTTTCTGGTGGTTGAGGCTAAATTCCGCCTTTACCCTCTGATAATTATCGTAATCCTTATCGTCCTTCTCTCCTTACATTCCAATGAAGTACTTTTGTTAAGCAAGCTAAAGCAAGGGCATTTTCTGAGCTGGCAGTGTATGTGGAATGTGCTTTAGAACAGAGAAAGTATGTGTTTAAATTAGATGAGTTGCACACTGTTTATGGGAACTGCATGAAGCAAATTGAATATTACATTTCTATAGCTAGCACCATATTAAAGGGAGAGCTTACATATTACTTTCAAGAGTATGGAAGTTGAAACCAGTCAGATGGAAAGAATGAGTTTTAGTTTTTCATGAGTGGATGCATTCCCTTTGGTGAAACATTTCCCTCCCTTGTCAGACAGATTCTGAAGCAATAAAATTAGCTGCATTAGCTAAGATCATCTGTTCGGAAATATTTCAAGCCAAAAGAGTTTTAATTGATTGATCAGGCTAACAGCATAATCAAATGATATCCCAATGCCTATTTGTGGATGGTATTTGGTATTGGGAACACTTTTATTAATATAGCATCAGCACCATGTGCTCCACTGGGAAGATTGAAATCACACAATTTTCCTTCATTTTCATCATTCACTGGATGTGATAATACATCATCTTATCATTTGTAAAAAAACCCCAAGAAATCTGCATGGAATGCTTGAATGTATACCCAGATGTGAGCACTACTTTTCTCTACATGACTGAAAATCCTTACGATGAAGTCAATCTCACATCTTAATACATTTTCCCCCCTTGAGAGTTCACTGTTTTCTTGTATGATAAGAATAGTGTCCTGGGATTAGTTAATGAAACCAGGGCTAATTTGTTCTGAAGAAAAATAATAGTGTAGAAACTTGCTGCTGACTCAGGTAAATAATATGCTATCAAATTTGGCATTAATTGCATGTTCCCCTCCATTTCTAAAGGTTGCACTGATACAACATGTAAGGCGAGTACATACAGTAAGGGCAGTATATGGCTCACCAGTCACAGGTCATCTCACAACATTCCTTCATCAAATGAATGGGGATGGGTCAATAATGCTCCCTGTGGTTGGATGGATGCCCATTTAGATGACAATTCCAGAAGCTGAAGAGTGTGTAGCTAACAATCAACTGCAGATTCAAATCCAGCCAGTGTAAAAATAATGGAGTGTGTTGTATTTGTAAATATAAAATTTAACTCTAATATAAACCAAACTTCACCATTTACATGATAATCACCTATAAAATTGTTTTCAAGTTGAGTCTAATGATTGGGATGGCTTAGTTTTAACATTTTGGATTATATTGTCTTTATTTTCAAATATTTGCTCATTTTGGTCCCTGTACACCAAAATATTGTAGAATATTTACAGATAGTAGATTTTAGATTCAGCGGGTTGTAATTAATATATATACCAAATTGTTTCTTTTGTTCCATTCTGTAAACACATTTCACTAAGCCACCCCACTATAATGATTCATTGTAGTTGATGATTAGTTAGAGTCTATCATGTTACCACACCACACCCATAGACAAAACCACACTCATAGCCACTTGATCTGAACAGAACTTTCTAGTGTCCTAATTAATCCCTAAAAGTTTCATGAAGATTCTTCCAGCAGTTAGGAAGGAGTTAAATTGCATACATTTCAACAGACAGACAGATCAATAAATTGTGAATTATAGTAAGATACACATAAATATTACAAGACATTTACTTGCATGGGCAAGTTAGACTAAATTATTTACCATGTGCTTCGATATAATATACTTCACTAGAATCACTAGAAGATGAGCACTGAACTGTTGTTCCCCTGAGAGCAGTGAAATCTCCTTGCAATATTGAGGTCATGTCTTGTTGAAACATATTAGGAACAGGAATAGAAATAACGATGACCACTTCAACACCTAGAGGTACAGATCCAATGGGAGCAAGAGTAAGTGGAAACTCTTGAAACATTCTGTAGATATGATTAAAAAAAAATTTCCATTAATTCTTCAGTCCAAATCAATTGGTGCATTCACTTAATCGCAGGTATTTGTTTGTAATCTTACTCCATTAATGGTAACTTAATAATAATAATTACACATACTCTTAACAGCCACAACGATTCTGTATGAGCTTGTAGTGCACCTACTCTGTGCAAGATCACCATGGACAGCCAACTGATGTAACCACAAAAATTACTACAACTTCTTTTGCTGCCTATGTTAATAAATAGGAAGAAAACAATCAAATTCTAAACAATACAAATTTGTCGGTATTTTCAATGTATTGGGCATTGTAACTACTGGTTGAGTCCCTGGACACAATGTCATGTTCTTACCAGTTCAGAGTTCCTACTCCCTCCCCACCCACCCACCCTCCACCCAAAGCGTAGGAGTGCTCTATTGTGCATTCTGGCTGACACTGCCCCTTTTCTTCTTTCTTTTCTTTTACAGGCTAGCTTTAATTACCATAGACGAGATAATATATGTAGGACCATATCAATCACTTAAAAATAAACTTCTATTCCACATAACATGTCAGCTGTAGCTGCAAATGATCTGGTGATAGTTTAGGGCTTTTAAAAATATAGTATTGTCATTCTTTGTAGAGTTGTATAAAATAACAAACAGTCAAACTGTCGTGATCAAAGTTAACTTTGGGAAAGCTACTAGCCACTTGTCACCCATTATATTGATTAACTGTTCCAATTATTGTTTATTGTTACTAGAAAAATACCTGTTATGCATAGGGGAGGGGGGCTGGGGGATTTGGGAGGTGTTGCCCCATTCTAGAGTAAATATTATGATGCATCTGTAGTAATTAGTGTCCTTTTGAATTTCCTGTGTGATTTGTAAAAACAATTTCCACTAGAAATGCCTTTCAAATGGGATCAGACTACACATGAACTATCACATAATAATTACCAATGGCACACAGGTTTAAGAATGCTTGGAATAATGGGAGGGGGGAGACCATCAACATTATTTTGTTGTTGTCAAGAATTGATTTTTAATAAATTGTTTACTGTACTACATGGAAACACAAAGGTTGGTCATCACAACTAAGTGGGTGGTTACTAGTGACTTGGAAAGTTCATTTAATAGCCCCATGACTTAGCCCTAATCACGTTCTCCCCAAATGGGGCCACTGGTCCCTTCAGCAACTCCTGAAAATTTCAGGATGGCTTGTCCAGGTATCTTGGAGGAACTAGCTAATATGTAAATTATAGCAGGATTGTGTTTATACTAGTTATGAACATGATTAATATATTAAATATGAAGAACAACAATAGCCAATAATAATAGCTGCAATAATAATAAATCATTAAACCCAGAAGTGCAAATTCTTTTCTTTGTTGATGTCAGTCACCACCAAGGGTGAAAAACTGTTTATTGAATATACTGGTAGCTTTAAAATTTACACTGGAGTCCTCCAAATGAGGTAGGTGGCTCTAGAATTAAACGGTGTTATCTATAAATATAATCCCACCCATTCTGTAGCTACCACGTTCAACTCACCATTCTGTGGAATTTAATCAACACCTTATGACAGAGCAGGTAGGCTTATAGGTAATAGTAGCTATGTGCTAGATGGGGTATACTCTGCAGAGCAGACACACTAAATGTCCTTGTATCCCAGGGACAAAATACTCCTTAGCATCACTAGGTATTCTTATTCTATGTACCAGGGGGTGGGGTAGTCTTGGACTGAGACTAGGGATGGAGTAGGTATATGGATAGCATTGTATAGTAGTAGTACTATAGGGTATCTTCATTCTAATTGGTCTGTTTCAAATTGCATTCCATTGCTTTTAGAACTACAAGTAGCAAATTTCAGGGCAAATGTCAACATGAAACATGATAGAAGCCACTCCAATACCATATCCAGACCTTGTACTTCATTCAAATAACAGCAGTTCAAAAGTAGGCAAGCATTTCCTATTGATTTTTATCTGTGGCACACAGGTCTTGGAAAACTTGGATGGTGGTGGTGGTGGGGTGGGGTGGGGTGGGGTGGGGGGGGGGGGGGGGGGGGGGGGGATGCATTCCACATATTTTTATGTGTCAAGAATGGATTTTAAACTAATTTTTTTACTGTATGGAACAACAAAAGTTTGTTATAATCTGTCATACAACTAATTGCTTTTACTGTATGGAACCTAAAAAGTTGTAAATCTTACCACAACTTAAACCTCATCTTAAGTGTTCTAAACAATTACTTTGCCTGGTCTAAAATGCTATGTCTTAATAAATATTATAGTAATTATTTGCCACCCAGGTCTTTTTTCAGCAGCCTTTATTCAGAAAGGTTAATTTTAAAAATTTTTTTTTATTTTTAGTTATGATGTAATGCTAAAAGGCAGATTGCTAGCATCAGGTTCATAAGTTTGCATAATGTGTGAATGTGTGGTTTGAAATAAAATGAGCAAAGTTAGCTGTTCCAAACCAGAGCAATGAGTGCACTACATGTTTCTAATTATTGTAGCATAGATTTTCACTCAATAGCTTTCTCTTTCTGACTGGTGGGGGCAGATTATTTTGGAACTAACCTAGGTTATTATTTTTGGGGGTGTAATCAGATTTACTTAGCAAATTTGGTATCTGTTTGTCACAAGCTTTGTCTGCTATCTCTTCTGAGATGACTGGGTGGATTTGGCTAAAAATTGGTGGGGATACTTTGGAGGGGTGTCAAAGCAACATGGAATGATCAAAATTGGAAAAAGAAGCAACACTAGTCTGCTTTGGATCCAGGGGTAGTTCCTTGTTGAGTTCCTCGGAACTACCCCTTTTTCAAGAAAAAAAATGGTAGAGGGTAGTTTTCTAGGTGCCAATAGCAATAACAATAGTTGGCTTCAGCTAACTTTTATACTTTTTTTCAGCGTAACTGATTCGGTAAAGGTAAATTTAGGTAAGTTTCCACGCTACTAGGAGCAATAGCTTTAGCTTTACGGAGCAATAGCTTTAGCTTTATGAAGAAATAGCTTTAGCTTTATGCTAACTGTGGTCAAGCAGGTTGATAAAATCATTTAGTTAGCCTACTAATTCCGCTATAGTTAGCTAGCTGAACTATAAGTTAATAGTGTATTTTGCCATGAGAAAGAATAACTATGGTACTTGGAATTGGAATTATGAAACACATCAGAAAGCTACTGGGTTTTTTAAAGTTTTTTTTTATTTTTTTAATTTTTATATCAAGTGTCTTCCTTTAATTTTTTTTCATTGCTATTTTAGTAATTATGAGACTTTTAAGTACTTTACGCAGTTTTACAGTTTAAACTACAGCATCTGGACACTGGATATCATTAGTGCATATGAACAAATCAGTGATGTTCCAAATAAGTTCGAGTTGCTTAGAATTAATATTGATGTGGAATTTTATACTTTGTTTAAAGAGGTAGTTAAATTACTGTTTGTGAAAATGAATACTCAAACAGCCAGATCAAGCTTCTAAAGATCTACCTCTGTTCAATGATGTCAGAAGAAAGACCAACTAATTGATATGGATTAGATGGTACAGCTGTTTGCAATTCAACATCCTAGAAAAATGTTAGTTGTATCATAGGATGGACAGAAACAATATTTTTGACAAACTTCACATACTTAGTTCCTCTTTTCTTCTTTATTATGAAGGAAAAGAGAAATTAAAATTCCCATGACAATAGAATTTTATTGACACTAGATGAAATGGAGTTTGGAGTCAGTCAATTAGGGATGTAGAATTAGGCATATATAATAATTGATCTCAGGTAATCCGAAGTCACAGCTGTCAGGTAACAATCAATTGAATAAGCACACAGTTAATGAATTAGTTTATCAATTTCAGCAATCTGAAATTTGGTTGTACTTGGGCATGCGCTTATGAGATAGAACTACACATGGTTTCCATAATGGAGGATGTCATAGTTTCATAATGATATACATTCATTGCAGGAGTTTGTGTAACACAAATTAATGCAGGCAATTATTTTCACTGCATAAAAAGGAATTGAAGCAGGCCCTAAGGGGAAAACAAAAAAAGAGGAAGAAAAGAAGTAATATTTCCCTTCTCCATTACCCAGTACCCATGCACACCATGAACAGTTAGTCAGCCAGGACTCTTGGGGTCTTTCCTGCATTCAGTTTTAAATTGCATCAGATATCTGGAGCTCTATGTGACTGTCTTCTGCTGTAGTGTGTTTAACTGTGAGTCATCTGGTGCTTACCCTCTTTCTGGAATCTCTCAACTCCCTTGTGTATTAGATAGAAGCAAGATGACAATACCAAAATTGGTGGTTTTCTCAGGTACTTCAAGCTGGAGTGTTCACTTTCAATGTCTACCACTAATGGTTATGGTGTTGCCATGTTGCTATGTTCAGTAATTTTGATGACATTTGTGTCGGTGATAATGTGAGGTTGGGACCTTCTACTGGTTATGGAGGTTTAAATCATCATGATGTAGATGACAATGGTGGTCCTGATATTGGATATCTAGTTAAACTTAATATGGAGACAAGGCTTGCTGGAAGAAGAGGGCAACTTTAGAAGTAGTGATGGTGTTGCTGATGTGAGCCATGCACCTGTAAATAGTAATACTGATGGTGCTTGTGAAAATCTTAGCTTGGGATCAGCTGCCAGTTGTGCAATTTTGGAGTATTTAGATTGTAATGGTGGCCCTGATAGTTTATGTCAAGAAAGTTAAGATATTGTTTTTTTTTTTATTATGCCTAATTTGACCACTACTGAAGTAATTAGTGTGGCAAATTCTTTGGCTAGAGATCATATATATACATTTTTAAAACATTTTGTTCCTTCCAAAATTTTTCCATTCCCTAAGGAGTATATTGTATAACAGGGGCTTTCAGGTGAAATGGTTATAAAAAAATTCTTGGTTGGCATATAATAAGGTATGGATTGGATGATGGGTTTCGTATTTTTTGTGTGGATAGTTTGTAAAAGATAGGAGTAATTGGAATTCTAGTCAATACAACTTTTAATAAATGGGTCAATGTACATAAGATAGTAGATGGTCATTCCTCTAATCTGTACCATCTTAATGCAATGGCAGATGCAAGTGCTTTCATCCTATCTGTAGAAAATCCACAGCACAATGTAGACGTATGTAATAATTCTGCATTGGCTAAAACTATTGAGGAAATAGACACAATTCGTTATTCTGCTGAGTGTATTTCATTTTGTGGATGACAACACCTACCACTTGGGGGATATGATCAACCTTGATGTAATCGTAACCCAAAAATATCGAAAATGTTCGGACAGGGGTATGATTGAGCATCAATTTGTCTTGTGAGCAAATTGGATTGTAGATTGACTGACTATCCGCTATTTGTAAGATATAAAAAGCTATCATCATCACAAATTTATTTCTGGTCTGGCAACACCTGGTGTATTCACCATGTTTACTGGGGTAGTATTAAAAAAGACAAGAACAAAACACATTGATCTGTTACACCTATTGATAACAATTAACAATCTGGATTTTGAGTTTTAAATCCTTTTAATTTCCTATTATACAATTTTGGTCCATGTATTATTGATTTTCCCTTCTTTATTATACTTTTTCACCCTTTTTTTGTTGCATACATGGTAAATCATCAGTTTCTTATGTTACTTGTCATTGTTCCAATAAAATTTATATTAAAACTGAAGAAACAGAATTTTTTAAAATTATTACTCTACATATGTGTTGACATTTTATCTTATACTAGAGAAAAACCTACCCTACAGATGGTTTTTTGGCCCATCATTCGTGGTCTGTAATAACAAAAATGTCTGCTTTGAAGACATATGTTGTAGACTTTTAAAACAGAAATGAATGTGTGATTAAGTCAAAGTTTTTAAAAAAAAATTTTAAGTACCATTTTTGACATTTTTAGCCTTACACACAAAGAGGAAGAGGTGTGGCCAGATGGGACCCACCCCATGTTATTCGCAAAGTCAAGTTGTGTCATATGCCAAAGTTAAGGCCTGTAACTCAATTGATTTCTTCTTGCTAAATTACCATTTTTGGCTTTTTCTTGAATACGAAAAGGTGTGTGGCCATACAAATATGCTTATGACGCTCTCCTGGTGATGCTAATTCTATATATATATATATATATATGGGTTTGTGGGTCTAGCTTCATTCTATTTTGCTGCCAAAAGTGCCATTTTTTTTTTTTTTTTTTTTTTTTTTTTTTTTTTTTTTAGTACAGGAAGAGGTGTGTCCATATAGATGTGCTTATGATGTCCCCCTGGTGACATTGATGGAACCAATCCCATGTTATTCACAAGAGTCAAGCTGTGCCTGCATGCCAAAGTTTAGGTCTGTAGCTCCATTCATTTTTATGGCAAAAGTTCCATTTTTGGCTTTTTTTTTTAATATAGAAAGGGGTGTGGCCATATAAATATGCTTATGACATTCCCCTGGTGACACTGATTCTAACAAATATGGTTTGTGGATCTAGCTCCATTCTAAAGGTACTTTTTTTTTCTTTTTTGTTTTTTTTTGTTTTTTTTATTATTATAGAAAGGGGTGTGGCCATATGGACATGCTCATGAAGTTCCCCTGGTGACACTGATTCTTAATATATATGGGTTCATGAATCTAACTTCAAGCATGAATCATGGGCACACAGAGAGACGGACAGACAGACTGTTCACATTTCATAGTATACTAGTAGCATATACCCTGCTTTGCCCAGCCAATGTCAACATGAAGCATCATAGAAGACTCTCACATTTCGGCATGGTTGGGCCTTTAATCAGCTTTTGGCAGCCAAAATAATTTCCTGTGTGTGTGGCTAATACCAAACCACACACATTGCCACACCCATATGTGCTTAATAATGCTTACCTGGTTACTTGGACACTCCATATGCCCAAATTGAGCCTGATTAGTCCATAAATTAGTTTTTGGCAGGCATAATGATATCCTATGGGTGTGGTAATGACTAAACCACACCCATTGATACACACGCGTGAGTAGGAATGCTCACCCATTTGCTTGGAAGTTTCATTTCAAATTTCAGTCTGGTTGGTAGTTTGATTTGCTTTTAATAGCCAAAACAACTTCCAGTGGGTGTGACTTAGGCAAGACCGTACCCATATCTGGTTAGTAATGCTTTCCCTGGTATTTGGAGACCACACGCCAAATTTTTGCCTGATTGGTCATTAATCAACTTTTTTCAGCCAAAATAACTTCCTGTGGGTGTGAGTATGATAAAACCACACCCATTACCATGACCACATGTATTTAATAACGCTCACCCGGGAAGGAATCTATTCAACAGAATGATGAATAGATTCAAAAGCAGGTGGTTTATTGCAATCATTGGAGAAGTTTATCACCTTGCTTGGAATGAGACCAGTCACCTTTATTTCAGTGCAGCCTAGCCAATTTCCCTCTACAATAATTAAAAAAAAACAAAACCATATGGTTTTGCAAGATGCTCTTTCTGCTATTGATGCTGCCAAACAATTTTACAAAATAATGTGGTCTGAAAATAATTTCAACAGATTTTACGATAAGACTGAAACCACTGCTCTTAGGAGCACAATATTGACCTTCCAGAATTGCCTAGCTACCTAAGACTTGAGATCAAAAATGGGAGTTAGCCAAATGTACTTACATATGAAGAAGTGTACTTCCTGGGCAAATTAACTTAAAGTATGTGATCTACTCCATTGTGAGCTAAACAATAGATTTAATGAGCATATTCCCTCAGTTCTGGCGATTGAAAAACCCTGATAAATGCAGCAAATGGTCATGAATGGAAGAGTTGGATAAATCCTGCTACAAAGATGTTGACATGCTAGCATTAGCAAAATACCTCCAACTTCACAAAACGTAGTCTAGCAGTGTAACTTTGAAATAAAGATAATAGTTCAATAAAAAAAAATAATAATAATTCTGTCTAGCAATGAAAATATTTTCAATCAAATGCTATCAACCATACACCAGCTTTCACATTTATATTTAACATTCCTAGTTACCTCTGCAGCATCAAAAATAGGCCCTCCTCTGAGAAAAAGTGTCCTAACTTCTCTACAATGACAGAGATGAAACAATTATTGACTGAATCTACATATTCACAAAGATTTTACAGACAATTTTGACTTTAGATTTAGTCTCGATGGTAAAACTTTTATCATTGATGGGAGGTAAATTATAGCTCTTAAATTTTCCTTTTTTATTAATTTTTTTTTTTTTTTTTTTTTTACATTAAGCACACTTATTCCAACTTAAAGTGATTCCCCACCTTTTTAAGCTTTGATAAATATCGATCCTCAAAAACACATTAACTTCAGCCCACCTCCCCTCTTCATTTTTAACGTGCTGTCTCCTCCCTTGTATTTACATATACATATAAATTTATAACATTGTGTAAAACTGTTTGACCATTATGCGTGGTCATATTTTTTAACCATATTTTGTGAAATTTGTATGATACTTGGCAATAATATTTGAGAATGTGACAGACTTAAACATGTCATAAAGCATATCATTGTAAAGTATTTGAACTAAGCTTTCATTTGGCAATAAAACAAAGGTAGGGGGTGAATGACAACAAAGTGATGGTACATAATAGATATTTAATGAATAATTAATGATAATTAGGTTGCCCCCCTTCAAAAATCCTGGCTACAGGCCTGTGAAGTGTGTATGAAATCTTACCTGAATAGAATTCACTTTTCCATAGTGGCTAAGTGGAGAGTTTAGCTTCTTTTCCCTTGCCTGACCGGTTACTTGAACGCTCCAGTTCCCCTAGGTACTGTTCCTCTTCTGGCCAGCAATAGCGGAAGGTTTAGGGAACCTTAATTGAACTCATATGCCTTCTTCATCATTATTCAGTTTTATACTCTCCATTCTTTTATACTCTGTCCTTAAAGTTTAGAATTTTTTTTGGTTGAATTTAGGTAACTTTAAATTGGGAAGAGAGCTACACCTATTCTTATAAGTGATCCATGTCTTGCTATATTATCAAGGAGGTTTTCACGTGCATACTTAATAGGAATGAAAATAAAATGGTGTCCATGACAGTGGGTGTTATTTGGTTTGGTATACCTTCATATTTTTGTAAGTTAACGAAGAAAACTGATGGGTCATGGACTATACTAATTGAATCTCTCTGGGATTATGGTATTAGCACAAGTATTAATGTTTCCAAATGCTCCAGCCTGGCTCATAAGATGTTAATGGAAAAGTAGGAGAAATTCAATATTTTGCTTCCATTCTACATCTTTTGGGGGAGCCCTTTGGATTTAAAATTTGACACAGGCCATTCTTCGAAGATCCTGAATATAACATGAAAATTTTGGATTGTTATTAACTGGAAGCTTGGCAAAGTATGAATTAGTTTTAGACTTTTAGCTCTCAGCAAAATAATTCTATTCAACAATTCTCTTTTCCTGATCCTCTGCCCCACTATGGAGTGTTGTTAATCTTATTCATAGCAATCAAACTACATGTTGATATTGACCAGCAAATACAGCTAAAAACATGGAACCTTACTCCTTAATATTCAACTAAAAGGATACAAATATTTAACTAAAGATAAATTTTGCTTGAAAAAGTCTTGCAGTATGAGTTCGAGCTATATTGTAATGCAAGCAAACACCTTTCACTGATCAAATAGTATCAATAGTACAGTCCTTGTAAAAGGTCCTATTTGCAATTGAAGAGACAAAGGTCCTATTTGCAATTGAAGAGACAGAGATTTTGACTTGGAATTAGTTACCTGGTCCCCTACCTTGAAACAAACTTGGGTAGACGTTTGAATCCGGGGTGTATGAGGTCTATTTCAAATATGGCCACCATTGACCACAACAAAATTATCTTCTTAACCAGTTGCCCTTGGAACAAATGTGAGGGTTCCTTTCTGACTAATTAGGGGGCAAGGAAACCGTTTTGACCTATCTTGGAGATTTAAGATCACCATGACCATCAAATCCAAGTTGGCTAGCTTTCATCATCCTAAAAATGTGAAATTACCATATTGTTTTATGAAGCATAGATTTTATTGAAGTTGGAGTGTTGTAGGATATTATCAAAGGTCAAAATTCTCTCATAGATCAAAGTTGAAGTAAAAAATTTAATCATACATCTCCCAAAATGAAAAATATTGGCATAATAGCTCTCCAAAATTGATTTTCTTGATATATATTTTTGAGAACGAAAATGCTTCAAACCCAGTGGAAGGGAGCATGGCATGTAGTGCAGCATAAAATATTCTTGCAGAAATTACTAGTCATCAATGTGAGCAGATAAATATATGACTTTGCTTATTGGCTAGTTTAATTAACATTTAAAAATCTACCTCCAATACCTGGAAATTGTATGATTATAATTACATTATTGATGTTAATAAAGTTCTTGACAAAGTGCATGAGGAGTGAGAGTATGTACATGTACAATGAGATGTGTCCTTATGAGAGTTTACACAGCAATCTTTCTACCTTTTCTACTCCACACCTCCACAACTTCCTGAAAGATTCAATGATAATTTTCATTAAGTTGGACAGGCTTAGTTCAGTTAAGCGATTAGGAAGGCGAATCTTTAGTAATCCATATCTGAGAATTTAGCATGGCTGACGCAGTAGAAATAAGAATAGTCAAGCATATATGGTTGCCAGTTTATGTAGATTGGGGAATAAAGCTATAAGCATGTCATTGGCGAGTAATTCTTTCAGTTGCATGGATACATCATCTTCTGGCTACTTAATAACTAACAGATAGGTTTTCTACTCTTGTGTTAATGACAGAAGAGACAATGGCTTCCTCTCAAATTCAGTTCCTTCCTATGATTTGGCTGGAAAATTTCTCCCAAACTGTGCAATGAGTGTTTGAGTTGAACTGTCTGCACATAAAGACAGCTCATGACTAGAGAGGTTGGGCACTTTCTTTGGATCAAAGATACTGAAGGCTGATAACACATCTTTTGAGGATCTAAACCAGCTGGATATGTTATCTTCAATGAAGCTGATAAAAGGCTTGCCACTGTTTATTAAAATGAGTATATATCTAAATGCGTGACTTCAATAGTTGTTGCTGCTTTCACAATCAATCTCAGATAAAAAAGAAAGAAAGAAAAAGAAAGAAAGAAAAAAGATAAATGAAAAAATATTTATCTGGGGAGCATGCCCCCAGATCCCCCTAGCTGTTAGCTGCTATACACCCACTCCAAGTCAGCACCAAACTTTGGAGTTCCCTCTCCTATCAAACTCAAAACCTATATGAAATGCTGCACACACACATATCCAAACATACCCCAACCTCCCTAAATTACGTGTAAAACTTTGTCACATATTTGACTATCATAACTCCCTTTGAATCCAAATTCCTCCAGTTGCCCCCCTCTCCCCCTCTGGACAATTTTCTAAATGAAACCCTGAATATGAGCATATTATTTCATCAATCATTTAGTAACATGGGAACTACGGTTAATTCGTGTTAATAAACATAATACCTGACCTCTTTAACTTCCCACACCTCCCTCTAGTTCAAATCGATTTTGACAGTTGAGTATATAAGAAGAAAGGACATCATATTCTAATCAAAAACATAGCATTTAGCATAAACACTGCATGTAATAAGTTAGTATTAGATGCTACAATTGATATATATATATATATATATATATATATATATTACAAATAACAATGAAACAGACTGAGTGTAGAAACATCACAAACTTGATATATATATATATATATATATATATATTACAAATAACAATGAAACAGACGAAGTGTAGAAAAGTCACAAACTTGACTCCTGTGATAGTGATTCAAATCCAGTGTTCGGTTGTGCTTGGTCATTCCTGAACTATGGACCAGGTACACCTCTTCCTGTATTCCCAGATAGTGGAGCATCACTTGAGGGTGAGTTGTTGCTGTCACTGGAGGGAGCAACATTCACTAGAGGAATTCGGTCCACCTCATCACTCTCTCTATTCTAATGCAGGAAGAGAGTGTGGATATATCACTACTTCACACATATCTATGCTAAACTACTCCCAATGTGCTAGTGCAAACACATACACACAGATAGTTCAGAAAAGAGTCATAAAGGTGATCTTTAATAAACTTATTTCATGTAATGTGATGAGAGAGAAAGTATCTGTTGTTTTCGTTTTTGATAGCATCAAATTATCAATTATAAACCAAATGATAGTCTGGCATCTGCTCAACTAATATGCTGGAGATCAGCCACAACTATTGGGAGGAATCACAATGGCAGCAACTTTAGGACTGTTATAAAACCATTTGCAACCACTTAGAGAACACCACTATTTGATACCTACCACCTACCTAATAGACAGTTTGCTTTTTTAATGTATTAGATAGTCTTTTTTTTTTGGTTTGTTGATATGACAACTGTTATTCCCTTTCATCATGTCCTGTCTAGTTGAAACTAGTGATATATCATGCCAATATTTGGAATTGGTAATCTGTGGACATGTAGTAACTTGCTAGCTGGTACCCAAGTTCTCAAATGACAAGTGAACAACTTTGTTGAATTCAAACAAGAATCAGAATAGCAAGTAATTGAACAACACTGAGTAAATGTTACAAGCACCTACTTTTATGTTAAGGCATCATCCATGAATAAGTTCTCAAATGCTGAGGTAGATGACATGCAATAAATCATAATAACTATGACTACCCCTAAACACACAATCAATAATTACTATTCCATTCAGTCTATTCATATAAAACAATAAACTATTGGAGTCAGTTGTCTTGATAACCAATATACTACAGGACATGAAGAGAGACATAAATAAGTACTTCCTCTGCCCCTGAAGAATTGGGATAGTCATTGGAAGTGAGTAAGTGTTATCAATACTGAGAGCAGTTCCATGTGGGAGCCATTGAATTACAGCATTCGTAGATTTCTGACTAACAGATCATGAAGAATGAGGTAATTTGAATGTAATCATTAGTGATGATTGAACATAGAAAAGAGATGCTTGAACTTTACTCCAGCTAATTAGATAATGAAGAGATGAATTCATTGTTGAACGAGTGCGGTCATGGCAACATCATTCTAAATGTTTTAAAATGTTTTTTAAAGCCAGCAGGTTATGTACTAGTCCAAGCTCAAACCTGTGACATAATATTGATCACAAAATGGAGCCTTCACATCAAAAGTAAGGGCAAACAGAGATCAAGTTTAGAGCATAATCCCAACAACACATTCCCATCCTGCCCAAATATTTTTACCAACACTTTTTACTTTGAAAATATTAATTTCAAAATTAATTTTTTTACTGTCCTCAAAGATGATGAAGGCATTACTCCTGTAAAATTTTAATCATTAATACCTGAGTAAAACTAACTTGATACTTGAGAAAAACAAATTTCCATAATTGTACCAACAGCCATAAACCAGGTTAGCAGTAATAATTTAATGGAATATAGTACAATCCCTCACCATATTTGGAAGCAATTGCTTGTAAAATGATTTGATCCCCTTCTTAATTTTTCCTTCCCCATCTATCTCTCCAGCCTGATTCTGATGGTGGATCACAAAATGGTGAGAATCATATAATTATGGCATATTAGAAAGTAGGGCACAGGTTCAGAAGGTTGAGTAGTGTGGCTATGTGTGTGTAAAACCACGTTGTGGCCCCTCAAGCACTCACCTGGTCCTTGTTTGGTGTGTCAACTTCTCCTGTGGAGTATAGTCCTTCAGTCCCTGCACATTATATAACTCACACACATTAACACACATCTTATTAGGATTAACATAAACACAATCATACATATATTTGTGTGCAGTCTCTATATCATGCTCCAGGTTTGCCTCTACCTCCCATAGCTGGACAAGGAATTTTTACTATAGTAAAGGCATCTCTGTTGCTATGGTTACTGTATTGGGTGGGCAGATGCATCATATCAATAGGATCACTTCCAGATGGTTGTAGGGCTTGAATAAAATGAAAATTAAATAAGGATGACTTTTAAATTTCTTCATTCATAATGGCAGTTCTTCAGACTGCATAACACTTGTACCTTCTCTTGTCAGGACAACACTACTGGTTAATGTAGAAATTGGCTGTATGTTAAGCATGGGAAGAAATTCGTTCAATGCCTGTCCTATATTTGGTAAACTGTGATAATTTCATTTAGTGCCATAGCAACTTTTTGCTGTCTATCCTATTCTGTCATCATACTTGCCATATAATAGCAATAATGTTTCACCTGGAGACCAACTGCCCATAGACCCATTCCCTCCACCTGTTCCTCCCCAGTTGGTACAGCCTGGTCTAAACATCTCCACTGCATAGTGAGGAGTAGAGGCTTGACCCAGTGGCCCACCCAGAACAGGAGTGCTATGAGTGTCCCCCACACACCATGTGGCCATATTTCCCACAACCCTTTAGTTAAGTCGCTTATGCCCAATTATTCACGGCATTGCACATTGCAGGATTCAGATCATAACATTTTGCACATTAACATATCAAAGCATTTTGAAACATTCTGGAAGAGGTGCCATTATTTTCAATACTTGTACGCCAACTTATAGGGTTTTTTTTTTTTTTGACAAATGTATTACGATATACACAAACATTTATATTTTTGCTATCTAATCAACTTATAATGCAAAATTAAAATTCACTTTCCATTAGTATATTTTTCTATTATTTATTTATTCATTTGAGATTCAATGCAGACATGTTTCTTATGTACTGGTGTTCTGTGTGGTAATGGAGGTGATGGACTCTGAAATTCCCTGCAAACAATGGCATGATATTCATGATTATTTCTCTAACTTCTGATTCTTGATACACTAGTCATGCTAATAACGCTGTGATATCAACAATAGAGATTTGAGGAGTTGGGTTCTATCAATATCAGCAGTGCATTACTGATATGATAAAGAATCTAACAGAATCGATTCACAACCCAATAAGTAAAGTTCTTTGCATGTACTCAAGAGACCAGAAGTCCTTATCTAGAGATTGATTACACTCTTTTCACTCACTTTTACATGGTAATCATATTTTGTGAAGGTAATTGAAAAAAAAATTTTTTTCCCCTATGAAAATAAGCAATGGCACTCTCCATTTAAAACCAAAGTAATTTCACTATAAAATTTTTTTTCTTCTTTCTCATTTACTATTAAACAAATGCTAACCTCCAACTTGTTATGATATGAAATTACTGAATGCTCTGCAATTGTTTATTCTTCTTCAACCAAGCAGGTCAGGTATTTGATGAATATGGTGATGTACTTTTCTGGCCACACCAAAGCAACGTTTTTCTCAACGGTAATACAATTAATCAATATTATTTGGTATAATAAAAAATATATATGCAAAAAAACCCAAAATATTCACAAGAAGAAAATGAAGGAAAGATAATTGCATAGGAAAAAAGCAGTGTACAAAAGTGTTGGCTGCAAGACATTTCTCCATACTAAAGTGCAACTGCAGAGACACAGGGTCCTCATGCACAGGTCTCTGCCACTGTTGTGGACTCATGCACAGGTCTCTGCCACTGTTGTGGACTCATGCACAGGTCTCTGCCACTGTTGTGGACTCAAGCACAGGTCTCTGCCACTGTTGTGGACTGTGTGACAGTTAATGCCCTCAATGTCTTGTTTTTTCCCCCCCTCTTTGATTATGCTGTACAATCATATGTAGTGAATATAACTCTTCGAACATAGAGCAATATAGTAACTGTTTTTGAAGAGTGAATAATACCACTAATGTGGTGGCACCCCTTCCGAAATGCTTTCATATACTTACTCAATCCCTGTGCAAATTTCATGCCTTGGTCCTGCAGTGCACAAAATGACCATAAGCAATTAAAATATTACCCTGTAGTGAACCATCCTCTGCTGCTGGTGTGGTCCCTGCTGATGTGGCCATAGCTCCTGGTGCTGTGGTCTTCTTGTGTAGTGGACCAGCCACACTGCCTCCTTCCTTTCCAGGTGCTTGACCTCCACCCAATGAGGAGTACTGGTTGGTACAGGCAGTGGGTGTGGTCAGTGGAGGAGGTGTGTGTTGCAGCACATCATACTGGTCCCCCTAATACATGAAATGGGTGTGTGTGTGTGTGTGGCGGGGGGGGGGGCATAGCAGCATATTCACAATAGATAATGCAAAAAAACAACAACTACATTTTCATCCCATCCCCCATATCTTGAAATAAACGAATCAATACAGTGGAATTGAGCAGACGATTTTGAAATTTCGAAATGAACATATGACAAATCTATTATTATTCAATACAGTTCACAGTTTTATATACATGTCAATAATACTGTATATTGCTGACATTATTAAAATATTTATTTCAATTAAAATTCTCTGATAAGATGTTTTTAAGAATCTGTTTTTAAAGGTACAGGCACACCTTTGTCCCACACTGTATGTAGATAGCTAGGGCTAGGGCCATTAAATAAATAGCTGCTGGAATTATATTGGCAGTTCATATACATGCTAGTTTTTCTCCCCCCCCCCCCAAATTTCAGTGTTAAGGAAACTAAAATCACCTCCAGGCATAATTGTGCACTCACAACACCATGTGTGCAATACTTGCAAATACTTTACCTCTTGTGTAATGGACGGCTTCTTCCCTGTCTTGACCTTTTTCTTCTGTTTATGGAAATAATTAATCAATACACAAATGAACTATATTGTCATTACATTAGCTTGTGAAGTAGTTACAGATATTGTACCTTGTCAATATTTGTTGTATTATTATTAATCTTGTCCTTTCCTTTCTATATATGAGAATAATAATCAATACACTGAAGTAATGATATGGCCATTACATCAGCTTTATAATAGTTGCAAATAACATGTTATCTTTTCCTCCTGTTCTAGTCTAAGGGAGAGAGTAGAAGAGAGGGTCACACAGTAACACAGAATATATGAACAGACTCTTGCACATAAAACAACCAACAGTAATAGTGCACATGTTGATGCCAATGTTGTTTATTATCTGACACATGTTTATAGAGAATTTAGTGCTGGTTCTATCATGACAAAAACTTCAGTATTGGTTGCCCTTCCTCTCCACTATTACTACAGCTACTAAAATAGGCCAAGGAGAGTTGTCAGCACATGGCAAAGTTCATTTCTGACATTATCAGAACTTTACCAAATACCACTGCAAGTGTAAAGAGAGCACAGAAGGTAACAAAATACGAGAGAGCTATAGTGCAGTTCTGAGCTCCATCACAGTCTCACTATCACACAAGTGGTGGCTATGAGTGCATACATGGCCTCCATGAGCCCCACACACTCTAACACACACCACAGCAGCTATGTGGGCACACACCATCTTGCCCCACCCCCTACAGCACTCACCTGGTCCTTGTTGGAGGTGTGGCCTTGTTGTGCAGAACATTGTCCCTCAGTCCCTGCACAGTAAATAATTGTACACACATGTACACATGTCTTGTAGGAGGATCAACATGAACACACAACACTGTAGCGGACATATAGACTGTGAAATGTGGAAAAACAACAATGAATCATAATTCATCCCAAAATTTGGGCATGCAGTTAGGCTTGGATAAAATGAAAAATAAATGAATACTGTTACTATAGCAATTTTGTTTACACACTTAAAAACACTGTTTTCAGGGCAACAGTACTGGTTAATGTAGAAATTGGCAGTGTCTCAAGCAGGGAGATATGAAACAGTTGCCTTTCCTAGCTTCGGTAAACTATAATCTTTTTTCTTTGTCTACCGTAGCAACATGTTTCTTCCTGTCCTAGTCAGCTACCATATTTGCCATAAAATAGTAACACAATCAAACCTCCCTTTTCCAGACTCCCCACATCCTGGTACTCCCCTCTACCAGGCACCCCCTTGCCATTCCC
Organism: Lycopodina hypogea; assembly: GCA_963969325.1. Classification (NCBI taxonomy): domain Eukaryota; kingdom Metazoa; phylum Porifera; class Demospongiae; order Poecilosclerida; family Cladorhizidae; genus Lycopodina; species Lycopodina hypogea. Next base: position 4,075,369 of record OZ017790.1, read on the forward strand.
AGCTGCTAATAGTATTGAGTGCCACAGCAACACCACACTCTAGGGGCAGATCTAGGATTTCAATGAAGGGGGGAGGGGGGGGGGGGGTTTATAAGTGATTTCCCTACTCACAGTACATAATATTTAAAACAAGTCTAAAGCTCTATTTGGAGAACATGGTTAAAGACATTCCTTTTAATTTTTTAATAAATTTATTAATTTGTCACTAAAAAGATTTAAAAAAGATTAGCAATTTCCTTTAAATGGAATTCAGTGAAGTTTGAAGCATAATGTGGCCTATTTTGAAATAGAAAGTCACAGGCTCTCTGCTTGGTGCACCAGTTAAAATTTAATTGAATATTCATCTAATCAAGAACCAATCAAATTTATATTTTTATGTTTCACAATGAAATGTTAGGAATACACATCTGTTAAGGTCACCAATGGAAATACAATTCTAATATTCATCTCAACTAGTTCGTAAGTTAGACCCATCAACCCATATATTTTTGGAATCAGCTTATCCAGGAGAACATCTAAGTACTTATATATGGCCAATACCTCTTTTTGTGTCCACATCAAACAAAAAAATGTCAAAAATGGTACGATGACCAGACAAACCCTTGGACCTACAGAGCTAAAACTTAGCAGATATGATCATTGGGTATCTACAAAGTGTTTTCACCAAAAAAATTTTAAAAAATCCAAGTGCTACCCCTGTTAGGAGAAAAAATAATTTATATTTCCTTTAAAAATAAAAAAAAAACAAAAAACAAAAAAAAAAATGGCTCAGTGGAAAAGGCACAAATATCCCATTCTTAAACTCAGTGGTTCAAACCTGAACTAAGTAGATTTTTCACTCCTAATCTTTCCTTCCTTCTTTTTTTCATTTATCTCCTTTTTCCCACATTTCGTTCCTTCTATAATTCTTTCATCTTTTTTGACAATTTGTTTGTTTTTCAAATTTTTCAAAGGCTCAAATATTTTAATGTTTATTTGCTATTTGTTGAGTTGATTTATTACATGTAAAGTACTGACCTGAGTAGGAGAAAGCATACCTGCACACACATGTAAATAAAATTAAGTGACTGGTATTAATCTCAGCTTTAGATAGCAGCTTGGGTTGTCTTGGCCTAAATAGATCCATCTCTCTCTCTCTCTCTTCCCACCCTTCCCTCCCCCCCCCCCCCCCCCCCCCCCCCTCCCCAGTCACACAGACACACCCTCACAGTGGTGTGACACTGCGACTTTCTGGTTGTAAAAATTATTTCTAAAATGAGAGCTATAGAAATTAAAGAGTACTTCCTGAGATTGAATGTAGATGAAATTTGGTGTGAGGATACGTGTAGTGACAAGGTTAATGCCCATTCAATTCGAATATTGCTAAATATAATTGCAACAGAGATAACTCGCATTCAGTGTTATTCTGACCAGTTTTTTTGTGATCAGGAATAGACCCACATCATCTACTTAATCTATCATTTAAGTGTCCTGAGGCCTTCAGAATACAGCTATTGGATTTTAACATTGGCAAGTTACTCCCCTGGTCAAGTAGTTCATGTAAGCCAAGTTGTCTCTAAGTCTGAGGGTTTGGCAGTACAGCAAAGTTGACACTCCGGTAGTGAGCTGAGCAAGTCCACCTGCTAGTACTAAAAAAGAACCCAAACAAACAACAAACTTATTATATTGTTCAATGAAATGCTAGGTATGTAATGTCTGTTACATACACAAGTTGCAAAATTTGCTGAAGAGGCATTTAGGTTGATCCTGTAGGAAACAGTTAACAACTGCTTTTGCATTTCATTTCTTTGCCTCTGTGTAGTGCATAGTCACCATTGTTAGTCTTACTAACCTTTCCTTAGATATGGTAACTTTGTCTTTATATCTCAAAGGGCAGAGAAAGATATTCCTGCTTCACATGACCTTACAGCTAGCACTAGCACTAGATATACACCCTATAAGAACAAGCTCCCAGATATTTAAAATAGATGTCTCTGTGTTCCCTTCCATTGCCAGTAGTTCTCTCTAGAAGGAAAGAATTAAACTATGTGATAAAATAAATCAATTATAGTATATTGGAATATTTTGGCTATCTTACTGAAAAGGGTCTCTAGTGAGATTTATAGGAAATATAGTGAGAAAAAATAACAACAACCTGCACAGTTTACAAGATATTCCCACACTGCTGAAACCTTGTGGAGTCTTCTATAACCAGATTTACACATCAGATAAAATCTAGGACCAACCCTGAAACCTGATTATACACTTGACCCAAATTTTATCCAACAAAGTCCATTAGCATGCAGCTTCACCACAGATGGCTGCTTCGTCTTCCTTTGTAGTGGTGCCTCCAGCTTTGATAACTCCTGCTCCCAAACTTTTCAAATTTTGATTGGCATAAGATCAGCCACTGCCAAATCTCATGGAAACATTTTAAAATCTGAAGCTCCAAGGGGGGGCGGGGGGGTTTAACCCCCAAAACCTGCTTTATGTAATGTTAATAAAAAAAAATTAAAGAAATTATTCTCATTTGTTCAGTTTTATGGAGATGCTTTGTATCATGAGAAAGGGGAAGTGTAGTTTCTGCTGGTTGTGTATCTGAAAAGTTAAAAATGTCTTCAAAATCTTGGCCAAATTTCCACCTGACATGAAAAAAAAAGGTCTGTGAGGACTGGAGGGAAGGGGACAGAAATTGTTCATGAGCTTGAGAAGGAAACTCTCCAAGCAAGGGTTATGGCTAGAAAAAAAATCATTAACAATTGGGATTGAAGTGAAGCATTCAATGACCCAGATACCACACTGTTTCCTGTGAATCTCAAGGCACTAATCCAGATCATCTTTCTTGTAAAAAAAGAAAAAGAAGAGGGGAGATGCCTTAACTAGGATAAGACAGGAGTAACTTTGACAAACATTTATTACATTTACATGGAGAAATAAATGAGCACATTCTGTTGCTTATATGTGCCACAGATCCTGCAGAGGCTCTTCACAATCACCACTACATGCACCAAGTCCCTCTCCACCTGGAGACCAACTGCCCATAGACCCATTCCCTCCACCTGTTCCTCCCCAATTGGTCCAGCCTGGTCTGAGCATCTCCACTGCATAGTGAGGAGTCAGCCAGAGGCTTGACCTAGTGGCCCACCCAGAACAGGAGTGCTATGAGTGTCCCCTCACACACCACTTGGCCATATTCCAGAGTTCATAGTCCACACCACTTGGCCATATTCTAGAGTTCATAGTCCCACACCACTTGGCCATATTCTAGAGTTCATAGTCCCACACCACTTACCCTGTGGCCATATTCCAGAGTTCATAGTCCCACACCACTTACCCTGTAGTGAGCCATCCTCTGCTGCTGGTGTGGTCCCTGCTGGTGTGGCCATAGCTCCTGGTGCTCTGGTATTCTTGTGTGGTGGACCAGCCACACTGCCTCCTTCTTTCCCAGGTGCTTGACCTCCACCCAAGGAGGAGTACTGGTCTGTACAGGCAGTGGGTGTGGTCAGTGGAGGAGGTGTTCGTTGCAGCATATCATATTGGTCCTCCTAGTACATGAAATGGGTGTGGGGGGGGGGGGGGCATAGCATCACATTCACAATAGATAGATACTGTGCTACATAAACATTGACACATTTAAACTATGTACCTCTACTTCAATTGTTTGTATATTCCCAGTCTTGCCCTTTCCTTTCTATAAATGGAAGTAAGTAATCAATACACTGATAAATAAAGATACAGACATTATATCAACTTGTGCAATCTGTATATAAATAGCTCTTTATTTGTATGTGTGCCCTCTATACAATCCTTCCATTTTAAAGGTACAAAGTCAAAAGAAGTATTAAAAGAAAGGAAATGAGGCTCTGAAAACTGTGGTATGGTCAGTAAATTTTGATAAAACTACTTCTGGGTATGGCAGGCACGTGACAAAGATGGAGGTCCAGGTTGGTTCATGGGAGCAGCTGTATTGCAGTTGTGGTTTGGAGTAGCTGTAATAACAGTTGACTCTACACCTCTCTCCACCAAATAATGCACACTTATTCAATTCCACTGCTGTACTTTATACTAAACTGAACTCACAGCACTGCACACACATTACACCAAGTACAATGATTCCTTAAGAGGCATCCTATTGCTGATACTGAAGCTGTTAAGTATAATCTATTTCCTATTATAAGCACAAATATATTCTATACTCTCAGAAAATCAGAAGGAAGAATAGATGGATAGACCCAGGGATGTTGGTACTACTATAATGTAAGATAACATGAGCACATGAACATGTCATTCTTCTTCCCTACACCTTGTCAGTGGAACAAACAAATAATTTGATAACTTACCATTATTGGATAGTTGTAACAATTAATTCATGCCTCAGTTGCAAATAGTACAGTTCCCACATAGTTATATTACCTTTTTTGCTTCAGCTTGAAGTCTCTTAATTTCCTAATATAAAAAAATATATATAATACATTCATTTTAGCCAACCATATGCAAAAGTTGATAAATATATTTATTATTATTGAATAATAACCATAATTAATTAATGCATCAGTTGCAAATAGTACAGCTGCAAATAATTATATTACCTTCCTTTCCTTTTCTTCAGTTTCAAGTCTCTCAATTTCCTAATATTAAAAAATTAAATAATACTGTCATTTTAGCCCACCATATATAAAAGTTGACAATTACAATAATTTTCATCATTTACATCACTACATAGTAGTTACAATCAATACATGCATCAGTTGCAAATAGCACAGTATGTCACTCATGTGTCATTCATTCATGCTATATTAATTTTTTCCTTTTGCATCAAGTCTCAATTTCCTAATACTTTAAGGAATAAATTAATTCTTTCACTTGAGCAAACTATATACAAAAGTTGATAATTATAATTACTCAGTGAATCTTTCTGTTGTACATATTGTACCACTTAAACCCCCCCCCCCTCCACTGAAACCATTCCTTTCCTTCTGCTACTGAATTGAAGAAAGACAAAAAAATAAACGAAACAACTAACTAACCGAAAAAACTGCAAAAATGATATCATATGCACATTTACTTCTATTATAAAAAATAGAAAGATCATCTGTTCATAAATATATTATTCCACGATATTTGGGTGAGAAATTTCTTACCAGGGTAGGGCCAGAATAATAAAAGTTCATCTCAATGGTTAGCATACATTGTTAAAAATTGGATATCCTCTCTTCCAAATTAGGTCAATTTGGCTGATGTAGTATGTAAAGGGCCTCTAGTGTTCTAAAAAATAACCTTTATAAATTTAAGACTGCTACCCTGATGCGGTAAAATGATTTATGCTGCATATGATGGCAGTAACCAAATGCACTTATTTACATAGCAACTAACACAATCTGTATGTTTCATTTGTCTGACACAAAATATTTCACGTTTACTCCAATGTTTCATTGCATCCTGATGGATAATGTTGGCCTATCAAGCATCAATAGACACATAAACCACTCACCCTACAAAATGAAGTAGAAATTGCACACTGGACTGTCTTCTAAGTGAGAGCCTTTGAGTACAGATGTTGAATGTATTACACTGCTCTGCCTATATGTGGATGGACTCTGCATTGCCCACTTGGGAACTGGCGACATTGACATGGGTGTGGGAGAGGCACAGTGAATTAAGGTTGACTCCCACAATGTGCATGTCCTTGTGCCTTATTCATGGACATGATGAAGCACAGGTGTAGCAGGAACTTTAGTGGATGAAACTTTAATGGCATATCGGATGGAAAGAGGGGATCTGTGGAATGAAGGCATGATATCCCTTCCTTTGCTCGGTGATAATGTTGGGCTCAATGAATAGGGCATCATATGCCTGACGATGATTTGGGCGCCCATGTACAACTTAGATAGTTCAAGGATGCACAGGATGATTAGGACACCAATCCTGAGCTGCAGCTGATGACATAGCTTTCCTGGTGGATTTGGACCACTGGGTAGTTGACTGCCTGGTCCACTGCAATGCCATCTACTGATCGAAGGTTCTTGAGGTGCCAGAGAGTTACTAAGAAGGATGCCTGCCACCTTGCTGGTCGTTCTGTGGTGCATTTAGAGAGCAAGCTGAGGTTGGTGTAGTGTCATTTTGTTGGGGAAAAACATAACCAATTCTAATTGGAAAATGTTAAAAATGGAATCAAAACCTTGTCATCTCTGCTCAAAGGAATAGAGTCATTACATGACTGAGTAAATCAGTAGAGAACCTCGCAGCAGCTCAATCTCCAAACAGTAAAATGTAGGTTTGCAGAGCAAACATGGTTATTCTTAGACAGAGAAATGAGTCCTTGATAGATGCTTCTAGCTCGTCGTCCTTGGAGTAGCGTCCTACAACAGTAATATTTGTCTGAAGTCCCATAGAAGCATGAAGGAGATACTGCCCATGATGTCATTGCTGTTGCGAATGTCTTAAACATGTGTCCCTGAGTTTCTGCAGTGAGCTTGTCGGACATTGTTGCTTTGCCCCACACAATGAACTCTGTCTCTTGAAGCAGCTGTCCTTTGCTTATGCCTCGCCTGATGTTGCACATGTGGGTTTGTGTGATCATCATATACAGAGGCAGTTTGAGGGTGGAAGGTCTTGAAGAAGAATAGCCGCAATGCCTGATGAGGTTAACAGCAAAGGCAATGTGCTTGTCCTGTCAAATTTTAGCCAGGAATAGATAAAGGACGAAAGTTTACCTGGTGTTGTCAGGTGTATCCAGGAAGAAGATGCCATTTTTGCCACTCATTAGGCTGGCAACGATTGTGTTATAAGTGGGAGCTGGTCCTATACCAATTATGGCTTGTTGTTGGCAAATTGCACTGGATTGTAGTCTGCCATAGGAAGATGTCTCCAGCAAGGCTTAGTCTGTCCTGTGGTATGTCTGGGGCTGAATGAACTAGTCTAGTGTGTGGTCTCCCATGGCATGACCTTGTTTTCAATGTTGATGAGCTTCTCAGTCTAAGTTGGTGCTGTATAGGCTTCCTTATATCAGGCTTCCTTATGCATCTCACATGACTGGAGCTGGTTCGCCATGCTGCAGGTCAGAGCAGCTTCTCATAGTGTTGTTCCAGCAGTCATCATCTTTGAGAATGTCCAATCATTAAATATCTCTTACAAGGTAACACACAGAGTGACATCAACAGTGTCAACAGTTTGGTTAGAAGATGTACCCTTCACCTCGAGTAGTAAATGTCAAAGAAAATAGCACTCCATGACATTTGGGTGGTTAGTGCAGACTCAGGTAAGTACATTAGATAACGTAATGCCAGGTAGCCTTCTACTGCAGTGTGCTGTATCCCATCGTATCAGGTGCTCCATCAGTTTCAAACCCAGATCAATGGCATAGCCAGAGGGGGGCAGGGCAAAAGGGGAATAGTCCCTCTTTTTTCTGGAACAATCAGTTGTTAGATTAACCTTACATTGCCGTTAATCTGGGGCTAAGATTTAATCTAGGTTATTAGCTAATGACTCATAAATATTCATTTTTAGATTCTCAATGTCTGAAAAATTTCTTCATACAAAATTTCTTCATACAAAATTTCGTCATACAAAATTTCTTCATACAAAATTTAACTTACTTCAACACTGCTATATATTAAAGTATAGCTGTCTAGCCTAAATCAATGTTAGTCTAAGGAAAAGCAGCAGGCTATTGGAATTCTCCAAATGAAATTTGGTCAAATTTTAGTGAGGTTTCATGGTAGCACTATAGGCTTGTTGCCTGCTACCTTAGGTTTGGTAATGGAATGTGGTGATGATTAGTAATGGATATCTTCACATAAGTTTTCAGCAGTGTAAGAAACATATTCTGTAGGTTCCTGAAGTGAAAAAAAAGAGTTCATCCTTCCTTTTACTTCCACTAGTGAACCTTTTCAGCTAGATAGTCAACAATTTTCACACAACCAATTATTTTGTCATTGTTTAATTTTTTTACTCCAGAGGATACAACTGGAAATAGGACTGTTTCTGGCTGTTGTGGAAGAATCAACTACTACTCATAGAATAAGATTGAGATATTGGCTTATCATAATATGTAAACCATCTTTCCCAATATCTAGCAGCTTTGTTTAGGTCTTGTAACTATCTCCTGTAGACTTGTGAAGCAGAAAGGTCTTTCTCTGTCCTTTGAAGAATAAAATCTAGTAATCATATTTGAGGAAGGTCTGCAGAACTGAAAAAGGCTATGCACTACACAAACGCTCAGAAACTGGACACTGAGGAAGTTGTGAAATGTTTTGTACAGGACAGTCCTAGATGCCTCTTCTGGAAATGATTGGGATTGTGGATGAAGAAAAGTAAATAAAAAAATTATTATTATTTTTTTTTAAATAAAAAGTATTAATCTATACCATGTCTGTCTGTCTGTCTGTCTGTCTGTCTGTCTGTCTGTCTGTGTCTGTCTGTCTGTCTGTCTGTCTGTCTGTCTGTCTGTCTGTCTGTCTGTCTGTCTGTGTATTCGAGATTCATGCTTGAAGTTTGACCCACAAACTCATACATTTAGAATCAGTGTCACCAGTGGAACATCATAAGCATATCTGTATGGCCACACCCCTTTCAGTACTAAAAAAAAAAAAAAAAATGGTACTTTTGACAGAAAAAAGAATGGAGCTACAGGCCTAAAACTTGGCATGCAGATACAACTTGATTCTGCGAATAACATGGGGTGGGTTCCATCTGGCCACACATCTTCCTCTTTGTGTGTAAGGTTAAAAATGTCCAAAATAGTACTTCTAAAAAAAAATGACCTTGACTTAATCACATGTTTGCTTTTGTTAACTTTTGGATTAAAAGTCTACAACATAGTCTTCAAAGCAGACACTTTCGTGACTACAGCCCAGTAATAATTAAAGTGGAAAAGTAACATTCTGAAAACCTCTCAAATATTTCTTTTTCAGAAGCCAGATCCGTAACAGGTACATTAAGTAAAAATCTCAAGAGAAGGAGCATAGCTCACCCTCACTTCCATTAGCAATCAACCCAATCTTGCCTCAAATCCTTAACCCCCCCACCACAATCCTCCCTCAACAACAAAGCTCTTTTTATTATTCTTTGAAATTTTTCATGAACTTCCATACACTGAGAAATTATTTAGTGAGCAAGATAAAACATGGCAATCCATCTACCTGGACTGATGCTGGTCTCTCGGTGTTTGCCAAAACTGCTACAGCTCCCTCCACACAGATATTCACACTTCATATTTTCAGTAACTAACTTGCCGCAATTATTTCATTTATCACACCCCAAAAATGTTATTTTATTACTATCACTGTATTATATGATATAAAAATATTCCAATTTGACAAAAATATATAATATAAAAATAATCAAGCATGATACTTACTATCCTTAAAATTTCAAAGGGATAGCACAACGCTAATCTTAATTCTCTGGGGGTAACTGTAGCTTAATACTATAACTATTGGCAACAACACAACTCTACCCAGCATGTTTGCAATCATAGTTAGTTAGAGCATGTGCAGATTATACTGTAAGACATAACCCTGAGTATTATACTCATTACTGAATACAGATATATCGTCATTCTGAACTAAGACTGAATTAAGATTAGTTCTCACTTTCAAAGTTGCTTGATGTAAAGCTTGATCCTCTGGTTCTTTCTTTACTCTATGATAGTGTGCACACTCCAAATTCTTCCCATACTGGAACAAAGTATTACCATAAAAATATAACATTTATGAATAAGAAAAGAAAAAAAAAATAAAAAGATGTAGGGTTCCTTCAAGAAGCACAGAAACAAGAAAAGTTTTTACTCATTTATATCTTTAAACTAGGTATGAACAGTTTATTATTAGTACTCAATTCTTCCACATCCCAAATTCATAGTAATAGTAATATCATGATAATATATATGACAACAAAGTGCAGAAATAGACAGTTGTGTGCGTGCGTGCGTGTGTGTGTGTGTGTGTGCGTGCGTGCACATCTGTGTCTGTGTGTGTTCCTTTTTTCTCTTTGAGGTTGGAGTTTCAGAAGCAACATGGCCTGCAGAAGTTGGAGTGGATGAGAAGTGGACAGCAGTGAGTAGAGCCCTTATTGAGTCAGCTGATTAGCTGATGGGCAAGGTGAAAGGTCACCAACCTCTTTAGTTGAGGCAGGCAATGATCACACTGAAACCTTCCTTACAGAGCAGGAACTGTGCACACACCAAGTGGTTGGTCTCTAGGAAGGGAGACGATTTGGCTAGGTTAAAGCAAGCACGGAATGTAGCATAGAGGACCATCAGAGCTGCAACAAACAGTTGGTTTCAGGAGAAAGCAGAAGAGGCAGTGAGGGAATGTTTCGGAGGAAAGAAAGTGTGGAAATGCATCAGGGACATATGCAGCATGGACATCGAGGGCAGTCACCATCAAGGACTGTGAGAATGGTGAGCTTTGTAGTAGCTCTGCTTCACAACACCAACACTGGAAGAGACACTTTACCACTGTGATGAATGTATGGAGTCAGTGTAATGCCACTACTATGGAGAAGGTAAGGCAGAGGGAAGTGGATGAAGAGCTTGGCAGCTTACCCACAGAAAGGGAGGTGACCAAGTTACTAGGAAAGCTGAAAAATGGAAGGTACCAAGTAGTTTAAACATTTTCCAGAAATATTGAATATGGAATGAAGGATGGAAAGTTTGGGGAGATGGTCTTGGACTTGGTGAAGGCAGTTTGGAAGGATAAGGGTATGCCTCAGGAGTGGGCAGATGCCAATCCTTATTCTTATCCCCAACAAGGGGAACTTGTGTTGCTGTGACAACAGGCTGGGCATAGCACTGTTGGATGTGATGGGAAATGTGATGGACAGAGTGATTCAGGGGAGACTCCAAAAGTTAGCTGAGAGGGTGTTACCTGAGTCACAGTGTGGGTTCAGGAGATGGCGTTGGTGCACTGATATGGTCTTCACTGTCCAATAACTCACTGAGAAGGCAATAGAGGATGGAGCAATTGATTCACATCAGTTTTTGTGTGATTTTATAGATATCTGAAAGAACTAGTGATAAAAGTGGTGATTTTAAGCTATTTTGAGGTAATTTTTGGCATAATCTTTCTGTGAATGAAGAGGCTTTAATAATATTAGACTTGGATACACTCTACTCAATGTGGCTATTCCTATTCACACCTTCCTGCAGACAAATGAAGTTAAAAGTGCAAAAAATGGATCTTAGGACCAATCTTGGATCTAGAGACCCAAAACTTGGTATACACACATATCATGGCACTGGGAGTGATACAGGCTGGGTCCCACCTGCCAAACCTCTTCCTCTGGGCATGTCAAGATAAAAATGCTAAAAACTGATACTTGGACAAACTTTTGGACATAGGCAGTGTTACGCTTGGCCACACCACTTTCCCGACACAGAACCATACCAAATATGACCAGTTTCTCAGGGTAGGCATTCCTATACAGTTGATGCTTTGCAGTCACCCAAAAATGGTGACCATATCTCTTCCTGTGGGCATGTCATTTTAATAATGCCAGTAATGATTCTATCTATTTATGGTACTCACGGATGGTCGAATTTATGGATGTAGAGACCAAGAAGCATGCAAACACAACTTGGTTATAATAGGAAAATGGGTTAACTCACGATAGGCCACACCTTTCTTTACGAGCATGTTATTACATCGTGGGTAAAACTGGGTATGCCTGCTAGTATGATAATAATTACTTTGAGACCAAAGGATTGGGTCAATCCCAACCCCACTTGGCGTGAACCCTTCCTGTGGGCATGCGAGGCTGAAACAGGTTTGATTTTTTGCAAAATATAATTTTTTTAATTAAATTCTTAAATTTTTTCTTCTAATGGTTGGCATTGATTGATATTCCAACTACATTCTGTGTGGTCATAAGAATGCTTGTAGTTTACTGTCCTTATAAAATATACAGCTAACTCCTTGGAGAGCCCCAAAACATTATAATTACATAACATAGCCCGACTTCAGCAGGAGTTGTCTGGGGGATGACATATTGGTTACAAGTGAATTTTAAGAGTTTAGAGTGATCTTTCGATCGACTAAGTGAATATGAACAGGTTATAGTGATTATCACTGTATCATCACATTATTCTGTGATGGTGACTAGAAGAAATGTTAGAGAGTGGGCCAGTGCTTGTTAGTGGGTAGACATAAACCTCAATTTCATGCAGTAAATTTTTCTTAGCAATCAAATTATCGACAAAATACATAAAATATACAACACAAACCATCTTGTGCTGGCCAACAAAACAATAATAATGCCAGCATTATGTGCCAAGCCAACCCAGAAATGCATAAGAGCAGACATTATTACCATCCCTTATATGGCCAAAACAAATATTTAAAAAATCTTGCCTGCCTGTCTGTCTGTGCACACTAACTCCTAAACCGCTGGAGGGATCTTTACGAAACTTTCAGGGATCGATTAGGGCCCCTCACTGCACATCCTTGCAAAAGTTTTGTTCAGATAGGTTGACTATGGGTGCAGTTTTATCAAAGGGTGTGGTTTGGCTACATGCAGCATTAACTATCATCAAAATTTGGCATTTTTATAAATTGTTTTGTTTACTTGATTAATAATATTAGTGTCAATAATCCCTACATGTTACATAAAGCAAACTAAACATGTTTGTTACTGCAGGTGATATGCTTAAAACTGCCCATAGGGCAGGTTTTCTGCTAGTAAACATAATTAAAGTCCTTTTATATGGAACACAGTAAATGCACTTGCTGGATATGCCCATATTTTGGTAACATAATCTGATGACAGATGATATAAGAAATTAAAATGTCAAAAGAGAGAAGTACATAAACATACTTAGAAGAGCAATCGGTTCTCAGCAGTTATATCTAGAGGATTTGTTTGCCATGGAAGAGAGTGTGTCTGTCAATCTGTCAAGTTTCAACTATTTTTCAAACCCTCATTTTTACTTCCATAGTTTGTCATTTGTGAGTGTATTGACTAAAAGGGCCCAAGAAATAATTAAGAAATGATTTACAAAAAAGGATTACATGTATGTTGCTCATTACGGGCTAAATGATATTACATTTCTGTGTTTAATTCTACTGCATTTTTCTGGGAGGGCCTATCCTAGGATCTGGTTTAAGGAAAAATAACAAAGTAAGAAAGTCAGGCTATGTATACAAAGATTAATGGAGCACAGAGTAGTCTGTTGGGCGGACAAAAGTGAGTGAAAGATAAAATAATAACATTAACAATTAGTTAGGTTACATTACTCAAGCAGTGTCAATACCAGTCACACTTCATGCTCAATGAAACAGTAACAACTAACCTGTTCTGCGGCTCTATTGATAACCTCAGACCTTGTTACTTTCTGGTGCTACAAATTACATAAATATATCACTATCAAGTACAACATAATACTAATGATAACCAATATTGACAATTGCAGTCAGTAAATCATCACTAGGAAATATGTCAAATTCCTTTCTTTCCTATTTTTAAATAAAATTAGCTTTGTTTAGAGAAATGAAGTAAATGTATCACTCTTAGAAATCATACACAGTTATGCTGCACCAGCAAAGATTATAAGTAACTCAAAAATAAGTTTATGATCACTCACTTCCTCAGTCACTCTTTGGATACCATGGTCCTTTGTTTCACCAAGTTGTAAATGTTCCTGTATCCACTCAATCTGCACCATATATTAGAAAAAAAACAACAAACATATAACAATGCCAATAATATTATGACACAATAACAAGTTAACATTAAAACTGATGTGCAACAAACTAAGCATGTCAATATTGCTCATCTCACCTCTGCATGTAACCACATTAGGTACATTTACTCTTTATTCCACCGGAACATGTTTTTATAAAAAAAATAATTATTCCTGATACAGAAATAAACCAAAAAAAAGAGATTTTAATCATGTTAATCCCAGAGTCCAGTTGTGTTTGCATGCCAGGACTCATGTAACTAAGAGCAAGGGTTGAGTTTGCTGGCGAAGATGTTCTTCCTCAAATTTTTACTCCCTACGGAGCAATTATTATAGCTTTACCAGTTTGTATCACCATCATTGCAGGGGTGGATCCATGATTTTAAAAGGGTTGGGGCTCTAGATTGTGATTAGGTATTTCCTATTTCACAGCAGGAGTATCACAGATCTGACCCTCACTATGGTGGTTTCAGGCCAGTTTATTGAGTTCGGATGAATTCTCTCCAAGTCTATGGCTAGAGCAGGCTTTGGTCAGTTTAAGTATTGGGGAAGCCGGCAGCTGATGCTGATGAGTAGCTTTACCAGTTATCTTGCTATGGTAGCTAAATCACTGGCCTCGCTACTTTTCGGTAACTAATAAATCTTGTCCTCATCGTTCATTATAATGCATATCATTATAAAAAATTGAAAAATAATGCCTTGTGCTACAAAAACCCCGAGTCTGTCCAATATTTTGGGGTGTGGCTGGGTCAATAAAGAAAGAAAAAACGTGGAAGGCTAAACTGGCCTAATCTCTGGAAGAAAAAAATATATGTGCAAGTAAGCATTAACATTTACTATTCAATCTTCCATGATATATATATTTTTATAGCTAGCTTCATAAAATGGAACATAATAATTATATATTTATACTCCAGTTCTACTCACAAACACCAGCTCTAATGACCAAGATCAAGATCACAGTGCATTATCATTTTCAGATGATATTGATATCAGTGACCAAATCACACCATCACATTCAGCTGCTAACAATGACACTGGGGTCACCAACAAGGTAATATCACACCAACTTTACAAGGGAGTAATAGTGTTGTTTTTTTTTGCTACTGAGCATTCCACCCAATTAAGCACTGAAAAAGTTGGAATGACGTTGCAGCAAGGCTACTATTATGTACATATGCTTCCTTATCATCAGAAGATGAAAATTATGAGCTTCATTACTGACAACCACACTAATTATTCAACTACAGATATGAATGGTAGCCACCGGAAATTTAGGATTCAATTGGTGCCAAACATTCAAGATTGATCTGTAGTCACACTGATGATGGTGCTTATTTCTGGGCATGTGCCTTGCTCTTTCCTGATACAGCAGGTAATCAAAGATGAGGGATACTTGTTCTAGAGCCACTCTGTCTGTGGGTATCATAGTCATCAGTCCTGTGGTATGTGCATATATACCAACTGGATTCTATGTCTAAAATGTTCGTGTTCCAAAGAATTCCTTTGAAATGGTCACCTAATGTAGGGAGTTAACTTAGTAAGGAGTAAGAAGAGAGAAATGAAGCACAGCTACAAGGTACTTCCCAAAGAGGCCATAGAGAAGTTCCATGGAATCCAAATATCAAAATAGAGGGAACTTCATTGAGATGGTACATTTCAGAACAGAATATTGTAGTTGTATATTTACAGAGTGCACCCAAGAATACTGTGTACACCTCCAACACCATCCAAAATGTGTTGGTGTCTATTATTGGGGGCGCAATGTGGATAGAATAGCAAAAAAAATGGAAGATTCCAAATGCTTCTCTATCCTAGCAGCTGAAGCTACCGACTACAGTAAGTCAGAACAGCAATCACTACAGTAAGGGTTGTGGTCAAGGAATTGAATCTCAGGGAGGAGTTTCTGGACTTTATTACCATGGAGCGTATTACAGAAAGGGCAGTAGCAGCTATGATGACACAAGTTTAGGTATGAGGGAATTGATGTGGAAAACTGCAGAGGGCAAGGCTACGATGGGGTGTTCACTTCAATAACTGGGAGCAGCAGCAACCCATTACCACATCAAGTAAAAGAGACACATATTGCTTCAGTTCTTACCACAGCATTTAGGCTGGTCATTTTAGTTCAAAATTATAGCCTGAGGGGAAAAAATTGTTACCAAGCTAAATTTGATATTGTTGGAGTCCGTTTTTTTTTAATGCTCTTTAACATGGTGAAATGTCCTAATCCAGGTGAGGGGGAAATGGTTATAGTTGATTTACTGTGACCACTCCTAAACACTTTTTTTTTTGGCACACTGGGTCCAATTACAAAAAATTATGTGTGCATTACATGTCAAAGATATATGTTTGTCTTGTGTTAACCTTTCTCTACAATGTATAGCAGTGTCACTTTGTTTCTGTTACACACACATTAATTACATTTAACTCTATGATTGGGATTAATCATCCAAATTGCAGTGATGAAAACAGCAATTGCATACCTAAAAGAAGTTGCATAACACATCATATTTCTGGTTACTAATATCTCCTGGATCTATGACAGATACAGGGTAGAAAGTCTGAATCTGCCTCCTAACAATCATTGTTTATATCACCAATTGTCTGTGAAGGGCATCACACCACATGCTTCACAGTAATCAATACTGCAACAGTTTATGGACCAATTTTGTTATTAAACAGGTGATGATGAGGTTGGTAAATAGTAGAAGAGGATTAACAAGAGGACATGGAATCACAGTTTGTATGATTTCTGTGGATCTACAGTTTACGCAACTGTACTAAGGTACATAGAGGAATTATGTGTCTGATAGGTTTTGCTCACAGAACCAGTGAGCAGTATATTGAATTTGGAGGCACCTTTTGTAAGAGAAATTTTGATGATCTGACTACATCACCTATTGGATTATCCATCATATCCCATTTGATGTCAAAAGTATTGATTTGTTCTTTACAGTCTAGTTTGACAGTTTTGAGAATGATGGCATTATCTACAAGGAGGTGGAGGATGTATGATGGATATTGCAAGGACTACTTGATAGTGTGAAAGTTTATGATGCATCACTGAAGTATAAGGACCAAGTTTGTATACTGATTTACCTGCTGAAGGGAATTAAAATGAATCAGCAATAAGTGCATGTTGATTTAACTTACTTCATTTTCAAGACTGGTGGTGATCCTGGAAATGCTTGATACTTTGTCTCACTGCTGCTAGTATGAACTTACAGTATTCTCAAATTTACTTTCTAAGATTCAGCAATAAGAAATCCTACAAGGTAGCGGTGTTGGAAAACCCACTGACAAGTAATTTTCTTGAAGTAAACTACTGAAAGATGCAAGATATGCCCCTAACTTTGCTAATTGTATTAAATATTTGCAGAGAGACACATAATGCAGTCTCTGAAGTATGTCAGGTCAAGGTATGGGGTTTACAGCACTATCATTGATGGTATTGGAAGTTAATATTCTTTAAAAGATCATAAACCCAAACGAAGAGCTGGCAGCACTTCTTCCACACACATTCAAATTGATGATGAAAGTGCATTTTTCAATTAATTAAGATTTGTTTTTCTCAAATGACAAGAACATGGCTCAGTTAATTTTCATACTGAGCCTTTATCTGGCTACAGTGCGAGTTGTTGCTAATAACACTAACATGGTCTGGCTTTTCTGTACCATTGGAATGAAAAAATGCTGATACATACACACACACACACACACACACACACACACACACACGCATTTAAAAACAAAGAGGTGACAGTAATGGTCTCAAATTGATCAATGTCTTAGAGATAGTTGAGCAAACACACACACACACACACACACACACACACACACACACACACACACACACACCAACACACACACACACACACACACACAGCAGAACCTGCTGGTTACTCAAGCATGGGGTGGGTGGCTGTGACACAACATCCAATATTTGGCCAAGCTAGTGAAGTACAGCATCTAGGAACTCCTGCAGGAATCACAAGAAGGTAATGGTGTTCCACAAAGCAGACAGAGGAGAGTGAATACAAGCTAATGTGGCAGTTTGGGGTGCAAATATACTCGTGAAGATCTATCCAGGGAAGCCTGGTGATATGCTGGATACTACAGTAATATCCATTTATGGATTACAGTCAAGCTACTCTCTCTAACAGTCATAATTTAGTCAGTAAATGTTTGATATGTAAGAAACATACATGCTTTGATAATGTACACAACTATGCCTAATGTCATGTCTGTAGCTGTAATAGATGGGGGTCTTACCAAAAAATCCAATATTTTTCAATTATGGAATTACTAAAAAAAATTTTTTTCCCAATAGTGACAAAAGAGGACCTTTGAAATTTAAAATGTGAACATCTTTGCAGTTTTAATGATACCAAATATAACTTGGTAGCTTATTTTCTTCAGGTTCATACCTATTTCAACCAGACTAATTGTCCATAATGGCAGACCTTTCTCATGCCGTACCCACCAAGACCATCACAAGACATGAGCATTTGGAAGAAATGGTTCAATATACATCTTAAATTACATAGTGTTAACGTCTGTTCAAATCATCCAAAATTTGAACTGGCACTGTTATCATAAAAGTTAAATGGTTGGTTAGGTGATTCATGAGACACCATTCTACGGGAAAGTATTTGCGAATCTGACCCTTTCACATGACACCTATTTCTAATATATTCATATGGATTTATGACTAGTGAAGTTTACTCAAGAGTGTGGTTGAATGAGAAAAACACACACACAAACTTCCTCTGACAATTCTACAATGATCACCAACAATCCCCTATTTCATTGCTAGCGTACATCAGTATTGTTTGTTGTTCAGTAGTCCCATTAAGCACTACACACTTCTCCAGCTCCTGCATGCTATCCTAGTGCAGACCACCACTGCATCATCATCATTGGGGGTGTGGTGGTTTGTGTTGTGACACAGCAATGAGTATATTTTGTAATTCACTGCAGATATAGTTGCCATGACAGTTACATAGCTACCACTGTTTGGCTAATACATTAAATCAAGAAGGAGAGCAGTAAATATGCTACACATCAGTTGGGCCAAAAACCTTTTATGGGGAGTCCATATTTATGACAAAACTATCTATGCAGAAACTTAGTTGGTGATCTCAAAACTTGTACCCTGTGGAGAACAGGACACAGGAAAAGAAAATGGGGACACTATGAAACAAGGCAATGCCCAGTCAGCAAGAGTTCTCATTCACATGTTCACTACAAGTAAAATTTAATACTGAAACATTAATATTGGGATGGTGTGTGGCATTAATGACACTCAATATATAAATTCTATACAGCCAATAGGTTGTTTCACCTAAAGTGGAAATGATGACAAACAAGCAGAATAAACACAGATTAGAAAACAGAGTTGACACTTTTTGTTGTTGTTGTTGTCTTGGGTCAATATTAATACATGAAACTACCCTTGTTCATTACCTAGAGTATTTTTTTTTTATGAAAAGATGAACCATTATATAATAGTTGAAACAAAGAAACAATGTGTAAAATAACAAAATACCTTGGTCTTTTCCTATAATCTGTCTATTTCATATTTACCATCCTCCCCACACAGAGTGCTAATGTATTCAATGATAATAAACTGATTGTAGGTTGCATGGAACCAGACTTGACAACAGGACTCTATCGTGTTCCATATATGTAACACATACTCAAAAAATACCGAAAGACATTCTTGTCAATGAGATAAATCAATACAAAAAAAAATTTATAATTTTCTCAGAGTTACACTTACATCTCCAGTATCGTCAGTTGGAGAACTTGAATTACCTGCAAAGGAAAAAGAAAGACAGTTATAAAATACATGATAAACCCCCACCCCCCCCCTCCCCAACAAAAATAAACCGAACTCTATTCACTTTACGGTATTTGAGGCTTTCTCGCCAAACAACCAACGAGCAGAGCACTAGAAAGTCAGATATCTACAACTCAAACAAAATCTTCCAAGTTCTCTGTATTCAATACTTGCATAAGTTGTAGTGTGGTTGTGTTCCCTTTAAGGATACAATAAGTTGCAGATGCAACTGGAGATTTGCTTTTTTCTATCGCTGGTCCATATTTTCAGGGCTCATAATAAAAAGATGCTTTAATCTGGTGGCATAATTTTGCAACATGATTAAATACAAAACATCTGTTATAATAAAACAATAAGTGTGTTAGCAATGGGGCAAGGAAATGACTGTAGCTTCAAGGATTTGAATATCATTCCCTAAAATGAAATTGGAAAGATGCTTGGGAGATGAATGAAACAATATATATTGTGGAGAATGTCAGAGTTACTTCTCTTTTTTTTTTTGGAAAAAAGAAAAGAAAAGAAGAAAAGAAGAAAAGAAAAGAAAATAAAAGGTGCATTAACAAAAGGTTGATAATAACTTATGGATTACTTGAGGCAACTGGCATATATTAAAAGTGTCTCAGTAACATTCATAGAGAGTTCTTGGCTAATGATGGAAAGTTTTTATCATTGATAAAAGTGTTATACCATGTCATGGGTTAAAAAAATACAGATTCCTTCAGTAATGAAGCAATATGAAGAGCGGTACAGTTGCTTTTGAGAAGGTAAAGACATATGGAATATTTAATGGAGGTCGGTTCTGTCTGTGGGAACTTCTTCAAATTATTGAGTTCTCCTGCAATAAAGGCTGTAAATGATTCATATATAAACAACATGACATTATTGAATAATTCGGAGGAAGTTTTGTAGGCACATGGAGGAAAATGACTACTTTGACAAAGACAGACTAGAAGATATGGTAGGTGAAATAATTATTGAACATGATAATTCGAAACATTTAATTGACATGGCACTACAATTATCACAACAAAGTGAAACTAACAACAGAACCAAATACAACAACCAAATCTCAACACAACTTGACAGATACAATAGAATCCACCATCCACCTCAGCAATCTTCAATGCAGTGTACATAATAAATTGCTTAGCATTTCCTGACGATCCACCCTCAATGCAGTAAGAAATGTTACCTTATACACTTTTCCAAAGAAATTTCACAACAATGCTCTCCAACTATCTCAGCAATCTTCAAACACAATAAAAGTTTCCTCAACAGTTGTGTATCACAATGTCCCCCCCCCCCCCCCTGCCCCCATCTTCCCTATGCTCCAATTCTCTTCAATGCAATGAACATGTTAATCTTACTCCAGAAGTTTAACATCAAAAATTTAGTCTGCTATCAGGAGTGTGCCATGCTACTTCCAACAGAATTGATGCATTGCCACAGCT
This sequence comes from Lycopodina hypogea, assembly GCA_963969325.1. Classification (NCBI taxonomy): domain Eukaryota; kingdom Metazoa; phylum Porifera; class Demospongiae; order Poecilosclerida; family Cladorhizidae; genus Lycopodina; species Lycopodina hypogea. The sequence goes on from OZ017790.1 coordinate 4,096,322, forward strand.
AATGCTATAAATATCTATCTAAATAATTTCTCTGTTTATTCTTTGCCACGTTGCCCCCTCCAACTTCCATAGTTCTCTTTAATGCAATAAACACAATCTTACCTCAGAAGTTTAACATTAAAAATTTAGTCTGCTATCAGGAGTGTGCCATGCTACCTCCAACAAAATTGATGCTTAGCCACAGCCAATGCCAAAAATATCTATCTAAATAATTTGTGTCTATTCTTTGCAACATATCAATATCTAGCTAAATATTTACTATGTGCTTCCTATCTATTGAATGAGCCTGGTTATACAGCGACTAACAAGTAGTTAATAGTCACACATCAGTTCTTCTCAGAGTTTCTGCTTCCTGCCAGTAGGCAAGGGATGATAGTCCAGCTACATTCTGTGTGGTCTGAAGAATGCCTGTACTTTACTTATGAACTATATAGCTAAATCCTGATTCCTTCGTGGCAGAGCTTCAGGAATAACAGGAAAACACCACTTCAGGCGGAGTTTGATGATATCTGAAATATTGAAATTATTGAGATTTTTACTCAATTTTTTTGACCCAAAGTCAAAACTAAGAATTTAGTTAAATAGAACGTGCCAATATCAGGATAGAGAGGAAGAGAGATTAACATGTATAATAATGAGTATTTTATGTCACTAACATTTTATATACTAAGTATTCAATTCAGATAGTAGGTGAATGCACTTCAAAAAAATATATATATTTTACAATAATCATTTGATTTGGACTCCAAAGTGATGGATAAGATAGGCACTTGAATAACAACCACTTATTACAGCATTGCTAGGCCACAACTTCTGGGGGTAGTCCTTGAAGAACAAAACTTAACTAAGACAACAAAAATTAATATGGTTTAAAAAATGCCCCAAAAATGATGATCAAAGCTGATCAATATTCAGAAATTACATTGTGTTGTGTTACTGTATTAATTTATGGTTATTAATTGCTTTCTTTATCATAACAGGCAGATGAATATCCATAATTATCTTACTATAATTCATAATTTAATAATCGGTACGCAAATAATTTAACTCCTTCCAAACCACTTGAGAGGTCTTCATAAAATTTTCATATACTCCCTTCAAATGACAAGGAAGAATGCTTAATAAACCTTGAATAATACTTTTTTGTGTGTATGCATAAAAACAGTCTGTTTTCTTGTTAGTTATGATGACATCAAGGAATGTTATAGTGATATCCTACAGTTATATATTGTAGAATACAACATTGGCACTATCATTTCTAGCTGACTCGGCACATTAATGCAAAATTAAAAGATCATCTGTTCTGAGCTTCACTGTCTGTGTAATTGCTTTAGTGAACCACAAACTGGTCAGGTCAATTAAAGCTTCCATCACAGTACAACGAATGTCTTTTGAACTCTTTTGCAAGGATATGCTGAGCCTTTTGAGATAGGCAGGAGATTTTTAGTCATAATTAAGGCCATGATAAAATTGAACATTAGTACAGAATCAAACAAATAATTAGCATAACAGATGTATCCTTTTGCCAGTAAGAGGATCAAAAAAATTGTTGAAGGTTGAAATGCATGCTGATTAGAAACCAACCTATAGATTGCAGAGATCCACGTTTCTCATCTATGTTCCATACTAATGTCTGTTCGCACTAACTTGAGCCCCAAAAGTCAGCGGTTAATTATTGAAGTAACGTAGTGCATGCCTCAGACTATTAACTTCTCCAAAAGAGGTTTAAGGTATGCTTGCGCAAACAAAAACAACACACCCACAATAACCCATTGCAGTTGTGCCCCATGGAGGCTGTAGTTTTTCCCTGGTTGGCAAACTTGCAATTGTAGGGCATCCCAGGCTTGTAGGGCTCTTAGGCTTCTCTTGAAACTTCTGAACTTCTTAACTGATAGGTAAGCTGTGTTATTGCAGTCTATGTAATCATGCACAACTCTGTTAACTAATGCCAATGCTTGCATTTTGTTGTATTGCTGGTTGCTGTGGCTGGTTGTTGTTATTTGCTGTGGCTGGTTGTTGTTTGCTGTGGCTGGTTGTTGTTGTTTGCTGTGGCTAGTTGTTAATTGCTGTGGCTGGTTCTTGTTGTTTGCTGTGGCTAGTTGTTGTTAGTTGCTGTGGCTGGTTGTTGTTGCTTTATTTTTGTGATAAGACAAAACAATATATTTAATGATGTTAAAATGTGCTTAAATAATATATGCAATACAGTAATGAGTGGGCAAGGATCCTCTTCCTCTGGAGGTCCATTGTGGAGTGCGAGGAAGAAGCCAGGAAGAGGCGTACGTTTGACTTCCCAGTCCAAACATATCCTTACCTCTGTTAGGAGCTATTTTGAAGAAGAAAAGCGGACTGGGAAGTCACTCATGAAGAATAGACCACTGGACAGAACAGCAACAGCAATTTCCAAGGCTATAATTAAACGAATCTACCAGACGATGAATGAAGACAAAGAAATACTTACTCCAACTAAACAATACATTAAATCAAGAATTACAATTAACCCTGATTCATTTGACAAAGAATCTATACGACGGACTGTACACAGTTTTCATGTATCTTATATTTAGCTATTTACACATCATGGTCATTTATCCATTAATTTATGTATCTTACATTAAGCTACTTATACCTCATCATCATTTGCCCACTAATTTACGTATCTCACAATTGGTTTTTGCTATTGATTCCATTTCCCATGTATTCAACAAAAATTAAAACAGAAGAAACAGGTTGTTTTTTTTTTCCTCTGAATATTTTTAAATTATATTCTTCATTTGTCTTACATAAGTTTATTCATTCATTGAAATGATAAAGAACACACAAAAGATGTAATGAATATACAGAAATAAGTACAGAAGTAATATAAATTACATAATGATAAGAGATTTGTATATGACAAACCTGGCTATCTTTAACAGGCATGGTATGTCCCTGGAACAAATTGCAAAAAGCATGGATATAGCCTTCCTTGCTCTTCTTGACCAACTTCTTGAAGTTAGACACTTCATCACTGCACTTGAAATGATTGACATGACATGAACAACAGACCTTTACTTTCAGCCACTTCAGCCTTGAGTGAGTAGAAGTTATTACGAGGGAGAGGGAGAAGTTATTATGAGGTAAAAGCTTACTTGGAGTTAGGGTCCAGCCGAAACAATGAAGAATCAATTGTGTGCTTCTTTTTATGTATTCCACTCAAAGAACTGCTAGAGTTCTGCGGTGGATGTTAGCCTCCCTGGGATATGTTTGCACTTGCATTCCCTATGGTCAATTAACGCTGGGTGGAATGTTGTGTACTTGCTTATGGGACATACAGCTAATTTTGCCTAGGGATGGTCAACTTCTTCAGGAATACTGCCAAAAGAACGTCTGGAGCGTCATAAGTCTGTTGGTCCTTGAAATCTGGAAATCTGTTGAGTATTTGCCAAGTTATTAATGTTTCCCTGGGGCTCAACTCAGCGTAAACAGACTTTAATTGCTCACTATGTTGCTTAATGTTCTGCTTGGTTTTAAAAAAATTGGATACATGGAAGGCAAAATCCACCATTCAATGCAAACAAGAATACTTAGGAACCATACTCAAGCTTGTAAGAAAATTTATACATAACATCTGATTTAAATGAAGAATTTATTTAACTAACTTATACAAGTTGGATAACTGCTGCATGTTCATGATGGACCCCAACATCTGAATCAAGAACTCATGTAGTAGATGGTTGATCTAGGCTACAAATGTGGAGACTTCACCGCTGTTTGAACCCTTTGCGGGTATTGCCTTGATAATCCATTACTGACTAACAGTTCAGATTTTCACCTACTTCAGACTAACTATACCTTACAAAGTTTAACAATGGTATTAGAAAAATCTTACTGTATTTCATTATTTCATCTTGGACACATTCTTCCTCATATGATCAAGATCTCTTCTTGTACCTCTAAAAGCCTCACTGTAGCTGAAAGTTTCACACTAGACCATGTGTGACCTAGAACCCATTACGCAGGAATCACATTCAGGAAGTTGTACAGTGGGGTTCATTTTAAGCTACGCTTGCATGTTGGTGCATGAAATGCAGTTATTCATAAATATTATTATTGAAAATAGGGTGTGGGAGTTTTCCAGGCAACCCAGAAACCCCCTGGCTATGGCCATGGTCACAAGATGCAGCAAAAAAAAAAAAAAAAGAGCGAAAAAGGGGAGGGGCTTGGGGAAGAGGTGCTCTTATGCTAGCAAATACAACAAGCAAGGGGGAAATGACGTCAGGAAGACCAGAGCAGACATGAAGGAGGGTGCTAATATGGTGTGCAAAACTGTGCTTGAAACACTACTTAAAAAAAAACAACCCAACTACTCTATCAAAATTGAAATATTGTGATCTAAACATAAACTTTGGTGCTGTGTATACTTCCTACAAATCCTAGCCCAACAAGCAGGTGAAAGATGATGTCAAGGAGGTTGCAGCAGACATGATATAAAAACAATCTGATCAGCATATATGTAGCCTGCCTATAAGATGCTAAGCCTGACAGACCAGCTTATCACAATCACAATCCGATGCCCAAAGAACCTCTGATAGACAAAATAACTATGTCCTGAACTATGACCCCAGTGTGTGCTATGTGAGACAGTCACAGAAGAAACTGAAAGGACTAACTCTATCCATGAAAGCCGCAGAGCCCTCCAGTGATCTCATGAAACACTGTCCATATACCGCTGCAACCTTCAAATGAACCCTCCAATCTTGATCGTATCTATTGAGCAATGTAAGGAGGGAGTGCCTCAGTCTTCTAAGGAGTTCCTGGTCAACACCAGAAGGTACAACACCTACTACAACATGGCATCCTTTGGCTACACACAGCATATCCGTTTGTCAGGCCACATGCCCTCCTCCATAGGTTCAAGGGCAGGTCTACTGTATCACGAGATCAGAGGAATGCAGTCACTACAGGACAGAGAACCAGTTTGTGTATTTGTACTTCATGGGCTACCCCACAGGTTCAGGTACAGCAGCATGGAAGTATTATATCTAAAGTTGATAGGTCCATCATGTGAGGACTGCTACTGATATCACAGTGCTTCATACATAGTCAACTCTATGAGGTGCACCTTGAGTCAGCTCCAGCAAGAACCTCCACTTACTGGCTTCTGATGTAGTAACCACACAGATGAGATATGCATGATAGAGATTGACTATTTCCTAAATTAATTAGTAGAGTTATGTTAATCTATCATGAGTTAATAGTACAAAGATAGTGTATTCTGTCCCAATTGTGCCAAACTGAAAAGAAAATTAAGGTGTGGTTACTAAAAGTGCCATCAAATCTGAAAGCTACCACTTATCTATTATTTTCCAACTATAGGGCATATACCTTCACAAAAATATAATGAACCTTATTCCCCCAAATAGTATCGATCAACCCTCTGACTTATGGGCTATACCAAAACCACACTCTTATTCATATGGGAATTTTTAAAAAGCTGTGTCAGCCATTATGGATCCGACAACATGCCCTCCACAAAATGATGTAGAGGCAGTCCATGTTGAAACATGACCAGCTAAAATTAGACATGTACGAACAATACACAACAGGTAAAGCTTGACACTCAGCTTTGGTACCAGTTTGTGGAGCAACCCAAGCAGCTCATTAAATAACACTACATATCTGCAACACTAAGTAGTTTAATGTGCCTAAATAATAAACCCATGTCATAATGTCCCTATTCTCCCACCCCCTGTGGAGGGCTTATATCACTTACTTTAGACAGTCTTTAATAGATGTAGTAGGACATGACCTGAACTAGTAAAGGATACTACCAGTGGTTACAGACCTACCTCTTAGAAATATGGCAAGGGGAACTACGACCATTGGCAGGAGAGAGAAGAGAGACAAGATCAAAGCTGCACTAAGGAGTCCATCCACAGTTGACCTCCACACCATATCACAAGTGTCTGCAACAACCACAGAAACATGATGATGCAGTTAATTATTGTTAACATGCTACATGCAACCAACAAAAAAAATGGGGAAAGGGGAAGGCAGCTTTACTTACCGTTTTCTGTGCTTGTAATAATCAATGCTGCAATCCAAAGAGTGAGTGATATGAATACCAGTATAATACCAGCAGGCAGTGCTAGGATGAGAAGCCATCGTGATAGTCCGTGTGCAGGAAGATGGCATAGGAGAGATCTCCACACTGTGTAAAGATTGTGAACAGAAATCACAGCAATTTTTCACTACAATAACTTCTACACTATAGACCTTCTCTCTTCTGTCCACCATCCTACAACCCCACCCCACTGAAAAAAGAAGGAAAAAAAATAGGTGATTTCCTGGAATACTAGTGAAAAAGTGTTATACTCTAAGTTAAGGATTACAAAACATGCCTGCTAAATTTTGTAAAAATCACAATTGTCTAAGAAAAGTATCAAAAACAAAAACAAACCAAAAACAACAACAATCAACTATTCAATACTACAGTTTATACTCTACATGTATATCTTCATAAAAAAAAAGTTTTAAAATATGAAAATTAAAAAAAAGGTTTCTCTTTTTTATTTTCAGAAATAAAGAAGTGGGTAGCTGCTATACATACCATTTTCCATATTTTTATTGGCTGAAGTTTGTTGATTGTTCAATGCTGAGGAATTCTTTTTGTTCAACATCAACCAGCAAATGGAGAAGGCAATGCTTGCTGTCAGAATAAGTACCACCACCACAGTGAGAGCAATGCTAGCTGAGGTCCATCTGGGGTCAACTGCATGGAAGAGGTACATGGCAATGCATGTGGTAAAGTATGACAATAATGAATCTCTCTCGCTATGGATAGATATATTGAATTGGTGAGTAAGGGCTGCTGGGAAAGTGCACCCAGGATATCTTTCACTCTCTCTCTCTAACTGGGTGGGGAAGAAGATGCGACTGAAAAGAAGTAAGGATGGCCAACTTGACACTCCAGAATCTAAAACACTGAAATAAATTATATTAGTGTTCATGTAGAAGGAATTCAGTAAGTTACATCAACACACAGCATTGCCCACTAACACACTCACCCTTGCCAGTGGTGAAGTTGCCCTGAAACTGGTAGGTGGAGTTGCCAGTCAAGTTGATGTGGTAGTAGTAGTTAGTGTTGGGCCGCAGGAGAGGCAAGGTGAACTTGGAGTTGACAGGACCATGGGCGATGGTGTCCAGAGTTTGGCTGGAGGGATCCAGGCCATATTGGATGGAACAGACATCCTCACTTCATTCAAACAAGTACTTTAAAAACTCAAGACTCAGATGGATTCAGCTCAAAATCACTACTTTTTATCACTACTCATTTTCAGCTATCAAAAAAATTGTCTACAAAAACAACAACACAAGACTATATTTAGAAACCAAAACACACGTTACAAATTTATATCGGAACATATTACAGCTTTCTTTCAGAACACAGCTTCAATATTTGCCTAATGCTCCACTTGTCTGCATTCAAAATTGAAAGAATTTTCAGCACACCCAGGCTGAAAAGTTGGAATGGAAAGTTCCTCATTGGATCCTTACATGAATGCACGTCCATGCAGAAATTCAGTGTTGCTGGTGTCCCAGGCCAGTTACTTGATCATGGGGCATTAGACTCTAGTTCTTCCTGGGATGAAACATTTTATGGAATTGTGAATACAGATATTGTCTTCCAGATGTAGCTTGCTAGAATAGTGACAAATGGAATAAAGCTGTCTTGGTAAGGATCTTCATTCTTTCTGCAGCCTTATGAATACCTTCCCTAGAAACTTCAAGTCATTCTTTTCCAGTTTCCTTTTCTTCTGCATGGGCAGCTGGCTATGGTCTAATTTTGTCTGGAATCCCTGAATCCTGCTGAATGGCAATTTCCCAATCAGATCCCTTTCCTCCCATTTTATTTCCATAATTCACTACTTGTGGCAACACTGTTCTGCACAACTGCAGAGATCAGCCTCCATTAAATTGGTTGGTATTCTACCAATTGAAATGACAATATCACACAATAATAGATATTTAATGACCAGTCACCTAATGACAATTACAATTGTGTATGCAAGAATACTTCCTCCTACTTGGCGAGAAATATACATGTAACAAAAATCAACTCAACAAATAGCAAATTATGAGTTATAAACTACAATAACAATCTACTCAGGTCCCTAATCAAATATATTCTGTGTGTGCATGTCTAAGTATTCTTGATTTAATCGACCAATATTTAAATGATTTCTTTTAAACATTTGAATCGTGGGAAAATTTGGAAAAGAAAAAAAAGTGGCAAAAAAAAAAGAGGAAAATATTATATAAGGAAGGAAATATAAGAGGAAAATGTGGGGGGGGGGGGGGGGGGGGGGATGAAGAAAAGATGGAAGGAAAAACAAAGGAGGAAAAAAGGGGGGAATCTACTTATTCCAGGTTTGAACCACTGAATTTCAGCTTGGTAGACCTGTCTCTTTACCACTAAGTCATGGTATTTTAGGCTCAATTTTAATTAAAAATGTAAATTCCTTTTTTCCCAATCAGGGGTGACACTTTCGGAATTTTTTTGTGGTGAAAATACATACTAGACACAAATCGTATCTGCAAAGTTTTAGCTCTGTAGGTCCAAGAATTTGTCTAGCCAAAGTACCATTTTTGGCATTCTTTAGCCTGATGCAAACATAGTGAGTTGAGTTGGTCATATATAGGTACTTAAATGTTCTCCTGGAGATGCTGATTAAAAAATATATGGGTTCATGGGTTTAACTTGCAAATTGAAGGCGCTACAAAGACATACAGACCACAGAGCCAACAACATTATATACACTGACAAAAAATCCTCCCTATGGGCAGTTTTTTGGTGGGCTGTAGTCACAAAAATGTCCACTTTGAAAACATGTCGTAGATGTTTAAAACAAACGTGAACATGTGATTAGGCCAAAAATTTTTTTAGAGGTATCATTTTAAACATTTTTAGTGTTACACGCAAAGAGGATGAGGTGTGGCCAGATGGGACCCATCCCATGTAATTCACAGAGTCAAGTTATAACAGAAAGCCAAAGTTTTAGGCCTGTAGCTGCATTCTTTTCTGGCAAAAGTACCATTTTTGGCTTTTTTTATACAGAAAGGGTGTTGCCATATAGACATGCTCATGACGTTCCCCTAGTGACACTGATTTTAAATATATGAGGTTGTGGGCTTAACTTCAACTGTTCAAGCGTGAATCGTGCACACACAAACAGACAGACGATTCACACTTCATAGTATAGATATATATATACCAGCAGCATATACCTGGCTTTGCCCGGAATATGATGACATGCCCACAGGAAAAGTGTAGCCTAGTATGACTTAACCAATTTCTCTACCAGATTGAAGTTGTTTGTATGCTTCTAGGTCTCTAAATCCATAAATTTGTCGTTCAGAAGTACCATTAATAAATTTTACCATTTCTGGCATTTTTGAC
>OZ017790.1:4110760-4123260 GCA_963969325.1 Lycopodina hypogea
ATACTACATTTCATAATTGACTGTTCACATTACTGCTGATCTGAAGGGGAGAGGGGAGGAAAACTCTTCTCCCCCCCCCCCCTCCCAAGATAAAACCCTGGCCAACTCAACAGCCCAGATTTAAAAAAAGAAGTAATATTTGTTTGATTAGTTTATATATATATATATATATATATAGTCACATGCCTGAACCAAAAGTCTAGCTTAGCCATCTGGCATGATCAGAAGCTGATCATGGTGGTGGTGGTGATAATAGACTATCTGTGTGAGGTTTCCTAGTCATAGGAAGTCATCATGGAAATACAAAACGAGAAAATCATGAGAAATAGAATACACAACTGATGTGTAGAAACATTTAGTAACACTAATATTGCCCACTAACCCACTCACCCTTGCCAGTGGTGAAGTTGCCCTGAAACTGGTAGGTGGAGTTGCCAGTCAAGTTGATGTGGTAGTAGTAGTCAGTGTTGGGCCGCAGGAGAGGCAAGGTGAAGTTGGAGTTGACAGGACCAATGAAGATGACGTCCATAGTTTGGATGGAGGGATCCAGGCCATACTGGATGGAACACACACCCTCACCCATGGGGAAGGAGCAGAGGACAGTTGTGAGGCATCTGTCAGAGGTCACAGAGTGGCTGATTCCTGTGAATCCATCAGATGGGGACTCTAACACAGATCAGATATGAGGAACATAGAATGAGAGAGAAGACCCACATGAGGAAACCAATGATATTACAAAGCCCTTTAGTCAGGAAGACTACAGTATCACATATATTGATTCAGCTATTTAAATTTAATATATTACATTGGGTATTATCACATAATTTTGAGAAATTTTTCTAGGAAATTTCCTATTTGGGGGGGGGGGGGGGGGTGGGGGGAGGAAGCAAAATAAAGAAAATGAAGTGCATGTGGGAGGAGTGGCAAACCACCACTCCAATGGAAGTTAAAACTACTAGCCTGCAATTGAAGCCTGTGGCATGATAGCCTGCCAGAGAAATGTTTGGTAGGCACACTTTTGGTGGCTATAGTTACACTACACAAAAATAAAGGTATCTGCATGTAACTTGTTTCTCCAGTTTTAGTTCAGAGAGACTGTATCACCAATTGGAGCACATAAAATTCAGTTTGTATTCAATTCAATAAAAAACATTGTTCATGAAAATACTTGAGTTATCTTTTTAATCTAGATTTTTGAATTACTGTTTTTACCTATAGTGAAGCCATCAGGTCCATAAATTGTGATTTTTATCAACAATTAGGTCCTGGAGTCCCAGTTGGTCAGTGTACAACCATAAGATCATGTGATATATGATTATGGAAGAGAATGAGTCCATTGGTGACCTCTGTTTGTCTAAAAATGGCCATCAGTGGGTGTTGCACTAGTAAAATAGGACATTTTGGCCTCTAGAGGCTTATAAACCAGGATTTTGAAAAAAAGGGGGGGGGGGGCAAATAATCATGACTATATAACCATAATAATGTTGAAATCTTTGCAGGCATTATCCTTGTGTGATGGGTTGGTCAATAATAATTTATTTCATTTTTTTTAATACCATAAGTGGGTCCTAGTTTTTGGGGGAGGGTTAATTTATATTTTTAGTACCAAAAAAAAAACACAAAAAAAAAAACAAAAAAAAACAAGGTTTGAAAACAATGGAAAAGTGATTAAAGCACAGTATTCTCCAGCAGAAGGTTGGTTTGTACACTCCAAATTCCCTTATCTGGGCAACTTGGAACATGCTAGTGCTTGCAACTCAGAAAGGGCCATATCTGGGAACATTTCCTATATTCCCCAGTGCCTGTGGGTATTTGTCTACTAGACGTGCATGAACACATTGCGGCAACAAAACATGCTTATTAATTTTTGAAAATAAAGATGTAATAAATGTTTGTTAAGTGGATCCGGTCTTATCCTAGTTACAGCATCTCACAATTTCTTTACAAGAAAGATGGTCTGGATTAGCTTGGTGACTTGATATTCTAGCCACAGTAGTCTGGGGCATTCAATACTTCCCTGCAAACTCAATTTTTTAAAATTAATTTTTAAATCAATTTTTTTTTAATTTTTATTTATTTATTTATCATTCCATTTTATTTCATTTGAGTACAATTTATTAATTAATTAATTAATTTATTATTATTATTATTATTATTATTATTATTATTATTATTATTATTATTATTATTATTATTATTATTATTATTATTATTATTATTATTCACTTTTTTAGCTATGACCCTTGAAAGTGGAGAGTTTCATTTTCCACCTTTTCATGAAGTAAAAAACTTCTGGTTCTCCCAATGGCAGAAGCCACAGTTCTGTCTTTTTACCTAAGGGAAGCATCCATATAAAATGGAAAAAATAACTAAATCATAAAAATAACTTCAAAGAGCAATTAGCATTACAGAATGTGGTGTTGTGGAAGGGTATGCCTGGTCAGGGAGTCCTGCTGAGGAGATAAGTTTGAAATAAATAGAATAATTTTTTTTTTTTTTTTTTTTTTAAATAGCCGTCAATTTTCATTGCTATTATTCTCTAATTAATTGTTCTATTTTGTGGGGAAATTTGAAAAGTGCTTCAGAGCTTTTTGTAAAGTGTTCATCATTCCTGTAAATTAACCATCTTTATAGACAGGCAAAGCTGGGTACCCAGCTAGTGAGGAATAATATTGCCTGTTGAGGCATTTCCACTAAATTTTTACAGCCAACTATGGACAGGCTGCTACTAGGTTAGATAACTATTTCTGCAATGTTGTAAAAGTTAAAGAAATTTCGTTAGCAGTGACTTTTTCCTGGGGTTCCAATATTCATTAAATATGGCAGATTAACTGTATAATATATGGATAAGCTTATTGAAAAATTTTTTAAATCATGTAAAATGGGGGAGGGGGGGGGGGGTGAAATGGGGAAATGCCACTGCATCACTAACATGGTTTTTGGGGCCATGAGTCAGAATGTACTGGTGACCTCTGTCAGAAAATGGCCATCAGTGGGGTTATAGCAATAAAATCAGGCATTTTTGCTTCTAAAACACCCTATGAAAGGTTTTTGGGGTCAGTCATTTTGAGTAGAGAAGTATCTATGGGACACCACATAGTTACCTAGGAGGACATTTTCCTCTTGTTGCCCTTTGTAAAGCATTCTATAGCAGATGGTTAATTAACAAACAAATCTAAAAAGTAGCCGCAAGTACAGACGAGGCATATCTGCTGCAGCAAGGTAACTAAGAAGCAATGAAGAAAAAGGGGAAAAAGGGGAAAAAGAAAGGAGTGGGGGGGGGGATGAGAATAGACAATGGTGGATAAAAAATGAGGTGAGGGGGGAGGGAGAAAAAGAAGGGGGAACAGAAAAACGTGCTGGTGTTTGAACTCTCAACCACTAGTTTTAAATCTCCCTTTTTGGTGGAGATTTTTGCCTGACACCCACTGTTAGGGGTGTGAGCATGTGGACTCTGCCAAAATGCTCATGTGGTCCACAGAAGTCTCCCCAGAAAGTTTGAGTTCATTCGGTCCACTGGTTCTAGAATTTAGCCCAGAGAGACAGACACACATACAATTAGACAGCCTATCTCCATGTTAATGAGATAGTGAATTTTAAAAAGAAGTCAGATAGCAATATAGGAGGAATCTTCATTATCATGTCAGTTTTATCTCCATCAACATTCCACTTCTCAACTTGCATTAATGGTTAATTCTTTTATTAAAAAAAAAAAAAAAAAAAAAAAAAAAAAAAAAATTAATATTTTTTGTGAAACAATGCTTCAAGTATAATTGTATATTAAAAAAAGCACTTAATGGTTGATTAAAGCATTGATGGTTGAGTTAGAGTAGTTGAAAAACCATCTTCCTTCTTGTAACACTTTTTCAAATCACTACTGCTATACTTTACTCTTCTGAGCCACCTCGCCCTAATATTTTGTTATTGAAAGCATGCACAGAGGTCCACTTTTAAATCTCCAAGAAGGGGGGGGGGGGGGGCAAAGAAAAGTCCAAGGAGAGCCAAAAAAAGTCCAAGGGATGGCAAAAAGTTTAAGTGGGGGGCCCCACCCCCTGCCCTCCCCTAAAAGGACCCTAATTTCAACATGATGTGAATTAGCTAACAAATGTGGTACACTATATCAGAATGACCGGAGATAAATCTGACTTTACATATGACAGGGGAGTAATTGCAAGTTTCTAAATCTACAATTTAAGACCCAAAACCTCTGCCTCCCTCCATCCTGAGTAGGTTTATAATTTTTATTAATGATTTAGCACCGATTGGCGTGGAACAGCCACCCAAACCTCTCATTACACCACCTGATGTCTTCCGTGGGAGAAGAAAAATAACCTTGGCAGTGAGTTTGGATTCAGGAATTCTAACCAGAGCTACACAACCTTGAATATTCTCTCTCCAAATACATTCAGAAAAACAGGATAGATTACAACTGTTGTAAGGAAAGAAATTAATGGACTATTCTGTTCAGTAGCTTTATTTCACATGTCCAAGGAGATGAGCTATTACAATTCACAGAGATGACTATTACAGTGGTTGCACTAGAGAAATGGAATATTTAGTGAAACAACAAGATTAATCATTGAATTCAATTAGCGAAAAAAAGCAATACTTTATTTCCAGTAAAAACTTCAGATACACACAGTGAATGTACACCCAGTCCCATACTTAGAGCACACACATCACCACCACTAACCTATAGTGACTGACAGATATGGACTTGAAGATTCTCCAAAGTCATTTGTTGCTGTAATTCTGACAAGGTACGTCCGGTTCATGGATGAAGGAGTAAGAACAGTTGAGCAGACAGTTCCATTGCCACATATCTCCATCATCTGGTCCTCAACTTTTCCCCCACTGTTTTCCAGTGTCACTGTGTAATTGACCTGTGCACATTCTGACTCCTGTGACCACATGATAAAAAGAAATACAATAATGCTAATGGTAATAATGACCATAATTACACTGACAATCTTATCATAATGATAATCAAGCCATTGGCTGTCCAATAAACAGAAATACACATGGACATGCCCTGAGGTTGAGGTGTGGCCTGGTGTGACCCAGCCCATATTAATCCCAATCCCAAAGTCAAGCATGTATACAGGCCAAGTTTAATGCATCCAGGTGCAGTCGAGTTAGTGGGCTACAGAGACAGAGGAGCTGTGATAAGTTTGTCTATATCCTATACTGTTTCAATGAACTGCTCAATGCCTTAAGAATGTCCAATTCTACTTCCTGCATCACTTTAGAGAAGATTCCACAAGGTGTCAACAGGTCACTAAAAAGAGCAGAACCAACTATTTACATTATGTTCATCCATTTTGTGTGGTAGCCTTTCAATTTGGCGCTGGCAACCTCTCGGAGAGTAATATCTTGACAAAGTGCACCAATATGACAAGTGTATGCACCAAATTTGCTAACACTCTTTTCATGGCACTAAGTTTGTGCCCTAACCATCCAAAGCCATATGACTGTGAAGGTTTTACCCTTTGGTCATCAAAATCAAAACAATCACTAAGATCATTGATGATATTTCTACACTTCTTAGGAGATTTTTCAGTCTTAACAGCATGCCATCAATGAAATGAAATGAAGTATTTTTGAAAGAATCAAATACAGCATACTCCAGCAGATTCGCTAAGCACTACATCTAGTACAACCAAAGCATACCATTTTCTACCAAGGGCTTTAAACCAGAAAAAGAAAACCTATATTGAAGTAGCACTCTCAGTGGCAAAGCCTATAATTTGTTTTGACATTCATGATCATCTAGTGCTCGAATGCCAAGACACTGTAGAGCATCCTTTAAGCAGAATGAGAAATGGGGATTACAAAAAGGGGTGTTGAGCAATATAAGAATTTACTCCATATATTATGTTCATTATAGGTAGCTCTATTAGCAACATAAATAGCAAGTATTCATAACCTATAGGAAGGATGAAATTTAGAAGAAAAAAAACCCTGCTTTTTTTTTTATTTTTATGACCTTGGCATTATTGTGTGTCAGTCATATTTGATAGTAACATTAATACTTATATCATCGTAGAGCACATAAAATGAGCTACCTTTTGAGACAAAAAGCATTCAAAATGGATGTAACATTTAAAAAATTATGATTATTTGAAATTTGACTACAAAATGGTCTATTCCCTCATACATAGATCAGCATTGGTTACAGCAGCTGGCCAACGTACACATATATAATACATTTTATTTATGCACCTTTTCATGCCTACGTTACAGTATGTCTCTAGAAAGAGCTCATCATCCATATTTCCCCTGTCTCAAAATCCATTAAAACAGAAAATAATTTTTCTTTAGAGAGTATTCGTAATCTCTAGCCTCTTACTTTATTCCATATAATGGCAAAAGGTTGTTGCTGCTGGTTTATAAGGGCCTGTCAACACTACGCAAAAATTTTATACAAATTAATTCAAATTTACTCACATTTTCTCAGTTTGAATCAATTTAAATTGACCCTGTCCACACCAGATAATCAGGGCATGGCCAGCCTCTCTCAACTTCGAGAGAGAGTCTGGGGAAGTGAGCATGCCCCAGCTGCACAGCCGCAAAAAATTTACAATAGGAATCTTAAACCAACAAAGTATTAACTGGCCATATCGAAGCAATATCAAGCAGTTTTGCAGCAATGGAAACTGGTGTAGACAAAACAGGTATCCCAATAGCAGTTAACCCAAGCATTTAAGCTCTGGCAGTTCTGCAGCTGAGCTTGGCAGAGCTGTTCAGCCCAGCCCAACTTTTCTGTAATCATATTCATTGGTACAGCTTGGGTATGCTCACTACTCCAGACTCTCTCCCAGAGTTAAGGCTAGCCACCCCAGATTACACACCGAAATATTTAAAAATTTTGGAAAAAAAAGGGGGAGGGGGGAAATTCCAGACCACACCTACCACCATTTTTCATTTTATCACTACACTGCCCCAGTAAATCCAGTTCTTATCTATATAGCTACAGCCACACCTCAGTTTGCACACCACCTTCTGCTTATCAGAGCCAGCTTCATATCTTGGTGATGATTGTCTTTCTGGAAGTGCTACTAGTCCTTCTTTGGGGTTGTGAGCACAGCAGCATTCAGCCATTGGACAAGCCAGAAATACTGACAAAAAAAATTTTTTTTTTAGCAAATATTTCAGAATGGTTGCCAATAAGAAGCTGTGTGTCAGTGATAGCCTCAAGCTTCTCCACATTATCTTCTACGCTGAATAAAGTGCTTCATAAAAATAAAAAAAATTCTTTTTAATTATTTTTTTAAAATTAATTTAAAAAAATTAAATATAGCACCTATTTCCCCACATGCTGGCAATTTATTCATCAAAAATACTGTTTCATTAAACACCATCAAATTCACTCTGAACATTGCCTGGCCCCATACACTGAAAGTGTTCATGTTTCTTTGAAAGTCCAACAAGCAACCATAAAGAATTTTGGGGCAGTGTTGCCAGACACAAAAACATATCTATTCCTCCGGTTGGACCCAAACAACCCATTGAGGTAGACCTAACAGTTTGCATTAATTCAAATTATTTCAATTCTAATTCAGTATGGACAAAACCAATCCACATTAATTCAAATTAATTCGAATCTAAGTGTATAGTGTGGACAAGCCTTCAGTGTATGAGACACAAATATCCACACCATACCAAGCATCCATTTTGCATATCTTAGGATATTTTGTTAAACAAAGTTTCTCTCTGGCCACAAAATATGCAACATCAAATTTTTTTTGCCAGCCTAACCTCATTGCAGCTTTTGGACAACCTTCCTTCCAGAAGAAACCAGAGTGGCATCACACTCCAGCCACAAGATGGTTAAACATTCCTCGTCAAATTCCTGTTCCCATTTGAGGAAGGTATTATACTCAACAGAATTTTAGAAGGAGGAACAGAACAAGCAGCAATGTGCTCTCTCATTTTGTCACAAAAAAAAACCCAACAACAAACAACAGCTCACAATGTATTCACCAGATGATACAAAACAGTAACAGTCAATTACAAGAGTAAAATGAAGGATTTACAAGACCCCTCTCTGTTCTGCCAGTGGGATGTTGTACTTTAAACATCATTTTCACATAAATGTATAAAAGAGTGGTTTATTACATTTAGTTCACTCAATATTTGTTCATAGAACATAATTTTATATATCATTTGAAAGCTCTCTCTTTGCTCCACCTAATGTATGGACCAGTTGTTGTTGTTTTTTTAAAAATCTTGTCAATTTCTCATGAGATACAGTCCAATATGTGAGGTCACTTCCCTGCACTATGAGAAATGGGGATTATAAAAAATGGTGGAAAGTTTTATAAGAATTCACTCCATATATTATGTACTTTATAGGTTGCTCCTATCAGCAACAAAAATCCCAAATATATATGACCAAAAGGAAGGCTGAAATTTCAACTCCCCGTTTTTTGTGACAACCATATTTGAAGTAACGCTAATCTTTATATCATCGTAAAGCACATAAAATGAGCTAACTTTTGAGATTAAAAGAGTTCAAAATGGATGAAGCATTAAAAATTTATAATTTGGAATTTAACCACAAAAATGGTCTATGGTCCCTTAAGAAAAATGACATATAGGTACTCTCTGTACTAGAGTTTGGGTCTACCTGGAAGGAAAATATTAAGGATTATATCACATGGAACACTTCTAGTAGTAAAATTGTATCCCTAACTCTCTGATATCGGCCAAATGTCCCATCAAAGCAATAATTGCAAGGACACATGGGGATCAATTGATTAGAAAATATCCTTGGCAGGACCGTTACTTTCAGCTCTGCCACTCACTAATTTCTATTAACACTTCTTTTTTTTGGATACGATTATGTATTTTCTATTTCACAGATGCCTCACATCTGATCATCAAATTGGAACTTGGTGATTGTCAGTGACCCACCATGCTGCAGTACAGGCAGTCACATGATATTAATGTTACTAGTAGAGATCCAATGCTCAAACTGCAGTGATGCCACTCACAAAGACACACACAATAGGCATGCTATGTCACAGATTGTCATGCTAGGAGTACTACAGACAGACAGATAGACAGGATTTTTAATGGTATATCAAACAGATGGTACAGTTGACGAACTATCATCCGTATAAGTACTGCATAAGCAACTTTTACCCATGATTAAGAAGTAGGCAATGTCAGAGTTAATTTCACTTTGATTGTGGAAACAAATTAGCCAGCAGCCAATGCAATTATAGGAATGGACTAAGGATGTATACTATTTAGAGTCCATTTCACCAGCTAGTGCTGTTGTGTAGCACCTTAGCATGTTTGGCTTGACACTTGAATGGAGAAAGATCAGTTATGTTCACATAGCTGTGGTGTGCACCAAATGTGGATCAAGGCTCCTATCAAGACTTAGAAAAGTCTACTGAAAAATTACATGAGCATGATATAACACATTGGCTGATTTTGGAGAATATATGATGGTATTCAGACAGTTACAAATATTCTAGATAAATCCCTGTATAGCATGCACTATAGGTAACATGTGCTATACACACTCTCATGCATTATATACATGTACTGTGTATATTTAAGTACACAGATAAGAACATAGAAGTTATAAATTCCAAATATAATAAACTGTCTAAAAAAGAAGGGGAAAAAGTTGTATCTTTATCATAAGCAAATACATAAATACATGAATACATGAATAAATAAATAAATAAGAATCTCCACATGAATACTCACATCAATAAAAGAAACTTCATTTTGAGCGCACCAATAAAATCAGATCGTCACAATATTATTATTATATTTTGTGCATGGTTTTGTAATGCATCCAGACATCCTGAACCACCCACCTCCACCACTTACCACTAGCAAGGCTCATGACATATGCTTACATTAATTATATAGTACACTATTATTAAAACATCAAATGAACACCAAACCACTTGCCTGCACTCTCCACTGCACCTCCAGTTCACTCAAGAACAAGTTGTTGCCATTGTAAGTTGGTTCAACAACAACATCTGTCGGTGCCTCTGGCACTGCATGAGGTTAAAATTCATACATCATCTAGTATTACACCACAAATCTATATTCACTTCTTTACCTGATCATTTAAATCAAATACATTTTTCTCTATTACAAGGAATACCATAATTGATGTGTGAAGTGGCGAATCAAATTATGTAATGATATGCTATAAAGTGCAAATAGTTTGTCTGTCCGCCTGTCTGTCCATGTATCCTCGATTCACACTTGAAGTTATACCCATAACCAACACAGTCTGAAGTATGTCTATATGGCCACACCCCATTCTGTATTTAAAAAAGCCAAAAATGATACTTTTATCATTAGTAAGAATGGAAATACATCTGGCCACACCTCTTCCTCTTTGTGTGTAAGGCTAAAAAAAAGCCAAAAATGGTATTTTGAGAATATTATTTGGAACCCATATATTCAGAATCTGTTTTTCATCTGGAGAACGCTTAAGTAAATCTATACGGCCACATCCCTTCCTGTGTTCACGGCAGGCAAAAAAAAAAAAGGGCGAAAAATGGTACTTTTAACAGACAAAATATTGGAGCAACAGACCTAAAATTAGGTATGCATACCCAACTTGACTTTGGGAGTAACATGGGTTGGTTTCCACCTGGCCACACCTCTTTCTATTAGAATGTATGATTAAAAATGCTAAAAATGGAATTTCTGAAAAATGCATGGACCAAAGGAGTTATATTTATGGAGACATTTATATTTGAAATCAGTGTCTCCTGTGGTATGTTTAAATAAACAACCGCCAGTGGTTAAGGCACAGGTCCAACAATCAGAAACTTCCAGGTTCCACCTCCTTCCTGATTCATACATTTGCAGACATGTATGTATTTATATTTATATTGCATGTTTATCCACATTACCACAGAAGCACCAAAACAAATGAAGCTAACTCTTTAGGATAGATACATTTTAAACCAATTGTTTTTTTTTTATAGTCAAATATATTTGGGCCACTTGGCCATACCACTTCTTTGAGTGTGTGAGTCTATAATGCCAAAGTGATGCTTAATAGAAACCCTTGGACCTGACATCTAAAACTTGGCAAGAACACACATCATGACTCTGAGAGAGACATGGGCTGAGTCCCACCTGGACACACAATCATCTGGGAGTGTCAGGCTAAAATTACCAAAAATGGTACTTGGCAAACACTTGGACAGTGTCTAGGTCATATTTGGCAACACCTTAATGTGGGCATATATATCCCTGGTAATGCCGGAAATGCCTGCTAGTATATATCCATATTACTATATTATTATATATCCCCTATATATATAAAAGGAGATGTCTGTATGTTTGTCTGTCTGCCTGTCTGTATGTTCGTACCATCATTCTGACCAAACCTGTGGATGGATTTCTCTGAAACTTGGCATGATGATAGGTTATGACTCAACTTAAAATATGGGCTAAAAAAATCTGGAAAATGGTTAACATGGTAACAAAAAAGCCAAAAATGGTATTTTTGCCAGAAAAACCCTTGGAGCTATAAATCTATACACAACTTCACTCTGGGAGTAACATGGGCTGAGTCCCACCTGACCACACCTCTTTCATTCCCGTGTAAGACTAAAAATGCCAAAAATGATATTTCAGCTAAAACACTTGAACCTCTTGAGTTGGACTCATGAACCCATATATATTTGGAATAAATATAATCTGAGGAATGTTTTAAGAACATGTATATGGCCACACCAATTTTCGTGTTCATATCATGCCAAAAAATGGCCACAAATGGTATAGCCACACAAACTCTTGGGGCGACAGACTTAAATCATGGCATGCATACACAACTTGACTGAGAGTAACATGGGAAGGATCCATCCTGGCTACACCTACTCCCATTGGTGTGTAAAGCAAAAAAGTGTCACAAAAACAAAACTTCTGAATAATGCTAAGGAATTAGATCCACGAACCCATTTTAATATGTATTTTGGTTCATAAGTATGTATGTTTGTATGTATGTTTGTCTAGGCATCACAGCCAAACACTTTGACAAAAAAGGCCGAATTTGGCATATGCTCTCCAAGAACCGGGGTGAACATTATTAAACACGTGGGCATGGTAATGGGTAGTGTTTTGCCATAGCCACACCAACAAAAAGTCATTTTGGATGAAAAAAAAGTTAATTTAAGACCAATGAGGCCCAAATTTGGCGTATAGTATCCAAGTACCAGGGAAAGCATTTTAACCACATATGGGTGTGGTTTGTCCATAGCCACACCAACTGGAAGTTGATTTAGCTATTAAAAACTAATGAAGCAACCAACCAGACAGAAATTCGGAATATGGTTTCCAAGCAACTGGGTGGGAATTATTAATCACATGTGCATGTGTCAATAGACGTGGTTTGTTCATTGCCACACCCATAAGACGTCATTATGCCTGCCTAAAACACATTGATGGACAAATCAAGCTGAACTTTGGCATATCAAGTGCAAGTAACCGGGTGAGCATAATTA
>OZ017790.1:4128260-4197859 GCA_963969325.1 Lycopodina hypogea
TTATTAATCTGAGAAGCGTTAGAAATCTGTAAACGTCTTAGAAACCTTAGAAACACTCCAGCCTCCATGCAGTTCAAGTGCAATGAGTGGTGTGGGTGTTTGTTGTTGTTGTTGTTTGCACATGCATACCTTAAACCACTTTTTGGTAAAGTTAATAGACTGAAGAATGAACTACGGCTCTTCTGTAATTAACCGCTGACTTCTGGGGCTTAAGTCATTGCGTACAAATTTTAGTTTTATACCATGTAGGCTCGTGGAATGAAATAGTCAATTGGATTTACATATACCTTGATAAAGAAAGTTTAAAATCTAATAGCACACTTTATAGGACATAGTTGAAGAAAGTCAGAATAATTTAAATTAAATATTGCCATAATAACAATAGCAAGTAAACTGACTCTTCACTTCTAGCATGGTACCCTAAATACATGTCTATCATGTGCATTGCATGTTGTTGACATGTAACTAAGTAAGTATTTATTTACCTTGTGCCTCCACATAATACTGTTCATTTGATGATAAAATTAATTCTGAACAATAAACTGTTGATCCTCTGAGATCAGTCACATTCCCTCTCAACACTGATGTAATGTTCAGACGAGAGCCGTCAATAAGAACAGCAGCAAGAATAGTCACTTCAACACTCTCAGGTGCAGATGGTTTGGGTGCAATAACAAGTGGTAACTCATCAGTACGTCTGAAGCTGTAAGTTGCAATAATGCTTCCATCAATCTTCCAGTCTAATACAATTTGTATGTTTGTTCCCACACAAGTAAACTGGACAGTTCCTGGACAGTATGATCCATTAGTAGGAGGTGAAGAAGACAGGGACAGTTGCTGGCCATCTAAGAGGAAAATAATTTGTGTTATGGAAAAACTATGCCATTCATCAACCCAAACCCTCTCTTCCCACTTCAAATTAAATAGGAAATTCATTAATAATAAATTTTTAATAAAATGAAAAAGAAACAATAAAGATATAATAGCAAAGAAAATAAATAAAGAAGGGTAAAGAAAACTTATAGTAAAAAAAAAGTCCTGTATTTAAATATTTATAATACAAGCAGGGAGTACTTCACTTAACCTGGGTTCATCATAACCGACTCATTTCATCACACTCTTAATAGCACCACACATTAACTTTGAATCAATTACACACATGTAATGTTAAGCATTGCTAAAAATTATGAAAGCATTTTTGTTGAGAGAGCAACAAAATGTTCAGCATTATTTTTCTCAACTCATCTTTCTTACTCTCCCTCTCTCTATATATAAATTGAAAATCAAGATTACTCAACCAAAGTGTGTCTCATCATATCTCACATGTGGCAAGGTTAGCATTAACTATAATAAGCAACAACGCTAGTCAATGGGTGGAGTTTCCACACTGTTTCGCACAAATATTCAAGAAAACCTGCCAGTTGTGAAGATTGGAACAAAATCCAACAGAGTCAAGCTTGCCTTAAGAAACCGCACACGTGGAACAAGGTGAGTCTGTGACAGCTGATGCGTGCCCTCCTAACTGGAGATGAGCACATTGGCAACTTTTCAAAACTGCTCCTGGACATTGGCGACTGGGAGCAGCTCTAAACTAAAGTGTACACTGACTCTACCACCAAGGAACAGATATCAGAGTCCGTGGTGGATTCTGAAATTATAAAAAAAAGGGGTGCCTAAATGTAGCTCATCCCAACGTGTTACTTAAAAAAATAAAAATGATATTACTGAGTAGGCCTATTATGCTTTATTTGCTTGGTCTATTGCCATTTTCAAAAAGTGTACCTAATATAGTTCTCACAAATATGTTGCAACAAGGTCTCTCTGTGGCAGTTCAAAGACTATGGAAGGATTAAAACGACTTCTTTTTTTTCTTTCAATTTTCCTGTAATATTGTGAAGGGTCAACATTTGAATGTAGGGGTAAAGTAAAAACTAGTCTCGCATAGCCAGACCCTTTACCTACCACTTCGCTGATCCCTTTCTAATCCATTTGGCTACCCCGAGGCTATTTAACAACTTATGGGTACAAGCTGAAATCTAGTCCTACTTAGCAACCGGGCTGAGGTTTGTCAAGGAATCTCAGAAACCTGCAGGTGATGGTGATAATCACAGAGATGAACAACTATTTAAAACATGAGCAGTGTAATGGACCCCAATTTTGTCCTAAGATATAGTTATAAATATTTCAACATATTTAGACCCAACCTATGAACAGAGATGGTCTCTGTCCATAGATTAGGTACTTTGCTAAAATATCAGTCATGGGTGGGGGAGGTCTGTAGTTCTCCATCCGTATATTTCTAGTAAAATTTAAATTCTAAAACAAAAAAGGAAAATGGAATATTATGGCACTGGGAAAAATAAAATAATAAGGAAATTTGTATGCAGAAAATATTGTTATAAAAATAAATCAATTTGTTGTCTATCCCTAATAAGTTACACATAGAAAATTGAGACCGCTATCTAGTCATAATTTTTTTTAGTCTTTTTTTCCCCCGTTACGTGCTTGACTTCAGTTATCTAAATTTCATCTGTAATTACTGTTCAAGATTCTTCATAAACATTAACATATTGCGTTGACAGTACCCATCCCCCCTAAACTCTATTCTATCCTGCCTCGGCTGAGAACCCCCACAACTCAATTGGTTAACCTACAATAAGCTAAATTGAGGTTCAAAGGTTATATGCCATCAAAATATTTTGCATAGCTAAATTTCGAGTTGATTTGGTCCTAACCTGAATCTTGAGAACTGTAATTTACTGAGTTCAATTTCTATATCTTGATAGTGGCATTTTTAGAGATTATTTTAAAAGTGGGTATTCAGCAGAGCTGCAGTTCACAGATTTTTGGGAACAATCCTGGAGTTCCTGGGAGGTTGACAAGTCGAATTTGCTAGTGCAGAATATTAACGAGAAGTGGGTCTATTACATCTAAAATAAGGGGTGTCTGGCTACACCTAGATCCACTAGTGCCAGTAACTGGCCAAGTGCTGCATTGCTTCTGATCTCTATGAGACCGTCAACCACCTGAATGAGAGGCTTATGAATGAGTGTCCGGGTGAAGAGTGAGTGGACAAGTCCATTCACAGAGCTATGAGCAGCAGCATGGCATGCAATATCTAGTTGAACTGCTGAACATAATACAAATTTCCAGTATGCCAACCATCTTGTCAAACTCCAGATTGTATGTCCCACCATGTGGTGCTGTGCTCGCTGGAGTCACCCAAAGACTACAAACAGTGCATGCTGTGTTGTGACTGGCCTCCATGCCAACACCATAGAGACCACCACCATCACTTGTGACTACTGCAAATATGAGATGATACTATTCCCCCAAATTGCACTAATCCGCTTTGATTAAGAACTGTCATAAGCTATCAGCATCTCCAGTTTCCATGCTGGCCCTGTTTCTCCATGACGGTTAACAGGTCACATACGGACCAGAATACTGCACCATTAGCATGCCCTCATATGTCATGTGACCATATGGACTGTAATACTGCAGCACTAGCATACGAGCATGTCCTCATATGTTATGTGACCATAGGGACCAAATACTGCAGCACTAGCACATCCTTGTATGGTATATGGACCAGACTACTGTTATTGGTGACTTAATGGGTTTGTTCATAATGGACAAAAATTAAAATATTGAGAATGTCTATTCCCAAATGTTGCCAGCAAATTTGTCAGTAAGTATTTAAGTTTGATTCCCAAAGTAATGAGTAAAAACAAGGACATTTAATAACAATAGCAGATTCAGTTTGTCAGACCATAAATGTCCTTCAGAGTCCGATGAAGCAGATGATGTCTATATTTGCATGTTGACATGAGTAGAAGAGACAAAGCAGACAGATGGTTGTGACACTAAGGAAGTTATGGTGGCACTTGGACATTGCTGCGTTAGGCCATTGAAAAATAGATTCTCTTTACCTTACAATAGTTACTTCTGTCAAACTGAAACCACAATACTAACAGACTGTCACCACAAAGTAAATAAAGGAACAAATGACAAGACACCCACCCACACCTACCCACACAAACCACATCGCTATTAGATGAGCAGCACTGAGACAGAGCATGTTGTCATGCCTAAAACAAAAAAAGGGGAAAGATATGGAGAAAGAAACAACTGGATATACAAGATAATTGACAGTCTCTTAGAAGTGTAGTAAACAGAAAGGTCAGAGTTCAAACATAACATTATGAAGTAAACCGATTCAATGAGCTGTTGAACATTGTGAAAGTTAAGTTCATTATTTCAAAAATTAAAAAATATATATATAAAAACACCCTGAAATAATTAGTGTTTGGTACAGTGTGGTAGCTAGCTGGTGAAATAAAGAACAATGAGTCTCATGGCCAGTGTGTTGGGTAAAGGTCATACACACCTTGCAAAAACATTCTTTGAGTTTCATTATGGAGAAGGAAAAAAAACTTCACAATAGATTGAAACCATAAGATCAATGGATAGAATGTTACTAGGGTAAGACAGATTAGAACATCACCTCAGGAAGTCTCATATAATGTAAGTATCAATGGTACTCTATAGTTCCTTTGAAATGTACCGCCATTCATGATTCTCAATAGAACTATGAGCACAATGGCTGTGTCACTCTGTCCACACCAACCAATTTGTGGGGCTAGAGAGATGACAAAAGTTGCTTCAACCACATTATTATAATGTGTTCACTCCTAGTAACAGCCAGTGTGAGATGGGGAGTGGAGGTCAGCGTGTTCCCTGTACCTGGCCTGTCTGTGAGTGGCTGACTACTCACACCCACTGCCAGGTGATGTGGTGTGGTGGTCCAATGCTTCCTCTGAGGAGAGAAGTTTCTGGGATAACTGAATGCCCCTTGGGAGCCTGAAGACCAGCAGGTGTGGACTGCAGTGGAGCAGAAGCTCTTATTCCGTGATGTGCAGATACACCACAAACCGACAAGCTGGGCAGCAAAATCTCGTCTAGTAGGCTCCCACATATAGTGCAAGCTAGCACACACAGGGAGTAGTAGTTAGGTCAGATAACACAATTCACAACAGCAAGCAAAAAGTATAATAGATGATTATGTTTGCCATGCCTGAAAATTGAAGTCATTAGAGTGGTGGCTCACCTATTGCCACAAGGTAAGCCAACCCTTCTTACCCAATAACCACAAGCTGCAATAGGTTGGCTGTGAGTGCATTGTACAGTAACATGGATGCATCCTAATGCTTTCATCCAGCATAAGCCAGCTCAATCTGAAGAAGAGTGAAGATAGAGGAATTTATCCAATCAGAAACATTGCCAAAATGACTTCTAAGGTCTAATAGATTCCACCAGGCATATTGTAGTATATGCATTGTTAACATTATTATTGTTGATTAGTAATTTCATTTTTTAATACTGAGCATGCTCACTCAGAATTGTAAGTCACATGTTTTGTTAATCTTGTGCTTGTGTGCAACTTGTTGGTTATAAAGTTATCTGTCTTAATCCTTAAAAAGAATCCAATAAAGATACGACAAATTGGCGACAAGGTCTGGGCTTAAGATGGCATCAATCCTTGGGAAGGTCGAAGAATTTGATAGAAAGAGAGAGGAGTGGTCGCAGTATGTTGAGCGACTGGACCATTTCTTTGTAGCCAACAATATCGTTGATGGAGATAAAAAGAGAGCATTTTTCTTGTCTGTGATAGGACCAAAGCCATACAGAATGTTAACTAGCTTGCTATTGCCAGAGAAACCAGGAGAGAAAAGCTATCTCAGTTGGTGGAGCTTTTGAAGAAGTAGTACGATCCAAGACCGTCTGAGATCATGCAAAGGTTTAAATTCCATAGCTGAGTGAGGAAAGCAGATGAGAGTGTGTCTAGCAGATGAGAGTGTGCCTAGCTATGAAGCTACACTCACTCACTGTTTTTTTTCAATTTTGGTGCAACGTTGGAAGTTATGCTCTGTGACCGTTTAGTTTCTGGGATAAACAACGAAGGTATTCAGAACAAGCTATAGGTAGAGGCTGATTTAACCTATGGGAAAGCGTTGGATATTGCAAGAAGTCTGGAAGTTGCTGCACAAAATTTGCAGGACCTCAGATCAACCAGCAGGACACCAGGAAATGGTGTAAATCAGCATGACATAAATCAGGTGCATACAAGAAATATATTCAAAAAGAGCACTGGTAAAGGCAGTGTATCAAATGAGTGTTACAGGTGTGGAAAACCTGGGCATTTAGCCACAGCTTGTAGATTCAAGGACTCTAAATGTCATTTATGTGAAAAAAAATTGGACACTTGAAACAGGTCTGCAAAAGTCGTCAGAAGAGGGGTAGGAAGGACACACTTCAGAAGTCAGTCTGTCATCTTGAAGAAGAGGAGGAGGAGGAGGTAGAAACTCATGTTTACAATATTAACTCCATGAAGGGTTCTGTTGATCCATTGAAAATTGAAGTCAAACTTGATGGTTGTTCAACATGCATGGAGATAGATACTGGTGTAACGTGTCAGTTATGTCAGAAACCACATGTAATCAGTTGTGGCCTGGTAGATGTCTATCTGCCACAGATGTGAGATTGCATTCTTATACAAAGGAACCTATCTCTGTATTGGGTTTAATGGAAGTAAAGATATCGGTTCACAACCAGACAGCTAACTTACCTTTGTTGGTTGTAGAGGGTAGAGGCCCATCCCTTTTTGGCAGAAATTGATTAAAAGAGATTACTCTGGAATGGAAATTTATCCATCAGATAGTAAGAAGCCAAAAAAAAAAAGGCTCTTCCATATCCACCATTTAATTTTCATCAAAGGGAATGCATAGCCTTTCACATGCTACCACATCAAAGAGCCGTTAATGTATTTTAACATGGCCCACCAAGTTGACAAGAAAAAAAAACCTATCAGCAATTTTAAAAAAAGTTGATGAACTCTGAAGCAGTGTTCTATGAAATCCTATTGCTGCAAGGGACCACTGCTTCTCAACAGCTGCTGAAGGTACAGAATTCTGTGCTCCCACTAACCACCTTCTCCCCCCCCCCCCCCCCCCCCCCCAACCTCCACAATTCCTGTAAAACAAAATTATTTTCCTGCACAACCAAAGTCATGATTATCAAGAATTTCACAGGAGGACCAGGGTTTTGAAAGAAAGAAAAATTAGTGTGCCAAAAGAGCTTATTGCTAAAAGAGCCACAGACATAGTATTAAAATGAAAATTATTCCATCCAAGATTACAAACCAATCTTACTGTATATGGTAACAGCTAAAGCTCCAACCATTATTATCTGACACATTCCAACTACAAATCTTAAAGCTGGTGCATACACACCATAGTTGAGGGGATGTTTGTCAAGCATATATGAAGCTGACTGGCTTATAAAAAAAAAGGTCAACCAAGAAGACCACATAAATAAACCTACATACCCAAGAATAACTAACTATTCAAACAATAAATAATTTGAAAGCATGTCTCAGAGCAAACAAAAAGTTACTGTAGAGAAAAAACCCAGATGCATAAACTCACAGCAGCTAAATGATAGCTTCTGCACAGACCTGCAAGACATGCACACCTACTTCACATATCCACCCATAACACATACTCTCATGAAAGACATGACCAGCACTAACACATGTCTGCCAGAAATACATGCCCTCCTGCATATCATCCTGTAAGATATACCCTCCTGTAAAACATGTACCCCAGTAAGACATCTCGAACAGCAAAATATGCCCTCCCACAATACATACCCTTAAGTAAAACATGACTTCCAGTAAGACATGTCTTACAGTAAAATTTCTGCAATACATGTCCACTCATACTGCATGTACTACTGCAAGACATGTTCTACTAGCAATTTCAATAATATATGTCCACTGCTATTACATGCACTCCTGCTGGACATGTCCACCTGTAAAACATGCCCTCATGTAATACATGAGTTCCTGTAAGACATACCCTCCAGCAAAACCTGATTTCTAAGAAGAGGTGTCCTCATGCAAGACAAATCAGCCTGTTAAGAATGCCCTCTGTAAAATATGTACTCCAGTAAAACATCTGGAACTGTAGGACATGCCCTCCTATAATACATACCATCAAGCAAAACATCCAGTAAGCAATTTCTACCAGTAAAACATAACGCATTACAAGATATGCCATCTTGAAGACATGGACTCCACTAACACATGACCACCCACAAGACATTTGCTCCAACAAAGCATGATCTCCCTTAACACGTATGCTCTCATAACACATGTCAACTTGAAAGACATGTACTCCAGAAAAACATGTCCTACCATAAGACATGTCCTTCCTTAAGACAATTTTGTGGCCGAAAAGCCGCAATTGCGTGCTAGTATATATAATTCTTTGAATGATATGACATCTTTATCCTGTACATATCCTGGTTGATCTAGGTTGGGGGAACATCATATCTTCTTATTGGTAGAGTAGTCCTTTTGAAATGAAACCCTTAAATAAGATAAAAATCATCTTCCAAAAGCAGTGGGCTAGGGCTAGTAGATGGGGAGTGGGGAAGGAGTGTGGTCAAAATAACATACCAGTTATTTCATAGCAATGTTTGCAGATGAATTATGAATCTTTTGTTAATCCACCTATATTCAAAAGTATTAATTTTGTTTGGATTTTCCTCTTTAGTTATCTCTAGCAGTCACATGAAAAATGACTTTTAAATGTTTGTAGCATTCTACCAAAATTGCCTTGCCATGAGTAAGATCAAAATCTATAAAATATTAGTGATGTATGTTTGCAGTTAAAACAGTAATTCCTTAAAATAAAGCTCTTTCTACTCACAGACATCTTTCAAAACTGCTGGCAACTTAGCATGTGCCAAAAGGTTTACAATTCCAAGTCATCACATGCACAGTGGTTATTGATTCTGAGCTAAGGTAGGAATATACACAGTTTAGGTATAGGATGAATGTCGAAAAAGCACAGTGAAATAGCTGTTGCAGTAGATATTATTGAATGTACAATAAGATCATTGCTGCCCTATGTGCTATGTATATGCTCTAGCGCATGCATTGAGACCCCATACTCAGCCTCTCACATCTGGCCAGCTACCTTATCCAGGGAAAGCATGATTTCTTTCTTTTTTTGTTAAATCATAAGTAAATCGTTCATTGCTTATACTGAAAGTGGTTACTGATAATTTCTTACTATTAAGAAAGATGTTCTAGCATTGTTAATATTGCCAAAGATGGTATACAGTAAAGCAGATAATAAAGCTGTTTATACTAACATTTCATTATTATAGGCAGACAACAGTCAGGCAGGCAGGCAGGCAGGCAGGCAGGCAGGCAGGCAGGCAGGCAGGCAGGCAGGCAGGCAGGCAGGCAGGCAGGCAGGCAGGCAGACAGAGAGTCAGAGAGACAGACAGACACAGACAGACAGACAGACAGACAGACAGACAGACAGACAGACAGACAGACAGACAGACAGACAGACAGACAGACAGACAGACAGACAGACAGTCAGAGAGACAGACAGACACACAGATAGACAGACACATGGAATTGTAATTAAGTGACTGATCCACAGATAGACAGACACACATAATTGTAATTAAGTGACTGATCATTCAATTGTTTATTATTGTGATCTATTGTCATCTCAATTGGTTGGATGCCAACCTATTAAAAGGAGGGTGAACCCTGGAAAATGTGGAGTTGTCCTAAGCAGTGTTGCCATAACCAGTGAATTTTGAATTTGGAAAGAAATGTCTGATTGGGATATTGCCAAAACTTTCAAAAGATGTGAATTTTCAGCAGGAGTCAAGGATTCCAGACAAGTCGGGCCATAGCCAGCTGCCCATGCAGAATCAGATGTGACTGGATATGAATGGCTTCAAGTTTCTGAGGAAGGTATTCATAAGGCGGCAGAAAGAATCAAGCTCCTTACAAAGCTAGCTCCATTCCAATTGTCACTGTTCTTGCAAGCTACACCTGGAGAGAGAATATCTGTCTACAATCCTTTCTATAAGATGTTTCATCCCAGAGAGAAGAGGCATTTAACTGCCCCATGATGAAGCAGCGGTCCTGAGACACCAGCAGCACAGAGAATTTCTGGCTGGATGTGCATTCATACAGGATCCAATGTGGGACTTCCCAGTCCTAATGTTCTGTCCTCCAATTTAGTATGCAGGTAAGTGGCGCAAAGGCAAATATTGAAGCTGTGATGTGAAGGAAAGATGTAATATGTTCCGATATAAATTTGTAATACATGGTTTGAATGTTAAACATAATCTTTGTTAGTGTTCTTGTAGCAATTTTTTTATAGCTAAAAAGTAGTGATAAAAATAGTAATTTTTGAGCTGAAAATATCTGGTAACACCAGTCTTTAGTCATGAGTTCTTTTTTGATAATACTTCTGTGAATGAAGAAGCTTGAATTACATTCGATTGGATACTCTCTACTTAGTGCAATTATTCCCATTCAAACCTCTTGCTCTAGGTTTGTGAGGTTGAAAATGCTAGAAGTGTTGATTGGATTATTCTTGGACATAGGCTGGGTCACACTTGGCCACACCACCCTCCTACCAATCGATCCACAATAAAATTATAACCCATGCTTCAGGGTAGGCACATCCTATACAGTGGATGGTTTTTAGCCTCCCCCCCCCCCCCCAAAAAAAAAAATTGGATCACTTGACCATATCTCTTCCAATGGGCATGCCAGTTCAAAAATGCCAAAAGTGATGTATTCTCTTTATGGTATTTTTGGATGGTCCAATTCATGGACCTAGATATCTAGAAGCATGCAAGCAACTGGACCTGGTAGGGAACTGCATTGAGTAACACTAGGACACACTTTTTCCCCTGTGGGCATGTCATTATACCCCGGGGCTAAACCATGTATATGCTGCTAGTTTTTAACAGAACTAGCCAAAAAAAAACAAAAAACAAACAACCCAAACGAAATGGCCAGGAAGACATGTATTGCAGAAATTAGAACAAAAAGTAAATGTGATTTGGTCTTTTCCCCCGTTTCTTTTAAATCTTGTGCATACATAAAGAGGATCTTTTTTTAAATTTTATACAATTTGCATCACACATTGACAATCTGTGTTGTTAACTTTTTTTCCCTTCATTTTTTTTAATATTTGGGAACAATCAATTGCGACCACTAAAGAAGAAATAACTTTTTTTTAATTAAATTGATTAATTTATTTGCTCATTTACTTATTTCTTTTTAAAAGGATACCAATATTAACCAAAAGAACTCCACCCCCCCCCCCCCCCCCCACTCATTTTTTCTTGGTTTCAGGCCTGAACAGTTACTTATCTATAACCAC
Organism: Lycopodina hypogea; assembly: GCA_963969325.1. Lineage (NCBI taxonomy): Eukaryota > Metazoa > Porifera > Demospongiae > Poecilosclerida > Cladorhizidae > Lycopodina > Lycopodina hypogea. The sequence goes on from OZ017790.1 coordinate 4,139,534, forward strand.
TGGTATGCAACAAATAAACCAATGGAACTTTGTCAGATGCACCAGAGCAGGTTCAATGGGAAAGATGGCTAGATCATTGTTTTAAATACGACTATTGTCCTCCAAATCAATGGGAGAGCTTCTCTGCTTCTAACCTCAACCAATCCACACCTCTCACCTCCTACACACTCCAACCCTCACATGCACACACACATCAACTCACGTACACACAGTCAACACCAGTCAGGAATAATTCTTTTAGGCCATAAAGGGGAAATGCTAAATAACACAGATTAGGGTATTTCCCTGGTACTTCCCAGACCAATAAACTTTAGGTTCCATATCACAATATTAAATTGCAGAGGTTTACATTGGCCACCACAGTGCACCAGGGATTCCATGGATGCATCAAGGCCATAAACTTGATTATGGTAAGGTTAAACCCAATCACTATCTTTGGACAAAATTTTTTTTAAGGAGGGGGGGGGGGGGGGGGGGGGCATTCCACCCCCTTGAGGATTTTGTGCCCCCCATTGAGCATTATCATTTTACACTATCATAGCGCAAACATTTACATGCATATACACTGACACATGTATACCCTCCCACCTTGCAGACAGATATCTCCATTTTGTCCCCCCCCCCCCCCCTTAGCAATTTTTCTAAAAAAGAAAGAAGGCTTGTTTGATATCCTCAAATGTGATTGGGGCACCCCTTAATTCAGCATCAGATACTGTAAAGCCTCAATGGTCATTTAAATATTTAGAATGAGTCTAATCTGCTAATGCATATGAATATATCATCATACAGAGAAATGTAAAGCTTGAACAAGATTTAATTCACATAATGCTATAATTCAGTATTTATAGGTATTTCAGTTGGTGCAATATCACACATCTTATGAGAGAACCTTTCCTGTTGGTGAGGTGATGTTTGAAAAGCTATTCACTCTCCAATCAGATGAAGTAACAATATGAAGTGTAAGTATTTGGTAGTTTTAGGTGGTGAACTTGGCAGTAACTGTATATAAACCATTCCATGCAATGTTCAGTGTTCATTTCTTTGTTATAGTCTTGCTTTACCCTCTACTCCAGCAGGCAAAGTGAATTTGAAAGAGTACCATAGTTAGTATAACATTGGCAGCTATAGGAGTGTGGTTTGCACATTTTTAACTCTCCCAAAATCCAACTTTGTATGACAAACTGCTGGCAACATAGTTAGTCTCTATATTAATCACTGATATTATAGAATACATTTTTCTCTAATGAAACTTGTATACTGCACTTACATGATGGAGCCATGTAGCTGGTCAGCACCACTACCAGTGGAACAAGAAAAACCTACATAGCAACATATATAGCGATATATATAGTAACATAGTATATATCAACATCATAGCACCATATATAGCAACATGCATGAAAACATACAGAGCAACAATCTCAGGTACAAGTGCAAAAAATTGATACAATTAATGGTGACACTACTAAAAAAATCTTCACATGAATACAGATGAAAAATTATTACAATAGTAATAATAAAAAAAAAAAATTAATTCTGATATGCATTTTCCTGCTCTTTCGAATTAGTCATAAATTTGAAAAGAAAGTAATTAGTAAAGGTATGCACCACTTAAGATTCAACCTTGTCAATGATGGTCAGGGGGAGTGGTTTATCATGTGACATAGGCAGTATATCATGTGTGCAGAGGGCATCAAATATTATATTAAGTTGTTGTTGAAAATGAGTTGTTCAAGTAGATGAAAGATATTCACTTTCAATAAAAATAAAAATCAGTAACAAATACCCAAAGACATGCTAGACCACAGATTCATCCACATCTCAACATTAAGTATATGCCACCCTTTGTAACTACGGCCTGCAACATGAATGACCTACCATTGACCGTGATCCAATCAGGATATATTGATGCCGTCCACACTGCACCACTATTTCACAAGATATTACCTAATCAGGATTGAACTGCACCACTATTTCACAAGATATTACCTAATCAGGATTGAACTGCCCCCCTGCTCAGATAGTCTGATCTGGACATATTAGGTTCTGTAGCTGGGCTTAGTTAGCTGCTATAGCATTGCTTCACCAGCATTGCTCATCTTGGCTATGTTGATGAACAATGGTGAAGAATAAAGTATTAACAAAATTTTAAAAAATTGTACTTCTCCATTATCCATCGCAAGTGGCTCTAGTATTAAAGTCTAATTTGCTGCTCAGGTAAGCAAGTGGAGTGGTAAAAGAGTTAAGTGTTTTCTAAGTGGTCACTAATTTTAACAAGGCGGAACAGGATTTATCTAAATCAGATCTGGTTTCCACTTAGACAGATCAACCTAGATAATCCATGCTTGAGTGCAACCATGCCTTTAATAGATTGCATAGCACATTGATAACCCATGGTGACCACTGAAGCCTATTGAAGTTATGTTGCTATGTCTTTAACTGGTCCATACCATGACCATGACCACTTAATAACAACATGTTCTATAGTAAATACGAATGAATGACAGACCACAATTAAAATAACACATGGTGTCAGATGCAGGATAGAGATATATCATACCTTTGCAAAGCCTCCAGAACCTCTAGAACTAACTGATAGAATAAAAAGAGGTGCTAACTGGAAGAAGTTTATTCATCAGTGGAACATTTATGAAGTAGCCTCAGGAATTGACAAAAAAAAATGCCCCAGTTCGAGCAGCAGCTTTTAAGAATGTCATTGGAGAGGAAGCTTTGGACATGTACGAAACTTTGGAATGGGATGCTGATGGAGATGAAAATGATTTGAAAAAAATCATTGAAAAATTTGCTGCTAGATGTGTGCCTCAAGTAAATGAAGTGTTTGAATCCTATAATTTTCACAAACAGTTTCAACAACCAGGTGAAGATATAACAAGTTACACCACAGTGTTGATGAAGTTAGCTCTGACATGTAACTTTAAAGAAACCAAGGATAGACAAGTCAGAGACAGGATTGTCCATGGAATTCGAGACAATATAGTCAGGCAGAAACTACTGGAGAAGAAAGATTTGACTCTGGATTCTTGTATCGACATTGTTACTTCCTACCAAGTAGTACAAGAAAGAGTTCAAGAATTTCAAGAAGAGGAAGAGACAGCACATGCTGTTTCTAAGTTCATGAACAGGAAAGAGCAAAAGTTACCATCCCACTGGTGTCAGATGTGGGATGGTAACTTTTGCTCTTTCCTGTTCATGAACTTAGAAACAGCATGTGCTGTCTCTTCCTCATCAGATAGAAGCATTGAATCCACATTTGAAAACAAGCGTAGTTGCAAGTTCTGTGGAGGGAAACATATTTTCAGGAAGGAATTATGCCCAGCTTACGGGAAAGTCTGCCACAAATGTAGCAGGAAGGAACACTTTGGGAGTGTGTGCAGGACACACAAAGAAGTTAGCCATGTTCAAGTTGAGGATGTTCAGGTGGTCCAGTTGCACCACATCACTGAAGCTATGAAACAAAGGCAAGTGTTTGCTACTTTCAAGGTGAATAAGAAGTTGAGGTTCCTTTTCAGTTGGACACAGGGTCAACAGTAAACATTCTACCCATGAAAGAATATATCAGGGCTACAGCGGATAAGAATTTTGAAAAGTTAACTCACACCAATGTCGTGCTCAGGATGCATAATGGAGCCATGGAAAAACTAAAAGGAAGAGTTAAGTTAACCCTTGATCGCAAAGGTCACAGCTGTCAGGCAGATTTCTTAATAGCAAAAGGCCCAGTAATGTCTATACTCTCACTTGCATCATGTGAAAGTCTGCAGTTGGTAAAGATTATTGACTCTGACATCCATATGATTACACACACTACTATGACAGCCAATTCTCTCCCTGCCATTGTTGAAACTGACAAAATCTTGAGTCAGTTCACAGATATTTTTGGAGGGCTTGGTTGCCTAGAAGAGAAATACAGCTTTGATATTGACACTTCCGTACATCCAAAAGAACATCCACCACGCAAGGTTGCAGTCGCTCGGCTCTGCATAACTCCCTTGCTGCAGAATTTCACAGGATGGAGGACATGAAAATCATAACCCTTGTTTCAGAAAAAACTCCATGGGTATCCTCAGTTGTTGTTGTGCCCAAGAAGAATGGTAAAGTTGGGGTATGCTTAGATCCTAAAGACTTGAACAAGGCAATTAGGCAAGCTCACTATCATTACCAACATTGGAGGATGTTGCACCAAGACTTCATAATGCCAAGGTGTTCAGTGTTCTGAACGTTCAAACAGGTTTCTGGCATGTTGAGTTCAATAAAAAGTCAAGTTATCTAACAACTTTTGGTTGGCTTCGCATGCCATTTGGCATCAACTCAGCACCAGAAATTTTTCAAGCAAGGATGGACCAAATTGTTGAGAGAATGACTGGGATAGAGGTGTACATGGGTGACTTCCTCATCATTGGAATAGGAGAATACAAGAAGAAGCTCTCGCAGATCATGATCAAACCTAGTCAAGTTTCTGGAACGTGCTAGAAAGAGAGGACTGCAACTAAATCCTGATAAGGTGGAACTGAGGAAGAGCGAGGTTACCAACATTAGTCATCAACTAACTAAAGGTCTTATTGTTGACCCCCAAAAAGTTGACGCAATCATGAACATGCCACCTCCGAAGGATGTGTCTGGAATTAAAAGGTTTTGTGGGATGGTAACAAATCTGGCAAAGTTTCTACCACACTTGTCCAGTACTTGTGCTCCACTATGCAACCTAGAAAAAAATAATGTTGCATGACACTGGGAGGAACAGCATGAAGCTGCCTTGGAAAATATTGAAAGATTGATTTCTACTGCCCCAGTTCTTCAATACTACAACCTGATAGAAGAATTAATGATTCAATGTGATGCATCCCAAAGTGGCCTTGGAGCTGCCCTTCTACAGAACAGACAGCCAGTTAGTGTAGCATTATGAGCCATGACATCTGCAGAAGTAAACTATGCACAGATTGAGGAGAACCTGGCAATTGTCTTTGGCTGTGAGAGATTTGACCACTATATCTATGGAAGACATGTTACAGAGGAGACTGATCACAAGCCACTGGAGTCCCTTGCTACTAAGCCAATTCATGCAGTTCCAGAGAGACTTCAAAGAATGATGTTACGTCTACAGAAATATGATCTGAACATCAAGTTCAAGAAGGGATCAATGATGTACTTAGCAGACACCCTGTCAAGAGCTTACTTAAAGTCATCAAGCTTGCCATCTCCAAAAACAGATTTCTTTCATGAAGTAGCAGATATTCGTATGGTGGAAGATCTGGACATAAATGAAGGCAACCTCGGAGATTAAGGTTCAAGACAAAGATTTGAAGTTAGTAATGGAGCTAGTGAATCAGGATGGCCTCAGAAAAGGCAAGGAGTTGTGCTGGCATCACACCCCTTCTACGCTGTAACAGATGAACTGAGCATTCAGGATGGGTTACTATTCACGAGTGAACTGTTGTTGTGCCCTCATCTTACAGAGATAAATGCTACAACTTCTGCACTCATCTCATCTCGGGGTAGGTTGTATCCTCAGAGGTAGAGAGTCATTTTTTTGGCCAGGAATGAATGCATAAGTGAATGATTATATATCTAAGTGCACATGTCTTTCTTTTCAACCGGAACAGTGTAGAAAGCCACTGGAACCACATGATGTTTCAACTCATCCCTGGGCCAAAGTGGCTGCTGACCTGTTTACATGCAATGAGCGCAACTACCTCATCACTGTTGATTATTCTAATCATTTTTTTGAGTGACTTTCTGACTGATACATTGTCAAGAACGGTGATAGAAAAACTCAGTGTGCAGTTTGCAAGACATGGAATTCCAGACATCTTCATGAGTGACAATGGACCGCAGTTTATCAATGACACATTCAAGTGCTTCATGAAGAAATGGAACATCCGTCATGTCACATCATCACCACGCTACCCCCAGTCAAATGGAAAGGTTGAAAATGCAGTGGAGACATGCAAGATGTTGATGAAAATGGCTGAGAAATCAAGGAGTGATATCTGTTTAGTATTACTAGACTACAGAAACACCCCTCAGAAGCCACAGGCACTTCCCCAGCTCAGAGATTGTTTGGGAGGAGAACACGAACCTTACTGCCAATTGCCACTACACTACTACAACCGGAGTCTGCTAAGAACACCACAAAGCTGATCAAGATAGCCAAGTTTAAGCAGCAGGAAATATTCAACAAGAAATCTAAAGAACTTCCACATTTACTGTCTGGGGATTCAGTTCGTATGAAGATACTGGAAAAGAGGGGTGGACACCTGGGAAGATAAGGAATCAGAGTGGACCTCATTCCTACTTTGTTGAATGTGCAGAAAAGCTCTACCATCGAAACCATCGATAATTGCGAGCCTCAGCTGAAGAAGTGGAGAGAAGGAACCCAAGCATCCTACAGTAGTGCTGTCATCACAGAAAAGGCACTCTGTGGATGTGTCAAGACCACAGTCACCAGCAGAAGGCCTGCCTGTTGTTACTTCTGAACATGCAATGCTGACTCCAGTACGGGTGTCCTCATTTGGAAGGAAAATTCAAATTCCCAAAAGATTTCAATGAGATATTTCTTTTTTAAAAAGGGAAGATGTAATGAGCTGATAACTCATGGACACATTTTGAATATGATTACAAATCATAAAACATTATGTTAACTATAAACCACATGGCATGTGCAATAAAAATGTGACAGTTTTTGGTGATCTCTACCGCTATACACACATCTATTCGAGTCTGTTGAAAAGATAAAAAATTATTACAGTTCTGTTCAGAGAGATTGTTAGTGTTAGCTTTAATTTTTGGCCTCTTTTGCCTCTTGCAAGTTTGGGTGGGCCTCTTTTGCCTCTTGCAAGTTTGGGCTGGCCTCTTTTGGCCTAATTTCATTGGAACTTTGGTCTCCTTTGACTCCAACCACCTGGCAACCCTGCCAGTGATCATGATTACAGCTCCTGTATAAAATCATTTATTTCTTGGCTGGTACTAGACACTCAACCATCTGTCCGCTGGTTCACTCAGGTTGCTGACAAGCTAATCTACACACAACAATAACTTATCACACCTTTCAACATACCTTATCCACCACCCAAGTCATAGCCCACCCAGCTGGAGCAACCAAATAAAAAAGGAGACCCCGGTGAAGTGGGGCGTAGAAAAGTGTGAAACTGCGTCGAGAAGTGACATGGCACTAGGTAGGGTGGGGAAATCCCCGGTGTTCCTACCAGCTAACCCGGAAATGTTTGCAAATATAATGAGTGCTGTCGGAGAAACAACAACATATCAAAATACTTACAGATAATTAGCAAGGAAACATGTGACGTCATAAGGGAGATTGCTCATAAATTATAAAAAGACAGAACATTGTATTTTTAGTCAGTCGGAGGGTTGTGTATTTAGTCTGAGTGATTGTGTATTTTTATTGGTTGAAGTGTTTGAGTGACCAATATAGTTATTGGTCAATAGTGTTATTATCCTTATATCTATATATCTGTAGTATTTCTGAAGTTATCAAATTATATATTATATCTCAGTTGTGGAGGGAAGCCAGTTTGCTCAGAGTGAGAAACTGAGTTTGGTCTGGGTAGAAAGAAGACCCAGGCGTTGGTGGAATTGTGCCTAGTAATTACTTCTTTGTGGAAGGGGGCAAATTCTATTGCAAGTGCTTTATTGGTGTGTTAATTAGCAACTAAAATCATGGTTGACTGTAGGGTAGCCAGGTCTGGAGGAACCCTTACAGCCAGAAATGAAATTGAAAAGGACAGATTTAGGAAAGAAATGTTTAATCATAAAACTGTATATATTGAATAAATTATTTAAGAAATATATCATTGTTTAGTGCTCAGATATCATTGGCATATTCTGGAGCACTAACTTGGGGACGTGGTCAGCCTCTCCCTCTCTCTCAACTAGGTGTTGAGAGGGGGGGGGGGGGGGGGGGGGAAAGAGAGGCTGACCACATCCAGATTAATTGAATGTCCAACAAAAGTTTGTTTTTCCTAAGCTTTTTTTTTTGAAAATCTGCCTATCAATGTAGTTTTTTTTTAATTTTTTTTTTAAGCCCAATTGGAGGGAAATTTGATCAGGCTGAATTAATAAAATTTACTTGGAAAAAAAAAAAAAAAAAGAGGACAGAATAGGACAGACTTATTTTTAGTTGAGAGTAGCCTGCTAAAAGGAAAATTTTAGGACAATTTTTTGGCTTTGAAGCCAGAATTTTTTCCTGTCCTAATTTCATTTTCCATTAGGATGGTTTTTGAATTTTCTGGCTGTTAAATAGGATAAATGGTAACTTGGTTGAGTGAGGAGAATAAAAATCAAAATACTTTACCAGCACCTTTGAGATTGTGCTATGAGTAACAACCAAAAAAAAAAAATGTATACTGGAATTCCCTTAAATGCACATTCATTATTTCCATTTATTAAATGGGGGGGGGGGGGAAAGAGTAATCCAAAACTCATTAATTATTCATGATGTGTGGTTTTCTGTTTTGTTATTTTTATAGTTGCACAATATCTGTAGAAGCTGTCTTTCAAATATGAAGCAATATGGATGATCCATTGTTGAGTTATGGTGGATTTGAGGAGGATGTGCTATGGAGGCCATGTTGATTTCTCAGAGTAAGAACAATTTCCTGTTAATGTGGATATTCCATCTAGAAATACTTGGATCCTTGAGAAAATTTTAGGAAACATACTTGGGTTTGCAGCTCTTTTTAAGTTAATAAAAAGAGAGCTATTGATCATATAGTGAAAATTACTGTCACTACTACTTAGCTATAATAATAAATGAGGAGGGTTTTTAAAGTGTGTTCTGGCTATCTGGCATAAAGGTACCTAGTGGTAAGGGGACTTTTTAATTAAGTGGGATCCACACAACTTTATAGTATTTGTGGTCAGTGTGGTCAGTGTGGTTGTTGGGGGGGGGGGGGGGAGTATTCCAGGAAGTTTGGGGTAATTCCTAAAAAATTTTTTTTTTATTTATTTTTTTTTTAGTTCCACACTCATACATGTCCTAGCATAAGATTGTGTCACACAATGTGTCCCCAAATGTAGAAATTTCAATAGAAAGAAATTTAAAAAAAAAGAAGTGTCTAGTTCCAATAAAATTATTCTTGTAAGCTTTTTTTCATCATCTACCATTTTCACTTTGTTCTTGATCTATCACCACTTGGACCAGAGTTCAAAGTTAATAAATAAAAACACCAGGCCCACCTTCATATGCATGCAAAATATTTTGGTCATTATTTTCTATATATTTAGTTACATGTGAATTACTACCTATTTCTTCTTGTTAATAGACACACTGCCTGATTTCTTATCCTCCTCCTCCCCCTCCAGCCCAAACATGAGTACATAAAAATGAAGGACATCACATCTTAATAAAGGATATGGCATTTGGCAAAATAATATAGAAAGATGGTAGCAAATAAATTTTATAATGGTATAATATCAAACATTGTATGAGAGTCAATGCACAAAATATATATTGTTATACACAACCTAACACAGATAAAATGCAGGCATGTTACATATTTGATCATGTGATATATCAGACATCGACACTGGCTATGTGAAACAGCTTCAGGTGGTGCATGGCTATTTGTGGATTATGGACTAGACACACTGTTCCCCTTCTTCTTCCATGGCTTAGCTTCAGTCAAGGGTGGGGGATGCACACACTGTAGAAGGTTGGTCCCCTCCTTTAGTAACTCCTTTCTAATGCAGGAAGAGTGTGTGGATATATCATTACTTCCACACATATTCACACTTAACACACACACACACATGAACACACACACACAACATCCCATTATATATAGTTTGCAAGTGTCTGTCTGGTGATAAGTAATTTTTACAGTCTATTTGGGGAACTACTCACTGGGAGTGGGAGTGCAGAGATTGAGTTTCATCTTGGGGAATGCTCTGTGAGGAAACAAAAATAGAATTCAAATTGTTCCTAATACAAAAAAGCCTAAGAAACCATGGCTACTCTATTAAGATACATGTCTCTCAAGCTTTTAGTTGGAGGTTTGTATTCCTGAGTAGGACTTTTATCCCTTTTATTTTTCCTATTTCTCCTGTCCCCCCTTTTCTCATAAAAGCCCCTACATTAAGCAAACTGAAAAAGTTTGAAAAGTGCAGGAGGTCAAAGGCCAACCAAAAAACCACCCATTGGGCAGGGGTTTTTTTCGCTAGTATAATATATATATATATATGCTAGCAAGCATACCCGGCTTTGCCAGGGCTATAATGACATGCCCACATGAAGAAGTGTGGTCAAATGTGACCTAGTCTATGTCCTAGCATTTGGCCTAGTATCATGTCTAGCCTCACACACCCAGAGGAAGTAATGATGAGTATGCATGCTAAGTTTTAGATGTTAGGTCCAAGAGATGGCCTAAGTACCTATTTTTGTTGTTGAATTTCTAGCTTCATATGCCCACAAGAAAAGATGTGGCTAAGTGGCCAAAATATATATTTTGAATTTAAAATTATCCTCTGGTTACATGTATGACCACAGAAAAGGTGTCATTAAAGTTGTATACACACCTTGTAGCTGATGTCTCCACAGGGCAAAAGAGACCCATTGTGCCTGATGGTTTCCAATAAGCATCTTTGACAGGAACAAATATTCGCAAATTTTTGTTACTCAAACTAATAATTGTTCCCCCCCCCAATTAAATTATGTTCTATTAGAAGGAATGAATTTTTTTCCACCTGGAATGAATAAATATTGTCCTAAGGAGAAAATAATCAGTATGTTTTGTGAGAAATGATTATTAGCTATTCATTTCCCTGAGATATAGAGGGTGTCATTGTTTAGACCATTTATATAATGTGATCACTCACACATGATTAGTCCCCCGAATAGATTATATTGATTTCACATAATTATCCCAGCCATGCTTGAGCATTCAAGTAAAATTGTATTCTGTGGCCATTTTTCAGCCAATTCCGGACATCTGTGTGACAGGCAACTCCATTTAAACTATGGCATCTGGTGATGGAGCAGTGAAGATGAAGGTCTCCCAAGCTGTAGAGAGGGTGTTCAATCCCAGACCTTGGCTCTTTCCCTCCCCCCCCCCTCACATTCTTTTTAATTTTGCATTTTCTTTTCTTCATATCTTTTTTTTTTTTTTTCCTTCTTCTTTCTTCTGTTCTTTCAATTCCTGATAAAAGGGCACAGTGGGTTGATCATAACTATATCTGGCCACACTCTCCCTGATTCCTACATATGAGTATGCAAGTTTGTGGCTAAGTCTTGACAAGCTGCTGTCTATAATTGTGTGGAGTAGTCCAGATTTTTTTTATAGCAGTTCACTTTCTTTGGTGTTGTGAACCAAAAATAAGAAAGTTCAGCACAAGAGAATGGTAATAAAGAACAGCTTTGTGACAAAAGATCAGAACATGAAGCAGAAATCAAAGAGAAATAGAAATAGTTTAGTAGTAGCTACCTGGAATGTCCTACTTTAGTAGAGTATTCAGGTGATGAGCAGATCTGTAGGAAGCAACTAATGGATTTAGCTAAGCATGGTAACCATAGTGACAAGCCTGGGAAGATTGATAAGAAGATATATTTGTTAGTGGGAGAATTGAGGAAATATGGTGTGTCTGTTGCAGGGATCCAAGTGACAAAGTGGTTTGGAAAGGATGTGTGGCCAGTGGGTAGATATACCTTTCTGCACTTTGGTTGTCCTCTGTCAGGGGATCAGGAAAGAGCTAGTAGGAATGAGGGTGTTGGAAATAGCATTGGAAGAAAAGGCTACAGTGGCATGGAAAAATGCAGGGGAGGTGTGGGAAGCAGTTAGCTCAAGAATGATATCCATTGGATTGAAGTGGGTACACACAGGAAAGAAAAAGGGAAGTTGATCTGGAAGGGCATCAGGCACTTATGTATCAGTAGTGTGTGCTTACGAACCCACAGCTAGGCACCTTCAAGCATTAAGCTCAAGTTTATGATAATTTGCAGGATACATAAATAGGATTCCACACAATGATATCCTTGTTATGTTGGGTGATTTCAATGCTAGGGTGGGTGTGTTGAACACAGGGAATAATCTATAGCAAGGTGTTATAGGGAAGCATGGCTTGAGTGAGCGTAATTTTGTGGGCGAGGAGTTTTTGGAATTCTGTGTATTAAATCAGTTCTCAATCATCAACACCTGGTTCCAAAAGAAGAAAATCTATAAAGGGACTTGGACGTACCCAGCAACAAAGAAATGTCACATGATAGACTTTATTGTGATTAGGGCTGAACGGAGAGTTGTTTGCAGAGATGTGCAGGTGATGAGGGGAGCAAACTGCTGGACTGACATAAGCACAGTATGAGCTAAGCTAGAGGTTACTGTTCCTCATTCTGCCAAAAAGAAAAGAGAAGATTTTTTTGCCTTTTACCATCCATAAACTGAAAACCTCTGCCAAGTGGGATGAATACCATGAAGTGTTGGAGCAGCATTTGCTGGCTAGACAACTCAGAGCTGGAGATTCCACCGAGTACAACTGGGATGCTCTGAAGTCTTGTATTGTGTCAGCTGCAGAGGAAGTAGTTAGTAGAGGGAAGAGGAAGCAACCAGACTGGTTTGAGGATAGTGAGGAGTTATTGTCACCTCTGATAAAGCCAAGGATGATGCTCACCTGAGGATGATACAGTGCAATACTTCAGCCAACCGGAAGGAGTTTAGGAGACATCAGAGAAAAGTAAAGGTTGCAGTGGACAATGCTAAGGAAGAATGGATATGCAGGGTTGCCAAGTAGGGGGAAGCTGTAAAAAAGGATGGTTGCACAAGGTGGAAGAGTATCAGGAAGTTGCAGCTGGCTCATGCTGGAAGAAGACCAACTAAACCCACTGCTGTCATGAAAGAAAATGGAAGTTTGACTCAGGGTCCCGAGGAGGTAAGAGCCAGATGGCATCAGCATTTTGTAAAGATACTTAACATAACCTGTGCATTCAATGATGAAGTGATTGACACTCTGCCACTACTCCCACCACACCTGGATTTGGATGCCACCAACTGAAGAGGAATTGATGCAGGCTCTAACCAAATTGAAGATGAGAAAGGCAGGAGGAAAGTCTGGTGTTCTTCCTGAATTAATACTCCATGGTGGTGTAGATCTGTGGGATAGAATGCTGGAGGTGATGCAGAAGGTGTGGGAAGAAGGTAAAGTGGTGAGTTGTTCCAATTCCAAAGAAAGGTGACCTGAAGCAGTTGTGACTATTGACGTGGAATAAGTTTGTTGGATGTGGTAGGGAAGGTACTAGGCAGAATTGTACAAGGAAGATTGCAAGTGATTGCTGAAAAAATTCTGCCAGAGTCACAGAGTGGATTCAGGAAGGATGTGGTTGTGCAGACATGATTTTTGTTGCTAGACAGCTTGTGGAGAAAGCGAGGGAACATGGCGAGTCATTGTATGTGTTGTTTGTAGACTTGAGGAAGACTTATGATTCAGTGCCCAGGCAAGCCCTATGGAAGGTCCTAGAGAAGTATGGTGTGCCAGAAAAATTGTTGAATGTTGTGAAGTCTTTCCATGAGGGGATGCATGCTGAGGTTAGAGTGGGTTCAACTGTAACTGATAGGTTTGAGGTCCGGAATGGCTTAAGGCAGGGATGTACCCTGGCACCCACATTATTTAATATCTACTTTAGTGCTATGGTGGTTGATTGGCACAATAGGAGTAGTGGTGCAGGAGTGAGTGTGTTATACAAACATGGTAAGAAATTGGTTGGGGACTGCACAGCTAAGTCTAGATTGAGTGAGATGTGAGTAACTGAGTCCCAGTTTGCTGATGATGTGGCATTGTATGCAACCTCTCGGGATAGTTTTGAGTCAGTAGCAGCAGAGTTTGTGAATGTGGCAAGTGAATGGGGCCTGACTGTGAATACTGAGAGACAAATGGGATGGTTATTGGTGAGGGATTGAATGAGAGTGATGTCAGACCAGTGCAGGTGGAGGGTGGCTCTGTGGATGTAGTCCAGGACTTCACATACTTGGGTGCTAACATCTCAAGAGATGGGGAGCTTACTAGTGAGGTGACTAGAAGAATTGCTAGAGCAGCTAGAGCATTTGGATGTTTGAGGGTGCCAGTATTTAAGAACAAAGACTTCTCATTGGCCTCAAAAAAGAGCAGTGTATAGGGCAGTTGTTCTAGCTGTATTACTGTATGGAGCTGAAACTTGGACGATGAAGGCTGTGCATATAAGACGTTTGAATTATTTTCATAACTGTTGTATTCGGACAATCCTGGGTGTGACGAGGTACCAACAATAGAATGGAAGATTAACATCTCAAAGCCTATCACATAGGTTTGGCTTGCAGCACTCCATATCTGATATCATTCTGGAGCAACGTTTAAGATGGCTGGGTCATGTGGGTCGCATGGATGAAGAAAGGCTTCCAAATAGATTGTTGTTTGGGGAGCTTAACATGAATAGACCATGCCACAGGGCAAAGAAGAGGTGGAGGGATGTTCTGAAAGTGGAGTTGCAGGTAATTGGTGTGTATGATAGATGGTATGAGTTGTACCAGGACAGGAAGGGGTGGTTTCATCTGTGTTTAGATGGTGTAGAGAAAATTTCAACATCCAGGCGATGGAACACCTGCTCAGCTAACAAGCAATCTGAATTAAGAACACTAAGTAGTGCCTGTGGAAAGAAATTTTGAAGGGTAAAAACAAACAGCTCAGAGTAAGTTGCACCAACACACAGCATTGCCCACTAACGCACTCGCCCTTGTCAGTGGTGAAGTTGCCCTGAAACTGGTAGGTGGAGTTGCCAGTCAAGTTGATGTGGTAGTAGTAGTTAGTGTTGGGCAGCAGGAGAGGCAAGGTGAAGTTGGAGTTGACAGGACCATGGACGATGGCGTCTATAGTTTGGTTGGAGGAATCCTGGCCATACTGGATGGAACAGACACCCTCATCCATGGGGAAGGAGCAGAGGACAGTTGTGAGGCATCTGTCAAAGGTCACAGAGTGGCTGATTCCTGTGAATCCATCTGATGAGGGCAGAAAAAAGTATATTAGAAAAACATAGAGATGAAGAGAAGGTGAGAAGACAGTGAGTTGTGGAGCAGTCTAAGAGAACAGAGAAGTCTACCCACTGTGTAATAGAGGTGTAAATCTGGAGTGACAATATCAACAAAAGATGAAGTTCGGAACTTCTTATGTGAAAAGCAATATATAATTTAGTAGTTTTAAAGAATGTTAGGCACACTTTAGTTCACATTGGTATAATAATTACACACCAAATAGAAAAAGCTTATCTTTTTTTTTTCTCTCTCTTTGCAGTGCATGTGAAATCTAATAAACAAATTCTGGGTATTGCTATATGATAACAGGGAATTAGTAGGAACTTAGGAATATATTACCTAATTAATCGACTGTTGTAATTGTGCAATAAGATGGTTCACATGCAAATCTAATTCCTGATTGTTCTTTTGATTGCTTGGTTGTATGCAGAGTATATACTGCAATCCTCTGAAATGTTTTGGTCTAGCAGTAATAATAAATAGAGCTACTACATATTGCTACATACAGTGGTAGAATAATGTTGAGGGCACATGTATTCTATTATGTGTACTATGGAATGTTTGTTTGCATAAAGTGTACACAAAACCATTGTGATTGAGTGGGAAGAGTGGTCATGGCCCATAGTATAGTTGAAACTGTGTGTGCCCAGGTCTATAAGTCATAATAACCTCTGAGGTATTCTGTGCAAATGTAATAATATATAGAGATGTAAGGACCTCCTATGTTTTGTTTCTGGAAGTATATCAAACGACATTGATTATTCTCGGGTTGAAATAAAAAATAATTTTTTTTTTTTTAATTTACCTATTGGTGCTGACAGATAAGTACTCGCAGAATATTCTCCAAAGTCATTCGTTGCTCGAATTCTGGCTCTGTACAACAGATCCATGGATGAAGGAGTAAGAACAGTTGAGCAGACAGTTCCATTGCCACATATCTTCATTATCTGGTCCTCCACTTCTCCCCCACTGTTCTCCAGTGTCACTGTGTAATTGACCTGTGCACACTCTGACTCCTGTGACCAGCATGGTAAATAAATCAATCAATCAATCAATCAATCAGTGAGTGAGTGAGTGAGTGAGTGAGTGAGTGAGTGAGTGAGTGAGTGAGTGAGTGAGTGAGTGAGTGAGTGAGTGAGTGAGTGAGTGAGTGAGTGAGTGAGTGAGTGAGTGAGTGAGTGAGTGAGTGAGTGAGTGAGTGAGTGAGTGAGTGAGTGAGTGAGTGAGTGAGTGAGTGAGTGAGTGAGTGAGTGAGTGAGTGAATAAATAAATAAATAAATATAAAAAACAAACAAAAACAAAAAATAAATAAATAAACTAAAAAATAAAAAAAACCTAACAAACGAACAAACAAACAAACAAAAATCAAATATAAATATATATATATATATATATATTAGAAGACCTATGTAACTGTGTAACTAACTATGTAACTATATTCGTCCGTTTCTCAAAATCCCTCTGTCTGTCTGTCTGTCTGTCTGTCTGTCTGTCTGTCTGTCTGTCTGTCTGTCTGTCTGTCTGTCTGTCTGTCTGTCTGTCTGTCTGTCTGTCTGTCTGTCTGTCTGTCTGTCTGTCTGTCTGTCTGTCTGTCTGTCTGTCTGTCTGTCGGTCGGTCTGTCGGTCTGTCAGTCGGTCTGTCTGTATGTTTGTACCATCATTTTGGCCAAACCAGTAGGTAGATTTCTCTGAAACTCGGCATGATGATAGGTTTTTACCCAACTTAAAACATGGGCTAAAAATTTCGCAAAATGGTTACCATGGTAATGAGAAAAAAACTAAAATATTTTTTCCAGAAAAACTATTGGAGCTAGAGATATAAAACTTGGTATGAATATACAACTTCACTCTGGGAGTAACATAGCTGTGTCCCACCTGGCCACACCTCTTCCTTTCTCTGTGTAAGGCTATTAATGCCAAAAATGGTACTTCAGCAAAATTACTTGAACCTAGGGAGTTAAACCAATGAACCCATATATATATTTAGAATCAATATAATCTGAGGAATGTTTTAAGTACATTTATATGACCACACCCACTTCTGTTTTCGTGTCAGGCCCAAAAGAGGACAAAAATGGTACTTTGGCCAAACAAACCCTTGGAGCGACAGATTTGATATATGGTTTGTGTACTCAACTTTGACTATAATGTTTGATGTTGAAATTGGTGGGGCAATGCCGGGTATATACTGCTAGTATATATATATATATGTATATATATATATATATATAGGTAGATAGATAGATATAGATATAGATATATATATAAAATAATGAAATAATCAATTAATAAATAGAAGTAATAATAATAATAATAATAATAACCAGAAGGCATATAACAATGGAATCACACAAGCCGTTCGATACATTGCATTCATACTTGTGCTGTTGTACAGGGTTTACGTGATTCACAGTTTTGTTGACCATATTTAGGCTATTTTGGAGTGATTGCATATTTTATATAGTGTGGTTTGTAGGGTAAGTGTACCACTCAAATAATTATAATAACTAGTTTGGAATGTGTATTACAATCACTGCTATTGGTACCTCAATTAAGCAATTCTAATTAATGTAATGCAAGAGCACTCTCTGATATAGATATCGATTTCCTGATCCCAGGAATGTCCTAACAACACAAAAGATTGGCTCACAGTGGCACACAGCATTGGCACAAAAATGCACAGTGCTGCTTCCTGCTGTCAGGCATACACCACTGCACCGCTCAGGTGTTCACAGTGCACTCATAATTAGCAATTACTTTCCTGAAGTTGTTATGCTGATTTATTGACTCCACCAAAACAAATGAAGAAGTGACCAATACTTTTGTCTATGGATCCAGCGTAAAATTAGAACTTGGGTAAGGATGCGGCATATAAAATACACACACAGTGCAGTGTATACTAACGATATTATGCATTTACAATACGCATGATGTGCAATATGTATTGCTGAGTCCATGTGGGCACTCACTGTGAACCCACCCTTATACTAGGAACAGTATAAGGAGGGAGTTAGGACTCCACTAATTATTCAGATTACTAATAGGTATATCGAAATTGTATTATGTATGTTAGATTACAATGATTGGTGTTAGTAATTGTATTGTGTTTGTGTAAGCTTCTAGTCATTTTTAAGTAGAGCGCACCACTCTCTTAACACTCTGTCACCATCAGTACAAACTGGACTGAAGACTGGCAGACTATTTAAAGGAGCCAGTTCTGAAGCACAAGCACACTTGACTTAGCACAGTAGTTCAGCAATCAGCATGCAGTTTGAAACAAGTCTTTTTACATCAAATTCAAATGCATTATTTTGGCAAGTAGGTATTGAGTAAAATATCTGGGAGATTATATAAAGGAAAGGGTTTTTTTTAAACAGTGGGCTGATTTGAAGAGGATGATAGAAATATTTGTGGCCAGATTTTGTAAACCACCACATTCAAAAAGTGTGCAAGTTAGCTCCATCAGGCCTTCCCATATTTCCACCCACATCAAGCAGGCTTCCTTCTATCCCAGCCAGACCCTCTATTCCCACAAATCCACAGCTTTCATGCCATTGAATAAAACGCTCACATTGAACACAAAACCACTTGCCTGCACTCTCCACTGCACCACCAGTCGACTCAAGAAAAAGTTGTTATCATTATAAGTTGATTCAACAACAACATCAGTCGGTGTATCTGGCACTGCAAGCAAAGAATAGAGTGCAAATATTTCACATCAATTAGATATTAATTGCACAAATTCTAGAGCAATATTTGGATTTGGCATTGAATGGCAATATTGGAAGTGGTGCCACTTTTGAAGAGGTAACACATAAAACTTCAGTGTAATTTTTTAAACATTTTAAAGATATATAAAATCTATTGCAATAAACATTAAAGAAATCTTGAAAGAAAGCCCATTACAAATTGTTTATCCAATCTCTTCAAGCTTAAGTTGAATTTATTGATTACACTATATAATTTGGTGGTAGTAATTCAACCCTCATTATTTATTCATGAGATATCTACTTCTCTGTTTTGTTGCCTATAGAGTTCCATAACATCTGTAGAAGCTGTCTTTTAAACTTAAGCGATTTGAATAATCTATTGCTGAGTTATGGTGGATTTGAAGAATTCGTTATCCATACTAACAATTGATTTCCCAGACTAAAAAATGATTTCCTGTCAATGTGGATTTTCGGTCTAGGAATACTTGTATCTTTGTGAAACTTTAGGAAACATATTTCATTACATATTATTATGTAGCCCTATCTTTACTCTATGGTTTGAGTGGGGAAAACCAGGACTTCAGTGCAGAACCTCATAAAGTGCCTCAAGTTGACAGACACTCAAGGCCTTCAGCTGTAAGAGATCACTTGTATGGTTTGTGGCTAACCAATCCTTTTCACTTGGGTGATAGTACGACACTGTCCATATTTGGGAATGGTCTGTGGGGTTTTCACTAGTGCTGGCTAGTTTTGGCATGGTGGACCTGGGATTTTTAGTAGGGCACTTATACATGTCTTAATTCATACCATTTGAACATAGTTGACCTATTCTTTCATTTGGCAAGAAAATTAAGGGTTGGGGGTGAATGACAACAAAGTCACAGTAGATACTGTATTTATCATGAATAATTAATAAGTGCTGGTGTACTATCCCCTATGGTTTAAAAAAAAAAGGGTTGGCAGCAAGCAGTATAGCAAACCCTTTATGATCAGTGTTAGTTGATTATCCTTTTAATTATTTGGGCATATTTGATCCACCAAAAAGGACTAAACCTATCATTCGTACAATTTAAGTCGAAATAAACCTTTGAAAAGAATTTTACTTTGCTATTACTCAAAGAATTTGTGCATAATATTAACTCTAGAATAGATAAATCATCGAAATCGGGCAAAGATCCACAACTCCCCCCCCTCCCCGCCCCCCCAACCGCCATCTTCCACATAAGCTAACTGAATAAGTTTGTAACAACTAGAGGCACAAGGCCAATCCCTAACCCTCTGTAGGATGGGATTTTGCTTGTAAACTAAAAGAATAAGGTAATTACACAAACTTTATAAACACACTCATATTTCAGTATGGGACTTTTAATCTTCATCACTACTAATAAGACAGGCAACTTTACAAAATACTCCTTATCAGTGGTGGTTCCAAAGGTTGGGGGGGGGGGGGGGTGGGGGAAAGGGACAAGTTACCCCCCTCACCTTTAAGTCAAAATAAAAATAATAAGAAAATTCCAGAAAGCACAAAAACTGGCAAGAAATTCCACAGCTGCAGCAATTCTTTCCACCACTACTAACCAGACAGGCAACTTTTCTTGTGCAGCTGAAGAGTCAGACATAACTGATGAGGTAAAAAATAGCATTTTCAAGGAAAGGAAATCTCAGCAATCACTTAAAGTAGAGAGAGAGAACTGGTTATACAAGGTGCTGTGCTAACAGTGGGTGGTTTGAAAATGATTTTTATAAAGAATTCTAGCTAAAATTCATTTTTCACCAGAATATAGCACTAGATGCAAGTTCACCCCAAGCTCCCTGAAATTTGTTCAAAGCATATCCTTCTGTTACTTTGTCGACCACACTGAAATTTATTTCATGGCAATTATTCCAGCACTTATTTCACTATAATTATTCCAAGGTAACATCCCACGATAATTATTCTATAGTAATTATTTCCGTGTTGATGAAATAGTTGTCTTCATAGTTCCTTCTTTACTTTCTAGATGGTATCTATGTCACCAAACTTATTTTTTGGTTGCCTTTCTATACGCCATTTTAAAAAGATGAGTAAAAAAATAGAAATACAAGCATGGAAATAATGATCAGGTATTTTAAACCTGAGTCAGCACTGCTGCAGTAGACAGTGAATCTCTATCACAATGAGGTTGTACAAATCCATTCATAGCAAGCTACTACAGATGGGCTGAAATATATTAAAGGTAACTGTGTATTATTTTGTTTATATTTGATCAACAAAAGTTATCACAAATATTGTTAATAGAAAAAGACAGAGTGTGACCACTTTTAGATACCTCTGGCTCCCCCTGAAGGAAACCAAGGTACTCGTTGATTCATCTTCTGTACTATAATGAGCAATGATAGTTTGATAGGAGTACTTACTGGTTAAACCAACACAACTCAGCAGCATGAATACCACCAACAGGAATCCCTACATAGTAAAAAAAAACAAACAACAAACAAACAATTATTTTTACAATTTACAAGATCATAGCAAAATTTCATATGGAGTCAGTGCATTTACAAAGAAAACCTTGCATGTAAATAGTAACATGATATAATATGTATATATATATATATATATATATATATATGTCAACACATCTAGAAAATATCACTAATATACACTGAATAGGCCAGGGGTTGTGACAAATTCTAAAGGTGGATGGTAAAAAATACTAGGGGCAATTTTTATTACCACCATGGCCCTTCTTAAGGCCACACCCATGCTAATCCCTTAATAAAGCACAGTCCCTTATGTCTCAATTGAAATCCACTTCCAACACAGAGCTAAATTTGAGTAGGCCAAGACTGGAGAGTGATGTGAAGGTTCTCAGTAGAGTAGTAATTTATCCAGCTAGCTATTGCAGACAGACAGGACATGTTTCCAGTACAGAGGATTCTGCAGATGATCATGGTTACCTCATCAGTGGTCAGCCTAATCATATCATAGTGAGGACTATCACATCAAGACCCAAGTCTTAAAAGACCATCTAAAATTACTCATAGCTATAGGAATTATGATTCATCCAGTTATTCATGGAAGACATCACTAACTTCATCTATCTGTGTTTGCTAGGAGGATATTTAACAAGAAAGGAGCTCTCAGTAAGTCTTGGTATTCAATGTATTCCTTGCTTCACTTTGTGGAGTCAACACTGACACTGTATTCAATATTTTTTCATATGGTGCAGAGAAGCAGAGGCTACCAATACTATATGAGAAAAAAAGATTTAACATTTTCAGTGAACAATTTTTTGCAACTGGAAGAATGCAACATCTAGGTATGTAAAGCATCAGGCTTCAGTAGCACACCAGTGATCAATTGAAGCTCTAATTCTCTGTCTGTCAAATTACAAAATATCTTGGTGTGTTGCATCATGCTGCTCAGTCTAGGAGATGAGCACATAGAGTGAACCAGATTAATTTCCATCATTAGTGGTGTTCTTTATCTTGCTAGGCAAGGTCTGCTCTGTATGGAAGGCATAAAAAGGAAGAAGATGAGACAGGTGGAATTGACCATAGATAGCTACATACTTTAGAAGGATGGGCAACCTACTGTTAAGATCTAATTACACTGTTCCATCTGAGAAAGTTATTACTTGCGCAGGCACGCAGGATTAAGATTAAGATAAGACGGTGAGTGTTTCTCCATAGATGTATACCCAAACTCTTCAGCAAGTAGGGTTTAAAGAGAAGATAATGGACTCCAGCATAAGTGATGTCATATTTGATTGAGTTTAGGTAGACCTAGGTAGTTCTTTCTTAATAGCAGGAGTGGATTTACGGTCAGTAGGCACTACAATACTCATTTTGCTTAACTTGTGGGATTATCAGATTTTTACAACTTTAAAAAGAAGTGTCATGAGCAGCAGTCCTCCCACATTGTGCCATGCCATGCCCATAAGGAAGTAGCCTGAAGTCAGTGGGTGGTGGAGGTTAAAGAGCTTGACTATAAGGTCACATGAGAACACCCATGGAGAAACTTGCTCAATGGTTGTAGCCAGTTTTATTGTTTTTATGTGGTTTAAATTGAACCACTTTAATTCCTATTTCAAAAGTTGATTAGCATGCAGATGCATATCCAGGCCACATGGAAGAAATACCGAAAATCATCATCTAATGTGGTGGATTGGCTTTCCTCTCCATGCCCAAGAACTGTGATAGCACTTGTAGTTTGGTGTTTTAAGAGCATTGTTGTCTGTTTGTGGTCAGTGTGTTTAGATATTATGCCCAGTCACTTATGGAACCATGTGTAATTAAACTTTGGGGCATGTGATATGGTAAATTGCCAAACCACATCCTTGGCCAGCCCAGAGGGCAACAGTAATACAATATCTCCCAGAAGATTGATGGTCCAGGGACATTTGCTGTTTATGTTTGTTCCCACAAAAGAACTCACCAGTATTCAAAAAAGCATTTCCTATCTGAACCTCTAATCTCATTTTAGTAAACATCAGCATAAGTTGGAAGAGATATCAGTATATAATTTTAATCCATTAGAGTATTTTTCAACTTCATTGATGTAACACAACCAAAACAATACAGTTTAAGTATTAGAAGTATAATTGGCCTGGGTGTCCTTCCACCAGTTGATCATGTAGAATAGACTAAATAACTTGATTTCATAAAATTCACACAAATTTTTAAAAGTTTATGACGTCACACTTAAAATGCACTGTGGATGTCATAGCTTTGAGATGGAGCATACACAAACAAAATCAGGTATATAGCTAGATTAGACCCTTTCCCTCCCTGCTATTGTTTTAGAGGGTAGAGGATATGGCTAGCTAGACTTGTGTCTTTTTGGTAAGGTATAAAAATTTAAAAATGCTTTAAATAGCTAGTACAAGGATATATTGTTGATTTATTTTGTCACTTAGCCCCACTTCAAGTGATTTCAAATGTTGGAATGACAATGTAAGGAAGACTGCTGTGTCTATTCACGTTGAGAAGTTAACCACATATACTGTAGCTACCAGAGATTATGATTACAGCTCCGTATCAACATGTATTCCTGGACTGCTACAAGATACACACTAGCTGTTGCTTGTTCATTCATGCCACATGGTACCAGTATAAAAAAAATGTCTTTAACAGCTGGTACATGCAGGGTCATCTTAACCAAAATATGGGCCCCTGGGCAAAGCAGAGCACAGGGGCCCCAACCAACACAACTAACCACAGGGTTGTTTTTTCATTTATTATTTTTAAAATTCTAGATAGTTTTTCGGGAGGGGGGGGGAGGTGAAAAACAACAAATAATTAAACTTTTAAAAACATTTTAATAAAAAATGGATTGAAAAAAGTGAATAGAAGCTTTAAACTTTGTTAGTGCCTCAAAAATATCATGAGCCTTGATTTATTTTTGGCAGCTTAAGTAAAAAAGCTTAGTTGATTGGTCAGATATCTTGAGGATGGTTAGTTGGTATGTTCCAGCAGAAGGCTAAACTCAGTTACCTATATACCCCCACTGATTTCATACTAATACACCAAGCAACAGTTCAGGAACCATCTCAGCAACCTATAAGAAACACAAGATCATTAAGAAACACTAATAAACTGGCACTTGGCCAACATGAACGGAATGTTGAACTCCTTTACTCCTCTAGTATTTTCCAGCACTGGGATAGGAAAGAAAACAAACCAAAAAAAGTGGCTGTTTCCAAACCTGAGTTGCTAGTACCAATTAACAGGTTCAGTGCTGAAGTGTAGTGGGACTGTAGCCTTGCCCATTTAATAATGCTGCACAAAATTAGTAGCTTTCTTTAGGTTAAAAAGGTGCAATTTTACTTTCTCAGACACCTCACACCAAGTGAAATTTTTTTTGGTTGTTGTTTAGACTAAGCTTTAATAAGTTTAAAGAGGTGGGGTTTCTTCTGCTGACCAAAGTTGGTTAAAATGTTGGCCTTTTCTACACAAATCAAGACAGGATCAGATGGATTTTATCTACTCAGTATTACTGAAGAATAAATTTAACTAAAGTAAAGCTGTATCTATATTTCTGTGGCATTTGTAATTTATTTATAATTACACATTTACTCATAACTGATATAAATATTTTAGTTTAGCATAATATTATATTTGTATTTATTGGGAAGTCACAATAATAGTAGATGAGCATGGGGCCCCCAAAAAGACAGACCTGGGTAAAAGCATATATAGCCACTTAGCAACACTTCAGGTGATTACAAATGTCAGTGGTGACAATGCAGGGAAAACTGCTGTATCTATTCAAGTTGAGAAGTCAACCACATATACTTGAGCTACAAGTGATTATGATTACAGCTCCTGTATAAAACCATTTATTTCTAGGCTGCTACTGGACACTCAACTAGCTCTTGCTAGTTCACTCATTAGGACAGTTTTGAGTTTTCTGGCTGTGAAACAGGATAAATGGCAACCCTGGTTGAGTGAGGAGAACAAAAATCAAAATACCTTACCAGCACCTTTGAGATTGTGCTGTGAGTAGCAACCAAGAAAAATGAAATTGAAATTCTCTTAAAGGCACCATTCATTATTTCCATTTATAAAAAATAGGGAGAAGTAATCCACCACCATTAATTATTCATGACTGTGTAGTTTTCTGTTTTGTTGCTTGTATAGTTGCATAACATCTGTACAAGCTCCTTTTTTTTCCAATATGAAGCAATGTGGATGATCCATTATTAAATTATGGTGCATTTGAGGAAGATGTGCTATGGAGGCCATGTTGATTTCTCAAAGTAAGAATGATTATCTGTTAATGTGGATCTTCCATCTAGAATCACTTGGATCTTTGTGAAAATTTCAGGGAATATACTTCATTATACATCATTCTGTAGATGCAATATCTTCTTTTTTTTTAAGTGTAAAAACAGCTATTATAAGTGCTGAGAACATAAAGTGAAAATTACTGTTTTTACCACATGGGGAGGGTTTTTAGAGTGTTGTGGCTATCTGTCATTAGGGGACCCTTTGGTGGTAAGGGGTACTCTTTTAGCTAAATGGGGTCCACACAGCTTCCTAGTAGTTGTGGTCAGTGTTGTTTGGGGGGGGGGGGGGGATATTTGTGAATTTTTGGATTTTTTTTTTTTTTTTTTTTTTTTTTTTTTTTTTTTTTTTTTTTTTTTTTTTTTTTTAGTGATTGGAGAGTATTTGAACTAAGCTTTCATTTGGCAATACAATTAAGGGTAGGGGGTGAATGACAACAAAGTTATGGTACATAGTAGATATCTCATGAATGATTGATGAGTTGTGGGTTCCTTCCCCCATAAACTAGCAACAAAACCCCGCCCTTTTCGGCTCACCTTTGATTCTTCAAATATGGTAAACTTTTAAAACAAAAGTGAACATGTGACTAGGTCAAAGATTTTTTTTTAGAAGTAGCATTTTTGGCATTTTTAGCCTTACACACAAAGAAGAAAAGGTGTGGTCAGATGGACCCACCCATGTTATTCACAGAGTCAAATAGGGTCTTTGTGTCAAGTTTTAGGCTTGTAATTCCATTCTTACTTCTGGAAAAGACCATTTTTGGCTCTTTTTAAAAATTTTAACTTGACCACCTGCTGTAACAAACATTGCTTTTATATAACAAGTATTATTGGCACTAAACTCATTAATCAAACAAGCATGTTACAATTAATAAACATGCACAATTTCAGGTATAGTTCAAGCATTCTATGTCACCAAACCACACCCATTGACAAAATCGTACCATAACCACCTGATTTGAACCAAACTTTCAACAGGACATACAGAGTGAAAATCTGTCCAGCAGTTTGGGAGGAGTTAGAGTCCACACATACAGACTGACATGAAGACTAAGAAATATGAATTATAGTAAGATTAGCCATAAGTTAAAACATTGTTGATAGGCTATTAGCTAATATTGTTTTGATTGGTCAGTTTATATGTGTATCACATCTGATCACTTAGCTGCAGCCATTTATTTCAAAAGTAACAATAAAAATGAATAAGGCATTTGTGTCCCAAGCCCCAGCACTAAATGAACCTCTAATATATTCAAAATATGAACAGTGAAGTCTTAAGTGCTAGTAGTGGAATTATCAATTTATCACACAGTCCTCTGATTCAATTATGTGATCAGCATTTCAATAAAATGTTAGATAAATACATTAAATTTATTTTTCAGGAAAACAATTTTTTAATGATTATTTTGTTATGAATTATTATTTCAGTGGTAACAGTAGATCTTGCTAGTGTGGCATTCGATGCATGGTAGCAATATAGCTACAAACATTTCACATCAGCAAAAATTGTATCTTAAACAATATTCCGAAATTACAAAGACATAATTTAAGCAGGCACAGATGTAGAGCCACATAGTATGGGGCTCCTGATACTACAACATACAGGACACATGCTACAATATAAGAAAGTACAGTGTTGTATACTGATGTAACAAGGAGAGTGAATCTAATCACACAAGTGAGTGTGTAGTGCATAGGATGTGTGGGAAATTGCAAGAGCCAATGGCCGTTCATTCAAAATATGATTGGATGGTGAATGTTGGACTCCAAAGATTTTGAACTATGATGGACACAAAAAAAAAACCAAAAAAAGTAATAAACCAATAAAAGTAATTGCAAGAATGATGAGTCAGCAATATTTTGACCAAAACAGACATCGATTGGAAATACTTAAGTGTGGATAAAATAATAATAATAGCCACATATACATAAACAATACTGCATCAAAAATCTAATATTATTACTAATTAATATTAACATGTCCATATGCTACATTGTCTTCCAGTTCCGGCCCTGTATGCAAGGCAGGTCCGTTCACTTAGTCATAGAGTGGAGAACTTGACACGTTCCGTCTCGGTGATGGCAGTGTCCCTTTCCTTTTCTTACGCCAACAAATGCATGCAGTTACAGCAACTCCAGCAACAACACCACACAACAGCCCCACCAGGAAGGAAGTCACACCTGCTACAACTGCTATCACTGTATTGACACATGTATGGGTGGCACTATAATAGGATTTGGTGACTATACAACCAATAGAGCCAAGTATATTTCAGTTGACTTTGCTTGTGGCAATGAAGTAGTCTGAACACACATGCACACATACAACAAATGATGTCAATAAATTTATATACTTTTAGGTTCATGGTATTGGAGGCTATTACACACCAATCTGTTTCAACCAATGTCTCATCAAATAATGTAGTCCATAGCATTGTTGCAACACCACCAGTCAAAAGCATTGAAATTGCTTAATAATAAAGGAAAATCAATAAAATTAATTTGATGAAGCAAAGCTTGGTTAGACATATAGTTGAGCATTATCTATTTAGGAAGCTTGTACATGTCAAGCTTTCAGTAAATTTATTCATAACCAAAGAATATTCAAGTGAGACAAAGTTTCAACTATAATCTTTCTCAAAGGAAATACAAGTCGAGAATAAATACAATTGACAATAGAAGAACCTTCGGATTACCTTGTGAAACAGTCCCGGCAACAACAATCTCGTCATCTTCCACAGTAGCCATTGGATTATCAACATCACTCATGAAACCCACTGCAGAATATTGAGTCAGCAAAGGTGTAGTGTGGGGTAAGGAAATTGGTAAAGTCATAGCACAATAGCATCTAATTAGCATAAAAATTAGTACTAGTGAATTATGAGATTACAATAATATGGAGTTCTTTATAGCACTCCTCTCTCTATATATTACAATATAACAATGTGCATACATACATAAATTACAGTTGTTGTTGATACATTTATTTGGTTCAGAGCTGACCTGTGGAACAGTCGGCTCTAGCCAAAGTGTTGTGTATAAAATAAATTAACATCAATTAGTAATGAATGCTGAAGGTTGTGTGTAATTTGTATGGTTTATTCTAGCGCTATTCTCTTTATTCATGATGCCAGCTTTGGACTATGGAGGATAAACATACTCCAAAACAACAACAATAGCAACAAAAAAACAAACAAACAACCCTCTCATCCCTTGCCCACCCAGCTTCCACATGTATTAATTCAATTGAAAAAATTAAGACCATTTGTGTGTACATATTACGCAACATCCCATCTTCAGCTGGTCATTGGCTTCTATAAACCTAAGACCCTTATTTTGATCAACATCAATTATTTTCTGGTTAAAATTTAAAAAAAACAAACTTTTTTACTTACCTATCGGTGCTGAGAAAGTGCTCAGAGAAGATTCTCTGAAGTCATTCGTTGCTCTCATTTTGACTCTGTACAACTGATCCATGGATGAAGGATCAAGAACAGTTGAGCAGACAGTTCCATTACCACATATCTCCATTATCTGATCCTCAACTTCTCCCCCACTGTTCTCCAGTGTCACTGTGTAATTGACCTGTGCACACTCTGACTCCTGCGACCAGCATGGTAAATAAATAAATAAATGAACAAATTAATAAATAAATAAACAAAAAAATAGAAGAAAAAAATCAAACAAACAAAAAAATAAACAAACAAACAAATAAGTAAATAAATGTATAAATAAATAAAATTAAAAAAATAATTAATTAATAAATAAAAATAATAATAATAATAACTAAAAGGCATACAACAATGGAATTACACAAGCTGTTTGATACATTACATTCATACTTGTGCTGTTGTGCAGGGTTTATGTGATTCACAGTTTTGTTGACCTCATATAGGCTATTTTGGAGTGATTGCATGTTTTACATAGTGTGGTTTGTAAAGTAAGAATACCACTCAAATAATGATAATTAACCAAATTGGAAGGTGTATTTTAATTACAATCACTGCTATTGGTACTTCAATCAATCAATTTTAATTGAATTAGAAAATAAATTGATGGAGAAACAGAAATGTGCACACACACTAGGTTTTAAAAAAACTTTCACTATACCGATTAATTGAAAAAGTGAAAGAAACATCAGGCATGTGTCCTAAACCATTTCTGGAAGCAGTGGAGGTCGGAGTAAATGATCTAGCTCAGAGAAAGTCTTCACTAGTTGGCAAAGATGACTGCACACCATCTTCACAATGTCATCTTCAAATAAGTGAGGTTGATGTGTGATCTTCTTTGCCAAGTAGCGATGACTCTCTTTGAGCTCGCGCAGGTACTCAGACCTCCACTGCTTCCAGAAGTGGTTTAGGATGTTCACCTGATGTTTCATTCTCTTCATCAGTTGACTAGTGTTAAGTATAAAATCATCATCTTTGGGACTCCACATACACCCCAAATGATCTGGTAGATGTATTAGTCTTTGGCTAGACCCAATCCCAGGAGGTGGGGGTGCTTCATGACCCATGCAGCTATGGGCTGTCCAACTACAGACTCACAAATGCTGGGCATTACATACAGAGAGAGGTACAGAGTGGGATAGTTCTCCAGGCACAGACTAATGTTAACTATTGTACACACTGTTGTAGTGCCCTTGTGTGAACCAAAGGTGGCAATGGAGAGATGCTGTTCCCCTGTAACCTCGAAGAAGATTTTAAGCACATTTGCTGATATCAAATCTCTTGCTGTCTCCGTCGAGGAGACATACTTCATGATTGACACAAGAGTCACTGGGATGGTGAATCACTGCCCTAGCTGTCTGGAGGAATATAGCTTGCAGACTATCGGTACAAAGGGTGCTAGTGGTTTGATTCAACTAGAAGGAGGAGCATCAGAATTCAGCCCTGATTAAGAATGGTTAGTCAAGCTTGGAGTAGAGATCAACCCAGCACCACAAATGGATGAGTGATGCTTCTTCTTGCACTTCTGACATCTAGAGGTGAACTTGCAATCACAAGAGAGATGATATCGGCACAAAGAAGTGAAACACCGGCCACTGGTCTTGACATTGGTTACAGACATGCAGCCTACTTTTTGAAAATCACATTGTGGGTCATCTAGAGATTCTTGGGAACAAGAAGAGGTAGAACATAGGCAGTGAGATATGACTTCTCTTGCCCTTATCAGGATGGAACAGAAGTAGCTCTCTCCCGGGCTGTCAATTCCTCTTCAAAAGCAGCTAATGAGCTTCCAGTCTGGAGGCAGTTTGGCCAGTAGGTGAGACAAGGACTCCATAAGACACAGCTTCAATTTCAAGTGACTTAGACTGCATACATATAATGCAAGCACACTCTCTAATATAGATGTTGTTTTCCTGATCCCAGGAATGTCCCAACAATACTAAAGCTTGGCTCACAGTGGCACAGCATTGGCACCAAAATGTACAGTGCTGCCTCCTGCTGTCAGACATGCACCACTGCACCACTCAGGTGTTCACAGTGCACTCATAATTAACAATACTTTCCTAAAGTTGTTATGTCTATTTATTGATTCCACCAAAAGAAATGAAGAAGTGACCAATATTTGGGACTGTGGACCTAGCGAAACATTAGAACTTTGGTCTATTCTTGTGTGACAGATGAGGCATGTAAAATACAGACACAGTGCAGTGTGTACTGATATTTTGCATTCATAATACACACCATGTGCAATATGTATTGCTGAGTCCATGTGGGCACTCACACTGAACCCACCTCTACACTAAGAACAGTATAAGGAGGGAGATAGGACTCCACTAATTATTCAGATTACTAATAGGTGTATTGTAATTGTATTGTGTATGTTTGATTACAATGATTAGTGTTTGTGATTGTATTGTGTTTTGCAAGCATCTAGTCATTTTTAAGTATTTTGCACCATTACCTTAAAACTCAGTCACTATATCAATATTAACTGGACTGAAGACTGGCAGACTATTTAAAGGAGCCAGTTCTGAAGCACAAGCACACTTGACTTAGCACAGTAGTCCAGCAATCAACATGCAGTTTGAAACAAGTCTCTTTACATCAAATTCAAATGGATTATTACGGCAACTAGGTATTGAGTATATATCTGGGGAATATAAAGGAAAGGTTTTTAAATAAACAGTGGGCTAATTTGAAGAAGATGACAGAAATATTTGTGGCCAGATTTTGTAAACCACCACATTCAAAAATGGCCAAGTTAGCTCTATCAGGGCTTCCCATATTTCCACCACCCACATCTACCAGGCTTCCCTCTTATCTCAGCCCACCCCCTCAATTCCTATAAGTCCACAGCTAACCTGCCATGGAATAAGACTCACACTGAACACAGAACCACTTGCCTGCACTTTCCACTGCACCTCCAGTTGACTCAAGAACAAGTTGTTGCCATTGTAAGTTGGTTTAATAACAACATCAGTCGGTGTCTCTGGCACTGCATAAGAAAAACACAGATAGTAAATATTTCACATCAAGTAGATATTAATTGCACAAATTCTAGAGTAATATTTTGACTTGGCCTCGAACAACAACATTGGAAGTGATACCACTTTTGAGGAGAAGCTTAATTAAACTTTAGTATAATTTTTAAACATGTTTTGACATATATACAAACTTTAGTGTAAATTCTAATCAATTAATTTTTTTCTTCACAATTAATAAATATTTATATAAAAAGCCCATTAGGAATTGTTAACTCAATCACTTCAAGCCAGCAATTCTCCATTTCAAGTGCGGCATGGTTCATGCTTGCAGAGCATTACTTTTATAAAGTTTATTATGTGGTGAATACAAATGTTTCTATGTAAAAAATTACCATCATTGACAAAATGCAAGGGAAGGTGGGGGTACTTATATTTTGTTTCTATGGTATGTATATGTATATGCTCTGCTAATGGGTCTCGAATATAATTGAACTAAACCACATTGGAATCACCAATGAAGTACATTACTTGTTGCAGCTTTTCTTCAATAAAACTCAGAGTGAATCATCAAGTACAAAGTTAAACATCAAAAGTACAATAGGTCATTATCTTCTGCCCTATTTTCCACCAAGCTGAACAGATTTGAAAGACGCTTAGTCAAATATTACAAGGAAACAAGAAGGGGGGAGAAGAAGATGGGGAGGAACTGAATGGGCATAGGTGCAGCTAAAGAGGAGGGGGGGGGGGAGTTAAGGATGAGGGAGACCCGAAATTGTAGAAACTAAAGGGGATAGGGTAGATGAGCTAAAGGGCGGGAGGGAGAAAGAGGGGAAAATATGCCCAAATATCTACCTGCCTTATACTGATGAGGGAGGGAAGCGTTCAGATGGAGGAGGGTGGGGAGGGGAGGACTTGTCCCCCAGATATTTGAACAGGGGGGGGGGGGGTGGGCCTGGTCACCCCCAATATCTTATTATATCTATCTATCTATCTATCTATCTATCTATCTATCTATCTATCTATCTATCTATCTATCTATCTATCTATCTATATCTTTATATCTCTATATCTATCTCTATATCTATATATCTATCTCCATATCTCTATATCTATCTCTAGATCTAGATCTAGATCTATATATATCTATATATCAATATCTATATCTCCTCTGTCTGTCTGTCTGTCTGTCTGTCTGTCTGTCTGTCTGTCTGTCTGTCTGTCTGTCTGTCTGTCTGTCTGTCTGTCTGTCTGTCTGTCTGTCTGTCTGTCTGTCTGTCTGTCTGTCTGTCTGTCTGTGTATGTGTGTGTGTGTGTCTCTGTGTGTGTGTCTGTCTGTATGTTTGTGCTATCATTTTGGCCAAACCTGTGGGTAGATTTTTCTGAAACTTGGCATGATGATAAGTTTTGACCCAACTTAAAACATGGGCTAAAAATTCCTGAAAATAGTTACCATTGTAATGAGAAAAAAAAACCAAAAATGGTATTTTTGCCAGAAAAACCCTTGGAATTACAGATCTAAAACTTGGCATGCATATACAATGTCACTCTGGGAGTAACATGGGCTGGGCCCCACCTGGCCACACCTCTTTATTTTCCTATGTATGGCTAAAAATGCCCAAAATGATATATCAGCAAAAACACTTGAACCTGGGGAGTTTAGACCATGAACCCATATATATTTGGAATGAATATAATCTGGGCAATGTTTGAAGTACATGTATATGACAACACCCATTTCTGTGTCCATGTAGCGCTCAAAAAAGCCCAAAATAGTACTTTGGCCATACAAACCCTTGGAGCGACAGACTTAAAACATGGTATACATACACAAATTGACTTGGGAGTACCATGGGTGAAATCCTTCCTGGCTACACCACTTTCCATTGGTGTGTAAAGAGAGAAATGCTAAAAAAAACCCAACAAACTTCTGAATAGAGATTGGACCTAAGGAGTTAGATCCACAAACCCATTTTAATATTGTATACACATATATATATTGGTTTGTAAGTACATATGTATGTTTGTATGTATGTGTTTAGGCATCAAAACCAAACACTGGAATTAAAATGGCTGAAAGTTAGCATGTGCTCTCTAAGAATCCTAGTGAGCATTACTAAACACATGTGGGCATGGTAATGGGTGTGGTTTTTCCATAGCCACACACACAGGAAGTTATTTAGGCTGAAAAAAGTTAATCAGAAACCAATAAGGCAAAAAGTTGGCGTATGGTCTCCAAGTACCCAAGACAGCATTGTTAACCACATATGGGTGTGTATTGGCCATAGTCACACCCACTGGAAGTTGTTTTGGCAATTAAAAGCTAATGGAATGACCAACCAGACTGAAAATTTGAATGAGGTTTCCAAGCAACTGGGTGAGCATTACTAATCACGTGTGTGTGTGTGTGTGTGTGTGTGTGTGTGTGTGTGTGTGTGTGTGTGTGTGTGTGTGTGTGTGTGTGTGTGTGTGTGTGTGTGTGTGTGTGTGTGTGTGTGTGTGTGTGTGTGTGTGTGTGTGTGTGTGTGTGTGTGTGTGTGTGTGTGTGTGTGTGTGTGTGTGTGTCAATTAAGTGTGGTCTGGTCATTGCCACACCCATAGGATGTCATTATGGCTAACAAATACTCATTTATTGGACGAATCAGGTTGAAATTTGACATATGGAGTCCAAGTAACCAGATGAGCATTATTAACTGCATGTGGGTGTGGTATTGTGTGGGTTTTTTTTTATTAGCCATACCCATAGGAAGTTGTTTTAGCTGCCAAAAGCTAATTGAAGGACTAACCAGGCCAAAATTTGAGAGGCTTCTAAAATATTTCATGTTGGCATTGGCCAGGCAATGCTGGGTATATGCTGATAGTATATATATATATATATATATATATATATATATATATACATGTATATGTATATATTTATATATTTTGTTGTTTTTGTTGTTGTTGTTGTTGTTGTTGTTGTTGTTTTTGTTGTCTGTCTGGGGTAAGATTGTGTTCATTGCATTGAAGAGAACTATGGAAGTTGGAGGAGCATTGTGATAAAAAAACAAACAAGCAACTGCTGGGGTGACATTGTTACAGGATTGGAGATTGCTTG
Source organism: Lycopodina hypogea (assembly GCA_963969325.1). Classification (NCBI taxonomy): domain Eukaryota; kingdom Metazoa; phylum Porifera; class Demospongiae; order Poecilosclerida; family Cladorhizidae; genus Lycopodina; species Lycopodina hypogea. The sequence goes on from OZ017790.1 coordinate 4,174,558, forward strand.
TGATGTGGAACTGCTGGGGTAACATGTTCATGGCTTTAAAGAGAACTGTGGAACATGGGGGAGGGTATTGCGATATAAAATTGTTGGGGTAAAATTCATTGCCTTGAAATAGCTGAGATGGTTGGAGAGCATTGTGATATGAAATTGCTCAGGGAAACAGTGTGCAATGCATTGAAATTGCTGAGAAAGTTGTGAGTGCTATGATGTAGAACAGTGGAGTAACAACGTACACTGCACGAAGATTGCTGAGATGGATGGTGATAGTACTATGGTATGAAGAATTGTGAAGATTGAGACAACTTGGGGTGGAGGGTAGGTAAAGGTCGAACACATTCAAGAAAGTTGGGTCCATGTTTTCTATTGTATCTGTCTGAGTTGTGTTGAGAGTTTGTAGTTGTATATTTGGTTCTGTTGTTAGCTTCACTTTGTTGTGATAATTGAGTGCCATGCCAATTAAATGTCTGTCAACCCTCAACATGGCCAAGCCAGGCCCAGAACATTTATTAGTTAATTGTAAACATATATTTGAACAAGATAAACAACCAAGTTATGTGTCTGTACTTGTGATGTTATTGAGTCTTAGGTATTATATTAGTTTATGGAACCCTATAGGTAACTAATGTGTTTAAATTCTAGGTATGTATGTAAGATTGTATCATGTAATGCTAATGTGTGGCTAGGGGTATAAAAGACCCTGGAAAGGCCACTGTCGGGAGTCTTTTGTTAAATTGCTAATAAAGTTCTTCTTAATTTATAACCTAAATTACTCTGGTATTTAAGAATCAAGGACCTTGTTAACTGGGTATTGACTCTGGTGGCAGCAACCTACCATACCTGGGGATTAAGCAGTTCTTAAAACCCCAACAATCCTCATCTTCATTTGTTCAATAATTATTTCACCTACCATATCTTCTAGTCTGTCTTTGTCAAAATAGTCATTTTTAATGTCCACCATGTGCCTACAAAACTTTCTCCAGGTTGACTGTTCAATAAGGTCACATTGTTTGTATCTGAATTGCTTACTGTCTATTTTGGAGAACTTATACTATAAAAAAGTTCCCACAGACAAAAATGGACTCCATTAGATATTCTACTACCCTTTCTTTTGCTTTATTACTGAAGAAATCTGCATTCATTTTAACCCTTGGGGTGCTGTGGTGGAAGACTTCATCGGTGATAAAAACTTTGTCATAAGCCAAGAACTCTGTATGGGTGTTTCCGAGACACCTTTGATATATGCCAGTTGCTTCAAACAATCCCATGAATTACTAACATCTCTTTGTTTATGTACCCCTTCTATTTTTATTTAAAAAAAATTTCTTTCCAATTTCATTTTTAGGAATGATATTCAAATCCTTGGAGTTGCAGTTATTTCCTTGATCCACCACTGAATTAATAACAATACAGTTATTACTTTATAATAAAAGAGGTTTGCATTTAATCATGCTGCAAGATTAAGCAACAACATTAAAATATTTGCCTATTATGAACCATGATAGCTTGGACCAGCAATAGACCCATAGCAGAACCCCAGTTGATTCTGCAACTTATTGTATCCCTAAAGGGAACACCACTACACTACAACATACGCAAGTGTTGACCATGTTCCTCAAGAAATTGTACAAAAACAGAGAAAAAGAGAGAATTTAAGAGACTATGATTTGATTTGCAGCTATCTGGCTTTGCCAGTGTTTAGCTTGGTGGCTGTTTGGCAGGAAAAGCTTCAAATATCTAATCCCCAAAAATTAAATTGCGACCACTCTTAGCTGGTACTCGTCGCCCCATTTATAAACCTCTCACTTCTGGCAGCAAAGCGAATGCAAATGGATCTCAGCGTGGTACACTCAGCGTTGCCAGTACCAATTTCAACATGAAACATGATTGAAGCCACTCATAACACCATTTCTAGATCTTATGCTTTCATTCAAATAATGGCAGCTATTGAGTAGGTATGCAACCAGCTTTGCCTTTTGATTTTTTAGAAAGGGAAAAAATTTTTGGATGCATAGTGTGATGCTGAAAGGTAAGATTGTCAACAATCAGATTCATAAGTTTACATAATGTTTGAGTATGTGCTTCATAATGAAAGTAAGTGTGATTGATTATATATCAAACATTTTAGTTGCATAGCTATTGATATAGCAAGAGGAAGAATTCTAATGACCATGTAAACTATTTCATGCTGATTTTACATACTATAGGCCAGTGGCCTGAAACTATTTTCTCATAAGAATTATAAAAACCTGTGTAAGATTAGTTCAACATTCAATCCACACTACTAATATGCTGCTAAGATGCCACATTGGAAGAAGGGACGTCACAATAATTTAAACTAAACATTTCCACCTCAATAATAGAGAGTAAACAGGTTCTTAATATCTAGTACAGTACACTGAATACATGTCCATCATAATGAGCCCCTGCATGTTGTTGACAGATGTAACTGAACATGTAGTTATTTACCTTGTGCCTCCACATGATACCGTTCACTTGATGATATAATTGGATTTGCGCAATAAACTATTGATCCTCTGAGATCAACCACATTCCCTCTCAACACTGATGTAATGTTCAGACGAGAGCCGTCAATAAAAAAAGTGGCAAGAATAGTCAATTCAATGCCCTCAGGTGCAGATGGTTCGGGTGGAACAACAAGTGGAAACTCATCAGTTCGTCTGAAGTTATAAGTTGTAACAATGCTTCCATCAATCTTCCAGTCTAATATAAGTGAAACATCTGTTCCTCTGCAAGTAAACTGTACAGTTCCTGGACAGTATGATCCATTAGTAGGAGGTGAAGAAGACAGAGACAGTTGCTGACCATCTAGAAGAACAACGTCAATATTAATCATTTTAGATTATCCATGAAACTGTATTGATAGTGTCTACTAAATATTTCTATCAATTTGGTGGGTATGAAAAAGTGAGAAAGAATTCCTCACTTTTTTTTGAAAATTGTTAACATGAACAGGTAATGTTCCTAAATATTGCGAAATGGTTTATATCAGAATCAAAACAGTTGGAAGCTGTTGCAGTCTGAACAGAATAGTATGTGTTTAGCATCCAGCATGTATAAAGGAATGGACAGAAAAAATGAAGGAAAATTCCAACCTAACTAGCTAATGTAGCTATGGAAATGTTCAAGCAGAAATATTGAGTATTGACAGGAAATTATCTCACTAAGACTGCAATCAACCACAAGGACAGGTATGCAAGCAGGCAGGCATTTTGCATGACATTAACATTAAGGCACTCTAGCAATTTGAGTACTACAGTTTGCCCCCAATAAGCCACTCTATATGGTGGATCAGGAATCATAGATATATATTTCTGAACCTCCCTGCATGTGTAACTAGAAGAAAAAACATTTGAACCACACGTCCTACAACCACCATTCCAGTTTCATTCTGCTCCTTGCATTGTCCTGACCTGATGAAACGTCTTGGAAGCTCCCAAATAGGTTGAACAAAACAGTTAATGGGGAAAAAAATCCACTACTTTACTATCTGAGGAGAATGGGAGCATGATTGGAGGAATCAGTTCTCATCCATTGGCATGGATTTGTGGCCTCATCTCTAGTTGGTATTCCTCATCTCTTTATAGCAATCCACAGATCCCCTGATTACAAGATAAGAAATTTTGTGCACCTTGAACTACTCAATAATTTATTGATCTATAGTTGAGTATGGGAAATTAAGTGAAATTTTTTTTATGGTCATCAATACTTTTGTACAACATATCACATATACACACATAAAACGACTGCTGTGAGATGCTGCCACAACAATAATAAACGCCACAGCATTCCAACTTTGCAGGAGAAGTTGCAAATGGTTGTCTGGTATATTAGAATGTGATGCTAGGTTATAAAAAAAAATGGAATAGATCAAAATCACAGACTATTTCCTCACCCATGCAGGGAATAAATATAATCTGGGGAATGTTTTAAGTACATGTATATGACAACACCCATTTCTGTGTTCATGTTAGGCCAAAAAAAAGCCAAAAATAGTACTTTTACCAACAACCCCATGAGCGACAGACTTAAAATATGGTGTGCATACACAACTTGACTTTGGGAGTAACATGGGCGGGATCCCTCCTGGCTACACTTCTTCCCATTGGTGTATAAAGTGAAAAAGTGCACGAAAAAAAAGAATTTTTGAATAAAGCTTGGACCCAAGGAAATAGATCCGTGAACACACTTAAATATATATTTTGCTTCGTAAAAACGTATATTTGTATGTATGTATGTATGTATGTATGTATGTATGTATGTATGTATGTATGTATGTATGTATGTATGTATGTATGTATGTATGTATGTATGTATGTATGTATGTATGTATGTATGTATGTATATATGTGTATCTAGGCATCACAGCCGAACACTAGGACCAAAAAGGCCGAAATTTAGCATGTGCGATCCAAGAACCTGTGTGAGCATTATTAAACACATGTGGGCATGGTAATGGGTATGGTTTTGACATAGCCACACCCACACGAAGTTATTGTGGCAGAAAAAAGTTCATCAGAGACCAATCAGGCAAAAAGTTGGCGTGAGGTCTCCAAGTATCCGGGAAAGCATTATTAACCACATGTGGGTTTGGTTTGGCTGTAGCCACACCCACTGGAAGTTGTTTTAGCTATTAAAAGTGAATCCAACAACCAACCAGACTGAAATATGGAATGAGGTTTCCAAGCAACTGGGTGAGCATAATTAATCATGTCTGTGTCAATGGGTGTGGTCTGGTTATTGCCACACCCATAGGACATCATCATGCCTACCAAAAACTCATTTATGGACCAAACAGGCTGAAATTTGGTATATAGAGTCCAAGTAATCAGGTGAGCATTATTGACTACATGTTGGTGTGACAGTGGGTATGGTTTGGCATTAGCCACATCCACAGAATTGATTGGGCTGTCAAAAGGTAATTGAAAGACCATCTAGGCTGAAATTTGAGTGGCTTCTATAATATTTCATGTAGACATTGGCTGTGCAACACCGGGTAATGCTGATAGTGTCACATAAAGCAAACTAAACATGTTTGTTACTGCAGTTGGCCGACTTAAAAACTGCCCATAGGGCGGGGTTTCTGCTAGTTGTTAATAAAAATGACATGGTGCGTTTACTTTGAAATATCTCTGGCTCCTCCTGAAGGAAGCCATGGTAACTCATTTTCTGCTTGAACCACTATAATGAATGTGTGATAAAGTACTCACTGGTTAAGGTAGCACACGTCATCAGCACCACCACTACGACCAGAAGGAATCCCTATATTGCAATAACACAACAGAAAAAAAAATCAGATGCATGTAAACACAATAAAAGATTATAGCAAATGATCATATGGAGTGCATTTATATGTGACTATAGGGTATGTCAGGTGTTAAAGAATACTTGTTCCCCAAGGAACAATTTTCCTCAATTATTTGTTCTCTCAGGGTATAAATATTTGTTCCTTCCACAAAAAAGTCGATGAACAACATTTGTTATCCCTCCCTTAAAACATAAAAAAATATTACACACAAAAAAAAAATGTTATCAGTAATACTATCTGTATCTTTACACACATACTCCTTATTTCTGTGATTGGAACAATCTCCATCAGCTTGATATCACGTATATACCAGCAGATATACCCAGCATTGCCCCAGATATAATGAATAACATACCAACAGGAAACAGTGTTGCCAAGTGTGATCCAACCAATGTCCAAAGGTTTGGTACAAGCATCATTTCAGGTAATTTTAACTTGATATGCCCAGAATAAGAGACATGGCCAGGCGGGATGCAGCCAAAATCAAAGTGTGTGCGCATGCCAAGTTTTATGCCCCTCAGTCCATGGGTGTGTCCTCAGTACAATTTTTGGAATTTTTAGCCTCACACACTCACAGGAAGAGGCATAATCATATTGTGCATAGGCACGGCTGTCAACATGATCAATACAGACCCGCACCAACGGAGTGGTGAACATAAAATATTTCTGGCACCATGACAATCAATACTTAATATGGTTTTCATACACATCTTCTTCCCAGTCTCTTTTACGAAAAAAAAAAGAAGGAGGAACAAAAAGGGGAAAAAAGGAGGAACAAAAGGGGAAAAAAGGAAGAAAAAAAGCCATGTCTAGGGATAATATCACTGAGTTTCCACTTTGAAAACTTGTACCTCCAGAAAGAGGTGTGGCCAAGTGTGATATAGATCATGACCAAGGGTTTGTACTAATTACCATTTTGGTATTTTTAGCATGACATGCCCAATGGAACAGGTGTGGCCAGATGGGGCCAAGCCCATGTCGATTCCAGAGTCATCATGAGTCTGTATGTCATGTTTTAGGTCTTCTGCAAATAACATTTTTGACATTTTTAGCCTCTTATTCCCACAGGAAGAGGTTTGTCCAGGCGATGCAACATTTTTTGGGAAAAAAATCATCCCTGGTGTAAGATGTGTCTACCATCCTGAAATGGGTTTCATTTGGTGTGGTGGTTTGGCAGGAACTGGACATACACAAATATACATACATACATATAAATGATAGTTAGCCTGACACTACCAGAGAAAGAGATGTAGCCAGGTGAGACCCAACCCATGTCACTCCCACAGTTATGATGTGTGTTATGGCAAGTGTCAGGCCTGTAATCCAAGAAGGGTTTTGCCTGCGTAACTTAGTAACAACTTTTAGCATTTTTATCTTGACACATCCACAGGAAGAAGTGTGGCTAGATGGCCCAACTCATTTTGGGCTGAAGATATCCTTTGCTTAGAATGTGCCTACCCTGAGGAGCAAGTTTCATTTTGTTTGGTTCTTTACTAGCATACTCATGTTCGTAAGAATCAGGAAGAGTGTGGCCAGGATCTACCTACTATGCTCTTTTATCAGGAATTGAAAGAACAGAGGAAGGAAGAGAGAAAAAGATAATAAGAAAAAATTAAGGAAAATGCCAAAAAAAAAAAAAAACGGAGGGGAAATGAAGGGCTCAGGTATGGGATTGAACAACCTCTTTTCAGCTTGGGAACCTGCCCACTATTCCATTGTGTTTTTTTAAGGTTTTTTTTTTTTGTACAGAAATATGAATTCCTTTTTACCCCACCAGGGGTGTCACTTTCGGAAAAAATTGTTGGCTTACAACACTCACCATATCTAACAGCATATATCCTCTGATTTTCCCCCTACCAAGTGCCACAGTTTAGGAGGAGGTGCCTGACAAACAGATGTCCAGAATTGGCTGAAAAGTGGCCACAGAATACAATTTCACTTGAATACTCAATACATTGCTGGGATAATTATGTCAAATAAACATAATCTATTTGGGGAACTAATCATTTGGGAGTGATCACATTGTGTGAATGGCCTAAACAATGACACCCTCTATGCTTCAGGTAAGTGAATAGCAATAATCAGTTTCCCACAAAACATACTAAATTTTTTCCCTTGGGATAAACTTCATTCCAAGTGGATAAATATTCATTCCTATTAACAGAACATGATAAAAGTAGGGGGGGAAATATTCATTAGGGGAACAAATATTTGTTACCCAGCATTGCCCATGCCAATATCAACATGAAACATTAGAAGCAACTAAAATCACCATTTCTAGACTACTTTACTCAAATAAAATTAGCTCATAAGTAAGCATTCATAGTCCCCATTGTTTTTAAGAAAGGTCAGATTGTTTTGGAGGCATGGTGTAATGCTAAAGGGTAGATTTCTTACAGTTTGGAATTCACTTGGTTTATTAGTTTTTGTGTAATTAGTTTGCATAGTAAGAATCAACAAAGTTAGCAAAAACAAAGGGGAAACTACAGGAGGAAAGAAGAAAAAAGGAATGAAAAGGGGGAAAGGGAAGAAGAAAGTATTCAACGAAGAAAGGATTGAATGATAAAAAGAAACTAATGAAGATACAAAAAAACAAAAAAAAAAAAACAAAACAAGATGGTCCAATCCTTGTTTTAAACCTAGGATTTCCCACTTTGTAGACATGCACCATAACAATTGGACTAGGGTTTCTGTAGGTTTTTTTTCCTTCTTTCCCCCCCCCCTTTTTTTTTTTGCCTTATTTCCCTGGTAGATTCTAACTAATGACCGGTTTTTTTTTTGACATTTTTAATGAAAAAATATAATTAGTTCTCCCCCACACACACACCAGGGTTGCAGTAATAATCCCTATCACTACCCAAAGGTTCATGCCTGCAAAGTTTCATCAAAATACATTCAACAGTTTGGCCGTGATGCTAGGACATAACATACATACAAAATTTCATTTTTATATATTAGATATCCTTTCATGTAAATAGTAACCTAATGAGTGGTTTCATGCTGGTCAGTCTGAGAAATGAGCACTCGAGTGAGCCAGCATTAATTACCACCGTTAATGGTGTTCTTTATCTTGCTAGACAAGGCCTTGCTCTGTATGGATAGCACAAGAAGGAAGAAGATGAGACAGGTGGAATTGACCATAGATAGTTATATACCTTAGAAGGATGGGCAACCTACTGTTCAGATCTAATTACACTGTTCCATCTGGGTAAGTTATTACTTGTGCATACATGAAGGATAACGATAAGAAGATGGTGAGTGTTTCTCCATAGATATATACCCAACCTCTTCAGCAAGTAGGGTTGAAAGAGCAGATAATGGACTCCAACATAACTGATATCATATTTAATAGAGTTTAGCTAGGCCTAGGGAGTTTTTTTTTTTTTTTTTTTTTTTTTTTTTTTTTTTTTTTTACTATTAGTAGGAGTGGATTTATAGCCAGTAGGTACTACAATGCTCATTTTATCTAACTTTGTGTTGGACTGTCAGACTTTTTCCCACTCAAAAAAGTGTCAAGAACAGCAGTCCTCCCACACCACACTGTGCCATGCCATGCCCATAAGAACCTGGAGTCACTGAAGAGGTGGAGGTTAGGGAGGTTGACCATTAAGGTCACATGACAGCACCCAGAGACCAAACCTGCTTAATGGTTCTCGCTAGTCAGTTCAGTTGTTTTATGTGGTTTGAATCTAACCACTTTAGTTCCCATTTCAAAAGTGGATAAGCTTGCAGATACATGTCCAGGCCACATGAAAGAAATACTGAAAATCATCACCTAATATTGTGGATTAGCTTTCCTCTCCAGGTCCAAGAACTGTCATAAAAATGAAGGACAAACTGAAAGAGATGCCAAGTTGTGAAATTGCACATTATGGTTATACTGAACAAAATTAGGGGGGGGTTTTTTTGAAAAAATGAGGGTTACATGCTGAATTTGTTATGGATGTCATAACCAAACCAAATGACGGTTATATATTTACCAAATGTGGGTAATATATATTGCTTTTTATTCATGATACTCTTCTTTCCCTCCATTCCCTTTTTTCCATCACAGAATCTTCACTGCATACCAATTGGTAATAGTGAAAAGAACTTGGTTGGGGAGAGAGTTCTATCCCAACTATATAACAAATAAATAGAGGTCCTACTACGTAGAAACAATTTTTGAATAAGTTATACGATGAATGTTACAAGAGATTTAGAATTTATACTAATGACTTGGAATGTTCTTTATTGTATTGCCATATTGCTTTCTTAGCTTGCTTTAGCAAATCATTTGATGGTTTGAACTCAAAATACTTCTTATTACTGATATCAGTCACTTTACATTGCAAAAGACTTGGAATGTTGACTCCAATGACAAATTTGGATGAAGAATACTTTTATTTTTGCGAACTAGACTGAATATACGAAATATGTAGAACTTGCTGATACTGTTTGGATCTATATGTCCATTTTCTGCTAGTTGCTTTTGTCTGCTCTAAAAAAAACAAACCCTATCCACACTGTTTGCTGTATTCAATTCTTCAATTCTAACAAACCTACCAAGTAATTTCTCAAGTAAGCCTGTCATAAGATAATTTAGATTGTGAATACAAGGGCTGTCTCGTTGAAGGAGAAGGTTGGTTCTTGTGAACACAGGCAAGACTGACTGATAAGATATCAAGTATGCTTCTGTCATGGGGTTACTGAAGGAAGTTTGTAAATGAGTAAGGTGGTGGTTAGAAGATAATTCTTGGCAAGAGAGGATATATGAAGGCAGTACTGGATACTGTTGCAAAATTCATTCAACACAGGTTTGCAGACTAAGCCAACATGTGGACACATACTTAAGAAATTTACGACATTCAACATCACAGAAAAGTGTAAAATTAAGAAGTCCTAATGCAAATTAAATACCAATTCTTCTACATCAAATCTAGTAGTATCTACAAGTTTATTAACAGCATAATGAGCAAGCAGCAGCATTGTGGATGATGTGACAAGGGCTCCCAGGCAGTGTAAAAAGGGCAGGGTTTTTACCTTCTAAACAAGATATTATACAATTGTGTCTCCCAATATTAAATGCCAGGGAACATGGACTGGCCGGAGTTATGGTCAGCAGAAGCTGTTTGAAGGTTGTGTCCCAACAATAAGCATGTAAATTAACCTCAGCCTTTACAATTTGCTTAGTCAAGTTACAAGCAACAAATCATTGAGCTGTCTTACAAGTAGAGTCAATATCTCTGTATCCTTGGTGATTAACTCTTAATGCATTGTTACATTCATTACTCTAAGCTTTACTTGTACTACCAGAGAGCTGGACGATGAATAAATATATTTTTGTCCAATCAGGGTTAAAATTACTTATGGAATGCTCAGTTCTTGGTCTCTTCCTCCCTGGAGGGTTGGAAAAGCTGTCTGATCCCTCCCTATCATCAAGAAGACCTCTTTCTTCAATTTCAGTACGGACTGGGAGGATCTTGAACACCAACCAGAGGAAGAGGACAGTGGTTCAGCAACCATTGGACACAAATTGTGAAATAACACACACTGCCCAACCTCCACAAAAAATTTTTTTTTGTTGTTGTGTTTATTATCATTGCTTTTTTTGCTTTGTTTTAAAATGTGGGATTTTCAGGTCAGTTGTGGGTGGGTTTGAAGTCACAAATGTGGGCCAGACCTGTATTTGGCGGGTCACTTAGCATGTCTGAGATGATAATTGTTAGTGTTTGTAGTTTGATGTTTTAAGAGCATTGTATGTTTGTTTGTGGTCAGTGTGTTTAGCTATTATGCCCAACCACTTATGGAACCATGTGTAATTGAATTCTGGAGCATTTGATATGATAAATTGCCAAACCACATTCCTGGTCAGCCCAGGGTCAATGGTCCAAATGGTTCCAAAATTAACTCATATAAACTTATATGAAAGGACATGTCTTATTGGGGACATTTTTTATTGGAGGAATTTAAAGGAGGATATGTCTTATGTGAGGAAATGTCTTATTGAAGGCCACAACTTACTGGAGGACATGTCTTAAGGGAGGACATGCCTTATGGAAAACTTGTCTTACAGGAGGATATGTTGTACAGGAGGACATGATTACTGGTATGATTAGCTATCGCAAGCACTAAGGTTACAGTGCAGGCTTGTGCTAGATTTGAAGAATTATAAAGCCTTAGCATGCCATGATGAAATTTTACTATCTTATGATAATTCAACAAAATTGCTTAGAAAAAATAAGTTTTCTTTTAAACACCTGTTTGAAGTGCTAAAGCAGGCACTGAATAAGCTACCACTTAGCACCACTTAGCACCGCTTAGCACCACTACAGGTGATTTTAAATGTCTGCAATGACAATGCAGGGAAAACTTCTATGTCTATTCATGTTAATAAGTCTACCACATATACTGTAGCTACCAGTGATCATGACTAAAGCTTCCTTATAAAATCATTTATTTCTATGCTGGTACTAGACACTCAACCAACTGTCTGCACCTTTGAACACCTTTGAATTTACCTTATCCATCATTCAAGTCCTGCCCCATCCAGCTGGAACAAACAAATAAAAAAGGGGGCAGGTGTTAAGTGTAACCAAGAAAAGTGAGGAACTGCAAGGAGTAAGGCACTTGGAATGGGCAGGATTCCCTAGGGGTGGGGGAATCCCTGGTGTTTTCCTCCTTCCCCCTTCTCCTCCCCAATTAGCTAACCTGGAAGTGTTTACAAATCAAAAGAGTGCTTTATCGGTGTGTTAATTAGCCACTAAAATCATAGTTGACTGTAGAGTAGCCAGGTCTGGAGGAACCCTTACAGATAAAATTGAAAAGGGCAGATTTAGGACAGAAATTTTCAATCATTAACTGTATATATTAAATGAATTGTTTTAGATATATATCATTGTTTAGTGCTCAGATATCATTGGTATGTTCTTCAGCACTAACCCTGGGGTATGGCCAGCCTGTTAAAAAAAAAAAAAAAAAAAAAAAAAAAATTAATGTCATACCTGTCTATCTATGTAGTTTTTTTTTAGCCCAATTGGAGGGAAATTTGATCAGGCTAAATTAGCACAATTTACTTGAAAGAATAAAAAAAAAAATTTTTTAAATGGCCAGAATAGGCCAAAAAAAGGACAGACTTATTTTTGGTTGTGAGCAATCTGCTAAAAGGATAATTTTAGGACAATTTTTTTTTTTTTTTTTTTTTTTTTTTTTTTTTTTTTTTTTTTTTTTTTTTAAGCCATAATTTTTCCCTGTCCTAATTTCCCCCCCCACTAGGACAGTTTTTGAGTTTTCTGGCTGTGAGGAGAACAAAAATCAAAATACCTTACCAGCACCTTTGAGACTGTGCTATGGATAACAACCAAGAAAAATGAAATAGAAGTTCCCTTAAATGCACCATTCATTATTTCCATTTATTAAATAGGGGGAGGGGAAGTAATCCACACCTCATTAATTATTCATGACAGTGTCAGTGTGGTTTTCTGTTTTGTTGCTTGTATAGTTGCACAACATCTGAAGCTGTCTTTCAAAATATGAAGCAATATGGATGATCCATTGTTGAGTCATGATGGATTTGAGGAAGAGGTGCTATGGAGGCCATGTTGATTTCTCATAGTAAGAATGATTTCCTGTTAATGTGGATCTTCCATCTAGAATCACTTGGATCTTTGGGGAAATTATAGGAAATAAACTTAATTACATATCTTTCTGTAGCTCTACTTATATGATATCTTTTTAAGGCCTGTCCACACTACACAAAAACTGATTTGAATTAATTGAATTGAATCCCTGGAAAAAAAATTATATCCAATGCAAATAAATTTGAATCCAAGAATTAATTTGACTCATAGCATTGTCACTGGCACTATTTTAATCCATGCTAGCAAAAATTATCCTAAATACCTGCTTTATCTTAAAATAATTTATGGAAGAGTGTTAGTTGAGGTTCTCAGACCTGCTAACCTCAGATTTCAATAATTTATTTACTGTTCAAGTTTCTATTCAAAATTTATTTTCCTATCCTTTTCATCTTTTCAGCTCCAACACCATTTATCCTCTGACTATTTAGCCTGCCATCCCCAGAATAGGCCTTATCAAAATTAACTTTATCTCACTTAGGCCCTCATAGATTGATTTGTTTTCTAATAATACCAGTTTTGACTTTGTAGCATCAAAATAGAAGGAATCTATACACCCACCCAACCCCACCCCACAACACACTTTTTAAAATTTATTTTATTTTTATTTTAATTTTTTTTTTTTGATTGGTGTAGGTCTCTATTAAATTTACAAAGCTTTTTAAAAATTTTTTTTAAAAAAAATTGGGGAAATAGTGTGACATGATAAAGGAATAGTAACAACTGGTGATTTTAAAACAAATTGGAGAGGTGGCAGCACTGTGGTAGTTGTTACTGGTTGGTTATTTGCACTTACAAAGGAATTATTTTTAGCTGAACCTGCCTGGGGGACTGCTGTGTTGATTCTATCCTGCTCTTTGTGGACATTCTATTAGCCCCAAACACTGATAAGTAATGTGGTGGCCCCAAATACTGATAAGTAAAATGGTGGTCCCAAACACTGGTAAGTAATATCGTGGTCCCAGACACTGATAAGTAATGTGGGCCCCAAACACTGGTAAATAATTAAAAAGTACTAAATTGTCTGTCTTTTTCAGCTGCAACCCAGTCAACCTATCCAGGTGGAATTAATTGGCATTGAATGCGGTAGTGTGGACAGGCCTTCAGTGTAAAAATATAGTTATTATAAGTGGTGTGATCATGTAGTGAAAATTACTGTTTTACCACTTAGCTATAATAATAAATGAGGAGGGTTTTTAAAGTGTGCTGTGGCTATCTATTCATTAAGGCACCCTTAGGTAGTAAGGGGGTAATCTTTTAGCTAAGTTGGTACACACAGCTTTAGTAGTTATTGTTGTAGTGGTTGCCCTTGCAGATGTTGGAAGATTGAGGAATTTGGCTACTGCTGTTGGCTGCTTCCAGAGGTCCAGAGATGTCAGTGTAGTTTGCTTTTTCTGGTAATTGAACAGTGTTGGACATCATGGGTGATTGTTGGCATGTGGGGCACCTGTCCACTATCTCCTCTTTTATTCTGTTCAGTAATTATTGAGCAATGAACTGAACCCTGAGTAGTTGGGCTAGCTTTGTTCTTGTTGCTCTTGGTAGTTTAGTTTCCTCTAGGTCAACTATCATCTCTTCTGGTGGAGGCAAGCCATTGAGACAACCCTGGTTGAGTAGCCAGGACTGCTTCTGTTACCACAGTTCTGTGAAGAGACTTCGTGGCCAATGCAGATTGGTCCAAATTGGTAAGATACTGGAATTGTTGAGTAGAAGGTCAATGTTTTGTCTGTAGTGTGTTCTTCATCAGAAGAAAGTTGTTGCTGCATGACTCATTTAAAGTGGCACAGCTATGATGCATTGTGTATCTTGAGCAAATATTGTGCAGCGAGGTCAGAGTGATCTTTCACTTTCAGCATTTTGGTCTCATTATGGAGGTCATTTTCAGCCATCATTGCGACACAGCCTGTTGCTATTTTGAGGGCTGCATTCTGGGTTCATTGTAGTTTCCCAAAGTTAGTCTCTTTGATAACTGAGTTCCAGACTGGATACGAATAAATGAACGTTTGGGATGGCCAGTTGTCTGTGAGACTCCTGGCCAAATGAAGCAATTTGGCTCCTTGGTTGATGGTTTCTAATATCTTCCTCTGGAGCGTAGGTCCATGGCATACACGCTTGCTTCTTTGGATCCTATTTCTAGTAGCTGTTGTCACTGTTGTTGGGGGGGGGGGGGGGGTATTTGTGAATATTGGGGTAATTCTTTATTATTTATTTAAAATTTTTTTATTTATTTATTATTTATTTATTTTTTTTAGTTCCACTTTTACACATGTCCTAAGGCTTATCATTGGAAAGCACAACTAAGTTTTCATTTGGCAATCAAATTGAGTCCTGTTATGTAGTCAGTTGCCACATTAAAAACCTTGACCTTTTTGTGGGTGGCACAGAAAGATTTCTGGAAAGGTGAAAGTTTTTAATTTGTCAACTCCATACATAACCTTGACGTTCTTTGTAGTGAGTTGAAAGGCGGTGAACTTCAACCTTCACTACCTTCGTGGACCTTTCGGCTGTAGCACTGGCTAGTATGATAAAACTAGAGCAGCATCACATTGTGAGCTTGAGTAGTAATGAATCACAGCTGAACCACTAGATTATGGGACAGAAGTGCCCCAGACAAGAGAGTAACAAATATTTCAAGATTGTATATAACTAAATCCACGATTAATTTATACTTTCATTTATTCTATTTTTGATCCACTTATTATTCTTTCACTATTCAAATGATCTATAATTATTACTTTTTACTCACATGAAAATATTCCCTTTCCTTGAGTTTGCTAATGTATGTGCCCAGCAGCTTATGACTTTGCTATTGAATCATCCAAACAAATTTTCTAAAACTATATTTTTCTTTTCATAAATAGCAAAATCAAATAGTAGGGGCCGATCCAGGATTTAAGATGGAGTAGTTATCTTTTTATTCATTAACCCAAACCACACCAATTTTGTCAAAAGTCACACCCTTTACAAACTCCCAATAACAAAGTAAAAAAAATAATAAATAAAGAAGAAAAGAGGAACTAAATTGCGTAAGTTTGTCAAAAATTATGGTTTCTGTCCATTTTAGGATACAATTAACATTCTTCTAGGATGTTAAATTGCAAACAACTGTACCAGTGAATCCATATCAATTGGTTTGTCTCTGTGGATCTTCATCATGGCTAGACCAAATGATCTTTCTTCTGACATTGTTGAATGGAGGTAGTTCTTTAGAAGCTTGATCTGGCTGTTTGAGCCTCCCAGCAGGTAACATGTCCTCCTTTGCAGTATGAAACTTAAAGGCCTGAAGTAGATAGATTAACATAATATGTCCCCAGAAGATGCAGAACCAGCTGCTAAAAAACAAAGAACTTCCACCAATAGTAACGTAGATAACTAGTTACAACTTAACTCAGGTTGATGCTCCTGCAGGAGCTTATGAAATAATTACTAACATAGCTAGTTATAACTGAAAGAATGCACTAGCCATTATTTTATAGTTCAGCTAGCTAACTATAGCTAGGTTAGTGGCTAATTGATTTTATCAACCTGCTTGACTGCAGTTAGCCTATAGCTAAAGCTAGTGCTCCTAGTAGTGAGTAAACTTACCTAAACTTACCTTTACCTACGCTGAAAAGGGGTACTACAGCCAGTATGAAAATTAGCTGAAGCCAGCAACTATTGTTATTGCTAGTGGCACCTAGAAAACTACCCCTTACCGAATTTTTTTTCTTGAAAAAGGGGTAGCTTGGAGGAACTCAACTAACTACCCATGGATCCGCCCCAGAATAGTGATGTCATTATATTTTAACTCTTTAATTACCCCATTATTCCACTCTGCTTTATTGCTAGCCTACTATTGCATCATAATTTTAAAAAATTTTTAATTCACTCTCTATTATTCTCAATATTATGCTAGCATAACCCACCAAGACCTAAATTTAAAGGCAGGTAAGGTCAATGATAACCAAAAAATATATCCAAGATTGTACATAGTAACAACCCATGATGGTATTGGTGATATTTGTGATCTAAATTAAGTAAGGTAAGATCACAGAAAAAGGTAATAAAATTGTCTAATTGTGAGCAAAAATACCATTGATTGATCAGTCATATTAACATTTATACACAAAAACAATGCTATAGACGTATTCCTGTAGCATCTGTGGAAAGTCCCATTCACAGATGACAGAAAAAGACACATGATGTAGAGAGCAACATCCAAATATATGCAAGTCAATTCATCTGCCCATTCAAGTGTTACTTGTCTCCATTCCATACCATGACACCCCTGCTTGGTCATTGTCAGTCAGTACACAATGATTCACTGGGTAAATGTAACAGCAGTAAGGTGCATAATACTTTGTCAGCTCCAGTTTAGAGCATCAAAGGATTACTATAAAGGGAACACTACCATGGATTCCATATGCATGAATACTAGCTATCTAGTGCATCATGAATATCAATAAAGAGCTTGCACTGAGCAAGCAATTTCCATTCAAAAATAATCTGCTAAAGATGATTGACTTAAGACAATGAGTTTCTTAGTACCCACAATTCTGGAAGGAGTTTAATGAACACATGCACACAGACTAACAGAGTTAGCCAAATATGTACTAGGATCAGTCCCAATTACCAATGTACCTATTGAACAAGAGGTTTCACATACAATCATAGGTACAAAGAATCTCAAATCTAATTCATTTAAAAAATTTTGGCATGGAATGATTGGAGGAGAAAACTTCATATCAGCCAAGAGTGATGGTAGCCACACCCACAGGAATTTTTTTTCACTACCATGAACTAATGAGGAGGTTGAAATTTGGCATGTAGTCTCCATGTTACCAACAGTGTTAATACCCTCTTGCCATGCCCACAGGAAATATTAATCCAGTCGGTTTGATTGGTGCAAAAAAAACATCAACTAACATAAAAAGTAAAAACCAGCACCCAAGTTTGGTTAGGCCGTTCCTATTTGACTATTTGTTGCAAGGGATTTTCTAACTGCAAGATTGGGTTGGTAGGTCATTTTGAAACTGATACAGTTAAACATGGATTGTACTGTAATTATTGAAACATAATGAATTCCAATAGGTCATCACATTAAATCAAATAAAGTGCATAAGGGACTGTAACAAGTAAGATTTCATCAACTATTGTCCTTTCAAGTGGAGATGGAGGATAGAACAACGGCACTCTGTGTTATCCAAGTTTAATTATAGGATATTCAAATAGTAATTTTAAATATTTCCTTTAAAAAAATTTAAGACAAGAATATAAAACTCGAGATGGCCATAGGGTAAGAGTAAGCAACCAACTAAAATGATACACAATGTGTGAATATATATTAAGAGTCAAAGGCATATTACCTGTGCAGTTCAAGACAATGGAGAGAACAGCATGAACAAAAGGAAAGGATGCCATTCATATGGCAAGGTGTGAATGTATGAGTGTGATTATAATAATTAACGAGTCCGAGTTATACATTCCACATGAGAATAGCCTCTTCTCATCATCATAGTGCACTAATTCACTAGGCCAGACATTTCACACCATTACAGCTCTATGACTGAACAATGCAAGCTCATGCTAGCAGCTGCAGTACTGGTTCAGCAGTTCCAACTTTCATTGGTGCAATTTCTAACCCAACAAAATAATTAATTCATTTGTTGTCACACACGATTTGGTATTTCGATTATTAAATTTTTTCCCCTTCTTTTTTCTTAAATAAGTGGTGTGGCCTTAATAACAAAAAAAAAACAAACAACAAAATAAACCAAAAAAAAACAAAACAAACAAACCAAAAAAAACAACCACAACCAAAGAAAAATTGAGTGGAACCCCACTTTTTTTTAAGCAAAAACCAACAACATGGCCAAAAGTTTAAGGCACTGGTCTCCAAAAAGAATGTCAGTGGTTTTCTTCCTGGATTGGGTTTTTCTTCCCCTCTTCCCTAGTTTTTCCTATCAAATGACTGATAAAAAGGGCTTATTGGGTCAATCATGACCACACCTCTTCCTGGATCATAAGTATGGGACTATATGGGTATGTGGATGGATGGATGGATGGATGGATGGATGGATGGATGGATGGATGGATGGATGGATGGATGGATGTGTGACTCTTGTTCTACTTTCCTGTGAGATGCTGTATAAACTCTTATGCTTATTACCCGGTGTAAATTCAGGGGAGGAGGATATTATCTGCACTATCTATTACATTTCTCTCTCCTGCAGAGTAGTGACTGTGAACTTTGGTATTACAATCTCTTCATTTGTCACTTCTGTAGTGTTAAATTAATATGTACTTTTATCATGAGCATGATTGAGAATACACCCTTTATTTTTCCCACTATTTTGGGTAATGTTAACACTGAAACTAATATATATATAGGTTAGTTCTAAGAGGTATGTATGTGTGTGTATATATACTATCTATAGAATTGTACAGTTATCACTTTTTTTCAACCCCTTTTATCACTAAATATTAGGATCAACCTCATAAACACTCCCAACAAGAATGTCACCACCTGATTGCACAGAGGTGGCTGAAGAGAGTCAGGACCTCAACAAGCAAGAAGGATAAAGACAACTACACACATTTACTTATGCACACACATGCATGCACACACACATTCACTCACGCATGCACACACACACATAAGGCAATCTAGAGCTTGTAGAATATAAAATTATAAAACATGTAGAGATTTGATTGGTCAAACATGATGCAATGTTAATATATTCTGTCTCATCATTTGGTCACTGTCTGAGCTGGGAGCCTACCTAAAGTTCCAGTTCATGAGATGAGAAAATAAAAACTGGGTGTTCAACCAGACATGATTGTTCAAGTTACTACCTTAAATCTAATATCTGGGCCTTGAGCCTGATACCTACAACATTGTCAACTAACTACATAAATTCAGTAGTTGTGATTATTAATAGTTGAAGAATTAAAACTGAAAAAAAAATTTTTTTTTCTTCCATAAGTAGAACACAAGGTTAATACATCTGTACATATTTCTACCATAACAAACAACATGTTATTATAAATTCATAACTTCAAACTTGTCTGCAGTGTAGCAGGTATATACCACACCTGGAGACATTTTGAACTCTTGCAAGAAAGTCTATGGTTGGCACTGTCAAACATAATATTTACACACATCTAAGCAAGTGATTCAATCATTTTCCATCTTGGTGAATAGATAACTGTTTCGCTGGCAACAGCAGAACCTGCAGCTGTGCATGTTGGGTGTAGGTGCTCAGAAAGATTTGCTCCAATCTGGGACAATTATTTACAGGTAATAGTAGGTTGTTAAAAATGGTGGATATCTACCTGTTTTGTTTTTTCTTTTGGTGAACTTATGGCATTATATATATTCAATATACATACATACATACATACATACATACATGCATACATACATACATACATACATACATACATACACACATACACACATACATACATACATACATACATACATACATACATACATACATACATACATACATACATACATACACACATACATACATACATACATAAAAACATACATATATACATACCTACCTTCCTTCTTTCCCTCCTATACTGCCTTGCGCAGCTGCTGCTGCGATGTAGGCCAGATCCATTTCCAATGTCCTTTTACTTCATGGAGCACCGCCTAGTGTGGTTCTTGATACCCTGGGGAGTGAAAGACTCCTGACAGTGTGGACATACTACACTGTGCAGAAGAGAGTGCCGCTGACGACAGTGGTTTGCAAGGCTGGATGTATTTCAGGCCACAAAGGTGCAGCCTTCCTCAGGAGACACAAGTGCATCTGCTTCTTCAGCTGATTGCTCTTCCCTCCTCCGCTTGTTCTCATCCTTGGCCTCCTTCTCTTGGGTCTCACGTTCACTGTTGATGGTCTGTGTAGCATTCTCCACTTCCTGCCGCCATGCAACATGGTTTGTGTCTTCTGACACCAGTTATCCTCGGCCTCAAGGCGACAAAGGTCAGCTTGAATGATGTCATTCCATCTTAGACATGGTCCCCCAAGTGGTCTTGAACCATGAACAGGAGTGCATAGGAGCAGTTGTTTAGGCATGCGGTGATCATCCATCATGCGAGGTGGCCCAGGAAGCATAGTTGACATCGCATTAGGGTGGTGTCAATGTGTTCCTGCTGCGCCTGTGCCCTGATAGACGTATTCCTCCTCTCCTTCCATAGTGAAATCCCCAAGATGATGTGGAGACCTCTGTTGTTGAATGCTTGGAGGCATCGGACTTGGTGGGAGAGAAGCGCTGCACTTTCCAATCCATAAATCAGCACCGGGAGGATGATTGCTTAGAGCAGATGTAACTTAGTTTAGGTTCGGATCCTTTATTGATACTATAGGATCCTGCTGAGCGAACTGAAAGCCCTCAAGGCCTTTTAAATATGGGAGTTCACTTCTGCATCAACGCTGCAGTTCTTCTCCATGAGACAACCCAGATATGCAAAGGTATCCACAACTAGGACATCACCTTCTTCAGGATGGAGTGTAAGCGGGATAGCAGGCCTGTCTGTCCTGATGGAAGGAAGGCTAACATCTTGGTCTTTGCTGTGCTGACAGTCAAGCCCACTGAAGAGCAGGTGTAGTCAAATGATCTTAACATTTCTTCCAGATCGCTTTTGGAATCAGCAAGAAGCACCATGTCATCGGCATATGCCATGTTTTGTGAAGGAGCTCGTTGGTAAACTTCTTCCATCTACCCACTAGCTTTTGTTCACAAGATGGACAGTAGAGGGAGGCCCTTCTGCTGGTGGTTCTGTAATGACAACTTTGTGATGACATCAAAAAAGATGTTGAAAAGTACAGGCGCCACAACAGCGAACTCCTGAGAGCTTTTACCATAGGCTCTCACAGATGCACGTGTCACTGTGAAGTGCTCAAATGATTTTGACGAGTTTCTCTGGGATGCTGTATCCATGCTGGAGGATGTACCACAAAGTATTTCTATTTACCAAGTTGTAGGCCTTCCTGAGATCAATAAAGGCCATGTACAAGGGTAATCGAAACTCCCGTGCCTTCTCCATCGCATACTTAGGGCAAAAATCTGGTCTGCACAGCCACGTCCCCAATGGAACCCACACTGGCTTTTGCTGAGCTGACACTCTACTACTTGCTCTATACAGGTTAGGATGGCTTTGCTGAATATTTTACTGGCAGCACTCAGTAGGGATATCCCATGATAGTTATCACACTGACCCTGAGAGCCCTTTTCTTAAAGATATACACAATGAGCTGTTTCCACCAGTCAGCCAGGACTGACTCCTGCTTCCATATTTGGTCAGCCAGCTTCTTCATTGCCTCTACAACTGTGGATCCCCTGAGTTGGAGCAGCTCCACTGAAATACCATCTTCTCCAGGAACCACGCCTTTCCGAAGAAGATGCAGCACTCTGATGATCTCTGCAACCATCAATGGCTCAGAGAGTGCTTCTGCTTCTGGGGATGATGGTGCACAGGGTATTTGCAGCAGAATATCATTGTCCACAGATTTTTCACAGTTGAGCACATCGGAGAAGTGTTCTGCCATTCTGTCGAGTTTGTGGGACATGCTGGTAAGTCGATTAACACCGTTCTTCTCAAGGAGTGAAGGGGCCGCTGGTTTGGAGATACGATTATGCAGGATGCGCAGTTCTCAAATCAGAGATCCTCCATGGCCATTCTGCTCTGCCACTATCATGCATTCCTCCGATTCTGCTGCCTTATTGCTCCAACAGTGGTTCCTCGCCTTCTCAGCTGCTCTGTTGGTTCTGCTGTGCATGATGTTATACTGCTGAGGTAGCTCAGGAAGATTGGGATTGTTTGCTTTAGCATTGCACAGGTGTATCCATGCCTCACTCTTCTTCCTTGATAGGTTGGTAAGTTCTTTTGAGACCCAATCCTGTATCGTGAGCGAAGAGAGGTTAGGGAGTCCAAGATACACTTCCACGAGGGCATCTTTGAGGGACTGCCATGACGCTTCCACAGTGTCGTCTTCATGGTTCCTGTCTTGCTTCATGGCAAGAGCCTCCTTTATGGTTGTTATGAAAGAGTGATGCTGTGTGCTGTTTAAGATGGTTGCCTCCTTCCTAGGTTGTCAGGTGTTCCAGTGCTTAATGCATTTGATCTTGGAGTGAAAAGTGGATATCATCAGCTCATGTTTAGTGTCTCGCTGCATGCCACAGAAAACTCGCGCATCAAGTAGGCTTGTTCTTAGGCATCTACTAATGATAACATAGTCATACATGTCACCCGTCCTTGCTCTGTTTCCATTTGGGAACCAGGTGAGCTGATGGATCTGCTTGTGCTGGAACCATGTGTTCGAAATGAGCAAGCCATAGGTGTGTGTCTGTCTGTCCATCCATCCATCCA
>OZ017790.1:4198059-4290559 GCA_963969325.1 Lycopodina hypogea
ATACCTGATATCCTAAAATCCTAACCAATCAGATTTGGTTACAAGATACAGTAACTGGTTCACTAAAACTTGCCTAAGTGACCTAGGGATTTTCCCTCTGGTCAATATGAGCAGGTTTTAGTGAACAAGTCACTGGATCTAGTGACAACAGCTACAAATCTCCATTTTTGCCTTTTTTGCCAGAGTTGACAACATGTAGAGGTGTGGCCAATTCCCCATTCCCAACTGAGATTCTTATCTGATAAGTTTCGTAAAAAAGTTTTCACCCAATTTGCTAGATATATGTAAGATATATACCAAACTCTATTATAGTATAGTTCAAACAATATTCACGGAACATCATCAGCAGAATAATTTTATTCAACAATTCTCTTTTCCTGATTGTCTGTACACCCACCCACCATAAAGGAGTGTTGTTAATGTTAATCATAGCAATAAAACTAGTATGTTGATACTGGCCAGTGAATATAGCTAAAACATAATACTTACCTACTAATACTCAACTGAAAGAGATACAAACATTAAACCAGAAATAAGATTTTCTTGAAAAAAAAAAAAAAAGCAACACAAGCAATAGAGTCATGCAAGCAACTTCCATTGATCAATCAGTATCAAGATGAGTTCATTTTTGCTGACATCTCACACTTTCCCATAGATTAATATAATTGTTAGTAACAAAAAAAAATCTTTAAGGTCATTTCTCCTTAATTGGATCCAGAGTTCAAAAGAATGATAGCATTTTGTCTGCTAAGTAATAAATAATTATTACAACATTATGATAAAGTATTTTTCATGCAGTGGACCCCCATGTTGATCATCAAGTGTTCTTGTAGGAACTAGTAGTCATAAATATAAACTGCAAATAAATAGAACTTGGATTATCGGCTAGAGTTTATTAATTTAAATTTTAAAAAAATCAACTTTCTTACACATGCATATTATTTTTGCCATTATTTAGTAACATAGAAACTATGGTTACTTCTTATTGGACATAATGCCAGATCTCTTTAATATCCCACATGCCCACACCCCTCTCTCCTCCTCCTCAAACCCAAATCACTTTAGTTTTGACAGTTGAGTATATAAAAACAAAGGACATCATATCCTAATAAAAAAACAACAAAACATTTAGTAATACAACTATTAAAGATTTTGAATTTTATTACATGCTACAGTTGATATATATTTGTTACAAATAACAATGAAACAGACTAAGTGTAGACAAGTCACACACTTGACCCCTGTGACAGTGTATCAAACCCAGTGTTTGGTTGTGCTTGGTCATTCCTGGACTATGGACCAGACACACTGTCTCTCTCCTTCCTGGGTGGTGGAGCTTGACTTGAGGGCAAGTTGTTGCTGTTTCTGTTGGCGGGTGCATTTGTTACAGTAAGTTGGTTCACTCTATTATTCCCTCTGTCCTAATGCAGGAAGAGAGTGTGGATATATCACTACCTCTAGATAATGTGCATGCTAAACTACTCCCTCTGTTTGTGATTATAAACATGCACATATTGATAGTTCTGAAAAAAGTTATAAAAATGTGATTTTTTAATGCATTTATGTCATGTAACAGGATTAGAAAAAGTATCCACAGGTTCAGAAGGTTGACTGGTGTGGCCATGTGTATGTGCAGACGACCTCCTTAAGCACTCACCTGGTCCATGTTGGTGTGTCATCTTGTGACTCTTAGGAATGCCTCTCCTCAGTGACTGCACATTAAATAATTCACATACACATTTACTCATGCAGAGGCTCCAACAATACAGTTTCATCCATAATTACAAATATATTCTCATCAATAATGATCACCTTGATGGGGCAAAAGGAATTCAATTTTTTCATGCCAAAAAATCTAAATTTGATCATTTATTTGAGTTGTCCAGGGTAATGATACAAAAACAACAACCCCTTCTAAACTTCAAAACAAAACTCATTTTTCACACATGGGAATAACTAAAATGCTGATCAGTTGTTGTGGATCTGACAAAATGCCCTCCACAAAATGGTGTAGAGGAAGTCCATGTTGAAACATGACCAGCTATGATTACACCTGCACAAACAATACACAACAGGTAAAGCTAGACACTCTAACTAACACTGCATTATCTGCACAGGCAAACACAGTACATTGTCATAGCAACACCAGGCAGTCCAATGTTTCTAAATAATAAGCCTACGTTATATTGTCCCTATTCTCCCACCCCCTGTGGAGGGCTTAATCATTTACTTTAGACAGTCTTTAATAGATGTAGTAGGACATGACATGAACTAGTAAAGGATACTACCAGTGGTTACAGACCTACCTATTCCAAATATGGCAAGGGGAACTACGATCATTTGCAGGAGAGAGAAGAGAGACAAGACCAAAGCTGTAATAAGGAGTCCAGCCACTATTGACCTCCACACCATATCACAAGTGTCTAAAATAACCACAGAAATATGATGATGGAGTTTAATTATTGTTAACATGCTACATGCACACAAAAAAAAATTGGAAGGAGGAAAGGAGCGGGGGGAGGGGGGGGGGGGAGGGAAGGCTGATTTACTCACTGTTTTCTGTAATTGTGATGACCAATGCTGCAATCAAAAGAGTGAATGATATAAATACCAGTAGCCACTGCTAGGATGAGAAGCCATCGTGATAGTCCATGTGCAGGAAGATGTCCTAGGAGAGATCCCCACCCTGTGTGAAGATTGTGAACAGAAACCACAGAAAATTTTCACCACTATAACTTCTATACCATAGCCCTTCCCTCCTCTGTCCACCAACCCACAACCTAGCCCCACCCCATAAAAATAAGAACAATAAAAAAAGGCAATTTTGTAGAATTTTAGTGAAAAAGTGTTATGCCCCAAGTTTAGAATAATAGAGCATGTCTGCTAAGTTTGATATAAACCAAAACTGTCTAAGAAAAGTATCAAAATATAAACAAACAAATACTAACCAAAAAAACAACAACAAGCAACTATTCAAAACAACAGTTTTACCTTAAATGCATATCTTCATTAAAAAATTTATATGAAGAGCAAAACAAATTCCTTTTTTATTCAGAAATAAAGAAGTGGGTAGCCATACTTACCATTTTCTGTATTTTTATTGGCTGAAGTTTGTGCATTGTTTGATGCTGAATGATTCTTGTTGTTCAACACCAAACAGCAGATGAAGGAGAAGGCAATGTTTGCTGCCAGAATAAGTGCCACCACCACAGTGAGAGCAATGCTAGCCAAGGTTCACCTGGGGTCAACTGCATGGAAGAGGTAAATGACACTATTGAACATGGAAGCAAAAACCGTCTTAAAATTTATGACAGTGTGGTAGGTGAGTGACAGCAGCTGGGAGGTGAGCCCAGACCTCTCTCTTTATAACTTGGTGGGGGAGAGACTAGGACAGAATGGAAGTGGGTTTGGCCAACTTGACACCCCAGTCTCTAAATACATATTTGTTTGACTAATCTTATTAACTATGTAGTTATATGTCTGAATTTCATTCAGTGCAATGAAATTCAATAAAGTCTAGCGTGATCCTTTGGCATGATCAGGAGCTGGTCATGGTGGTGGTGCTAATAGCCTAGAAAGTCATTAAGGAAATACAGAGCTAGAAATATAGCAACAAGAAAATACTGAACTAACATGTAGAAATAGCTTGGCAACTACACCAACACACAGCATTGCCCACTAACCCACTCACCCTTGCCAGTAGTTAAGTTGCCCTGAAACTGGTACATGGAGTTGCCAGTCAAGTTGATGTGGTAGTAGTAGTTAGTGTTGGATCGCAGGAGAGGCAAGGTGAAGTTGAAGTTGACAGGACCATGGAAGATGGTGTCCAGAGTTTGGTGGGAGGGATCCAGGCCATACTGGATGGAACACACACCCTCACCCATGGGGAAGGTGCAGAGGACAGTTGTGAGGCATCTGTTAGAGCTCACAGAGTGGCTGATTCCTGTGAATCCATTTGATTGGGACTCTAACACAGATCAGATATGAGGAACATAGAATGAGAGAGAAGGCCCATATGAGGAAACTAATGCTATCACACAGCCCTCACTCAGGAAGACTACGGTATCACATATATTGATGCAGCTATTTCAATTTAATTTATTATATTGTGTATTATCACATCATTTCAAGGAATATTTCTAGAAAATTGGATATTGGGCGGGGGAAGAGGGGGGGGGGGGAGTAAAACAAAGAAAATGAAGTGCATGATAGCCTGCCAGGGAAACATTAGGTAGGTCCACTTTAGATGGCTATAGCTACACCACACAGAAATAAAGGTATCTGCATGTATCTTGTTCTTCAGTTTTAGTTCAGAGAGACTGTACCACCAATTTGAGCAGATAAAATACAGTTGTATTAATTCAATATAAAAACATTGTCCATGAAAGTACCAGAATTATCTTTTAATCTAGATTCTTGAATTGCTCTTTTTACCTGTGGTGAAACCATCGGGTCTACAAATTGTGATTTTTATTATCAATAATTAAGTCCTGGAATCACAGTTGGTCAGTGTACAACCATAAGACCATGGAATATATGGTTATGGAACAGTGGGTATTATCAGTCATTTTTACATCTTAAGCACTCCTTTTGTGGTCAGCCATTTTGAGTAGAGAAGTATATCTTGGACACCATGTAGTTTAAATCAGGTTCCATGAGGACAATCTCCTCTTGTTGCCCTTTGTAAAGCATTCTATAGCAGATGGTTAATAAACTAACAAATCTAAAAAGTTGCTGCAAGTACAGACAAGGCATATCTGCTGCAGCAAGGTAGGTATCTAAGGATCAATGAAGAAAAAGGGATAAAGGAAAGAGTGGGAGGGGGGAAAGAATAGATGATAGGGCATAAGAAATGGGGTGAAGGGGGGGGGGGGAAAGAATAGTGATGGGGTATACAAAATGGGGTGAAGGGGGGAATAGAAGATGGGGTATAAGAAATGTGGTGAAGGGGGGGGGGAAAGAATAGATGATGGAGTATACAAAATGGGGTGAGGGGGGGAGAATAGAAGATGGGGTATAAGAAATGGGGTGAAGTGGGGGAGGGGGGAGGGAGAAAAAGAAGGGGGAGGGGAAAAGAAGGGGGAAAAAGAAAAACCTGCTTGTGTTCGAACTCTCAACCACTAGTTTTAAATCTCCATTTTTGGTAGAACATTTTGCTTGACACCCACTGTTAGGGGTATGAGCATGTGGACTCTGCCAAAATGCTCATGTGGTCCACAGGAATCCCCCCAGAAAATTTGTGCTCATTCAGTCCACTAGTTTTAGAGTTTATCCCAAACAGACACACATAAAATCAGACAGCTTATTTCCATGTTAATGAGATAGTGATTTTTAAAAAGCAGCCAGATGGTAGTGTGGAAGGAATGCTAATTTTCATGTCAGTTTTATCTGGTGAGGGTAAATTAGGATAAGTTTCCCCCCCCCCCACCCCCCCCCCCCCTCCCGCACCACTTTGACATTCCAATTCTCAACTTGCTTTAATGTTTAATCCCTTTATTAAAACAAAAGAAGCAAAACAAATCAATTTTTTGGCCTCGACAATGCTTCAAGTATAATTGTATAAAAGCACATAATGGTTGATTAAAGCATTGAGAGTCTGAGTTGGAGTAGTTAGAAAACCACCTTCCTTCTTGTAACACTTTTTCAAACCACTACCGCTATGCTTTACTCTCCCTTGATAACCCTCCCCAATATATTTTTATTTAAAGCATGCACAGAGGTTCACCTTTAAAATCTCCAGGGGGGGGGGAGCCAAAAAAGTCCAAGTGGGGGAAAAAGTCCAAGTGGGGAAAAGAGTCCAAGGGGAGCAAAAATTCCAAGGGGGGTGTAACCCCCCTTCTCCCACCTAAAAGAACCCACCATAAAGAACCCCGATTTCAACATGATGTGAATTAGCTAACAATAGTAGTACACTATATCAGAATTACCAGAGATAAATCCAACTTTACATACGACTGGAGAGGAATTAAAAGTTTCTAAATCTACAATTTAAGACCCAAAACCTCCGCCCCCCTCCATCCTGAGTAGGTCTATAATTTTCATAAAAGCTTTGGCACAAATTGGTGTGGAAGAGCCACCAAAACCTCTCATTACATCACCTGATGCCTTCCATGGTAGAAGAAAAATAACCTTGGCAGTGAGTTTGGATTCAGGAATTCTAACCAGAGCTACACAACCTTGAATATTCTCTCTCCAAATACATTCAGAAAAACAGGATAGCTTACAACTGTTGTAAGGAAAGAAATTAATGTACCATTCTGAGCTTCAGTAGCTTTATTTCACATGTCCAAGGAGATGAGCTATTACAATTCACAGTGATGATTATTACAGTAGTTGCACAAGATAAATGGAATATTTATAGTGAAATATCAAAATGATTAACTGAATTCAATGAGAAAAATAAAGTTTATTTTGAATAATGTATTCTTATACATATACTGTGTGTGTATACCCAGTTCTCATACTTAGTGCACACCCATTATATCCACTAACCTATAGGGTCTGATAGATATGCACTTGAAGATTGTCCAAATTCATTTGTTGCTGTAATTCTGATACTGTAAGTCTGGTCCATGGAGGAAGGAATAAGGATGGTAGAGCAGAGTGTTCCATTGCCACATGTCTCCACTATCTGGTCCTCCACTTCTCCCCCACTGTTCTCCAGTGTCACTGTTTAATTGACCTGTGGGCACTCTGATTCCTGTGACCACATGATAAAAAGTGATAATAATTATAATAATGCTAATTGTGATAATGATAATAATCATAATGAAAATCTTATTATAATGGTCATATTAAGATTAAGTGCTAAGTTTCAGCAGATTGTAATACTTGATCATTGTTTTCACACTTTTAGTTCTATGTCCATCTTTCTGTGTGTTCATGGTAAAGGGTAGCTAATTATAAAACCCATTTTTTTTTAAATTTCATGTAACCACCAAAAAAAAGTAGAGTTTGTTAACATACCACCAAGAAGAATAAAGGAAAACATACCACCAAGAAGAATAAAGGAAAACTATAAAGATAATTATTTTGCCAGCAAGGAATAATTACTGTGGGGATCACTTGTTCCCCCCCTCCCCCCCCCCCCCCCCCCACTGGATCCACCACTGATAAAGGAATAATTTGTAAAGCCGTCTGTCTGGTTAATAGTGGCGGTAGGAATTGCTGCAGCTGTGAAATGAATTTGTTTCTTCCTGCTTTTGTGCTTACCCTGGAATTGTTTGTTTATTTTTTAGTCTGGGAGAAAGGTGGAAGGAAGCTCTGGCTGAATTGCCCCCCTCCCCCTCTCCTGCTCCACCACTCATAATGGAGTACTTTTGGGTAACAGTTAAGAGATAGAGTAAATATTGATCTAGCGTATATATTTCAGCCAGCATTCAGACCAAATTACTAACTAGAAAAGCAAAGCATTTCAGCTTCTTTTTTTTTATGACCTGACATTTTTCAGTATTTGAGTTTTTTTTCTTCCATTGAATATTTTCCCCATCACATTGGTACCAGTTTAATTTATTTAATAGAATTGACCTGACCTGACCTGATAATAGTGATTGTAGCAATGAGCAAATCTGAGTCATCATTGACAGTATTGTATTGTGATTATGTATTTTCTGTTTCACAGGAATGCCTCAGATCTGGTCCTCAAATGCTACCTGGAACATTCTGATCGTCACTGATCTACCATACTGAGGTAAAGGCAGTTATATGATATCGTTAATGTTTACTAGCAGAAACCCAATGCTCAAAGTACAGTGACCTCACTCACAGTGACACACTCGATAGTCATGCTATGTTACAGATTATGATATCAAGAGCACTACTACAGAGAGAATATTAAACAGATGGTACAGTTGATGAACCATCATTTACTGCATATGCAACACTTACTCATATTTACGAAGTATGTAATGTCAGAGTTAATTTCACTTTGATTGTAGTAACAAAATTAAGCCTGCAGCAGTCAATGCAATTTATTGGAATGGACTCAGGAATGTATACTGTTTACACTCCATTTTATCAGTTAGTGCTATTTACATGGAGCACCTTAGCATGATTTGCATGACACTTCATGGAGAAAGATAAGTCATGTTTACGTAGCTGTGGTTTGCATCAAATGTGGATCAAGGCTTCTATCAAGACTTGCAAAAAGGATACTAAAAAATTGAATGAGTATGAAAAAACACATTGGGCTGATTTGGAAATATGATGGTATTTCAACACTTACAAATATTCTAGATAAAACCCTGTATAGCATGCAATATATACATGTACCACAGTGCATGTGCTATACACACTCATGCACTAAATGCATGTACTCAGCATATGTTAGTAACAAATAAGAGTAGAGAAGTTATTAATTCCAAAAATAATAAACTGTACTAAGAAGGAGGAAAAGCACGAGCAAAAAAAATAATTACATTAATAAATAAATAAATGAATACAGGATCACCACGAGTACTAATTCTGAAAAAAAAACCTCAATATGTGCTCACCTATAAAATCAGATCCTCACAATATTATCATATTTTGTGCATGATTTTGTAATGCATCCAGACATCCTGAACCACCCACCTCCACCACTTACCACTAGCAAGGCTCATGACATATGCTTCCACTAATTATACACATGCAGTATACAATTATTAAAACATCAAATAAACACAGAACCACTTGCCTGCACTCTCCACTGCACCTCCAGTCGACTCAAGAGCAAGTTGTTGCTATTATAAGTTCGTTCAACAACAACATCAGTTGGTGTCTCTGGCACTGCATGAGGTAAAACTGATTTTATCATTCAGACATCAACTATTACACCACAAATCTATATTCACTTCTTTACCTGATCACTTAAGTCAAATACACCATTCTCTATTACTAGGAATACCATACTTCACATGTATGAAGTGGCGAATAAAATTGTGTAATGATGTACATATATCTATACTATAAAGTGTGAATCATCTGTCTGTCTGTCCTCGTATCCTTTGTTCATGCTTGAAGTTAGACCCACAAACCCATATATATTTAGAATTAGTGTCACTAGGGGAACATCTGAAGATGTCTATAAGGCCACACCCCATTCCATATTTTAAAAAGCCAAAAATGTTACTATTGCCAGAAAATATAATGGAAATACATCTGGCCACACCTCTTCCTCTTTGTATGTAAGGCTAAAAAAGCTAAAATGGTATTTCTAGAATAATATGTGGAACCCATATACCAGTTTTGTCTAGACAATGTTTTAAGTACATCTATAGGGCCACATCCCTCCCTGTGTTCACTGCAAGCTAAAAAAAAGGCCAAAAATTGTACTTCCACTAGACAAACTATTGGTGCAACAGACCTAAAACTAGGTATGCATACCCAACTTGACTTTGGAAGTAATATGGCCTGGTTTCCTCCTGGACACACCTCTTTCTATTGGTGTGTATGATTAAAAATTCCAAAAATGGAATTTCTGAAAAATACATGAACCGAAGAAATTAGACTCATAAGTCGTAATGTTTGGAATCAGTATCGCCTGTGGGATGTTTAAATAAACTATGGCCAAGTGATTAAGGTACAGGTCCAACAATCAGAAACTTCCAGGTTCCACTTTTTCCTGATTCATATATATGCGGACATGAATGTATTTATATTTATATTACATGTTTATCCACGTTACCACTGACGCACCACACCAAATGAAGCTAACTCTTCAGGATAGACACAGCTTACACCAACTTTTTTATTTTTATAGCCAAAATATATTTGAGCCACTTGGCCATACCTCTTCCTTTTGGTGTGTGAGTCTTTAATGCCAAAGTGGTACTTAATAGAAACCCTTGCACCTGACATCTAAAACTCTGCAATAAAACACATCATGATTTTGAGAGAGACACGGACTGGGTCCCACTTGGCCACACAATCCTCTGGGAGTGTCACTCTAAAATTAACAAAATTGGTACTTGATCAAACTCCTAGGCCCACTGCAGCTGCTTTTCTTAGATGAATTCTAGGAGCTCAAGATTATAATTTGGTGAGTAATAGAAGAACAGTAGCTAGTGTAGCTACGGAGTCAACCTGAGGAATAAACAGTTCACAATACTATTAGGAACTAAGAGAAGCTGTAGTCATTCAACAACATATTTCCTTGATAAAAAAGCATTTTTTTAATATTCAATATATCATACAATTGTGTTAACTTGATATATATATGTGATATATCTCCTATATATATATATATAAAAGGAAATGTCGGTCGGTCGGTCGGTCGGTCGGTCGGTCGGTCGGTCGGTCGGTCGGTCGGTCGGTCGGTCGGTCGGTCGGTCGGTCGGTCGGTCGGTCGGTCGGTCGGTCGGTCGGTCGGTCGGTCGGTCAGTCGGTCTGTGGTAATTTGGTAATTTGGAATTAACACTTGAACCTAGGGAGTTAGACCTACAAACACATGTAATATATATTTTGGTCAATAAGAAACCTTACAAGTATGAGAAGCCTTAGAAATCTGTGAAGTCTTTGAAACCTTAGAAACATTCTATCCTCCATGCAGTTTAAGTGCAACAGATGGTGTGGGTATTTTTAAAAATTGTGTATGCATATCTTAAACTACTTTTGGCAAAGTTAATAGGCTGAGGCATGCACTACATCACTTCTGTAATTAACCACTGACTTCTGGGGCTCAAGTCAGTGCGAACAAATTTTAGTTTTATTCAATGTAGGCTAGTAGAATGAAATAGTTAAAAATAGGATTTACACATACTTTGATAAAGAAAGTTTAAAATGTAATAGCACATTTAATAGGACATAGTAGAAGAAAGTCAGAATAATTTAAATTAAATGTTACCATGATAACAATAGCAAGTAAACTGGCTCCTGATTTATAGAATGGTATACTAAATACATGTCCATCATAGTGAGCCCTGCATGTTGACAGATTTAATTAAGCAAGTAGTTATTTACCTCGTGTTTCCACATGATACTGTTCACCTGACATAAATGCTGTTGCACAATTAACAGTAGATCCACAAAGATGAGCTATATTTCCTTTCAACACTGATGTAATATTCTTAAGGACCTGCCATCAGAAATAGAAGATAGGATGATCATTTCAACACCCTCAGGTGTAGATGGAACGGGAGGAAGATATAATGGAAATGTGTGAAATAATCTGAAGATATAAGTACCAACAGTGGTTTCATTAATTTTCCAGTTTAATGTAACTGGTATATCTGTTCCCATGCATGTGAAGTTGACAGTTCCTGGACAGTATGATCCATTAGTAGGAGGTGAAGAAGACAGAGACAGTTGCTGACAATCTAAGAGGAAAATAATTCTGTGTTATGGAAAAACTCTGTCTTCATCCACAAATCCCTCCTCCCCAAATCAAATTAAATAGGAAATTCATTAATAATAATAAATTTTTATTAAAAAGAAAAATAAATTAAAAATAGGAATAATAGCAAAGAAAAAATGGAGAGAAGGGTAAAGAAAAACTCAATAGTAAAAAAAAGTCTTGTATTTAAATATATAAAATACAAGCGGGGAGGGAGTAGTTCACTTGACCTGGGTTCATTACAACAGATTTATTTTATCACTCTCTCAAAAGCACCACACATTAACCTTGAGTCATTTACACACATGATGTTATACATAACATAAACTCATGGATGAATTTTGTTGAGAGAAAAAAAAGTTCAGCATTATTTTTTTCTCAACTCATCTTTCTCTTTCTCTCTCTCTCTCTATATATATATTGGAAAACATGATTACTCGACCAAAGTGTGTCTCATATCATGTCATATGTGGTAAGTTCAGCAACTTATATAAGAAACAACACCAGTCAATGGAAGGAATTCTCACACTGCCAGTCAATGGAAGGAATTCCCACACTGTTTCGCATGAACTTTGGGAAAATCTGCCAGTTGTGAAGATTGGAACAAAATCTAACGAGGTCAATGCTTGCTTAAGAAGCCGCACCTCTGGAAAAGGTGACTCTGTGACAGCTGATGTGAAATGTATCATCATTCATGATTCTCAATAGAACTATGAGCACAATGGCTGTGTCACTCTGTCCACACCAACCAATTTGTGGGTCTAGACAGATCACAAAAGTTGTTTCAACCACATTATTATAATGTGTTCACTTCTAGTGACAGCCAGTGTGAGATGAGGAGTGGAAGTCAGTGTGTTCCCTGTACCTGGCCTATCTGTGAGGGGCTGACTACTCACACCCACTGCCAGGTGATGTGGTGTGGTGGTCCAATGCTTCCTTTGAGGAGAAAAGAAATTCTTGGGACACCACTGAGCCTAATGACCACATGGTGTGGACTGCAGTGGAGCTAAAGCTCTTGAGTAAAGTACAGAAGGCCACAAACCATACAGCTGGGAAAAAGCAAGATCTTGTCTAGCAGGCTCCTACATATATTGCAAGCTAGATCACACAGAGAGTAGTAATTAGGTCAGATACCATAATTCACAAAAGCAATCAGAAAGTATATGATTATGTTGTCATGCCCACAAATTCAAGTCATTAGAGTGGAGGAGGCCTCATCTGTAGCCACAAGGCAATCCTAAGCTCCTCTTATTATATGCTGCAATATGTTGACTGAAGCATATTGCAAATGGTTGCATTCTAAAACTTTCAACCAGCATCAACCAGCTCAATCTGATGAAGAGTGAAGATTAGGAAAAATTTGTCCAATCAGAAACAGTGCTAAAATGATTTCTAATGTCTATTGGATTCCATCAGGCACATCAACTAGAAATTTTTGACAACTTGCCTATCTATTATTTGATCCAAAACAAAGTTCAATCACCTACAGACAGATACTTACTTAAGGCAAGTAAAGAAGGGTCATTGCCTACAACACAATTCAATGATTGTCAACGTATCAATGAATTGGTAGGTTGGTTGCACTGAATTCAGAACTTATTCAATATTTTCATGATGCCTCTGATGATTCTTGCATGAGAGCTTCTGTGACGGATTAGTGTCCTATGCTGTATGAAAAAATCACTGAGCCCACCTTTCTTGTTTATATTTACTTCCTACATCTTCAGCTCACTGATATAAACTGATATAACTATTGCATGTCATAGATCGATACAAAAGCTGCTGTTGCTGTCATCAGTGACACGACTTACAAAGATATTCAGCATCAATCGTTTGTTTCATCTCTTCAATATACTAAGACCACACTTTAAGCTTATTCTGGATATGCTATCCAGGTTCTGGGTCTCACTCACTTTAAATTTTGTTGTGGTAATAGAGAGATTTATCTCTCCATTATGTAGTGAAGGGGTCTGGTCCAAACTTAATGGGCCACTATCGCTGTGTGTTATGTTTAAAAAAAAAGTATTCCACTGTTTTTAATGAATAATTAGGGTGTCTAAAAGACATACCTGTACACTTAACTGTGAATGAGAATGCCCATCGCAAATTTGACAAACCTCCATCCATACCTCACTCCTTAAAGATAAGGTGGAAAAGAAACTAAGTGATTTATGAGAAAAGGGTGTAATTTCACTTGTACACTTTTCCTCCTGGGCTGCACCTATTGCCCCAGTTTTGAAAAATAAATGTAATATGAAAATATGTGGGGACTACAAACTCACTATTAACCAGGCCTCCCCTACTGATCCCTTAACACTGATTGATGAGTTATTTGCAAACCTGTCCAGTGGTACTCATTTCTCCAAATTGAATTATCCAATGCTTACTTACAGTTGCCCCAAGACCAGGAATCTAAAAAATATGTGACATTTAATGCTCACATAGGCCTTTACCAATATCACCAGTTACCTTTTGGTTTTGCATCTGCACCTGGAATTTTCCAATGCTGCATGGAGACACTTTTGCAGGGCTTAAATGATGTTAGCATTTATTCTGAAGATTTACTAATTACTGGTACTACTCTGAAGATTTGGACAAACTTGAAGAAGTTTTAAAGAGACTGCAAACAGCAAGTCTCCATCTCAATCAAGAAAAGTGTTTTTTTTCCCTCTGGTTTAGTATTATTTAGGTTATGTTATTGACAATGATGGTCTTCACCCCTACAACAGAAAAAGGACAACAGAAAAAGGACAACAGAAAAAGGACAACAGAAAAAGGACAACAGAAAAAGGACAACAGAAAAAGGACAACAGAAAAAGGACAACAGAAAAAGGACAACAGAAAAAGGACAACAGAAAAAAGACAACAGAAAAACTCGAGCAATTAGGGATGCACCAATTATTATAGCAAATTTTTGCCCAACTTGTCTGCTAAACAGACTCCTTTTTACTCTCTACTGAATAGGAAGCAGAAATGGCATTGGGACCACCCACAGGAACAAGCTTTTCAAATTTCAAAAGAGGCACTACAGACAGATTCCTTAATAGTACATTATGACACTACAAAACCACTTGTCTTAGCTTGCCAGTGCCTCTAACTGTGGTATGATGCCTCTAACTGTGATATTGTGCAGTTCTGTCACATACCATGGGGATAACCTGAAAGACAAATTCTTTATATTTCAAGAACTCTAACTCCAGCCAGGAAAAATTACTCTCAACTGGAAAAGGAAGGTTTATCAATTATTTTTGCTGTTAAGAAGTTTCATGCATACATTCTTAGGCATCAGTTCATGATAGAGCTTGATCACCAACCTCTTAGGTCATTGTTTTGAGAAACTAGCAGTTTCCTCACATGGATTCATCAAGGATTCAGTGTCGGGCCTTGGTCTTGTCAGCTTACCGTTACACCATTCACTATAAAGCAGGGGAAATGCTATGCAATGCAGATGCTTTCAGCTGTTTATCTTGCCCTAGTCCTAGCAAAAGTGAATTTGTACCAGGCCCATAGCCAGGATCTTTGAAAGGGGTTCTTTTTTTTTTTTTTTTTTTGGGGGGGGGGGTGGAAGGGTAGTAACCAAATTTTCATTAATTATTTATGAGACATCTAATATTTACCATCACTTTGTTGTCACTATGAAAGCTGAGTTCAGATGCTCAGATGCTTTCCAATGATATGCTTCATGATATGTTTAAGTGTCCCACATTCTCAAGTATTATTGTGAAGTACCATACAAACTTCCCAAAATATAGTTGAAAAATATGGCCATGCATAATGACCAAATAGTCCAACATAATGTTATATATACATATATTGCATACAGAGTCATGACTTGAATCCCAGCTGACATCCTTCATTAGATGTGGATCATAGATTGAGGCAGATTATGGAGGACACAGACCTCCTTCAATATTTACTACTAGAGTTTTATCCCAGTGCAAAGTCAACTCAGCATTAAACTGGACCCTTTCAGTAATCAGAGTGATGATATTTTTATTAATTAAAAGATAAATATGTGGACAACTCATGCATTACAAAAACTCTACAATGTAGTATTTATACTATGAAGTCGAATAATCTGTCTGTCTGTCTGTGCATCCTTGATTCATGCTTGAACAGTTAAAGTTAGACCACAAACCATATATATTTAGGATCACTGTCACCAGGGGGACATTATAAGCGTGTCAATATGGCCACACTCCTTTCTCTATATTAAAAAAAGCCAAAAATTGTACTTCTGCCAGAAAGAAAAATTGAGTTACAGGCCTAAAACTTCGGCATGTAGATAATTTTGTGACAATGTGGGCCGTAAACTGCCCATAGGGCGGGTTTTTCACTAGTATTCATAAAAATATCAACATATACATAGAGTTATAAAAATTTCTGTTTCTTTAGTTTCAATACAATGTATACTACCAGTTAATTAAAAGGATGGAACACTCAAAATCCTGCTGTGTAAATTCTTAATAATAGGTGCAACAGATACAAGTTGTGTTCGTTTAAGTTTGATTTTTTTTTCTTTTCTTTTTATTAATACTATCCCAATAAACACAACGAATATACCAGGTGTTGCCAGGCCAGAAATAAATTTGTGATTATGATAGCTTTGTATATCTTACAAATAGTGGAGAGTGAGTCAATTGGCAATCCAATCCACTCACAGGACATATTGGATACTCCATCATACCCCTGTCTTCGAACATTTTTGACATCCTGACCAAATTTGTCATAGTCATCGAGGACACAAGTAGCAATAACCTAGCCGGTAACTCTAGTTAATTTGGCATGTTACAAAAAGTAATCCACTCTGATGTCATGGTTTACAAACTGAACACATATATCAATTGCTTCTTTATTAAAAGTTATTTTATCCACATTATCAAAAATGATTTGCACTTCTTATTTTATCAACTAAATATTTCTTAATTATGATCTTACCTCATTAATTATTTTATTTTGTACATAGGGTGATGCATATGTGATATTCTTTAGCTTTAGTCTTTCAAGGTGAGCATTTATGATGGAGTTATGCTTAGCCAATTGAAAACCTTCATTAATGCCAAGAAATTTCCTGGTTACCATTATATCAAGGTCCACCATCTCCCCTAAGTGCCAGTCATTGCCGTCCACAAATAAAATACATTCAGCAGAACAACGAATTTGTCTATTTTCCTCAATAGTTTTAACCAGTGCAGAATTAATACATATATCTACATTGTGCTGTGGATAATCCACAGATTGGACAAATGTACTTGAATCTGCCATTGCATTAAGGTGGTACAGATTAGAGGGATGACTATCTACTATCTTATGTACATTGACCCACTTTTTAAAAAGTATATTGACTAGAATTCCATACTTACTTTTATCTTTTACAAACAAACTACAGAAAATACGATACCTACCATCCAATAAATACCATATTATATAACAACCAAGAATATTTTATTGCCATTTCACCTGAAAGTAACAGTTATTCAAATCAGACCATGATTAGACTATTAATTTGCAAAAATCCCCCCCAAAACTCCTCTCCACACACCCACTACCCCACCTACCCTACTTTCACCAACCCATGCAACATGTATACATATAGAATCCACAGTTGTTCAAATCTGCAGACAATTTTGGGGTTAAACTCTAATATTTGTACAGAGACCAGAGTCCATTTTCAGTCAAATCTACTTTATTCACACTTATTTAGAATATTGCCCATCCTAATTTAGGGCATTGCCCATTGCCAGTGTCCACAGATATGGATATTGGACTTGGTCACTTAACATTGTCTAACAATGGTTTGCTTATTCTCTCATGATTTTCAAAATTCTGACTTCTGCTAACTGGCATTTGGAGACCAATTTAAAGCAGTGTTTTCTGTCGTAGTTTTCGCATCTTGAAACCAATTGGATAAATGTGTTTATGATTTGAATTTTTCTGCATTTAAAAACCAATTTAATGCAGTATGCATGCTGATCCTTCATATTTTGCTGCCGTGGATTAGGTGTGTGCTACCACAAAGGGGCATGATTTGCTGCGCTAAATTTGAAATTTCTCAACTCCTCACAAATTTATGCCCTTACTTTAATACAATATACTCCTTAGGGAAAGGAAATGTTTCAGAAGAAAGAAATTGTTTAAAAAATTGAAAGATTGATCTTATCCAAAAAATTTACTACACTAATTACTTCAGTAGTAGTCACATTAGGCAATATGAAAAAAAAAATCTTAACTTTCTTGAAATGAGCTGTCAGGGCCACCATTACATCTAGATGGTTCAAACTTGCACAACTAGCTGCTGATCTCAAGCTAAGATTTTCACAACCGTCATCAATAGTACTAATTACAGGTATCTGTCTCACATCAGCAATACTATCACCACTAACAATAGAAGTTGGCAGTGGACATTGTGCCTTAAAGTACTTCAGAAAATCATCACTTCTGGAAGTTGTGCTCTTCTCCCAGCAAGCCTTGACTCCATATTAAGTTTAACTAGATATCTCAATATCAGAACCACCATTACCATCTACATCATAATAATTTAAACCTCCATCACCAGCAGAAGGTCCCAACCTAACATTATCACTGACACAAATGCCATCAAAATTACTGAACATAGCTACATGGCTTGCATCAGCAACACCATAACCACTAAGGATAGACATTGGAAGTGAACACTCCAATTTGAAGTACCTGAGAAAACCACCACTTCTGGTAGCAGCCATTTTGCCCCCAGCAGGCCTAGCTTCCATCTAATACACTAGGAGTTGAAAGATTCACAGAGGGGGTAGGAGGTGCTGACTCACAGTTACTGGTCATGTGGAGTTCCAGATAATCTGATACACTCAAAACTGAACATGGGAGGACCATTACTGACTAACTCTTGGTGGTAGACCCTTCTTAGGATCTATATTCCTAATTGTAATGGATGCTTACTCTGTGGATTGATGTCCACATCATAAAATCCATTATGTCTACTAGTACCATTTAGAAGCTCAGAATTGTTAGCAAACCTTGGTTTGCCTTGTAAAGTTGTTACAGACAACAGTTCGTTCTTCACCAGTGAAGAATTTCAATCATTTGTATCTCAAAATGGCATAGTTTATGTTACTACAGCTCTTTATCACCCCATCCAGTAATGGGCTAGCTGAATGTGCAGTTCAGACCATTAAGAATGGACTGAAGCATATATCTGGAGCCATCCTTCAAGAAAAGTTGTAAAAAGTTCTTTTCACTTATTGTATTGCACTTCAAACCATCATTGGCATTGCTACTTCTCAATTGCTAATGGGCAATAAGCTCAGATCACGTCTGGACAGAATTTTTCCACACTTAAATGACAAAGTTATGAGAAGGGCTGCCAAAGCAGTCAATGCGTCACAACTCTGCTAAACCACTTTAGACTTCAGGGTTAGTGACACAGTGTTTGTCAAAGATTTCATTGCTCCATGGTCTCCCTGGCAAGATAGTCAAAGTAACAGGTTCATTATCTTACCATTTAGAACTGGAATTTGACCAAATTGTCTGTAGACATGTGGATGCTGTTCGAAGTTGGGAAGTTCGTGTTTCTTCTACTTCTGCCTGCTAATGATAATTCCAATTCTGCTGAGGATGACCTGTACTTTCCCAGTGTCTTACCTATCCACCCTAGAATTAACTCTTCAATACCTCCAGCATCACCTCTGTGAATTCCACGTCCTCTTCGTTGATCTACTTGACACATTCATCCTCTGAACTGCTATAGTTCCTCTATTTTACCAGGTTACAGTGGCAGAGTGGGGAAGTTTTGTAGAGTTCAACTAACTCGTTATCTTAATATTCATTAGTTTGGTATTAATCAATTGCATGTGTAATTACTGGTATTTTACTTCCTGTCACTCTTCAATATTCATCGAGATCATTTCATGATTCTTACTCAATATATTTTGTCTTGATTCCTGCAAGCTGAATAAGTAGTTAATGAACTTACCTTCTTTCAGAAATGATACCTGGGGTTATCACACATTGTATACTGCACTTACATGATGGAGCCATATAGCTGGTCAGCATCACTACCAGTGGAACTAGGAAAACCTACATAGTAACATACATAGCAACATTTGTAGTAACATACACAGCAACATATATAGAAACATACATAGCAACATACATAACAACATACATAATAACAACCTAAAGCACAAGCACAGAAATTTATCTATATATATTTAATCTATATATTATGGATATGAAAATCTGTCTTACTATTCCTCCCACAGTTTTGGGAGGAGCCTCACCAAACTTGGTGGGTTTCTGGCAAAGCTTTTTTTAAAATTTTTAATTAGCCACCTATGTCTTATTATAGCCCTATCCCCCTCTGTGGATACATTCTCATTCCACAGTTTTGGAAGGAGCCTCACCAAACTTGGTAGGTCTTTTTTGGGGACCAAGGCTTCTGTAGGGCACTCTTGGTTGTATTTTTCTTTGAAGTGGGGAGGTATCACATGTTCTTTTCTAAAGTCATGGTGAACTATATTGTTTTTTTTTTCCCTCTAACTAAACAAGTTTATAACTACCTATTGAAAAACCACCCATAGGATAGGTTTTTCGATCTACACAAATGAAGAATTATTGCAACTATGGCAATAAAAAAAAATATGAAAAAAGAAAAATTTGGGTACAATAGAATTTTTATAGGCTTTTGTAATTGAAGTTATAAATTAGAAAAAAATAATTTGAAAAAAGGTTATTCAATCATGCGTTGGTGGGAAGGGGGGATGGTTTATCATGTGAAATGGGCAGTGTGTGTGTGTGTGTGTGCCTGCCTGTGTGCATGCGTGAGTGGGTAAGTGGGTGCATGCATGCATGTGTGTGTGCATGCATGTGTGTGCATGTGCATGTGTGCATGCATGTGTGGAGTTTAGAAAAATATTAAAGTTGTTTTGTTTGAAATGAGTTGTTCAAGTAAATACTTAATTACTTTCAATATAAAAAAGTTAGGAACAGATACCCAAATGCATGCCAGACCAGATTCCATGACATCACATCATCAAGTATATTTGACGTAGCAACATGAATGATTTACCATTTATTGTAAAGTCCTCTGCAGTACAGTCTTGATCACAATCCAATCAGGACAGATGCTGTCCACACTGCACTACTATTTCAAGAGGTAATTCCAATCAGAATCAAACTAATTCACCTGCTTAGGTAGTCAGTCTGATCTAGACAAGTTAAGTTCTGTGGCTGGGCTAATGAACTGTTATATCATTGCTTCATCAGTTTGCTCATCTTGGCAATGTTGATGAATGATGGTGACGAATGACGAATCCACAGCACAACAAAAATATTTATCTTCAACAGTTTA
The DNA here is from genome assembly GCA_963969325.1 of Lycopodina hypogea. Classification (NCBI taxonomy): domain Eukaryota; kingdom Metazoa; phylum Porifera; class Demospongiae; order Poecilosclerida; family Cladorhizidae; genus Lycopodina; species Lycopodina hypogea. The sequence continues at coordinate 4,218,714 of OZ017790.1, forward strand.
TCACAGATGGCTCTAGTATTGATTTGAAGTAGAATTTGCTGTCAGGAGTGGTAAATGAGTAGTGTTTTCTAAGTGATTCCAATTTTAGCACTGCAGAATTGGATGCTTAGATCAAATCTTTTTTCCACTTAGGCAGATCAGATCTAGATAATCCATGCTTAAGTGCAGTCATGCCTTTAGTTGTTTGCATAACAACAACACTGATAATCCATGGTGATCACTGAAGCATATTGGAGTTATCTTTTCAACACTATATGTCTCTTGGGCTGCTCCATACCAAAACATGCACCACTTATTGAAATGTCTTATATTCAGTAAGTGAGAAAAACACACCACAAGATTACACCACAAGATTAAAGTAACATGTGCTCAACACTTTTATTGGTGACATAGTATACTATTCTCTATCAATGCATGGACGCGTATGCATTGAAGTTTGAAAGACTTCCTATTATGAGAGAGACCACATTTTTCAGGCAAGATGCATTTGTTTTATAAAAGTACATCTATTGGAAGACCACCTCTTTTAAAGGACCTAAGACTGCTCTATTGATAAAATTTTAAGACCACTATTGAAAACCAAACACACTTATATGTACTTGTTCACTTGGTAATGGCACCTGTTAACTATACATTAAATATTATGATTCCTATGATTTGCAGATGTAATGGTTTGGGCACATTTTAAGTGTGCAGTCTTCCATTCATATCTAGGAATACCTTGACCCTAGAGAAGGATTTGCAGTTTTGATGGCAACCAAACATCTCTATGAATTTTGATATTTACTCTTGCTCATGATAACAAGGCAGATGAATTGGAGCTTATTAAAAAATGATGCTATTTTAGAGGGGATTCTGCTAGATGTGACTAATGAGGCCACCAGCTAAAAATATCTGATTTTAATGAATCTTAAAATCTCCCTAACTATAAATTTATATACACATTTTTATTGCCATAATATACTTTTCTAAATTTTGACCACACTCATTCCTCATCCCCCTCTACTGGACGACCACCTCTATTGGGAGACCACTTTTTTTGTCAGACATAAGGGCGGTGTCTCAAAAGAGGGACTGCTGTACTATTTATGATATCAATATGATGAGACATATTTCAGATGGCACAACAGTCTTCTGAAACAGCCTTTCATGCATCATCAAGTGTATGAAGTATTGAATGAAGGGAGAAGACATGATACTGATGCCCAGTTTTACTGCTTGAAGAGTTTGTTAAGTTTATCCACTTTAGGGAAAGTCTATCCAAAAGGAAACATAGCTGAAACAGTTAACATTTTACTTTAAATTTTACTTATGCTTGCCTAATGTGTATCTATTCATAGATGCTGCTATGAGCAACATAATTGCACTGTAGTTCCCCTATTCAGATTTTGAGCAACATATGTGAGCAAACTAAGTATCAGGTGATCTGATGATCTTTAACTTAACAAAGATTTATCACTAGCTATAACAGTGTGTATCATCACTTCTACACTTCATTCTATAAATCTGTATTTAGCTCTAAGATAGCATTGTTTTAGGCAGAATAGTATGTTGAAGAAATAAGCTGCAAAGGGACGTCTAGTTACTGAAATCATCTTGAGAAACCTGTACCATAACTTTTAAATATGCAAATTGAATGTCCTTTTTCATTTATTGGACTTTATCTGCAGTTTTTCAATTACTTGAATATTTCGAATGAGTCCTTTATAAGTGCAGTTGCTTATGTCCAGTTTTACCATGGAATTTGGTATTCTTGACCAAAGTGCAAGATTTACATAAGCACATATGAAAGCATTCTAAAACATTCTGGTTGTGACCCGACACAATAAAATCAAAGTAACATATGTTCAACACTTGAATTGGTGAGACAGTATATTGTTCTCTATCAATGCATGGGCATATATGCTATGAAGTTTGGAAGACCACCTCTTTTGATAGACCACTCTTTTTAGGCAGGATGCATTTGCTATATAAACTTCCTCTATCGGAAGACCACCTCTTTTAAAGGACTTTAGACCACCTAAATGATAAAATTGTAAGACCACTATAGAAACCCTAAACACTTATATGTACTTGTTTACTTAGTGGTTGCACCTGTTAACTATATAATGAATATTACGACTCCTATGATTTGCAGATGTAATGGTTTGGGCACATTTTAAGTGTGCAGTCTTCATACATGCCCAGGCATACAAATACCTTGACCCTAGAAGAAGAAATTGCAGTTTTAATGGCAACCAAACATTTCTATGAATATTGACATTTTACTCTTGCAGTGCCCATGAGACATGGATATCAATGATATCCTGTGCCATGGGCTGACACCTGTTACTACCTCAATGTTCACTATATGAGGATTTCAACATCTCAGTCTGACCTAAACAAACATCTGCAGGTTAAGGTGCCATCCCATGTACTTCATAAGAAATCACTTTCACCATTACTGTTGAATATGTTGTTCTGTGGGTGATACACTTGTGCAAGACTTTGAGACCAAGTTTAGAGTATACATAGAACACAAGCTCACTTCAGCACATCTGTATTTAGTAGATAAACAGTATCAGCACAAAATATGTCATAAGATTAGGTAGTGTAACAGAGGTATGTAGAGTGCATCAGTTGACCCAAACTACTCTTCTAACAGCACACTTTCTGACAGCTGGTGGCTGATGACTTTGGAACTAACATTATTTCCCCCCCCCCCCCCCCCCACCCCGTGTGATTTAGTTTGCATAGCAACAATGAACAAAGTTGGCATAAACAAAGTGACCTGTTCACTTAGCTAAACAGTCTTGTGATATTGTGGGGTTCTTAAAGATATTTGTGCTGATACAATGGCCAAGTAGTATAGCCTAGAATAAATTCATCTTACAAGTAGCTCACAGAGGACAATTATCCAGAACTATGACATGACATCATATTACATGTATGCACCAATCAATACAGGAAGGGGAAGGGAGTATATAATCAAACAAAGCTTTACCACAAGTCTCATACACTGGCAGGATAATCTCAGATATGACTGTTTCAATTCCAGATGTGTTACAATTCTGACCAGTCAGATTTGGTCACAAGATACAGTAACTTGCTCACGAAAACCTGCCTATAGTGACTGAGGGATTATCCGTCTGGTCACTATGGGCAGGTTTTAGTGAATAAGTTACTGGACCTTGTAGTCACAGCTCCAAATCTCCATTTTGGCCTTTTTTCCGGAGTGGACAGCATGGAAAAGTGTGGCCATCTGGTGCCCAATCTAAACACCATCCTTCCCCATCCACAACTGAGATTCATATCTGACAAGTTTCATGAAAATATTTTTATCCATTTTGCTAGTTACAGTAAGATATAAATTTCAAACTATTATAGTATAGTTCAAACACTCACAGAACATCAGCAGAATAATTCTCAACTATTGTCTCTTCCTGATTGTCTGTACACCCAACCACCATAAAAGAGTGTTGTTAACCTTACACATAGAAATAAAACTATGTATGTTGATGCTGGCCAGTGAATATAGTTAAAATCATAGTACCTTCCTCCTAACATTCAACTGAAAGAGATACAAATATTAAACCAGAAATAATTTTACTTGAAAAAAAAAACCCCATGCAACATGAGCTATATAGTCATGCAAGCAACTTCCACTAATGAAGCAATATCAAGATGAGTTCATTCTTGCTGACCTCCCATGCTTTTCCACAGAACACCACAATGCTAATAAAAAAAATTCAATTTTAAAGCCATTTCTCATTAATTAGATCCAGATTTAAAGAGAATGATAGAATTTTGTCTACAAAATGATATGTAGTAGTTAAAATAGTATGACCCGAGGATTCTTCATGCAGTAGGTCCTCATACTAGCATGAAGTGTTCTTGTAGGAACTATTAGTTATCAATGTGAGCATATATATATGTGTGTGTGTATATATATATATATATATATTTGCTTATTGGTTAGAGTTTATTAATTTAACATTAATAAAATCAATTTCCAATAAATGCATATTATTTCCGTTATTATTTGGTTACATGGGAACTATGGTTAGTTTCTGTCAATGGCATAATGCTTGATCTCTTCAACATTTCCCCTCCTTCTCCCCAACCCCGCCAAAAGGCACAAATCATTTTTGATAGTTGATTAACCAAAAATTAAGGTCATAATATCCAATTAAAAATGATACTTAGAAGTACAAAATCTTTAAGAAAATTTGAAACCTTACAATCACTTAAGTTAGTATTACATACAGTTGATATATGTTTGATAGAAATAAGAAACAAACTAAGCATAGCCACATCACACACTTCATTCTAGCGATTGTAATTCTAATCTAGTGCTCAGTTACGCTTGGTCATTTGTGGATTTCACACTGTGTCCCTTCTACCGGGATGGAGGAGTTCAGTCATGGGCGAGTTGTTGCTTTTTCTGGTGGGGGATGCACACACTGTAGGAGGTTGGTCCCCTTCATTAGTAACTCCGATCTAATGTAGGAAAAGTGTGTGAATATACAATATCGCAACTTGACACAACTGTATGCTAAACTACTCCTGATATGCATGCTCGAACACACACAGATATTTCTAAAAAAAGTCATAAAAAGTGATCTTTAATACAATTGGTTCATGGAACAGGACTAGAGAAAGTAGCATTCTTTTCTTCTTGCACAGCATCAAATTATCATGCCAAAATATACTTGAGTTCAGCCACGACTATTGGGAGGAATCACAATGAACTGCTCTAAAATGCATTGCAAATAGACAGTTTGTTTTATCTGTTAGTTTGTTTTCATTTTTTTTTGTTGCTGATATGTCTTATCTTCTTCAGAGTTGTGATGTATCATATCAGTTTGGAACGAATAAGCTGGGGACATGAAGACACACCAATATGTACTTTTGTTGCCCTGGAAGACTAAGGGTGGTCAATAGAAAGAGCAAGGAAGTGTTATCAATCCTGAGAGCAATTCCATGTAGAAGCCATTGGATTATAACTTTCTTCCATTTCTGACCAACTGGTCACAAAGATTGAGGACATCTCAACATTATCAGTTGCAGGATTGAATATAGAGACAATTATGGCTTAGCTTACAGCAGCCACTCACAAACCTTTCACTGTTTTGGGTGAAAATTGATGTCCAAACATTTTACTATAATTATGTTGTGTTTGTCTGTCATCTCTCTGTCTCTCTGTCCGTGCTTAATGCATGTCTTCCCAGATCCCTGAACAAATTGTCCTGAATATTTCAGGGGTTGCTCAAAGGACCACTGGCACCATTTAGGGAGAATGTGGTTAAGGGTAGGGCATATGTCCAATAAACAAACTTTCCTATTCAATAGTAACCACTAAGTTGTATTCAAGTTATATTCATGAGGACATTTCTAGAGGAAGTTGTGTTCACTAATCACACAAAAAGTACAAACACACTAATTACTAGAGGTGCATTCATAATATTTACTTTAGAAATACCTCATGACCCCCCACCCCCTAACTCCCTATATAGAACATTAAGTAAAGTAAACAAGTTTATAATTGCAGGAGTTATTCTAGCTAGTGAAAAAACGGCCCTACATTCATTTGAACTTACTGTGTGATTTGTGAACACAACTATTTCTAGGAAAGTCCTTTTGAATACCACCCAAAATTAACTTGTGGTTACTTATGAACAGGAAAGTTTATTTAGCAAACCTACACCCTAGCCCTACCACATTCTCCCCAAACAGGATCAGTGGTCCTATGAGCAACCCCTGAAAATTTTAGGACGATTGGTTCTGGCATTTGGGAGGAAATTTGTCATGCACGGACAGACAGAAAGATATAGAGCATTGGAATCAAACATGATAAAGTGTTTATTCCCAGTATTCTGAAGAAAAAAATAATTGGAACACGAAAAAAAAAAATTGAAAAATTTTTCCAACAGTCATTGAGAACATATTTTGTCAATAAAGAAGGGCTGCTGGGTCAAACGTTGACAACTGAAGTACTTTGATAGTCTTTTAATTAAGCATAAAAAAATATTTCACCTTTCTTATTATTGACCATGGCTAAGCCGTGGTATAGCCAACTGCATACTTCCTTTCCTTTCTGTCTCTCCAGCCTGGTTCCAATGGTTGAAAATGAAATGATGAAGACATAGTCATTTAAATCACACATTACGAAGTAGTGTGCAGGTTCAGAAGGTTAAGTAGTGTATGTACAAACCACCTTGTGGCCCACGTCCTAGGGCTAGGGCTAGGAAGCACTCATCTGGCCCATGTTTGGTGTGTCATCTTGTGACTCACAGGAATGCCTTTCCTCAGTGACTGCACATTGAATGATTCACACACACACTTCTCATACAGAGCCTCCAACAATACAGACTCATTCATACTTTCAACATATTGTCATCAATAATGACATGCAAGCTTTGGAAGGAGACAACAGCTTCACTGAAGGCAGTGTCCCTGAACACTAGGCTGGTTATTAGCTCAGGCTTCTTAATATTTAACCTTCGTGATTTATGGAAGCACAGCATTACCTCCTTATTCATTCTTATGGAATGACCCAACAATTACATTATTTCTAAAATCATTTGGACGAGCAGTTTTGATGTTGCTGATGTTTTTTTAGTTATCCAAACTGAGGAAAAAAGAAGAGTTTAACCTGGAATTTCTCAAATTTCAGTTCTTCATTTACATGGAATATAATAATTGGACACTGGAACATTCATAGCCCATAGCAGAGAATGGGTAAAAATCTGTTAGGCATTCAAACACACTACCAGCAAACTTTAATGGTGAAAAATCAACCTGATAACTTCAAAATGGGTGGCTATGGCCCTGGTCTGTGGTGGACCTCCGATCCAACAGAATTTAACAAATAAAAACTGTTATTCCAGAACATTATAAAAAAACACAATCTAATTATTTTATGGTGGAATTATCTAAACTGTTAAAACGTTTTGTCACTCTGAGGATTTCAGTCTAGCCAGAGACTGTTTAACTGGAATTAATAAAGCTAGCTTTAGGAGAGTAGCAACAACTTTTCAGTAGAAGTTATATGACACTCCAGCTTTAGTTTTATCCCATTTGACAATAAAGAACAAGCAGCAATCTTTTTTTTATGAGCATTTGATGAGGTTTTATCAAAATTAACTTCCACTGACCATGTTTAGTAGAATAAATAATTTTTAGGGAGAAAATGGTTACACAGTGGAAAAGTACCAATTTTGGTGAGTTGATTGAATTTGGTATCATAATTTCAAAAAATATTGGCTGCAAAAAAATGACAAGAAGGATATATTCCTTAATTACTAATGAAATATGAACTTCAATTGAAGAATAACAACAAAGTGAATATTTCACCCACCCACCCAATCTCCCCTTATATTCCACCCCAAAACCAACCCTTCCAAATCAACAGGATAAGACTTGATAGTAGAGGAACATTTCACACCTTATCCTATTATTCTGATGTTTGCAGGGGATTATGTTCTTGTGGTCAAATGGAGGGAAGGATCAACACCTGATCAAATATCAGCATAGATAGTCCCTCTGTAGTAGTAGGAAATATACTAGCACACATAATCAAGTAAGTCCTTCAAAGCAAGCTACATCTTATAGCTATGTCTGATGACAGTGAAGCACAGTGAAAGCTGTGTGTTATTTGCCAGAAATAATCTTCAGAAGACCTACACTGCCCTGCCCTAATCACTCATAAATCAGTTATTTAGAGAAATATGGTGGTAAGAATGCACTGTTAGTGTTTCCTGAAGGTGTGCATGATATGTTCCAAAATGCCAAACTACAAGCGTTAAGAACAACAAATTGCAGGAATTGTAAAACAAATTTCTGAAGAAATTTTTAGATATCAAGATATCTGGATTTTTCCCAAAACATTGTCAAAGCACATCATGTCATAATTTATCGATTTTTATTTGCAATGATTCTGGATGGGGGACAAGTTCAAATGCCAATATTGACTTACAGCCTTGTCTAACTGTGGACAACTATTGGTACACAATGTCAAAAAGAAATCCAAGAAAACTTCATCTGATTCTGAGAAAAATTGACATATTCAAAGTCATGACTCCTCTTCCTCTGTATCTTGGATGAAAGTCCATTCATTGACCAGAAGAAAAAATATGGTTGATAACTCCATATGCTAGGAATGAGTACTTCTTATACTTGAGTTACGCAGTTAGAAAGGAACACAGCATTTTCCATGTGCAAATTTTATTTTGAGTCAGATGGTATTGTTTGCCCTTCCAAATCTAAGGAAGGGGTCATCATGGTCGGTGTTATGGATAACAGACTACAATCCCTCTTCTGTATCAGAACAATCATTTCATGGATATGTTAATCAGTATCATCCAGTTTCCTACTTCTGACTTTGTTGGCATGCACACCAAATTTGGTTGCAGCCAATGAATATATTATATGTCACAGCTGGATAGGGGATCTCCACCATAGCCAAGGCTTATCCATCACTATGACTACTGTGTCTCATGGGCAGATATATCATGTGTGATGGTTCCTCTGCCATCTCTGGACTGCATCACCATGACAACACAAGACCCTCCAACTACACCGCACTGTTTGACTGTGCACTGTATTTCCAGAGTTTATAGTCCCACACCACTTACCCTGTGGCCATATTCTAGAGTTCATAGTCCCACACCACTTGGCCATATTCTAGAGTTCATAGTCCCATACCACTTGGCCATATTCCAGAGTTCATAGTCCCACACCACTTGGCCATATTCTAGAGTTCATAGTCCCACACTGCTTACCCTGTGGCCATATTCTAGAGTTCATAGTCCCACACCGCTTACCCTGTGGCCATATTCTAGAGTTCATAGTCCCACACCGCTTACCCTGTGGCCATATTCTAGAGTTCATAGTCCCACACCACTTACCCTGTGGCCATATTCCAGAGTTCATAGTCCCACACCACTTACCCTGTGGCCATATTCCAGAGTTTATAGTCCCACACCACTTACCCTGTAGTGAGCCATCCTCTGCTGCTGGTGTGGGCCCTGCTGGTGTGGCCATAGCTCCTGGTGCTCTGGTCTTCTTGTGTAGTGGACCAGCCACACTGCCTCCTTCCTTCCCAGGTGCTTGCCCTCCACCCAAGGAGGAGTACTGGTTGGTAAAAGCAGTGGGTGTGATCAGTGGAGGTGTTCATTGCAGCACATCATACTGGTCCCACTAATGCATGGAATGGGTGGGGGGGGGGGGGGGGGGGCATAGCATCACATTCACTATAATGATTGCACAAAAATTGGTACAAAGATGCTTCTTTTTTTTTTTAATCTTTTGAATCCAAATTCTCTGATTAGAGAAATCTGTTTCCAAAATTACTGGCACCCATTGGGCCCTTGGTCTCATATGCTGAGATAAGATGGGTTCCCCTGTATGTAGACTATTATTTCTTAATATGGGAGTCACATATATACCGCAATTAACTCTTAGCTCACAAATAGCAAATCAACAACAAAAACAGTATGACACTTGAGGATGTATAAACAAACATAGCTCACTCACACTTTTCACTTAGAGTAAACACAGAACCATCATATTGTCAAATGTTATGCAGTTGTATGCCACAAGAGTTAGGAACGGCAGTCCTACAAACTGACCAACAAGTATGACTGGCCTTCCCTACCACACTTCTGAGTGTGGGTGGAGCATATATAGAGGGGAGGGGACAACATGAGGTGATGTCCTCATGTGGTAAGGAAATATTTGTGCAATGTTTTCAGGAAATTTTTAGCTGTATTTATATAAAGAATCTAAAGACTATTAATTGCAGTGACTTATATTGGCAGTTCATATATTACACATGCTCAGTTTTGAGACATGAAATTGTCACTGTTTTGCACACCAAGGTCCCCAACGAGTTTGTCACCCCCAGGCATCATATTGTGCTCACAACCACCATGTGTGCAATATTTGCAAATAATTCACCTCTTCTGTAATGGATGGCTTCTTCCTTGTCTTGACCTCCTTGTTCTGTTTATGGAAATAAGTCATCAATACACAGATCACATGATATGGTCATTACATTAGCTTGTGCAGTTGTTAACACACGCACATGTGATTAGTAATGCTCACCCAGCTGCTTGGAAGTCTCATTCCAAATTTCAGTCTGTTTGGTCATTTGATTAGCCTTTAATAGCCAAAACAACTTCCAGTGGGTGTGGCTATGGCCAAACCATATCCATATCTGGTTAATATTGCTTTCCCTGGTATTTGGAGACCACACGCCAAATTTTGGCCTGATTGGTCATAGATAAACTTTTTCAGCCAAAATAACTTTCTGTGTGTGTGGCTATGACAAAAACCACACCCATTACTATGCCCTACATGTGTTTAATAATGCTCACCCTGGTTCTTGGAGAGTACATGCCAAATTTTGGTCTTTTTAGTCCCAGTCTTTTGCCGTGATGCCAAGACACACATACTCACGAACCAAAATATATATTAAAGTGTGCTAGTAGATCTAACTTCTTTGGTCCAAGCATTATTCAGAAGTTCTTTTTTTTTCTCCACTTTTTGCTTTACACACCAATGGGAAAAAGTGTAACCAGGAGGGATTCTGCCCATGTTATTCCCAAAATAAAGTTGCGTAAGTCTGTTGCTCCAAGGATTTGTTTGGCCAAAGTACCATTTTTGGCCTCTTTTTTGGCCTCTTTTTTGGCCTCTTTTAGGCCTGACATGAAAACAAAAGTGGGTGTGGCCACATAAATGTTCTTAACATTCCTCAGATTATATTTATTCTAAATATGTGGGGTTCATTGGTCTAACTCCCTAGGTTCAAGGGTTATGGCTGAAATACCATTTTTGGCATTAAAGCCTTACACAGAGAAAGGAAGAGGAGTGGCCAGGTGGGATCTAGCCCATGTTACTCCCAGAGTGAAGTTGTATATGTCTTCCAGTTTTAGATCTGTAGCTCCAAGGGTTTTTCTGGCAAAAATACCATTTTTGGCTATTTCTTATTACTATGGTAACCATTTCCCAGATTTTTTTAGCCCATGTTTTAAGTTAGATCAAAACCTATCATATCAAGTTTCAAAGAATTACACCCACAGGTTTGGCCATGATGGTGGTACAGACAGACAGACAGACAGACAGACAGACAGACAGACAGACAGACAGACAGACAGACAGACAGACAGACAGACAGACAGACAGACATCTTTTATGTACATAAAATTAGATAATGACTAATCAGTGTTTTGTAATTGTATTGTGTATGCTTAATTACAAATTTACAGTCTGTGATTGTGTTGTGTTTGTGAGTATTGTGCACTGTTGTCTATCACTCAATTCATTATCATTACAGGACTGGAGACTGGCAGTCTATTTAAAAAAGCCATCTCTTAAGCCCAGTCAGCTCACCAGTAGTTCAGCATGCGGTTTGAAACAGAAATCTACTGACATCAATATTCTGATATCTTATTTTGATCATGACTAATTTCAACTCAGCATTGAATAGAATATCTGGGGTTGATACATAGCAATCTATTTAGAAAAGGATTTAAAATAAAGTGAAACCAAGGTCAATGCGAGCAGGATGACAGAAACATTTGTTGCCAGTTGAAAGTTAGCTGAAGCCAACAACTATTGTTTTTGCTAGAAGCACCTAGAAAACTACCCTTTATCAAATTGTTATCTTGGAAAAGGGGTAGTTCCTATGAACTCAAAGAACAACCCCTGGATCTGCCCCAGAAGAGTGCACTAATATTAAGCATATCAGGATTTGTAATGTTATATTGAGCGGAGAAAAAATTAGCAGTTCATCTGGCATTATTGTATTCTTTAATGACTCCCAGATACCATGTGAATCACAAAATGTGTCTTCAAGACTAAACCAAACATCCTGCATCAACGACCACATGTGAACACCTACTTCTCTAATTACACCTATATTTTGGATCTCAACAGACAGATCATCAGGGGTGAAATCGAAGATGGAAAAAATGAGCTCAGACTCCTATTTGTATAGGTTAGCAGAGAACTGTATAGTCTTGTTATACTGTTTCACATCACAAACCCAAAATGTACCATTCTTCCAGAAGACCATTTATGTTGAAGCAGTGTCCCTTTGTGTGCACAAAATCAATGTTGTAAAGTGTAGACTTTCAGATTCTCCAGAGCTGGTACAGGCAGAGCGATCATCATCTCACATTGCTTGCTCATACTTGCTGAGGTACATATGCATACAATTACTGTGGTATAAAACATCATCAGAAAACTGTTACTTAGGAGTACTTCAATTAGTAATTTGTGTGTATGTAGATCCTGCAAATAATTATGTATACCTTCCTTAGTAAGCCCAGGAGCCTTTGCCTCCTCATAATATGAAATTTTTCTCAATATTCCAGCCTGATCACTCTAATTTAATTGTGTTGGCTCTTACTGACTATTTGGTGCTGTACATGTGGGATAGCAACTCACAATATCCCGCTATAGTAAACTGCAGACACATTTCACCCACACTTTCTCCCTCAGTTCCACCTCCTGTACTTTATAAGCTATCCTATCAAGAGTTTTTGTCAAAGTATAGACTTGTAACAGCAGTTTCTTACATGATGCACAAAAGACTCTGAACATAGCTTTTATATCCTTGGTGATAATATCCTGTCATATATCAGCAGCTAGGTTGGTATGATGAAAGTCATTGTTTATCCAAACAAATTTACCACCACTTTTTTGGATCAGTATTCAAAATATATTTCCTGACATTAGGGATATTCCCAATGAAAAAGTTCTGAATTGCACTCAACCTTGTTAGTTGAGGAACTACTTGTCACTTAATGCCGAAAAAAAGAAGAAAAAAATGAAGACAATCACCAAGTTTAGTATGATGGATGGGGGAGTGAAACTAAACTGGTTGAGGTGGTATAGTTACAATACAGTTTATCATGCAAATCCTTGATCACTTTATGATGGAACAGCCTCAAAAAATTACTAAAAGACCACATACTTATGATTACATAGTAAAGTATGTATGCTTGCAGATTTAAGTGCAAACCACAAATTAATTAACATTTTCGAGATGGAGAATACTGGTCAGCTTGGATTTGAGGATCATGGATGACCTTAAATGTCTAAGGGAAGGCAAGAAATGGTTTCCTTGCCCCTTAGTTAGTCAGGAAAGAACCTTCATTTGTGTTCCTGGGGTAACCAGTTTTGAAGATTATTTCATTTTGTGGTCAATGTTGGCAATATTGGAAATAGACCCCTAGCGGCTATTCATTCCAGATTCAAATTGTCTACTCAAGCTTTTCTTTATTCTAAAGCATAGGGTCAGGTAACTCAATTCTCTAGTCAAAATCTCTGTCTCCAATTGCAAATGGGACCCTATTACAGGGACTGGACTACAAGATGAGTTCATTCGTTTTGACATCTCATGTTTTACCACAGAACACCACATTTACGCTTACAAAGCATTCTGTCTCTAAGGCTATTTCTCCTCAATTGGATCCAGAGTTAAAAAAAGTAAAAGAATTTTGTCTAAAGTAATAAATAATTATTAGAACATTATGACCTAAGGAATTTCATGCAGTGGACCCTCATATTAGCATAAAATGTTCTTGCAGAAGCTACTAGTTATCAATGTGAGCAGATAAATATATAACTTTGCTTATCAGCTAGTTTAATTTAACATTTATAAAGATCTACCTTCCAATACCTGGAAATTGTATGATTATAATTATATTGTTGATGTTGATAAGTTCTTGACAAAGTGTATGAGGAGTGAGTGTACACATATTATATACAATGAGATAAGTGTTCCTATGAGAGTTTACACAGCAATCCTTCTACTTTTTCTATTCCACACCTAAACTTCTTCTAAATCACTATCAGTGAGTTCATTGGGAGATTCAATGATAATTTCCATTACGTTGGACAGTTTAAATTCAGTTAAGCTGATAGGAAGGCAATTCTTTATTAATTTCATATCTGTGAAATTTTGCTTGGCTGATGTGGTAGAAATAAGAATAGTCAAGCATATATGGTTGCCAGTTCATGTAGATTGGGGAATAATGCTATAAGCATGTCATTGGTGAGTAATTCTTTCAGTTGCATGGATACATCATCTTCTGGCCACTTGATAACTGACAGATACATTATCCACTCTGTACTTGTCTCAGAAGAGACAATGGCTTCCTTCTCAAATTCACTTCCTTCCTATGATTTAGCTTGAAAATCTCTCCCAAACTGTCTCCATATAAGATAACTCATGATTAGAGAGGTTGGGCACTTCCTTCGGATCAAAGATACTGTGGCTGATATATCTTTTGAGGATCTAAACCGGCTGGATATGATATCTTTGATGAGGCTGATGAAAGGCTTGCTACTGTTTCTTGAAATGAGTATATATCTAAAGGTGGGACTTCAATAAAGAAAAAAAAGATCAAGGAAAAAAAAATATATCTGGGGAGCATGCCCCTAGCTGTTGGGTGCTATACATCCCCTCCAAGTCAGCACCAAACTTTGGAGTTCCCCCTCCTATCAAACCCAAAACCTATATGAAACACAGCACACACACATCCCCCCTCCCTCCCTAAATTGTGTAAACTTGGTCACATATTTGACTATCATGCACCCCCTTCGCAAATTTCACCAGTTACCCCCCCTCCCCCCTGAATATTATTTCATCAGTCATTTAGTAAAATGGGAACTTAAGTTAATTCATGTTAATGAACATAATAATGCCTGATCTCCTTAACATCCCACAGCTCCTCCCTATAACTCAAATCAATTTTGACAGTTGAGTATATAAAAACACAGGACATCATATCCTAATCAAAAACATAGCATTTAGTAATGCAACAATAAAATATATTGGATTTTATAAACACTGCATGTATTAAATTAGTATTATATAGTACATTTGATATATATATATATATATATATTACAAATAACAATGAAGCAGACTAAGTGTAGACACGTCACACACTTGACCCCTGTGACAGTGATTCAAGCCAGTGTTTGGTTGTGCTTGGTCATTCCTGGACTATGGACCAGACACACCACTTCCTGTATTCCCAGATGGTGGAGCATCACTCGAGAGGGTAACATTCACTGGAGGATTTCGGTCCACCTCATCATTCTCTCCATTCTAATGCAGGGAGAGAGTGTGGATATATCACTACTTCACACATATCCATGCTGAACTACTCCCAATGTGCTAGTGCAAACACATACACACAGATAGTTCAGAAAAAAGTCATAAAAGGTGATCTTTAATAAACTTATTTCATGTAATGTGATGAGAGAGAAAGTATCTGTTATTTTCGTTGTGGGTAGCATCAAATTATCACCTACAGAACAAATCATTGTCTGGCATCTGCTCAATTAATATGCTGGAGATCAGCCACAACTATTGGGAGGAATCACAATGGCAGCAACTTTAGGACTGTCATAAAGCACATTTGCAAATACTTAGAGAACACCACTATTTGATACCAACCACATACCTAATAGACAGTTAAAAAAAAAAAAAAAAAAAAAAAAAAAAAAAAAAAAAAAAAAAAAAATCTTTTAGTCTTTTGTTGTTGCTGTTGATGTGACAACAGCTTATTCCCTTTCATCATGTCCTGTCTAGTTGAGACTAGTGATATATCATGTCAGTATTTGGAAGTGATAATCTGGGGACATGTAGTAACTTGCTAGCTGGTACCCAAATTCTCAATGATAAGTTAATAACTTTGTTTAATTCAAACAAGAATAGGAATTGAACAACACTGAGTAAATGTTCCAAGCATCTACTTTTATGTTAAGGCATCAACCATGAATAAGTTCTCAGATGCTGAGGTAGATGACACACAATAAATCATAATAACTATGACTACCCCTAAACACACAGTCAATAATCGCTATTTCATTCAGTCTATTCACATAATACAATAAACTATCAGAGTCAGTTGTCTTGATAGCCAATATACTACAGGACACAAAGAGAGAGATCAATAAGTACCTTTGCTGCCCCTAAAGAATTGAGGTAGTCATTGAAGAAAGTGAGGAAGAGTTTATCAATACTGAGAGCAGTTCCATGTGGGAGCCATTGAATTATAATATTCGTGCATTTGTGACCAACAGATCATAAAGAATGAGGTCATTTGAATGTAATCATTAGTGATGATTGAACATGGAGAGATGCTTGAGCTTTACTCCAGCTAGTTGGATAATGAAGAGATGAATCTATTGTTGGTGAGTGTGATCATTGAAACATCATTCTAATTGATTTCTAAAATATTTTTAAAGCCAGTAGATTATGTACTAGTCCAAGCTCAAACCTGTGACATGATAGTGATCACCAAATGGAGCATTCACGTCAAAAGAAGGGCAGATAGAGACCATTTGAATCTATAAGTAGAAAACATTCATTTTGTAAGATTACCAACCCCCCTCTCCTTCTTCCCCAATCTTGCTGCTCATCCTGTGCAAGTTTTGAGTACAATTTCAACAACATATTTCTTCCCCCCGCCCCACAAATATTTCTTTTAACACTTTTTTAGTTGTTGACAAAGTCAATCTCAAAAATTTTTTTTGCAGGCATCCAAGATGATGAAGGCATCACTCCTGTAAAATTTTAATCATTGATGTGTGAAGAATCGAGGACGACCCTTCTCTGATGACCTGGGCGATGCAAGAGGACCAGAGACTTGATGGTGAACAGGTGAAGAAGAGGAAACATTATTAGTTATGTGTTTGTTATTATATTAGTTTTGTGTTGCTTCTTAAATGAATTCTCTAACTCTAAAGGAAACATTAATGGTGTGTGGTTTTGTGATCATTGATTTATATTAGTTTTGTGTTGCTTATTAATGGTGTATGATTTTGTGCTCATTGATTTGTCTGTGATGTTAGAACGTGGTGTGCAGTTTTTTGTGGGATTCTGAGAACTGTCAGTTCACTCTCGAAAAGATTCTTTTTTTGCCTGTGTTGTGACTTGGGAATTACCGCGCAATATCCAGTTCTGAGGAACTGGATGGACATATAATTTCAAGGGTGCAGACAGAGAAACAGAGCGTGCAGTCGGCTGGAGTGTAGAGTTTCCATTAGCTGGAGAGGCTGAAGTTGCGTGGGTGCTGTGGCAGGTTCCGTCACAATATGCGAGTAAAACAAACTTCCATAATTGCTCCAACAGTTATTAACCTGGATAACGTAATAATTTAATGAAACATTGTACAATCCTTCACCTTATTTGGAAGCAATTACAAGTATAATAATTTTATCCCCTTCACAATTTTTCCTTCCCCATCTGACCTTCCAGCCTAATTCTGATGGTGGATCACAAATGGTGAAAACTGCGAAGGCTCAGAAGGTTAAAGTGTGGCCATGTGTATGTACAAACCACCTTGTGATCAACCTCCTTAAAGGTAACTTAATAGGAAAAAAAAATTAATTAAAATCATTTTTCTTTATATTGTCTGTTGTCTATCTTGCTGTCCTTAATGTATAACCTGGTATAACAAAGTTTGGAAATTTTTAGTCCAACATTTATTAAGAAACTTATCTTAAAATTTTTTGTTTCTTGTGGGGGTGTAACTAATCATTGATGTCATTAATAAAATTACATGATAATGGGAGTGGTGACAGACAGTCTGAGAGAAGTACACATGAAAAAAGAATGTATCTTTTATAATTTAAAGCAAATTTGTTTCCTAGCTGTATTGTATGTAACTAAATATATTAACAGTAATGTTATCAAGCTGACTGCTATAGTAACCGTGGCTAAGCCTGGTTTACTGATGTGGATGTCACATTTTAGTTGCTGTATTCTAGTCAAAAATACGCATAAACTCACAATACTACCATGTAAAAGCTAGCTTCTCTCTATAATTGCATTAGCTTAATATCAAAGCTGATATTTATCCTGCTTGCTGGCACAAACAGACATAGCAGGGTCCCTTATAAAGGCTGTATCTGAAAACTGAATGATGGCTCTAGTTTAGTTCTAGCTATCATCTTCACTTTTTTTCAAAAAAAATAAAAAAAAAATAAATAAATAAAAAAAAAAAAAATAAATAAATAAATAAATAAATAAATAAATAAATAAAAAAATTAAATTTTTTTTGTAGCCGTTGTATAACTGAAGGAATTGTCACCCTGAAGAAAACCAGCTTAGGCTTGAAGCTGTTGCAGACCTTCACCACTACTCTTGCTCTGTAGACTTCCCCAGCTCAGCTGCACATCCATATGGATTTTTTCCTTTTCAATTATTTTCATTTTAAAAGAATGGGTGTTACATAGTGTACCCTTCCGTTACTTTTCCATAATAACTGGGTCATAGATTGATTGACCCTTTAACTGTTTATGCTCAAAACAAAAAGCCAAAAAGATTGTATTAGAAATCTCCAACTTCTTTGCTAGACCATCTTGGGAAATTCCAAGACTTTCTTCAGGAAGAGGACTAAGCTGGGAGCAGAATAAAACTAGAGCGGTTGCCTAGGGACCTTCAGTTCAAAGTTTATTTTCAGTAAAGCAGGAATGCAGGGAGTTAATGAAAATAATATATAGGATACTTCAAATGTGCATTGTATTGAACCAATCATTCTCCCTGGAGCTACAAGTTATGGTGATGTACTGGATAATACTATACTATCTGTAATAGAAGATGAAATGTGGATTAAAGTTGTCCTTTAAAAACCATGACAATGTTGCTATACCAGGAGAATATAGCAAAACTAAATTGATCCATCAATGCTAAGGCATTTAAGAGATGAAATGATTCCCAAAGCATCCACTTGACTTTCAGTTAGTTTTGTACTTTGTACACAAATATTGCCAAGTCAGCATTGTCTGCCTAGATGTTGAGTGTGAAGCAGCTCAACATGGCTACTGAAACTTGCACTGTCACTGATTCTATGGTAGAGATCACAACAGCTGTGTATAAATACTAGTAAGTGTTCTGTTCTTTGGAGCCAGGATTGCTCTAAAACCAAGATAATTGTAGTTTTTGTATATTTTGCAGATAGGGAAAATCTTAGCTATCATGCATTTTGAACAACTGAGCTGATTTTAGCCATAGTCAATTCACCATTGGCGTCCAGTCTCACTCTACCATTTTCCAGTTGCAAGATGTACAGGGTGCCCGAGTGGTGTTAACTTGAGGCAAGCTCAGACTATATATGCTCTGGTACCTTAAGGAATGACTGGCAAAGTTGGCTGAAATCACCAGACCAAAAAAGAGAGACACCTCCCATTAGTATTCTTCCTTGAGCTCATATAGTGTCCAAAGTTACGCTGTTAAATTAAGTGTAGACACACTAGAAGAAATAAGGAAGAAAAAAAAGGGAAAAAGATAAGGGTATATGGGTAGTGATAATGGAACATTCCATTTATTAAACACCTCATAGCCTCAAAATATCAGATTAAATTCCAGGAGGTTTAAGTTGACATGGTTTATATATAATTAGTTCCCTATCAATTCATTATTTTTGAACATATGAAAATGTGCTAAACTATAACAGTTATAAATACCTGTTGATTTAATTCTCTACATTCCTGTTCGTCTTTATCACTGCCTTCCTTAGTATCCTTCTATTAGTGAAATAACATTCCACAGTCACTAACAGTAGTCACATTATTAAAATAACATTGTTGACTATATATTGCACAACTTAAAACACTACCAGCAGTTCCTCCCTACAGTTGGCTATCTCAAGGTACTCACTCATCTAAAAGTGTATAGACGAAGGAGTGGGACAAGCTGAAAATGAACAGCTAAATTAATGACATTCACAGCACTATTACTGAACTCATCAAATATATACTTTATCTGCAGACAATTTCGTTGCCTGCTTGTTTATGCACATTCCACCAACATCACAGACATACCAATCATATTTAAACAACACATTCCCTTCCCAAATATTTTTTCCAACACTTTTTTTTTTTTTTTTTTTTTTTTTGAAAAAGACAATTTCAAAATTAATTTTTGCTGGCCTCAAAGATGATGAAGGTATTATTCCTGTAAAATTTTAATCATTGATACTCGAGTAAAACAAACTTGATACTTGAGTAAAACAAATTTCCATAATTGTACAAAATCAGTTATTAACCTGGTTAACGTAATAATGTAATGAAACATTGTACATTCCCTCACCTTATTTGAAAACCAATTCTTGTGCCATAATTTTCCCCCCTTCACAATTTTTCCTTCCCCATCTGTCCCTCCAGACTGATTCTGATGGAGGATCACAAAATGGTGAGAACAATATAATTATGGTATATTAGAAAGCACTGTACAGGTTCAGAAGGTTGAGTAGTGTGGCTATGTATATGTAAAACAATGTTGTGGATCCTCAAGCACTCACCTGGTCCTTGTTTTGTGTGTCAACTTCTCCTGTGGAGCATTGTTCCCCAGCCACTGCACATCAAATAATTCACACACATTAACACATATTTTATTAGGATTAACATAAACACATCGTGTGTGTGTGTGTGTGTGTGTGTGTGTGTGTGTGTGTGTGTGTGTGTGTGCATGTGTGTGTGTGCGCGCGCAGTCTCTGTATCATGCTCCAGGTTTGCCTCCACCTCCCATAGCTGGACAAGGGATTTTAACCATAGTAAAGGCATCTTTGTTGCTATGGTTACTGTATTGGGTGGGCAGATACATCATATTAATATGATCACTTCCAGATGGTTGTGCAGGCCAGTGTGAGAAGGTTCTGTCACCTCTGAACAGCATCACCATGACCACAAATGACCTTTGAACTGCACCACAAAAGTTTAACTAAAATTTTTATTTCTTAATTTATCACTTGAAAATACCGACACACTTCCTTACATCTGGTATAGTTGATTTGTGGGCATTAATCACAGAAATAATTGGCTAACCTAAATTCTCAATATGAAACATGAAAGTCTATTAAATTCTGAAAATTTATCAAGTAAATAGCGCATGCAGTAATTCTTGAATAGGATATTAGTTAACTGGAATACATACATGCACTAGAACATGACAATCCACTGTACAGCACAATCATCAGCTAGTAGTGTAGCTACTATACAACACAGGAAATTAATTGACTATTAGCAATTTAAGATTGATCACCAAAGCTCATCATTTCCTTACCAATGTGTGCTTGTAAAGACATTTATGAATTAGCAGAACAGGAGTGCTATGAGTGCCCCCCACACACTATGTGGCCATATTCTAGAATTTATAGTCCCACACCACTTACCTTGTAGTGGGACATTTTCTGATGCTGGTGTGGGCCATGCTGGTGTGGGCCATGCTGGTGTGGGCCATGCTGGTGTGGGCCATGCTGGTGTGGGCCATGCTGATGTGGCCATAGTTCTTGGATCCACACTGACTCCTTCCTTCCCAGGTGCTTGACCTCCACCCGAAGAGAAGTTCTGGTTGGTATAGACAGTGGGTGTGGTCAGTGGAGGAGGTGTGCGTTGGACGTTCTAATGCATAGAATGGGTGTAGGCCATATCATCACATTCCCAATAGCGATGCACCATAATTGTTAAGTTCTCATCCCCCTCCTCTATCTTCGAATAAATAAATAAATACAGAAGTGTTCCTATTTGGAGTTTATACTCCCAGCACCTCTTTCAACCTGTACAGTAGTGGACTTTAGGAATTTTTCCAAAGATTTAGCTTTTCTCACGTGAAAGCATCTCTGGAAAGGTTGAAGGGTAAATGCTTGTGTAACATGGTGTCATACAGAGGTAGTGTCACTCTGGGATCCCATCCTATCACCCCACCCCTCACCAACCTAAGGCCAAGTTCATCTTCCCAGAATTTTCGAGATAATATTGACATGGTATGGCTTTATGAACGAGTAATGAGTTTAGTTAGCTGATCTTTTTCCCCTTAAAATTTTCTACTGTTTACTGGAAGCTCACTGATTTAAAATCAGGTTCATCAACCTCGAATTCATTAGTTTAGCCAGGTAAATGTCATTGGACCTGTTTTTCAGAAGAGTCTTAACAAGGAAGTCTCTACTCTTGCAGTTCCAACTGGATAAGCAAATAAAATATTTAGAAGTTGGTGTGGGTGTGGCATGTTAGCAACTTAGTGCAACCACCGAAATACACAATTTGTCTGAAAAATCATATTTTGTAGTAGCATTGAATTAATGTGTACTATCTATTTTGGTTCGTAAGCATGTTTGCATGTATGTGTATCTAGTAATAACGGCAAACCCCTTGGACCAAAATAAACGAAAACTTCAGGGTTTGTGCCCGGCATACCGGAAATGGTTTTAAGCCTGAAATTTTTTGGTGGTGGGGAGAGAAAAGAATTCAATTTTAACATAGAAGACATTAACCAATGATCGCGTTTAAACCAAAATTATTGAATAGCTGAAGTCTTCCATGGGAATTATACCACCAAAAAATTAAGTGGGGAAATCCTGGTTCAAATATAGGATTGTAGTTTCCCCCCCCCCCCCCCCTTTTTCTTCTCCCTTCCTTCGTTTCCTTCCTTCCTTCTATTTTTTCTTCCTTCAATCCTTTCTTCCTCCACTCCACCTTTCCGTCTATATTTTCCCGTTGTTTATGCTAACTGTTTGTTGTTACTATACAAACTAATTGCACAAAAAAATAATAACCAAAGGGAGTTCCAAACTGATCAATCCGACTGTTAATCTACCTATCAGTATTACACCATGCCTCCATAATAATTTGACCTTTCTGAAAAATCAACGGGAGTGCTGATTGTCTGCCAACTATGAGCTGCTTCTATAATGTGCTGACATTGGGTCGAGCAAACACCGGTATACGCTGATAATAATATTAAAGGGCAAGTTTAAATGTGGGTGTGGTTACGAAAAATATTCCACCCTCCCCCCCCTCACCAGTAAAAGTTCCTATATACCACCCTGATTAATACCGAGTGATTCAAAATTTCCCACCCAGCCTTTTCAGTCATATGCCTGTTTGGTATTCCCTACAGGGTTCCCCCCCCACACACACACTCATATCGATATTTTAGCAAAATGAAGTCCTAACATCCACTTGGGAAGATGAAGTAAACACAAATCAGGTACTACGGAATATCCACCCAGAACGATCTCCCTATAGTTACACTATAGATTAGATAGCTAGTAACTAATGAACTGGAAATTTTTTTGAAGCTATAAAATTTGCTATTCACACAGACCTATCTGCAAGTGGAAGTATATAACCCCATTAGACTCCAATCAGAGGGAGACAGTTTCCTTGTTGCTCCAAAAAACAAGTTCGATATTTCTAAAATAACTTGTACAACTTCCTTATTCATCCCAACTATCTGTACCTAGTAAGTCATACAGGAGAGAGAGCTAGCAGAAGTTACATGGGCACACACCATCTTGACCCACCCCCTAAAGCACTCACCTGGTCCTTGTTGGGGTTGTGAACTCCTGGCTCAGAATAATATCCCTCTGTCACTGCACATTAAATATTGTACACACATGTACACATTCTTGTTGACAGATTAACATGAACACACAACACAGTATTGGACAAATAACTGTAAATCCTTGAAGAATCAAACAATAGCAGTGAAATATAATTTCCCCCTAAAATTTGGGTTATGCAGTAGGGTTTGAATAAATTGAAAATTAAATAAGGATGACTTTTAAATTTCTTCATTCATAATGGCAGTTCTTCGGACTGCATAACACTTGTACCTTCTCTTGTCAGGACAACACTACTGGTTAATGTAGAAATTGGCTGTGTGTCAAGCATGGGAAGAAATTCGTTCAACGCCTGTTCTATATTTGGTAAACTGTGACAATTTCATTTAGTGCCATAGCAACTTGTTGCTGTCTGTCCTATTCTGCCATCATATTAGCCATATAATAGCCATAATGTTTCACCTGAAGACCAACTGCCCATAGACCCATTCCCTCCACCTGCTCCTCCCCAGTTGGTACAGCCTGGTCTGAGGATCTCCACTGCATAGTGAGGAGTCAGCCAGAGGCTTGACCCAGTGGCCCACCCAGAACAGGAGTGCTATGAGTGTCCCCCACACACCATGTGGCCATATTTCCCACAACCCTTTAGTGAAGTTGCTTATGCCCAATTATTCATGGCATTGCACATTGCAGGACACAGATCATAATATTTTGCACATTAACATATCAAAGCATTTTGAAACATTCTGGAAGAGGTGCCACTATTTTCAATACTTGTACGCCAACTTATGCGGTTTTTTGTTTCAACAAATGTATTACGATATATGCAAACATTTATATTTTTGCTATCTAATCAACTTATAATGCAAATTAAAATTCACTTTCCATTTGTATATTTTTCTATTATTTATTTATTTATTTGAGATTTAATGCAGACATGTTTCTTTATGTACTGTTGTTGTGTAGTAATGGAGGTGAATGGACTCTGAAATTCCCTGCAAACAATGGCATGATATTCACGATTATTTCCCTAATTTCTGATTCTTGATACACTAATCATGCTAATAACGCTGTGATATCAACAATAGAGATTTGAGGAGTTGGGTTCTATCAATATCAGCAGTGCATTACTGATATGATAGAGAATCTAATAGAATCAATTCACAACCCAAAAGTAAAGTTCTTTGCATGTATTCAAGAGACCAGAAGTCCTTATCTAGAGATTGATTGCACTCTTTTCAGTCACTTTTATATGGTAATCATATTTTGTGAAGGTAATCGAAAAAAAGGTAATTTTTCCGCCATGAAAATAAGCAATAGCACTCTCCATTTAAAACCAAAGTAATTTCACTATAAATTTTTTTCCTTCTTTCTCATTTACTATTAAACAAATGCTAACCTCCAACTTATTTTGATATGAAATTACTGAATGTTCTGCAATTGTTTATTCTCCTTCAACCAAGCAGGTCAGGTATTTGATGAATATGGTGATCTATTTTTTGGCCATACCAAAGCATGTTTTTCTCAACAGTAAAACAGCCCAAAAAATTCACAAGAAGAAAATGAAGGAAACTGTTGTGGACTCATGCACAGGTCTCTGCCACTGTTGTGGACTCATGCACAGGTCTCTGCCACTGTTGTGGACTCATGCACAGGTCTCTGCCACTGTTGTGGGCTCACGCACAGGTCTCTGCCACTGTTGTGGACTCATGCACAGGTCTCTGCCACTGTTGTGGACTCATGCACAGGTCTCTGCCACTGTTGTGGGCTCATGCACAGGTCTCTGCCACTGTTGTAAACTCATGCACAGGTCTCTGCCACTGTTGTGGACTGTGTGACAGTTAATGTCCTCAATAGCTTGTTTTTTTTTTTCCCTCTTTGATTATGCTGTACAATCATATGTAGTGAATATACATCTTTGAACATAGAGCAAAATAGCAACTGTTTTTGAAGAGTGAATAATGCCATTGATGTGGGGCATCCCTTCTGAAATGCTTTAATACACTTTACTCAATCCCTGTGCAAAATTTATGCTTTGGTCGTCAGTGCACAAAATGACTATAAACAATTAAAATATTACCCGGTAGAGAGCCATCCTCTGCTGCTGGTGTGGTCCCTGCTGGTGTGGCCATAGCCATAGCTCCTGGTACTCTGGTCTTCTTGTGTAGTGGACCAGCCACACTGCCTCCTTCCTTCCCAGGTGCTTGAGCTCCACCCAAGGAGGAGTACTGGTTGGTACAGGCAGTGGGTGTGGTCAGTAGAGGTGTGCGTTGCAGCAAATCGTACTGGTCCTCCTAATGTATGGAATGGGTGTGGGGGCATAGCACCACATTCAAAATAAAGCACAAAAAATGCTACATTTCCAACCCCCCCCCCCCCCCCCCACACACACACACACATCTTGAAATAGACGAATAATTACAGTGGAATTGAGCAGTTGACTTTGAAATTTTGAAGTCTACTATTGCTGATATCATAATAGATAATACAAATTTTATGATTGAACATATTACAAATTTATTACTCAATACAGTTAACAGTTTCTTTATATACTATATGTCAATTAAAATTCCTCTGATAAGATGTTTTTAAGAATCTATTTTTAAAGGTACAGGCACACCTTTGTCCCACACTGCCCAGATATGGGAACTTTCATTGTATGTAGATAGCTAGGGCTAGGGCCATTAAATAAACGTTTATATTCCAAGACCAATAGCTGCTGTAATTATATGGCAGTTCATATACATGCCAGTTTTTCTTTTTCCTCCCAAAATTTCGAAGTTAAGAAAACCAAAATCACCCCCAGGCATAATTGTGCACTCACAACCACCATGTGTCCAAAACTTGCAAATACTTTACCTCTTGTGTAATGG
Organism: Lycopodina hypogea; assembly: GCA_963969325.1. NCBI lineage: Eukaryota > Metazoa > Porifera > Demospongiae > Poecilosclerida > Cladorhizidae > Lycopodina > Lycopodina hypogea. The sequence continues at coordinate 4,244,935 of OZ017790.1, forward strand.
ACAGCTTCTTCCCTGTCTTGACCTTTTTCTTCTGTTTATGGAAATAGTTAATCAATACACAAATGAACTATATGGTCATTACATTAGCTTGTGAAGTAGTTACAGATATTGTACCTTGTCAATATTTGTTGTATTATTATTAATCTTGTCCTTTCCTTTCTATATATGAGAATAGTAATGAATACACTGAAGTAATGATATGGCCATTACATCAGCTTTATAATAGTTGCAAATAACATGTTAGCTTTTCCTCCTGTTCCAGTCTAAGGGAGAGAGTAGAAGAGAGGGTCACACAGTAACACAGAATATATGAACAGACTCTTGCACATAAAACAACCAACAGTAATAGTGCACATGTTGAAGCCAATGTTGTCTATTATCTGACACATGTTTATAGAGAATTTAGTGCTGGTTCTATCATGACAAAAACTTCAGTATTGGTTGCCGTTCCTCTCCACTATTACTACAGCTACTAAAATAGGCCAAGGAGAGTTGTCAGCACATGACCAAGTTCATTTCTGACATTATCAGAACTTTACCAAAATACCACTGCAAGTGTAAAGAAAGCACAGAAGGTAACAAAGTATGAGAGAGCTAGAGTTCAGAGTGCAGTTCTGAGCTCCATCACAGTCTCACTATCACACAAATGGTGGCTATGAGTGCATACATGGCCTCCATGAGCCGCACACATTCTAACACACACCACAGCAGCTATGTGGGTACACACCATCTTGCCCCACCCCCTACAGCACTCACCTGGTCCTTGTTGGAGGTGTGGCCTTGTTGTGCAGAACATTGTCCCTCAGTCCCTGCACAGTAAATAATTGCACACACATGTACACTATCTTGTAGGAGGATCAACATGAACACACAACTCTGTAGAGGACATATAAACTGTGAAATGTGGAAAAACAACAATGAATCATAATTTCTCCCAAAATTTTGGCAGGCAGTTGGGTATGCAGTTGGGCTTGGATAAAATGAAAAATGAATACTGCAACTATAGCAATTTTGTTCACACACTTAAAAACACTTTCGGTCATCAGGGCAACAGTACTGGTTAATGTAGAAATTGGCAGTGTCTCAAGCAGGGAGATATGATACAGCTGTCTATCCTAGCTTCCCTAAACTGTAATCTTTTTTCTTTGTCTACTGTAGCAAATGCTTCTTCCTGTCCTAGTCAGCTACCATATTAGCTATAAAATAGTAACACAATCAAACCTCCCTTTTCCAGACTCCCCACATCCTGGTACCCCCTACTACCAGGCACCCCCTTGCCTTTTCCAGCTGCTAATAGTATTGAGTGTCACAACACCACACTCTAGGGGTGGATCTAGGATTTCGGTGAAAGGGGGGCGGGGGGTATAAGTGGTTTCGCAACTACACAGTACATACTTTTTAAAACAAGTCTAAAACTCAATATTTGGAGAACATGGTTAAAGACATTCTTTTTAATTTTTTAATAAATTTATTAATTTGTCACTAAAAATATTTAAAAAAAGATTAGAAATTTTCTTTAAATGAATTCAGCGTAGTTTGAAGAAATGTGGCCTTTTTGAAATAGAAAGTCACAGGCTCTATCGCTTGGTACACCAGTTAAAATTTAATTGAATATTCATCTGATCAAGAACCAATCAAATCTATATCTTTTTGTTTCACAATGAAATGTTAGGCATACACATCTGTTAAGGTCACTAATGGAAATACAATTCTAATAGTCATCTCAACTATATGAAACTGCTAGTTTCTTTTATTTTCCTATAAAAAAGGAATTTGTATGTTCGACGTCAATAACCCAAAATGTGTTCCCAAATTAAAAGGGTACTTCCTGAGGTTGAATGTAGATAAAATTTGGTGTGAGGATAGGTGTAGCGACAAGATTAGCGCCCATTTTCTTACATTTTGCTAAAGACAATTTCAACAGAGAAAATTAATATTTAGTGTAATTGGACCATTTTTGGGTCAGGAATAAACTCACCACACCCACTTAATCTCCAGTTTTTCATGTCTGGAGGCCCCCACATTCCTATCATGGGGTTTCAACATTGCCCAAGTTACGTCTCCCCCCTCCCTTCTCCTCCCCTGTCAAGTTGTGTATGCAAGCAAAGTTTGAGGTCTCTATGTTTGAGGGTTTGGCAGTGCATTAACCACATAGGTCATACAATTTAGTGGGTTTAGCAAAGTGTGGACATCCAGCTTTTAAACTTTTGTTTGTTCCCCAAGTTCCCTTCTTCAGACTCATCACAGATATCAGGTGTAATTTTAAAATAAAGTTTGCCCTTTTATATGTATTAAGTGTAGTCTCTGTAGTCTGTATGTCTTCCCGTAGCATCTTCAGTTCGTAAGTTAGACCCATGAACCCATATATTTTTGAAATCAGCTTATCCAGGAGAACGTCTAAGTACTTATATATGGCCAATACCACTTTTTGTGTTCACATCAAACCAAGAAATGCCAAAAATGGTACGATGACCAGACAAAACCTTGGACCTACAGAGCTAAAACTTAGCAGATATGATCCTTGGGTGACTAAAAAAACAACAAAAAAACAAAAAAAAAACAAAAAAAAAACAACAAAAAACCAAGGCTCAATGGAAAAAGCACAAATATCCCATGCTGAAACTCAGTGGTTCAAACCTGGACTAAGTAGATTTTTCACTCCTTATCTTTCCTTCCTTCTTTTCTTCATTTATCTCCTCCCCTTTCTTTCTCTCATATTTCGTTCATTCTATATACTTTCATTTCTTTGCCACTTGTTTTTCAAATTTTTTAAAGGCTTAAATATTTCAATATTTATTTGCTATTTGTTGAGTTGATTTATTACAAGTAAAGTACTGATCTGAGTAGTAGAAAGCATACCTGCAAACACATCACACATGTAAATGAAATTAAGTGACTGGTCTTACTCTCAGCTTTAGATAGCAGCTTGGGTTGTTGTCACCAAAATATATCCATCTCTCTATCTCTCTTCCTACCCTCCCCCCCCCCCTCCCCCACTCACACAGACACACCCTCACAGTGGTGTGACAGTTTTGATTTTCTGGTTCTGAAAATTATTTCTAAAAATGAGAGCTATAGAAATTAGAGTACTTCCTGAGATTAAATGTAGATGAAATTTAGTGTGAGGATAGGTGTAGTCAATTCGAATTTTGCTAAAGATAATTTCAACAGGGATGGGATAACTAGCATTCAGTGTTATTCTGACCAGTCCTTTTGTGGTCAGGAATAGACTCGCATCATCACTTAATGTCCCATTTTTAGTGTCCTGAGGCCTTCAGAATTCAGCTATTGGATTTTAACATTGGCAAGTAACTCCTCTGGTCAAGTAGTTTATGTAAGCCAAGTTGTCTCTAGGTCTAAGGGTTTGGCAGTACAGCAAAGTTGACACTCCAGTGGTGAGCTGAGCGAGTCCACCTGCTAGTACTAAAAAAAGAAACTAAACTAACAACAAACTTGTTATGTTGTTCAGTGCTACATACACAAGTTGCAAAAATTTGCTGTAGAGGTATTTAGGTTGATCCTGTAGGAACAATTAATAACTGCTTTTGCATTTCGTTTCCTTGCCTCTGTGTAGTGCAGTCACCATTGTTAGTCCTACTGACCTTTTCTCAGATATGGTAACTTTGTCTTTATACCTCAAAGGGCAGAGAAAGATATTCCTGCTTCACATGACCTTACAGCTAGCCCTAGCCATAGACACACACCCTATAAGAACAAGCTCCAGGATATTTAGAATAGACATCCACATCTGTTTCCATTACCAGTAGTCCTCTCAAGAATGAAAGAATTAAACTATGTGATAGAATAAATCAATTATAGTATATTGGAATATTTTGGCTATCTTATTGAAAAGGGTCTCTAGTGAGATTTATAGGAAATATAGCGAGAAAAAATAACAACAACCTGCACAGTTTACAAGATATTCCCACACTGCTGAAACCTCTGGAGTCTTCCACCATCAGATTTACAAGGCTAAACCTCAGATAAAATCTAGGACCAACCCTGAAACCTGATTATACACTTGATCCAAATTTTATCCAACAACGTCCAATAGCCTGCAGCTTCACCACAGATGGCTGCTTCATCTTCCTTTGTAGTGGTGCCTCCAGCTTTGATAACTCCTGCTCCCAAACTTTTCAAATTTTGATTGGCATAAGATCAGCCACTGCCAAATCTTATGGAAACATTTTAAAATCCAAGCTCCAAGGAAGGGGGGGGGGGGGGGGGGGGGGGGTTTAAACCCCCAAAACCTGCTTTATGTAATGTTAATTAAAAAAGAAATTATTCTCATTTGTTCTGTTTTATGGAGATGCTTTGTATCATGAGAAAGGGGAAGTGTAGTTTCTGCTGGTTGTGTATCTGAAAAGTTAAAAATGTCTTCAAAATCTTGGCCAAATGTCCACCTGACATGAAAAAAAAAAGGTCTGTGATGACTGGAGGGAAGAGGACAGAAATTGTTCATGAGCTTGAGAAGGAAACTCTACAAGCAAGGGTTATGGCTAGAAAAAAAATCATAAACAAATTGGGATTGAAATGAAGCATTCAATGCCCCAGATATCACACTGTTTCCTTCAAATCTCAAGGCACTAATCCAGATCATCTTTCTTGTAAAAAAAAAAGAGGGGAGATGCTGTAACTAGGATAACACAGGAGTCACTTCAACAGACATTCATTACAACATTTACATGGAGGAATAAATGAGCACATTCTGTTTCTTATGTGTGCACACAGATCTTGCATAGGCTCTTCACAATCACCACTACATGCACCAAGTCCCTCTCCACCTGGAGACCAACTGCCCATAGACCCATTCCCTCCACCTGTTCCTCCCCAGTGGGTCCAGCCTGGTCTGAGCATCTCCACTACATGGTGAGGAATCAGCCAGAGGCTTGACCCAGTGGCCCACCCAGAACAGGAGTTCTATGAGTGCCCCCCACACACTATGTGGCCATATTCTAGAGTTTATAGCCCCACACCACTTACCCTGTAGTGAGCCATCTTTTGCTGCTGGTGCCCCTGCTAGTGTGGCCATAGCTCCTGGTGCTGTGGTGTTCTTGTGTAGTGGACCAGCCACACTGCCTCCTTCCTTCCCAGGTGCTTGCCCTCCACCCAAGGAGGAGTACTGGTTGGTACAGGCAGTGGGTGTGGTCAGTGGAGGAGGTGTGTGTTGCAGCACATTATACTGGTCCTCCTTATGTATGGAATGGTGAGGGGGGGGGGGGCATAGCATCACATTCACAATACATAATAGACATTGTGCTACACAAACATTGACACATTTAGACTATATACCTCTACTTCACTTGTTTGTATATTCCGAGTCTTGCCCTTTCTTTTCTACAAAGGGAAGTAAGTAATCAATACACTGATAAGTAAAAATACAGACATTACATCAGCTTGGTCAATCTACATACAATAGCTCTTCATCTGTATGTGTGTGTGCCCTCCATACAATCCTTCCATTTTAAAGGTACAGGGTTAAAAGAAGTATTAAAAGAATGGAAATGAGGCTCTAAAGAGTGTGGTATGGTCAGTACATTTTGATGAAACTGCTTCTGGTATGGCAGGCACGTGACTAAGATGGAGGTCCAGGTTGGTTCATGGGAGCAGCTGTATTGCAGTTGTGGTTTGGAGTAGCTGTAATAACAGTTGACTCTACACCTCTCTCCACCAAATAATGCACACTTATTCAATTCCACTGCTGTACTTTATACTAAACTGAACTCACAGCACTGCACACAGATTACACACAAGTACAATGATTCCTTAAGAGGCATCCCATTGCTGATACTGAAGCTGTTAAGTATAACCTATTTCCTATTATAAGCACAAATATATTCTATACTCTCAGAAAATCAGAAGGAAGAATAGATGGATAGACCCAGGGATGTTGGTACTACTGAAATATAAGATAACAGGAGCACATGAACACGTCATTCTTCTTCCCTACACTTTGTTGGTAGAATAACAAATCATTTCATGACTACAATTATTGAATAGTTGTTACAACTGGGCAATTATGGCTCTACAACACACCAAGTATAACCTATTTCCTATTATAAGCACAAATACATTCTATACTCTCAGAAAATCAGAAGGAAGAATAGATGGATAGACCCAGGTATGTTGATACTACTGAGATATAAGATAACACGAGCACATGAACATGTCATTCTTCTTCCCTACACTATGATGATAGAATAACAAATAATTTCATGACTACAATTATTGAATAGTTGTTACAATTAATCAATGCATCAGTTGCTAATAGTACAGCTACAAATAATTATATTACCTTTTCAGCTTTTGCTTCAGCTTTTGCTTCAGCTTGAAGTCTCTTAATTTCCTAATATTAAAAAAAAAAATAATACATTCATTTTAGCCAACCAGATGTAAAAGTTGATAAATAAATTGATCACTTACTATTATTAAATAGTAACCATAATTAATCAATGCATCAGTTGCAGATAGTACAGCTGCAAATAATTATATTACCTTTCTTTCTTTTGCTTCAGCTTCAAGTCTCTCAATTTCCTAATATTTAAAAAATATACAAATATTCATTTTAGCCAACCATATGCAAAAGTTGATAAATAAATTTATTACTTATTATTATTAAATAGACACCATAATTAATCAATGCATCAGTTGCAGATAGTACAGCTGCAAATAATTTATTACCTTTCTTTCTTTTGCTTCAGTTTCAAGTCTCTCAATTTCCTAATATTTAAAAATATATAAATATTCATTTTAGCCAACCATATGCAAAAGTTGATAAATAAATTGATCACTTACTATTATTGAATAGTAACCATAATTAATCAATGCATCAGTTGCAGATAGTACAGCTGCAAATAATTATATCACCTTTCTTTCCTCTGCTTCAGCTTCAAGTCTCTCAATTTCCTAATATTTAAAAATGAAATGATACATTAATTTTTGCCCACCATATATAAAAGTTGACGATTATAATTATTTTATCACTTACATTATTAAATAATCATTACAATTAATACATGCATAAGTAACAAATAGCACAGTTACGTCACTCATGTGTTAGTCACCTTTTCCCCTTCCTTTCTTCACTTCTCTCAAATTCTCAATATTTAAAAAAATGAGTTAATAATTCACTCAAGCAAACCATATATGAAAGTTGATAATTATAATTACTCAGTGAATCTATCTGTTGTACATATTGTACCTCTTAACCCCCCCCCCCCTCCCCACTAAATCCCTTCTTTTCCTCCTGCAATGAATTGAAAAACAAACAATCTAACAAAACAAACAAAAAAACAACAAACAAACCAAAAAACTGTAAAAATTAAGTTTCAGTTTCAAACCCAGATTAATGGTGTAGACAGAGGGGGGGGGGGGGGGGGAAGGGGTATTTGCCCCCTTTTTTTTGTGGAACAATCAGTTGTTAGATTAACCTTACATTGCAGTTACTCTGGTGCTAAGATTTTGTCAAGTTATTAGCTAATGAGTCATGGCTATCCACTTTTCAGATTCTCTATGTCCGGAAAATTTCTTCATACAAACTTAACTCACTTAAACTCTGATATATATATATATATACATATATATATATTGAAGTATAGTTGTCTAGCCTAAATTAATGCTAGTCTAAGGAAAAGCAGCAGGCTATTGGACTTCTTCAAATAAAATTTGGTCAAATTTTAGTTAGTGAGGTTTCAGGTTAGCACTATAGGCTTGTTGGTTGCTACCTTAGGTTTGGCAATGGAGATGTAGTGATGATTAGTAATGGCAATCTTCACAAAAGTTTTCAGCAGTGTAGGAAAGCAATGTTGTAGGTTACTGAAGTTAAAAAAATAAAAAGCAGTTTCATCCTTCCTTTTAGTTCCACTTGTGAATATTTCAGTTAGACAGTCAAAAATTTCCATATAACCAATTATTTTGTCATTGTTTTATTATTTTATTCCAGAGGATACAACTGGCAATAAGAATATTTCTGGCTGTTGCTGAAGAATCAACTACTACTTCAGAATTAGACTGAGATATTGGTTTATGATTATATGTAAAACATCTTCCAATATCTAGCAGCTTTTTGTTTAGCTTTTGTAGCTATCTCCTGTAGATTTATGTGAAGTAGAAAGGTCCTTCTCTGTTCTTTGAGCAAAAACAACAACTAGCAATCATATTTGAGGAAAGGTTTGCAGAACTGAAAAAGGCTATGCACTACACAGAGGCTCCTATGGACACTGAGGAAGTTGTGAAATGTTTAATACAGGACAGTCCTAGATGCCTCTTCTGTAAATCAGCACTGTTTAACCCCCTCCTTCCTACCACCCACTGCTCCCACCTTCCCAAAATCAAGATCTGCTCCATCACTTTAGGGCAGAAAATATTTGGCATTGTGAAAGAAGAAGTAAATATATATATATATATATATATATATATACCAGAGGCCAATTTGCAGCTTCGCTTGCAATGATCAATGCACATTGTTGTAACTTTATCCTATACATTATCGAAAAGGACATTAGAAGAGTTCCAAGTTAATTCTTCTGCTTGGCAGTGATTGCATTTGTTGGATAAATGACCTCCAAAACAGTACTTCTGAAGCTATTGTGAAACAGTATTTCTGAAGCTATTGTGAATGTCTCCAATTCATTTTTTTTCAGTTTTGATTTTCTATTGTATCCAGCTCTAGACACTGTTCATGGTGGCGTAGGGGTTTTGTCCCTGTTTTTTCCTAAATATTTTCAAATTCCTGGTCCAATTTGTGTGTAGGAAGGGACATTTTCTTCAATAATACCCCCATGCATTCATTAATGGGAGAGGTAACTGTTCCCCACCCTACTTCCCCACTTTTCATGCCCTGGTGGTTTTTTTAAATTTTTTTTTAATTTTTTTTTTAGTAGTTGCATAGATGGAGGTCCATTTGCAGCTTTGCTTGCAATGATCAAGGCATTTTGTCCAACAAACACTATCCTAGACTTTGAAAAGGCATTAGAAGAATTTCAAATATATCTTCCTCTTGGTGATGATTGAATATTTTGGATAAATGACTTCCACAACAGTGCTTCCTCAGCAATTGTGAATGTGTCCAGTTTTCTTAGTTTCAGTCATTAATTTCTAATGTCTCCAGCCTTTTCACACTGCTCATGATGGTGTATTTTTTTTTTTCCAAACATTTTCAAATTCCTGATCTAATTGTGTAGAAATGGACACTGCCCCCCCCCCCCCCCCCCCCCCCCCAATGCCTTGGTTGTTGGTGTTCCTGGTGTTTTTTAGAGGCCTGGTTGGAGGTGAAATGAGGCTCAAATTCTCTTGTGTGGTGTCCAGTGTACTTTGACTTAATTTCTGGACAGTTATAAATGGGTGTACTTGAAAGCCCTTAATATTGTTTCTTTTAAATTATTTTCATTTATTATTAAAAAAAAAAAAAAATTATTTCATTTGAGTGGGTGTAGTTATATATCCTCAACATTGTTACTTTCAACATTTTTTCATTCTCTTTTTTTCTATTATTTATTCATTAATTAATTTAAAAAATATATAAAACTTGTCTATAATTTATTCATTGGTAGTTATAATTTTTGTATTATTTTAGTCAACATTCTATGAATTGATGGAGGAAGACATTTTGGAACTATTTTCCCTCCAATTCTTGAAATTTAACTCACTTTTTTTTCCTTCAAATTTTCAAGTATATTCTGCCAACTTAATAATTTTTCATTAATTTGCATGTACCCTTAACCCAGATTTGTGGCTGCTGCAGTTGTTTCTCCCCCCCCCCCCCCCCCCCCCCCCCCCCCCTTCCACCTAGTGTGAAGAATTGTACTTGGTGGGTGTGGTAAGGTAGAGAGAGAGAGAGAGAGAGAAGGGGGCAGGGGGGGGGGGGGGGGGGGAAGAGAGAGAGAGAGAGAGAAAAAGAGAGAGAAAACCTAAGCAGCTGCATTTCTGAAGCTGATTAGTCTTGTTTAGAAATACATATTTTATAACCCTAAGATACTCCACAGGTCCTTTATTGTTTAGCTTTACTGTTGGTTAAAAGGTACAAAGCTTTTTGTAGATGTTTTGCAAAGTTTCAGCTAGTTAATTCTCAGCTGCACTGGGTAGATTTAATTTTTTTTTAATTAAATCTTTTTTGATGCATTTAAACAAGGATTGTGGGTGGATATGCTGATGTCCTTATTCCTATTTACAACACAATTTACTAAAAAAAAAAGCTTCAGTTTACCTCTAACTTTTTAACAGGGAGTTAGTGAAAATAATATATAGGATATATGTATGTATTAAAAAAATCAATAAAAAATAATGATCTATACTATAAAGTATGACCAGTTGAAGTTAGACTGGGAACCCAGACATATTTAGAATCAGTGTAACCAGGGGAACTTCATGAGCACCTATATGGCCACACCCCTTTCTACACTAAAAAAAAAACAAAAAAAAACAACCAAAAATGTTACTTTTGCCAGAAATAAGGACTTGGAGTTAGACTTACAAACCCATATATATTTAGAATCAGTGTCACCAGTGGAATTGTCATAAGCATATCTGTATGGCCACACCCCTTTCTGTATTCAAAAAAAAAAAGACAACCACATTACTTTTTCAAAGAAAAAGAAAGAATGGAGCTACAAGCCTAAAACCTTTGCATGCAAAAACAACTGGGGTAGGTTTCACCAGGCCACACCTCTTCTTCTTTGTGTGTTAGGCAAAAAATGTCAAAAATGGTACTTTTAAAAACATTTTGACATAATCACATGTTCACTTTTGTTCTGATAGTCTACAACATGTTTTTAAAGCAGACACTTTTGTGATTACACCTCATCAAAGGTGGGCCAACAAACCTCCCATAGGGCAGGTTTTTCCCAAGTAATATTTAAAGTGGGAGAACATCATTCTGGAAACCTACCAAAATTTTTTTTCTTCTCAGAAGTGAGATCTATATCTGGTACATTAAGAAGAAATCTGAAGTGAAGGAGCATGTTCACCTTTACTTCCATTAGCAATCAATTCAATCTTGCCTCAAATCCTTAACTCCCCCACCACAATCCCCCCCTTGTCATCAGAGCTCTCTTTATTATTCTTTGAAATTTTTCATGAACTTCCATACACTGAGAGATTATCTAGTGAGCAAGATAAAACCATTGGCAATGACACTCCACCTGCTTGGATTGATGCTGGTCTCTCTGGTGCTTGCCAAAACTGCTACAGCTCCCTCCACACAGATATCCACACTTCATCATATTTTCAGTACTAATTTACCTCTATTATTTCATTAATCACACTCACAAAAACGTTATTTTATTACTACAATTGTATTATATTATAGAAAAACATACCAATTTGATAAAAATTAATAATATAAAAATAATAAAGCATGACACTATTCTCAAAATTTCAAATGGATAGAGCCATGCTAATCTTTAATGCTCTGGGGATAACTGTGGCTTGATATTATAATTATTGGGAACAACACAACTCTATCAAGCATGTTTGTGATTAAGTCAGTTAGAGCATGTGCAGATTATACTGTAAGACATAACACTGAGTATTATACTCATTACTGTATATAGATTTATCATCATTCTGAACCAAAACATAATTAAAAATATCACTCACTTTTAAAGTTGCTTGATGTAAAGCTTTATCCTCTGGTTCTTTCTTTACTCTATGATAGTGTGCACACTGCAAATCCTTCCCATACTGGAACAAAATATTACCATAATTAACATTTGTAAATAACGAAAAGAAAAAGAGTGCACAGAAACAAGAAAGATCTTTACCCAATTATGTCTTAAAATAAGATTTGAACACTTTATTATTAGTGTTTAATTATTCTACATCGCGAAATCATACTAATAGTAATATCATGATAATATATATTTAACAAAGTGCAAAAATAGTCAGTAGTGTGTGTGTGTGTGGTGTGTGTATGTGTGTGTGTGTGTGTGTGTGTGTGTGTGTGTATGTGTGTGTGTGTGTGTGTGTATGTGTGTGTGTGTGTGTGTGTGTGTGTGTGTGTTTATTTTTTTTCCTTTGACAACTCACTGAGAAGGCAATAGATTCATGGAGCAACTGATTCACATCAATTTTGTGTAATTTTATAGATACCTGAAAGAATTAGTGATAGAAATTTTGAGCTATTTTGATGTAATCTTTAGCAGAATCCATCTTTAAATGAAGAGGCTTGAGTAACATTACACTTGGATACACTCTACTCAGTGTGCCTATTCTTATTCATTCATACCTTCCTGCATGCAAATGAAGTTAAAAATGCCAAAAATGGATCTTAGGACAAATCTTGGATCCAGAGATCCAAAACTTGGTATACACATGCACATCATAGCACTAGGAGGATGTGACCTGAGTTCCACCTGCCAAACCTCTTCCTCTGGGCGTGTGGACAAACTTTTCGACATGGGCAGCGTTACACTTGGCCACACCACTTTTCTGACAAACCACCGTACCAAATATAATCAGCTTTTCAGGGTAGGCATATCCTACATAATTGATGCTTTGCAGCCACCCAAAATTGTGACATCTCTTCCTGTGGGCATGTCAGGTTAAAAATGCCAGCAATGATTCTATCTATTTATGGTACTAATGGATGGTCGAATTTATGGATGTAGAGTTCTAGAAGCATGCAAACACAACTTGGCTTTGCTAGGAAAATGGGCTGAGTCACAACAGGCCACACCTTCCTTCGTGAGCATGTTATTACAGGGGACCTAACTTGGGTGAACCTTTCGTATGGGCATGCAAGGCTGAAAATGCAATAAATGGTACCAATAACCTGGAGAACTAAACTTGGTATGTACACACACCATGACTCTGGGGGTACATGGGTTCTCTCCCCCCTGACCACACCTCATCCTCTGGATGAATTAGGCCATGAAGGTGTAACTCCAGCCCTGAGCCAAGCCCTTGGATATGAACCTGGTCCCACTTGGCCACACTTCTTCTAGTGGGCATGTTCTTATACCTTAAACATCAGGTTCATCCAGAAGAGATTAAATTAGTTAGCCCCAATATTTTATAGGGATGTGGGCATCCCAAGGATGCCTTAACCACAAAAAAAGAAAAAAAGAATTTCACCATTTTTTTTCCATTGATCTATCTTTCTTCTATTTGGGGGGGGGGGGGGGGGGTATGTTTGTTTCTTTATTTTGTGGTGGGGTAGATACACACCAATTTTTTTATCTGACACCTGGAGCCATGGGAACAGTCATACAAAGTTTTAATCAACGTTGGTCCAGGTGTCCAGGAGTTGTTGCACCAACACACAGAGAGACAGACAGACATCGGTAATTTATAATTAGGGTTCATATCTAAATTTCCCCCCATCCACCTGACAATCTTCAATGTAGTATCTATATCTTCCAACAGTGTCTGACGCCCCACTCTCAGCATTCTGAACGTAATGAAGTTCAGCAGTTCCACATCATAACATTCCAATCATTCTCAGCAATTTTAATACAGCTAATATTGTTACCACTGCTGTTCTATGATGTTCCACCCCCTAATCTTCCAAAGCTCTCTTCAATGCAATAAACATTTTACCCTAGAAGTCAATCTCATACTTCAGGCAATTAATGTTAGTCTGTTGTCAGGAATACATCATGCTAACTGAAACAGGCTTGATTCTTTGCAATATATAAATCTTAAAATAAAATTCTTAAGTTTCTGCTTCCAGTGGTTGGTATTGATTGATATTCCAACTATTTTGCGTGTGGTCATAAATAAGTTTGTAATTTACCATCCTTATGAAATATACAGCTAAATCCTGGATTGATCCTTGGAGAGCCCCTAGAACATTATAATTACATAACATAAAGAAACTTCAGCATGAGTTGTCCTTGGAGAGCCCCAATAACACTATAATTACATAATATAACCCAACTTAAGCAGGAGTTGTCTGGAGTATGACACATTGGTTACAAGTGAATATTAAGAATTTTAGAGTGATCTTTCCAACGATAAAGTGAAAATGAGCAGATTATAGTGATTATTATTATATCATCACATTATGTTGTGATAGTGACTATGTTGTTATTAACTAGTGAATAGAGAGAGTGGGCAAGCACTAGTTAGAACACAGACCTTAATATTTCATGCATTAAATTAATTTTTATTAGTGATCAAATTATTAAAAAAATACACAAAATGTCCAACACGAACCCTATTATGCTGGCCAAAAATAATAATGCCAGCACAATGTGCCAAGCCCACCCAGAATGCACAAGAGCAGACACATATACTTTCCTTTGTAAGGCCAAAAAAATTTTTTTTCAGAATATCTCACCATGATTCACAATTAATTGGTCTGTCTGTCTGTCTGTCTGTCTTGTCTGTCTGTCTGTCTGTCTGTCTGTCTGTCTGTCTGTCTGTCTGTCTGTCTGTCTGTCTGTCTGTCTGTCTGTCTGTCTGTCTGTCTGTCTGTCTGTCTGTCTGTCTGTCTGTCTGTCTGTCTGTCCGTTTGTACCATCATACAGGCCAAACCTGTGGGTGGATTTTTTCAAAACTTGGCATGACCACAACTTAAAACATCCGGAAAATGTTTATTATAATGATGAGAAAAAGCCAAAAATGATATTTGGCCAGAAAAACCCTTTGAGCGACAGACCTAAAACTTGGTATGCATATACAACTTCTATCTGGGAGTAATACGGGTTGGGTCCTACCTGGCCACACCTATTACTTTTCCTGTGTAAGGCTAAAAATACAAAAAATAGTATTTCAGCAGAACACTTGAACCTAGGTAGTTAGACCGAAGAATTTATATACTATATACATTTAGAATCATTATAATCTGGGGAATATTTTAAGTATGTATATATTGACCACACCCATTCCTGTTGTCAAACAAAAAAAATCAAAAATGGTAATTTGGCCAGACAAATCCTTAAAGAGACATGGTATACATACACAATTTGACTTTGGAGATAACATGAGCAAAATCCCTCCTGGCTACACCTCTTCCCATTGGTGTGTAAAGCGAATGTGCCCAAAAAATAGAGCAAAAAAAAAAAACAACTTCTGAATAATGCTTGTATCTATGTATGCATGTGTGTGTGTGTGTGTGTGTGTGTGTGTGTGTGTGTGTGTGTGTGTGTGTGTGTGTGTGTGTGTGTGTGTGTGTGTGTGTGTGTGTGTGTGTGTGTGTGTGTGTGTGTAACTAGGCATCATAGCTAAACAGTTGGACAAAAAGGCTACAATTTGGCATATTTTCTCAAAGAACCCGGGTGAGCGCTATTAAACACATATAGTCATGATAATGGGGTGGTTTTGTCATAGCCACACCCACAGGAAGTTATTTTGGTTGAATAAGTTAACCAAACATCAATCAAACCAAAATTAGGTGTGTGGTCTTCAAGTAACTGGGTAAGCAAGGTTAGCAGTATTTTAGTGTGGTTTTGTCATAGCTACATCCACTGGAATTCACTTTGGCTAGTGAAAGCCAATCAAACGATCAACCAGACTGAAATTAGGAATGTGATTGCCAAGCAACTGGGTAAGCTTTATTGATCACATGTGCGTGTGTCAATGAGTGTGGTCTGGTCATTGCCTCACCCATAGGACGTCATTATGCCTGCCAAAAACTCATTTATGGACCAATCGGGCTGAAAATTGGCAATGGATTCCAAGTAACCAGGTGAAAATTATCTAACACAAATGGGTGAGGTTTGGTATTAGCCACACCAACAGGACATTGATTTTACTACCAAAAGCTAATTAAAGCACCAACCAGGCCAACATTTGAGTGACTTCCATAATATTTCATGTTGACATTGGCAGGGAAATGCCGAGAATATGCTGATTCTTGCATAAAGCAAACTAAACATATTGGTTCTGCAGGTGGCCCACTTAAATTCAGCCATAGGGTGGGTTTCTTGCTAGTAAACTAATTTAAAGTCCTGTATGAAACACAATGGCTACAATTGCTGGATATGGCCAATTTTTGTATATATAATTTGATGACAGATGATATGAGAAAACAAAATGTCAAAAGAGAGAAGTACATTAACATACTTCAGAGAGCAATCAGCTTTTCAGTAGATATTTCTAGAGAGAAGTTTTTTTTGTCATGAACGAGAGTACGTCTGTCAATCGATTGGTCAAGTTTCATTCATATTCCAATCTTCACACTCCCTCCATAGTCCATTGTTTGTGAGTGTATTAACTAAGAAAGGTTCAACAATTTATTTAAAGAATGATTTAATGTGTGCTTCACTGCAGACAAAATGATATTACGTTTCTGTATTTAATTCTACTATGTTTTTCTGGGAGGGCCTATCTTAGGATCAGTTGGAAGGAAAAATAACAAAGTAAGAAAACTTGGCTATGTAAACAAAGATTAATGGAGCATAGAATAAACTGTGGGGGAACAAAAGTGAGTGAAAGACTCAACAATATTAACAGCTACTTAGGTTACAGTAATCATGCAGTGTCAATTCAACTCACACTTCATTTTTAATTAAACAGTAGCAACTAACTTGATTTGCTGCACTATTGATAACTTCAAGTCTTGTTCCTTTCTGTTGCTACAAATTACAAAAATATATCACATCAAGTACAAAAAGTTAGCTTTGTTTAGAGAAATAAAATAAATGTATCACTCTTAGAAATCATACACAGTTATGCTGCACCAGCAAATATTATAAGTAACTCAAGAATAAGTTTATTATCACTCACTTCCTCAGTCACTCTTTGGATACCATGGTCCTTTGTTTCACCAAGTTGTAAATGTTCCTGTGCCAAATCAATCTTCACGAGATATTGGAAAAAAACAAAACAAACATAACAATGTCAATAATATTATAACACAATAACAAGTTAACTTTAAATTGATGTGTAACAAACAAAGTATGTCAACGTTGCTCATCCTACCTCTGCATGTAACCATATTAGGTAAATTTACTTTTTACTCCATTACATATCTTCACAAAAAACATACTATCTCTGATACAGAAACAAAACAAAAAATGACAAGACAAAATGTTTTTGACCATGTTAATCCCAAAGTCAAATTGTGTTTGTATGCCAAGATTCATGTGCCTAAGAGCAAGGATTGAGTTTGCTGGAAAAGATACTCTATGCAAAATTTTCACTCCCTATTAAGCAATTATTATAACTTTGCCAATTATCACCATCATTGCAGGGGTGGATCCAGAATATTTAAAGGGTGGGGGCTCTAAAAAGAATTATTGCATGAGTGTGACTAGGTATCTGACTCTCACTGTGGTAGTTTCAGCGTAGCTTGTTGAGTTCGGACAAACTCCCCTCCAGTCCTGCGGCTGGAGCAGGCTTTGGTCAGTTTAAGTATAGGGGAAGTCTGCAGCTCATGCTGATGAGTTGCCACTCCAGTTATTCTATTATTGCAGCTAGGTCACTGGCCTTGCTAACCTTCAGTAAATAATACATCTTGTCCTTAATCATCGTTCACCACAATGTATTCATTATAGAAAATTGAAAAAAAATTGACTTGGGCTAGAAAAACCCTGTCTTTCCGATATTTTAGAGTGTGGCTGGGTCAGCTTTCATAGTCAAGTGTATCACTTTAAATGGCATGACATAAAAGAAAAAAAAGAATGAAAGGCCAAATTGGCCTAATATCTGGAAGATAAAACACACATGAGCAAATAAGTAATAACATTTACTATTCAATCTTTGATTATATATTCATATAGCTAGCTTCATAAAATGGAGTGAAATAATTATATATTTATACTCCAGCTACTTGCTAACACCAGCTTTACGACCAAGATAAAGATCACAGTGCATTATCACTTGCAGATGATATTTACACCAGTGACCTAAACACACCATCACATTCAGCTGCTAACAATAACACTGGGTCACCAACCAAGTAATGTCAAACTTTGCAAGGGAGTAACAGTGGATAAAAAAAATTTTTTTTGCTACTAAGAATTCCACCCGATTAAGCACTGACATAGGAATGTTGTTACAGCAAGGCCACTATTATGTACATACGCTTCCTTATGATTACAAGATGAAAATTAAAAGCTTCATTGCTGATAACCAAGCTAATTATCCAACTACAGATATGAATGGTAGCCACCTACATACATGAATGGTCATCATAGAAAATTTAGGATTCAATCGGTGCAAAATAAATCATGGCTGATCAGTCAAACAGATGATGGCGCTTATTGCTGGGCATGTACCTTGCTCTTTCCTGTTACAGAAGGTAATCAAGGACTAGGGATACTTGTTCCAGAGCCACTCTGCTGTGGATATCACAGTCATCATGTGTGCATTACGTGTCAAAGTTATGTTAGTCTAATGTTAACCTTTCTCTACAATGTTTAGCAGTGGCACTTTGTTTATTTTACACTGATATTAGTGACATTCAACTCTTTGATTGGGATTAACCATCCCAATTGCAGGCACAAAAACAGCAATTGCATACATAAAAGAAGATGCATAAAGAACCATATTCCCTGCTACTAATCTCTTCTAGATGTTTAACAGCTACAGGATGGAAAGTCTGAATCTGCCTCATAACAATCATTGTTTATGTCACCAATTTTTCAGTGAAGGGCATCACACCAACCATGCTGCACAGTGACCAATACTGCACCAGTTCATGGACTACTTTGTTATTGAACATGTGTTGATGAAGTTAATGAACAGTAGAGAAGGATTAACAAGGGAACAAGGAGTCACAGGTCTGTACAATCACTCCAAATCTAGAACATAAAGTTGTGCTGTGGTGCATAGAGCCATTATGTGACTTATAGGTTTTGATCACAGAACAAGTAAGCAGCATATATAATTTGGAGTCACTCTTTGTAAGAGAGATTTTGATGGTCTGACTACAATCACCAATTGGATTACCCATCACATCCCACTTGATGTTATGAAGTATTGGTTGTTGTTTATAGTCTAGTTTTGAAGCTTCATATCCCATTTGATGTTATTAAGAATTGGTTTGTTGTTTATAATCTAGTTTGACAGGGTTTTTTTAGAATGATGGAATTATCTATAAGGAGGTGGCAAATATAGGATGAATATTAAAAAAAACAAACTTAATGGTGTGAAAGTTTTGGATGCATCACTGCTGCATAAGGACCAAGATTGTACACTGATTTACCTGAAGAAGGGAATTAAAATGAATCAGCAATAGGTGCACATTGATCCAACTACTTCATTTTTAAGACTAGTGGTGACCCTGGAAATGTCTGACATCCTATCTCACTGCTGCAAGTATGACCTTACACTATTCTCAACTTTAATAAGACTCAGCAATAAGAAATCTTACAAGGTAGTGATGTTGGAAACCTCACTGACAAATAATTTTCTTGAAGTAAAATTACTGAAAGATGTAAGATATGCTCCTAACTTTGCCAACTCTATTAAATGGTTGCAGAGAGACACATAATGCAGTATCAGAAGTATGTCAGGTCAAGGTATGGGGTTTACTGCACTATCATTGATGGTATTGGAAGTTAATGTTCTATAAAGACCATAAACCCAAACGAAGAGCTGGTAATACTTCCTCCACACACATTCAAATTGATGATGGAATTGCACACTTCAATTAATTAAGATTTGTTCGTCTCAAATCTAGAACAAGGCTCAGTTTAATTTTCATGAAGGCATATATATGGTCTCAAATTGATCAATGTCTTAGAGATAGTTGAGCAAACACGCACACACAAACACACACCTATAACAGAAACCAGCTGGATACTCATGCACAACATCTAATATTTGGCAAAGCTAGTGAAGTACAGCATCTAGAAACTCCTGCCGGAATCACTAGAAGGCAGTGGTGTTCCACAAAGCAGAAAGAGGAGAGTGCAATACAAGCAAATGAGGCAGCTTGTGGTACAAATATACTCTTGAAGATCTATCCAGGGAAGCCAGGAGATATGCTGGACACTACTGCAATATCCATTTGTGGATCACAGCCACAGCTACTTTCTCCAGTAGATGGTACAGTACCAGAGACCACCTGCAAATGAAGTGTTGCAAAGTTTAATGCTGTTGCAGATAGATCCTTGTGAATGGGTTGGATGAAGGAGAATGATGTGCTAGTTCCGATCATGACAGATATTGTGCCTTCTCCAATGCAGTGCTCGAAATCCACACAGCTTAAATAATTGTTTTGTAGCCAAAAAGGTCTGAAAATCTAAATTGCCTGCATTATGTTAAAATGCTAAATCACTTGGAAGGGAAGAAGTCAACATGTGGGAAAATGCTTAACCCTTTTGAATACTGGTTTACATTTCAAGTTGATTATCATTTTGACTATAAGGTATAATATTTAGCATGTTTTTATTATTGTTAAACCATAGAACCAGTTTCTGTTATGTATTATATTTAGTTTCTTCCTTTTTGGAGCACAAAAAGCCACATCTGTTGTGTCTGTCAAATGCATGTTACTGAATATTAATCCAGTAGATATGTCCCTATATCTAAAAATCTTTCTAAGAGTATTTCTTATCTCCATGCTAAATTCCATACTTGTATCATTGATAGTACAATTTTTTTCACATATTTGCTTGATTATACTTAAGAACTGCATTGCTGAGTATGATTTTATGAACTTGTTTGCATTCAATTACGCACCAGAGAGCAATAACATAATTTAGCTAGTAAATGTTTGATATTTGAGAAAGATACATGTTTTGATGATGCACACAACTATGCCTAATGTCATGTCTGTAGCTGATGGGGGTCTTATAAAAAAACAACAAACAGATCCTTTTCAATTATGGGAATCAAATTAGTCTGATACTTCCCTTCTCCCCCCCAATAGTGACAAGAGTGTTTGAACAACAAAGCCACACCCTCTTACTTCCTCCGACAATTTTACAATGATCATTAATTATCTTCTTATTTATCACTCGTATACAGTATTGTTTGTTGTTTCTCAGTCCCATTGAGAACTACACACTCCCCAATTTCTAGCATGCTATCCTAGAGCAGACCACCTCTGCATCATCATCATTGGGGGTGTGGCTGTTTGTGGTGTAACACAGCAATGAGAAATTTTTGCAATTCACTGGAGTGACATGACAGTTACATAGCTATCACTGTTTGGCTAATACATTAAATCAAGAAGGGGAGAAGTTAAAAATTGCAACACATATCTGTAGGACCAAAAATCTTTTCTGAGGAGTCCATCACATAGGATAAGACTATCTATGCAGTAACTCAGTTGATGATCTCTAAACTTGTACCCTGTGGAGACAAGCACAGGAATAGAATATGAGGACACTAATGAAACAAGGCAATGACCTGTCAGCAAGAGTTCTCATTCATATGTTTACTACAAGATTACAAGTAAAACTTCAATACTATAACCCTATTATTGGGATGGTGTGTGGTACTATTGACACTTAATATATAAATTCTATACAGCCAATGAGTTGGTACACCTAAAGTGGAAATGATGACAAACAGGCAGAATAATCACAGATTATAAAGCAGAGTTGTCACTTTTTGTTGTTGTTGTTGCCTTAGGTTGATGTTTAATACATGAAATTATCCCTTGTTCATTACATAGAGTATTTTTTTAATGAAAAGATGAACCATTATATAATGGTTGAGACAAGAAATAATGTGTGAAATAACAGAATACCTTAGTGTTTTTCTGTACTCAAGCTATTTTGTATTCACCATCCTCCCCACACAGAGTGCTAATGCATTCAATGATAATAAACTGTTTGTAGGTTGCATGGAGCCAGATTAGACAACAGGGCTCTGTAACATTCCATGTATGTAACACATACTCAAAATACATGAAGGTATTCTTGTCCATGAGATAGATCGATATAAAGGAAAACTGATTACTTTTCTCAGAGTTGCACTCACCATTCCAGTATTGGTATTGGTAGTGGTAGTTGGAGGAGAACTTGAATTACCTGCAAAGGAAAAGTCAGACAGTTATAAATACATAATAATCATCCCCACCCCCCTTCCCAGAATAAACCAAACTCTATTCACTTTGCAGGAAGTGAGAGGTTTAAATGAGTGACCAGAATCAGCTAAAAGTAACCAAAATTAAATATTTTGGGATAAGGTATTTGAAGCTTACCCGCCAAACAGCCAACAAGCCAAGCACTGGAAAATGAGAGAGCTACAACTCTAACAAATTCTTCCAAGTTCTCCCTATTCAATACTAGAATAAGTTATAGTGTGGTTGTGTTCCATTTATAATAAGTTGCAGAAGCAACTGGGAATTTACTTTGGCTCTATTTCTGGTCCTTACTTCCAGGGCTCATAAGAGACAGATGCTTTAAATCTGGTGGCTTAATCTTGTAACATGATTAAATACAAAATCTTTGTTATAATAAAATAATAACTGTGTTAGCAATGGGTCAAGGAAATGACTGCAGCTCCAATGATTTGAATATCATTCCTGAAAATTAAGTGGAAAAGATGCTTGGGAGATAACTGAAATATATATTGTGGAAAATGTCAGAGTTTGTTGTATTTTTTTTTTTTTTTTTTGGAAAAAAGCAGAAAAGAAAAGTAAAGGTTGCATAAACAAAGGGTGAAAATAACTAATTGATTGTCTGAGGCAACTGGCATATATCAAAAGTATCTCAGTAATATTCATACAGAGTTCTTGGTTAATAAAATAATTGCACCATTTCATGGGTGAAAATAAATACAGACTCCTTCAGTAATGAAGCAATACAAAAAGCAGTACGGTTGCTTTTGAGAAGGTAAAGACAAATGGAATATTTAATGGAGTCAGGTTCTATCTGTAGGAACTTCAGTAAACCATTCATATATAAACAACATTAACATTATTGAATAATGTGAAGGATAAGCAGCTTCTTAGCACAATGCCCCTCCAACTTCCATAGTTCTTTTTAATGCAATGAACATAATCTTACCCCAGAAGTTTAACATCAAAAATTTTATCAGCTATCAAGAGTGTGCCATGCTACCTCCAACAGAATTGATGCTTTGCCAATGCCATTAAACCAGATGTTAAGTATAAGTTTCCTAACAAGCTTGAGTATTGTTCCTAAGTATTCTTGTTTGCATTGATCTCCCTTATTGAATGGTGGATTTTGCCTTCCATGTATCCTATTTTCCAAAGCCAAGCAGAATATTAAGCAACATAGTGAGCAAGAAATTCATTGATACTAGTATGGAACATAGATGAGAAACATGCGGATCTCTGCAAACTTATAGGTTGGTTTCTAATCAGCATGCATTTCAACCTTCAACAATTTTTTGATCCACTTACTGAAATCTCTAATATCATCAGCCCCCCCCCCCCTCCCCTCCACCTCTTTGGGGGATCAGGACCAAAAGGATACATCAGTTATGCTAATTATTTGCTTGGTTCTATACTAATGTTCGATTTTATCATGGCCTTAGTTATGACTAAAAATCTCCTGCCTATCTCAAAAGTCTCAGCATATCCTCAACGAGTTCAAAAGACATCTGTAAATCATGCAGTGAAATGTTCTGTGGTGGAAGTTTTAATTGACCTGACCAGTTTGTGGCTCACTAAAGCAATTACGCTGACAGTGAAGCTCAGAACAGATGATCTTTTAATTTTGCGTTGATGTACCGAGTCAGCTAGAAGTGATAGTGCCCCTGTTGTATTCTACAATATATAACTGTAGGATCATCACTGCAACACTCCTTCATTTCACACACACACACACACACACACACACACACACACACACACACACACACACACACACACACACACACACACACACACACACACACACACACACACACACACATTCAAAATGTCCTGCCTATCTCTAAAGGCTCAGCACATCCTTGCAAAGGAGTTCAAAAGACATCTCTAAGTCATGCAGTGAGATTTGTACTGTGATGGAAGCTTTAATTGACCTGATCAGTTTGTAGTTCACTGAAGCAATCACACTTATAGTGAAGCTCTGAGCAGATGATCTTTTGATTCTACATTGATGTGCCAAGTAAACTAGAAGTGATAATGCCCCTGTTTTATTCTACAATATATAAATGTGGAATCAAAAGATCATCTGCTCTGAGCTTCACTGTAAGTGTGATTGCTTCAGTGAACTACAAACTGATCAGGTCAATTAAAGCTTCCATCACAGTACAAATCTCACTGCATGACTTAGAGATGTCTTTTGAACTCCTTTGCAAGGATGTGCTGAGCCTTTAGAGATAGGCAGGACATTTTTTGTCATAACTGAGACCATGATAAAGTTCAACATTAGTACAGAACGAAACAAATGATTAGCATAACTGATGTATCTTTTCAGTCCTGATACCCCCAGAGAGGTGAGGGGGTGGGGGATATAATATTAGAGATTTCGGTAAGTGGATCAAAAAAATTGTTGAAGGTTTAAATGCATGCTGATGAGAAACCCACCTATAAGATTGCAGAGGTCCACAAGTTTCTAGTCTTATATTTCATACTAGTATCTATGAATAGCTTGCTCACTATGTTGCTGAATATTTGCTTAGCTTTGAAAAATAGGATACATGAAGGCAAAATCCACCATTCAATGAGGAAGATCAATGCAAACAAAAAATACTTAGGAACAATACTTAGCTTGTTAGGAAAATAATACTTAACATCTGGATTAAATAAATAATTTATTCAACTATATTTATGCAAGTTGGGTAACTGTTGCATGTTCATGATGGACCCAACACCTGAATCAAGAACTCATGTAGTAGATGGTTAATCTAAGCTTCAAATGTGGAGACTTCACCACTGTTTGAGTGAGTACTTTGGGTTATTGCCTTGGTAATCCCAACTAAACAACAGTTCAGAATTTCCCCTATTTCAGACTAACTACACCTCACAAAGTTTAACAATGGTATTAGAAAAATCTTACTATACTTCATTACTATATTTAGGACACGTTCTTTCCCATATGGTCAACATCTCTTTTTGTACCTTTAAAGCTTCATTGTAGCTGACAATTTCACACTAGACCATGTTTAACCTAGGACCGATTACACAGGAATCAAACCAAGGAAGTTGTATAGTGTGGTTCATTTTAAGCTACGCTTGCATGTTGGTGCATGATATGTAGTTATTCATAAATAGTGAATTAGATATGGGGTGTGGGAGTTTTCCAGGCAACCCAGAAACCCCCTGGCTATGGCCATGGTCACAAGATGCCACAAAAGAAAGAAGAAATAAGGGAGAAGGCTTGGGGAAGAGGTGTTCTTAATGCTAGCAAATACAACAAGCAAGGGAAAAAAAACATCAAGAAGACCAGAGCAACATGAAAGAGCGTGCTAATGTGGTGTGCAAAACTGTGTTTGAAACACTTCTGGAAAAAATCAAACAACTCAACTATTCTATCAAAATTGAAATATTGTTACCTAAATATAAACTTTGGTGCTGTGTACACCTCCTACAAATCCTAGCCCAACAAGCAAGTGAAAGATGATGTAAAGGAGGTCGCATCAGACATGATAGAAACAATCTGATCAGCAAATGTGTAGCCTGCCTACAAGATGCTAAGCCTGACAGACCAGCTTATCACAATCACAATCCGATGATTAAAGAACCTCTGATAGACAAAATAACTATGTCCTGAACAATGTTCCCAGTGTGTGCTATGTGACACAGTCACAGAAGAAACTGAAAGGACTAATCTATCTGTGACAGTCGCAGAGGCCTGCAGTGACCTCATGAAACACTGTCCATATACCTCTGCAACCCTCAAGCGAACCTTCCTAGACTTGATCGTATCTATTGAGCCATGTAAGGAGGGAGTGCCCCAGTCTTCCAAGGAGTTCCTGGCCAACACCAGGAAGCACAACACCTACTAAAATGTCATCCATTGGATGTACACAGGAAATCCATTTGTCAGGCTACATGCCCACCTTCATAGAGTCAAGAGCAGGTCTACTGTATCACGTATCAGAGGACTGCAGCCACTGGAGGAAAAACAAGCACAGTTTGTGCAATTGTACCTCATGGGCTACCCCACAGGTTCAGGTACAGCAGCATGGAAGTATTATATCTAAAGTTGATTGGTCCATCATGTGAGGACTGCTCCTGATATCACAGTGCTTTATCCATAGTCAACTCTATGTAGGTGTACCTTGAGTCAGCTCCAGCAAGAACCTTCACATACAGACTTCTGATGGAATAACTACCTAGATGAGATATGCATGATAAATATTAGCCATTTACTTAAATTAATTAGAAGAATTATGTCAATCTATCATGCGTTAATAGTACAAAGACATTGTGTTTTGTCCCAATCGTGCAAATTTGAAGAAAAGTTAAGGTGTTGGTATCTAAAAGTGCTGTCAAATCCAAAAGCTACCACTTATGCAAACCTAAGATTATTTTCTAAATATAGGGTATATACCTTCACAAAATATAATGAACCTTATTCCACCAAATAGTACCGACCAACCCTCTGACTGACGGGCTATACCTGAAACACACTCATTACTCACACGGGATTTTAGAAAATGCTGTGTCAGCCATTATTGATCCGACAACATGCCCTCTATAAAATGATGTAGAGGCAGTCCATGTTGAAACATGACCAGCTAAAATTAGACATGTACGAACAATACACAACAGGTAAAGATTGACACTCAGCTTTGGTACCAGTTTGTGGAGCAACCCAAGCAGCTCATTAAATAGCACTACATATCTGCAACACTAAGTAGTTTAATGTGCCTAAATAATAAACCCATGTCATGATGTCCCTATTCTCCCACCCCCTGTGGAGGGCTTATATCACTTACTTTAGACAGTCTTTAATAGATGTAGTAGGACATGACCTGAACTAGTAAAGGATACTACCAGTGGTTACAGACCTACCTCTTAGAAACATGGCAAGGGGAACTATGACCATTGGCAGGAGAGAGAAGAGAGACAAGATCAAAGCTGCAGTAAGGAGTTCATCCACAGTTGACCTCCACACCATATCACAAGTGTCTGCAACAACCACAGAAACATGATGATGCAGTTAATTATTGTTAACATGCTAATTGCAACCAACAAAATAAAATGGGGAAAGGGGAAGGCAGCTTTACTTACCGTTTTCTGTGCTTGTAATAATCAATGCTGCAATCCAAAGAGAGAGTGATATGAATACCGGTATAATACCAGCAGGCACTGCTAGGATGAGAAGCCATCGTGATAGTCCGTGTGCAGGAAGATGGCATAGGAGAGATCTGCACACTGTGTAAAGATTGTGAACAGAAATCACAGAAATACTTCACCACAATAACTTCAACACTATAGACCTTCCCTCTCCTGTCCACCATCCCACAACCACCACCCCACAGGAAAAAAAAAAGGAGGCGATTTCATAGAATGCTGGTGAAAAAGTGTTATGCTCTTAGTTTAGGACTACAGAGCATGTCTACTAAGTTTGGTAAAATCACAATTGGCTAATGAAATATAAAAAACCAAAAAAACAAACCACAAAAAAACCCAATAAGCAACTATTGAATACTACAGTTTATACCTTTGACATGAAAAAAAAAAAAAATTCCCTTTATCATTTTCAGTAATCAGTAAGTGGGTATCTATACTTACCATTTTCTGTATTTTTATTGGCTGAAGTTTGTTGATTGTTTGATGCTGAATAGTTCTTCTTGTACAGCATCAAACAGCCGATGAAGGGGAAGGCAATGCTTGCTGCCAGAATAATTGGCACCAACACAGTGAGAGCAATGATAGTCGAGGTCCATCTGGGGTCAACTGCATGGAAAAGGTACATGGCACTGTTGTAAAAACATGGCAGCAAGAAACTCTCTTAAAATTTGTGTGGCTGGTGAGTGACGGCAGCTGGAAGGTGAATCCAGAGCTCTCTTTCCCTCTCTAACTGGGTGGGGGAAGAAGCTAGGACAGAAAAAAAAGGGGTATGTCATACAATCAACTCCCACCTCTCTCCTCTCTCTACATATACATTAGCAGCATATAGCCGGCTGCCTGTGTTACGATGACAGGAAAAAGTGTAGCCTAATAGCACCCAAACTATTTCCTTACCAGATTCAAGCTGTTTTTGTGCTTAAAAAAAAATGTCTTGGTTCACGTGGACAGGTGAACCAATTAATTTTTTGGCTAAAAATCCATCCACTAAGTAGGATGTGCCTACTCTGAAGAGTGGGTTAAACTTTTTGTGGATTGCTATAAGAGTGGTGTGGCCAAGTGTGACCAAGTATATGTTCAAGAGCCGTTCAAGAGCCGTCCAGGCACCGCTTCTAACATTTTCAGCCTCTCAAACCTACTGGAAGAAGTTTGAACAGGAATAACTACAATGAGTAGAGAGTATCCATCAAATATAATTCAAGCTTCTTCATTCACAGAAGTAGTTTAAAAACTCAGACTCAAATGGATTCAGCTCAAAATCACTGCTTTTTATCACTACTCGTTTTCAGCTATCAAAAACATTTTCTACAAAAACAACAACACAAGACTATATTTAGAAACCAAAACATATATACAAATTTATATTGAAACTTATTACAGCTTTCTTTCAGGATACAGCTTCAATATTTGCCATACGCGCCACTTGTCTGCATTCAAAATTGGAAGAATTTTCAGCACACCCAGCCTGAAAAGTTGGAATATAAAGTTCCTCATTGAATCCTTGCATGAATGCACGTCCATGCAGAAATTCTGTATTGCTGGTGTCCCTAGCCAGTTGCTTGATCATGGGGCCATTAGACTCTACTTCTCCCTGGGATGAAGCATTTTATGGAATGAATGGTGAATACAGATATTGTCTTCCAGGTGTAGCTTGCTAGAATAGTGACAAATGGAATAGAGCTGTCTTGGTAAGGATCTTCATTCTTTCTGCAGCCTTATAAATACCTTCCTTAGAAACTTCTAGGCATTCTCTTCCAGTTTCCTCTTCTTGTGCATGGAGCTACAGATCTAAAACTTGGTATGCATATACAACTTCACTCTGGGAGTACCATGGGCTGGGTCCCACCTGGCCACACCTCTTCCTTTCCCTATGTAAGGCTAAAAATGCCAAAAATGGTATATCAGTAAAAATAATTGAACCTATGGAGTTAGACCCATGAACCCATTTATATTTGGAATTAATATAATCTGGGGGGTGTTTTAAGTACATGTATATGACCACACTCATTTTTGTGTTCATATCAGGCACAAAATTGGCCGCAAATGGTACTTTAGTCAGACATACTTTTGGAGCGACAGACTTAAATCATGGTATACATACACAATTTGACTTTGAAAGTAACATGGGCAGATTCCCTCCTGGCTAATCCTCTTCCCATTGGTGCATAGAGTGAAAAAGTGCCAAAAAAAAAGAAGTTCTGAATAATGCTAATGAATTAGAGCCACGAACCCATTTTAATATATATTTTGGATAGTAAGTATGCATGTTTTTATGATGTGTGTCTAGGCATCACAGCCAAACACTTGGACAAAAAAGGTTGAATTTGGCATGTACTCTCCAAGAACTCAGGTGATCATTATTGAACACATGTGGGCGTGGTAATGGGTGTGGTTTTTCCATAGTCACACCAACAGGAAGTTATTTTAGATGCAAAAAAGTTAATTGAAGACCAATCCGGCCAAAATTTGGGGTATAGTCTCCAAGTACCTGGAAAAGCACTATTAATCACATATGGGTGTGGTTTTTCCATAGCCACACCAACTAAAAGTTGTTCTAGCTTTTAAAAGCTAATCAAATTACCAACCAGACAGAAATTTGGAATATGGTTTCCAAGCAACATGGTGAGAATTATAAATCACATGTACGTGTGTCAATGTGTGTGATCTGGTCATTGCTATTCCCATTATGCCTGCCAAAATCTCATTTATGTACCCCATCAGGCTAAAATTTGGCATATGGAGTGCAAGTAATAGGGTGAGCATTATTAATCAGTGTGAGTGTGGCAATATGTGTGGTTTGGTATTAGCCACACCCACAGGAAGCTGTTTTGGCTGTCAGAAACTAATTAATGGACAAACCAGGCAGAAATTTGAGTAGCTTCTATTAATGTTTCATGTTGTCATTGGCTGGGCAATGCTGGGTATATGCTGCTAGTATTATATAAGGAAGGAAATATAGGAGGAAATGGGGGGGGGGGGGGGGGTTGAATGAAGAAAAGACGGAAGGAAAAAAAAAGGAGGAAAAAGGGGGGAATCTACTTATTCCAGGTTTAAACCACTGAGTTTCAGCTTGGTACACCTGTCCTTTTACCACTGAGTCATGGTATTTTAGGTATATTTTTAATGGAAAATTTAAATTCCTTTTTTCCCAACCAGTGGTGACACTTTCGGAAATTTTTTTTTGTTGTGAAAACACCTAGTAGACACCAAGGATCATATCTGCAAAGTTTTAGTTTTGTAGGTCTAAGGATTTGCTAGCCAAAGTACTATTTTTGGCATTTTTCGAGCACAGTAAGTGGAATTGGTCACATATGGGTACATAAGCATTCTCCTGGAGATGCTGATTAAAAAAATATATGGGTTCATGGGTCTAACTTGCAAAACTGAAGGCGCTATAGAGACATACAAACTACAGAGCCAACAACATATCCATATTATACACTAACGAAAAATTTTCCCTATAAGCAGTTTTTCGGCCCACCTTTGGTGGGCTGTAGTCACAAAAATATCCACTTTAAAGACATGTTGTAGACATTTAAAACAAAAGTAAATATGTGAATAAGTCAAACATTTTTTAGAGGTACCATTTTTGACATTTTAAGTCTTATACACAAAGAGGATGAGGAGTGGCCAGATGGGACCCACCCTATGCTATTCGCAGTCAGGTTATAACAGCAAGCCAAAATTTTAAGCCTGTAGCCCCATTCTTTTTTCTGGCAAAAGCACCATTTTTGGCATTTTTTTTAATACAGAAAGGGGTGTTGCCATATAGACATGCTCATGACATTCCCCTGGTGCCACTGATTTTAAATATCTATGTGTTCGTGGGTTTAACTTAAACTGTTCAAGCGTGAATCATGCACACATAAACAGACAGACAATTCACACTTCATAGTATTAAGGCTTTCTTTTCTTTTTTTTTAAATAGAAAATTAAAATTTTTTTTTCACTCGCCAGGGGTCACGCATGCAAAAATTTATTCTGGTGCAAATACTTAGTAGACACCCAAGAATCATGTCTGCAAAGTTTTAGCTCTGTAGGTCCAAGGGTTTGTCTGGCCAAAGTACCATTTTTGACTTAACTTGAATATAGTAATTGGTACTGACCATATATAGGTACTTAAACATTCTCCTGGTGATGCTGATTCCAAAAATAATTGGGTTTGTGGGTCTAACTTGTAAACTGAAGGAGCTACCGGAAGACATACGACTACAGAGACTACAACTTTATATATACTAGCAAAAAAAACCAGTACAGGTTATTGCTCATTGGTGGACTGTAGTCACAAAAATGTTTTCTTTGAAAACATGTAGACTTTTAAAACAAAAGTGAAAATGTGATCAGGTCAAAGTGTTTATTTAAAGTACATTTTTGACATTTTTAGTCTTACACATAAAGAGAAAGAAGTGGCCAGAGGGACCAAAAGTAGCATATTATTATTTTTTTCTTTTTTGGTTACTTTGTATGCCCTAGTCTAAATGGTCTGGAGTGAATTTGTTTGATCCAAAACTTAGTGCCTGTTCTTCTTGCACCAATAGGCTTTCATGGAACACTATTTATGAGTTCTTCAATCTCTATTGTCACTTTGAAATCGCTGATAGGATTTTTTTTCTTAACAGGGCGTGCAATGTTAAAATGCACACACCCACACAGTCTCACACACATCAATATCTTTAATTCTATTATTATAAGATGTGGTTGTGCATTAGTTAAATTTTGGAGGCAGTATATAATGGTTTTTTTTTTTCAATATTTTTTTTCCCAAGAGTTAAAATGAGCCTTGATCTACATTTGGTGCACATCATTTCCCTTTGTTATTTTAGCTCACTTATCACACAAAGAACAAAACATACCCCTGACAACAGGCTGCTCACCATACCTAACCGACCAACAAGTTTCTTTATACTCAGGTGTGCAAGACATTTTTTGTCATAGTGAGAAACTATGACAATTCTCGGCTATTTGTCTGTGCTATAACATTTTAATATAAAGGTCAAAAGTTCACTGGGCCAACATGGTATTACTTATCATGCTGACAGACTAACTAGTCATTGATAGTTCTAGACCTATTGCATGGCTATGTAACTTGAAAATTTTTATTTGTATCAAATTATATTTAGGGGGTATACCGTTTTTGATAGAAAAATTTTTTAAACAATTTTATATATAGGGCAGTTCCATAGTGATGGACGTACAATTCAGCCAGTTAAATTCTAAATAACTTCCATATGGGTGGTCCATAAGATTTATTTTATATTTTAGTTATTGTAAGGCCTATTGAAGGTATTTACCCATATAAAAGACTTGGGATATTAGTTAGCTATTGGGCAGGAGAAACCATTATTGGGGTGTGACAGATGTACGCAGAGAATTTCCATTTTTGATATCTATATTGTTCTGCTTAAAAATCCTGTGAATTGTGTGAAGGTATAATCTCTTTTTGGTATCAAACTAATCCTAACACACCTGGGTAGATATGTCACAAGCTTAAAAGAAGAAAAAATTTTTTTTTCATTCTGAAAATAAATTTTATACATTGTGACAGACGTACACAATGTGTGATGGACGTATAAGACCAAATGTAGTGAAGGCAATCCCCACATTTCCCATTTAAATGGTAAAATAAATAGGAATAGTAAGACGTTTTTCATTAATAATGAACTGTCCATTGCTGCACACTTTAGTTGGTTAGGGGGGTGGGGAGGGAATAATTACATTTCACACTTGTAGATACTACCACCACACTAAATTGTCACCAATTTTTGTCAACATGTTTGGACCATTTCTAGCTAGTACCACTTTTAGGAATAGAATTAATCTTAGTGTGTATCAATGTTGGAAGTAACTTGAAAATGAATTTGCCGACATAAAAGCTACATGATGGACTTGAAGTTGTTGTTTTTTCTCTCATTTTGTTAATTGTTTTAATTAATTACTTAATTAATTATTATATATTTTAAAGCTATAATTTGTAAGGGATTTCATCACTAATTCATACATGTAACAGCACAGCTCTGGAATATAATTAATGCTGACTATGCATTGCTGGTCAGAAAGTGTCCTGCTGCTCTTGGAGGACAGATGATACGCACTGTGTCGTCTCTTGCATAGAGAATCTTGTCAACGACTTTTGGCCATTTCCAGTGGTTGCCGCTCTTGTGAATCACACTGATCTCACACTGTTCATCAGCACTGCAGTATGTTATCTCTCCTGGAAAATCCTCACCATCAGTCCACTACCACCCATTGGCCAACACACAGAGACACTGCGCAGATAGGATGCTCTTCTGACTCATCCTTGTCCTTGATGTTTGCCCTCCTCTTGGCCTGCCTTTCTTTATAGCTTAGCATAGTAACTATTATATCTCTTTCTTTTCAAACACGTGGGATTTTTGCAAATGCAATGTTCTAGGTGTGACTTGTACCATGGATTACATGACAGATCTAGCAAGGTAGATGCTGTAATATTCATACGTACTACAGTTTTTTTTCTTGTAAATGGTTTACCACCGTACAGTGTTGTTTAGACCAAAGCTTCTTAAACTATACCTTCACTAATTTCATCACTCAATACATCATATATGCTCGTGATGGACGTACGTGATGGGCGTACATGATGGACGTACACAAATATTGTACGTCCAACACATACTTTCTGGCTATATCAAAAGTAGAAATCTAAAAGTAAATAGCAGAATAAGTGACTATTGGGAAGCTTATTGATAACCTTAAACAGAAAATAATAAAAATTAAACAAATTTATGCTATTAAAAATAAAGGTTTTATTTTGTGATGGACGTACACGCCATGAAAACCCGAAAGAATGTACAATAAAAGTGAGAAAAGACAAATTCATTTTAGGCTAACCTCATCTAAAGAAGCCTAAAACTGATTCAGTCAACCTATTATGCTGAAGAAAAGTATTTAAATTCTATAGATATTGCTTATGAAATGATACAAGCAAAACTATCCATTTTAAAATTAGCTACGACCAGCAAAAAAAAAGGCAATAACTTTCTGAAAATTAAATTAACTATAAAATTAGTTACATATTCAGAAACTAGAAGGTCTTTGCTTTTCCATGATACCAAATTTACTGGAATAAAACATTTTTTTAAAATTTTAATGCTTGATTTCACTTCTCATGGAAGTGCCCTATATATATATATATATATATATATATATATATATCATTATGTGCCCACACACCTGTTCTAGCTAATTTGCAAATCTCGGAGCATTTAGATGCTTCATACCAAAGATAGAGTACGTTATATTCATGCACCTCGCTCACCAGACAATTTAATGTATCCCATGTTGACTATCTTGACACAAGCTTTAATCCTCTGGCATTATAAAAATCAGGTCACAATTTATGGAGTGCAAGCACAATCCCTGGTGGAAGTCTCTATTAACAGAATAAAAAGTAGATCTGAGAGTTAGCCTAATTATGCTGCAAAAAAGGGGGAAATTTTCATTTCCAAAGGTTTACTCTTTCATTTTCTCAAAAAGTTTTTTTTGTGGGGGGAACCAGTGGTTACATCATTAAATTCAACATTCTTTACACCATTTTAAAGCTTTGTCTTTGCCCTGTGTTAGTGTTATGAACAGGAGCTCTTTTTCTACCAGTCACTCTTTATGTGTGGATATTTGATCCATACTCTTACCTCTTTCTTTTTAAGATTCAGCCTCATTATCCCAGAATGTAGTAATTAACTAAAAGCTTGTGCTCATAACATAACCTCAAGTGGCACTATAACCACACTTTAAGTGGTTAGGTTTTCTTTGTGGCAATGCTTATATATGGTTTTTAAGGGGCTGGAGAAGTGGGGGTTATTTTTTCAATGAAACAAAGCATATCATTAGAAAGCACAAAGAAAAAGCTACAGTTTGGTACCAAAATTACAAGAATTGATCGAAGGATATATATAAAAAAAAAAAAAAAAAAAAAAAAAAAAAATATATATATATATATATATATATATATATTATGAGGTCATAAATCAACACAAAGAGTTTTGGTATGCCTTCCCTTTACTTTCACAGCCACTGGACACACTAACATACTACATTTCATAATTGACTGCTCACATTACTGCTGATCTGAAGGGGAGAGGGGAGGAAAATTCTCCCCCCCTC
Source organism: Lycopodina hypogea (assembly GCA_963969325.1). Taxonomy (NCBI): domain Eukaryota; kingdom Metazoa; phylum Porifera; class Demospongiae; order Poecilosclerida; family Cladorhizidae; genus Lycopodina; species Lycopodina hypogea. The sequence continues at coordinate 4,280,129 of OZ017790.1, forward strand.
CCCCCCCCAAAAGATAAAACCCTGGCCAACTTGACAGCCCAGATTTAAAAAAAAAAAGAAGTAATATTTGTTTGATTAGTGTTTATATATAGTCACATGCCTGAACCAAAAGTCTAGCTTAGTCCTCTGGCATGATCAGAAGCTGATCATGGTGGTGGTGATGGTGGTGGTGGTGGTGGTGGTGGTGGTGATGGTGGTGGTGATGGTGGTGGTGACGGTGGTGGTGGTGGTGATGATGGTGGTGGTGGTGGTGGTGGTGATGGTGACAATAGACTATCTGTGTGAGGGCTCTTAGTCACAGGAAGTCATCACAGAAATACAAAACTAGAAAAAAATCATGAGCAACAGAATACACAACTGATGTGTAGAAAACATTTAGCAACACTAACATTGCCCACTAACCCACTCACACTGGCCAGTGGTGAAGTTGCCCTGAAACTGGTAGGTGGAGTTGCCAGTCAAGTTGATGTGGTAGTAGTAATTAGTGTTGGGCCGCAGGAGAGGTAACGTGAAGTTGGAGTTGACAGGACCAAGGAAGATGGCGTCAGGAGTTTGGATGGAGGGATCCAGGCCATACTGGATGGAACACACACCTTCATCCATGGAGAAGGAGCAGAGGACAGTTGTGAGGCATCTGTCAGAACTCACAGAGTGGCTGATTCCTGTGAACCCATCTGATGGGGGAAGAAATCACATAGGTATGAGGAATATGGAATCATAGAGAAGGCACATAGGAGCCAATGTACAATACTACACAGGCTTTACCAAGGAAGACGACAGCATTACATAAATTGATGTGGTTATTTAAATTTCATAAATTACTTTGTGCTACATCAAATCCTTTAAACATGATGCAAATTAGGTAACAATAGAGGTACACTGTATCAGAATGACCAGAGACATTTGAATCCAACTTTACACAGTTGGCTATAGAACATGAGAGAAATTGCAAGTTTTGGAATGTACAATGTAATAGCCAACAGTGGTTGCACTAGAGAAATGGAATATTTATAATGAAATAACAAAATGAATAACTGAATTCAATGAGCTAAACAACATTTTATTTATAGTAAAAACTTCCAATACACACAGTGAATGTACACCAAGTCCCTATACTTAGTGCACACCCATCACCTCCACTAACCTATAGGGTCTGATAGATATGCACTTGAAGATTGTCCAAATTCATTTGTTGCTGTAATTCTGACACTGTAAGTCTGGTCCATGGAGGAAGGAATAAGGATGGGAGAGCAGACAGTTCCATTGCCACATGTCTCCATTATTTGGTCCTCCACTTCTCCCCCACTGTTCTCCAGCGTCACTGTGTAATTGACCTGTGCACACTCTGACTCCTGTGACCAGCATGATAAAAAGTAATAATATTAATGCTAATGGTAATAACGATAATTGTAATCAAGCCATTGGCTGTCCAATAAACAGACACACACACACACGGATATGCCCAGAGGTTGAGGTGTGGTCTGGTGGGACCCAGCCCATATTAATCCCAATCCCAAAGTCAAGCATGTATACAGGCCAAGTTTAATGCATCCAGGTGCAGTCGAGTTAGTGGGCTACAGAGACAGAGGAGCTGTGATAAGTTTGTCTATATCCTTTACTGTTTTCAATAAACTGCAAAATGCCCAAAGAATGTCCAATTCTTCTTCTTGCATCACTTTAGAAAAGACTTCACAAGGTGTGAACAGGTCAATAAAAAGAGCAGAACCAAATATGTACTTTAAGTGTAACCATTTTGTGTAGTAGCCATTCAATTTGGCACTGGCAACCTCTCAGACAGTAATGTCTTGACAAAGTTATCCAACATGACAGGCGTATGCACCAAATTTTGCTAACACTCTTTTCATGGCACTAAGTTTGTGCCCTAACCATCCAAAGCCATTTGACCATAAAAGTTTTACATTTTCATCACCAAAATCAAAACAATCACTAAGATAATTGATGATATCTTGGAGTTCTCTACACTTCTTAGGAGATGTTTCACAATCTTAGCAGCATGCCATCAATGAAATGAAATGAAGTATATTTGAGAATATCAAATACAGCCTACTCCAGCAGATATGTTAAGCCCCACATCCAGTATACCCAAAGCATACAATTTTCTACCAAGGCCTTTAAACCAGAAAAGAAAACCTATATTGAAATAGCACTGTCAGTGGCAAAGCTAATAATTTTTTTTGACATTCATGATCATCTAGTGCTCGAATGCCAAGACACTGTAGAGCATTCTTTTTAAGTAGAATGAGAAATGGGGATTACAAAAAGAGGTGGTGAGCTACATAAGAATTTACTCCATATATTATGTTCATTATAGGTTGCTCCATTGGGAATATAAATAGCAAGTATTCATAACCTATAGGAACGATGAAATTTTGGAAAACCCCCGCCTTTTTATGACCTTTGTATTATTGTGTGTCAGTCGTATTTGATAGTAGCATTAATGTTTATATCATTGTAAAGCACATAAAATGAGACAACTTTTGAGATAAAAAGCATTTAAAATGGATGAAGCATTAAAAAGTTATGATAATTTGAAATTGGACTACAAAATGGTCTATTCCCCCCTAAATAGATTAGCAGCGGTTACAGCAGCTGGCCAACATACATATAGATAATCCTTTTTGTTTACGCACCATTTCATGCAAACTGTCCATGTTACAGTATGTCTCTAGAAAGAGCTCATCATCCACACTTCCCTGTTTCAAAATCCATTAAAATGGAAAATAATTTGTTTTAGAGAGTATTCGTCATCTCTAGCCTCTTGCTTTGTTTTATATAATGGCAGAAGGTTGTTGTGGCTGGTTTATAAGGGCCTGTCAACACTATGCAAATATTTTACACAAATTAATTCAAATATACTCACATTTTCTATGAGTTTGAATCAATTCAAATTGACCCTGTCCACACTGGATAATCTGGGTGTGGCCAGCCTCTCAACTTCGAGAGAGAGTTTGGGGAAGTGAGCATGCCCCAGCTGTATTGCCCCAAAATTTTTGCAGTGAGGAATCTTAAACCTCTACAGCGCTAACTGGCCATATCGAAGCAATATCAAGCAGTTTTGAAGTAATGGAAACTGGTGCAGACAAAACAGAAATCCCAGTAGCAGTGGAGCAAAGTATTCAAGCTCTGGTAGTTCTGTAGCTGAGCTTGGCTGAGCTTGGCTGAGCTGTTCAGCCCAGCCCACCTTTTCTGTAATCATATTCATCCATACGGCTTGGGTACGCTCACTTCCCCAGACTCTTTCCCAGAGTTGAGAGAGGCTAGCCACCCCAGATTTCATACTGGAATATTTTTTTAAAATTTTAGACAAAAAAAAAAAAAAAAAAAAAAGAAAAAAAAAGAAAAAAAAAGGAAGAAAAACTCCAGACCACACCTACCACTATTTTTCATTTTATCACTACACTGATCTCAGTAAATCCAGCTTCTTATCTATATAGCTACAGCCACACCTCAGTTTGCACATAACCTTCTGCTCATCAGAGCCAGCTTCAGATCTTGGTGATGATTGTCTTTCTGGAAGTGCAGCTAGTCCTTCTTTGGGGTTGTGAGCACAGCAGCATTCAGCCATTGGACAAGCCAGAGATACCGACAACAGCAATAAAAATTTTAGCAAATATTTCAAAATGGTTGACAATAAGAAGCTGTGTGTCAGTGATAGACTCAAGCTTCTCCACATTATCCTCTACACTGAATGAAGGGCTTCATACAAGAAAAAAAAAATTTTTTTTAATAAATTTTTTAAAAAATTGATTTTTTAAAATTAAATATAGCACCTATTTCCCCACATGCTGGTAATTTATTCATTAAAAATCCTGTTTCTTTAAACACCATCAAATTCACTCTGGACATTGGCCTGGCCCCATACACTGATAAGTGTTCATGGTTCCTTGAAAGTCCAACAAGCAACCATAAAGAATTTTGGGGCAGTGTTGCCAGAGACAAAAACATATCTGTTACTCCAGTTGGATCCAAACAACCCATTGAGGTGGACCTAACAGTTTGCATTAATTCAAATTAATTCAATTCAAATTCAGTATGGACAAAATCAATCCACATTAATTCAAATTAATTTAAATTTAAGTGTATAGTGTGGACAGGCCTTCAGTGAAGGAGACACAGATATCCACACCATACCAAGCATCAGTTTTGCATATCTTAGGATATTTTTTAAAACAAAGTTTTCTCTGTGGCCAGCCTAACCTTCCCACTGCAGCTTTTGGACAACCTTCCTTCCAGAAGAAACCATTGTGGCATCACACTCCAGCCACAAGATGGTTAAACATTCCTTGTCAAATTCCTGTTTCCGTCTGAGGAAGGTTTTATACTCAACAGACCTTTAGAGGGAGGATCAGGACAAGCAGCCATGTGCTCTCTCATTTTATCACAAAGAAAACAACAACAAACAACTGCTCACTATGTGTACACCAGCTGATACACATACCACATAGCAGCTGCATTTGCATGTAGTTATATGATTAGCACCTGCATTCAATTGTTGTTTATGAACTTAGTTTTTTTAACTTTTTTTTTTTAATGTTTTCTCATCAGAAAAACTTTGAGGTGAGAATAAACCATTTTAATTTTTTTTCTTTTTTTTTTTGCACTATATTTCAAATTTCAACTGATTTTTATAAGCCATTTTTGAGTTATGATTCTTTTCATGCAACTGTTTAGTTGTTACCTTCTGAGAAATGAACAAGAAGTCTGAACTGAAAAGGTAAATTCCTGTAAGTTCCATGTCCATAATGCACCAACCATTCATAGTTGACAATTGAACTTGCTTCAAATAAAGCACAGTGTTAGGCTTGAATAACTGTGGCAACTTCTTGTAGAAGTCTGCCACTGCCCAGGCCATATGTTTGTCAGTTGAATTTTGGTAGGGTGTTTGAACAACCACAGACTTCCTTGGTATTCCTTATTTCTTTCTAACTGAGCTCAGTCCCTCGCTCTCCCTCCTTCACTCTGGCCCTCCCTCTCTTGGCTAGCTCTGTACTCTCCTTGTCCTTCACTCACAGAGGTGGAATTTTGTGTATAGTCAGTAGAAAGTGAAGGGAGTCAGAGGGAACACCATTTAGAAAGAAGTGTAGGGTGGAGACAGAAGTCTCTCTTGGGGATGGGGAAGGAACATTAGAAATGGAGAGTGCAGTGAACTACAGTCTTCAGACACCGAGGTATCTTGAATGAAAGAGTAACAGTCAATTACGAGAGCAAAATGAAGGATTCACAAGCCCCCTGGATCTGCCTATGGAATATTGTACTTTTGAACATCATTTTCACACAATTGTATAAAAGTGTGGTTTATTACATTTATTTCACTCAATATTTGTTCATAGCATATAATTTTATATCATTTTAAAGCTCTCTCTTTGCTCCACCCAATGTATGGATCAGTTCGTTTTTTTTTTATCTTGTCAATTTCTCATGAGATACAGTCCAATATGTGAGGTAACTTCCCTGCACAATGACAAATGGGGATTACAAAAATGGTGGGAAGTTTTAAAGAATCACTGCATACATTAAGTACATTATAGGTTGCTCTATTAGCAACATAAATCCAAAGTATTCATGACCTATAGGAAGGCTGAGATTTCAAAAAAAAAAAATCCCGTTTTTTGTGACAACCATATTTGATGGCAATGTTAATCCTTACATCATTTTAAAGAACATAAAATCAGTTAGTAGCAAAATTGTATCTCTAACTCTCTGATATTGGCCCAAAAAAATGTGGCCAAATGTCCCGTCAAAGCAATAATTGTAAGGACATATGGGGGTCAATTAATTAGAAAATGTCCTTGGCCACACTGTTATTTTCAGCTCTGCCCTCACATATTCCCATTATCAAAATTTCTATTTCACAGGGATGTCTCAGATCTGATCCTCAATTGGAACCTTCTGATTGTCAGTGACATACCATGCTGCAGTACAGGTAGTCACATGATATTAATGTTACTAGCAGAGACCCAATGCTCAAAGTGCAGTGACGTCACTCACAAAGACACTCAATAGGCATGCTATGTCACAGATTATCATGTTAGGAGCACTACTACAGACAGATAGAAAGACAGAATTTTTAAGGTAATCAAACAGATGGTACAGCTGATGAACCATCATCTGTATTAGTACTGCATAAGCAACCTTTACCCATGATTAAGAAGTAGGCAATGTCAGAGTAGATTTCACTTTGATTGTGGAAACAAATTAGCCAGCAGCTAATGTAATTATAGTGCTGTCTACATGGAGCACTTTAGCATGTTTTGCTTGACACTTGAATGGAGAAAGATCAGTTATGTTCACATAGCTATGGTGGGCACCAAATGTGGATCAAGGCTCCTATCAAGACTTGGAAAAATCTACTGAAAAATTACATGAGCATGAAATAACACATTGGGCTGATTTGGAGAACATATGATGGTATTCCGACAGTTACAAATATTCTAGATAAAACCCTGTATAGCATGCACTATAGGTAACATGTGCTATACACACTCTCATGCATTATATACATGTACTGTGTATATGTAAATACACAGATAAGAACATAGATGTTATTAAATCCAAATATAATAAACCGTCTAAGAAGAAGGAAAAAAGTTGCATCTTCATCGTAAGCAAATACATGAATACATGAATAAAAAATAAATACAAAATCTCCACATGAATACTCACATAAACAAAAGAAACTTCATTATGAGCCCACCTATAAAATCAGATTCTCACGATATTATTATTATATTTTGTGCATGATTTAGTAATGCATCCAGATGTCCTGAACCACCCACCTCCACCACTTACCACTAGCAAGGCTCATGCCATATGCTTTCATTAATTATACACATGTAGTATACAATTATTAAAATATCGAATGAACACAGAACCACTTGCCTGCACTATCCACTGCACCTCCAGTCGATTCAAGAATGAGTTGTTGCCATTGTAAGTTGGTTCAACAACAACATCAGTCGGTGTCTCTGGCACTGCATGAGATGAAACTGATTTTATCATTCAGATATCATCAACTATTACACCACAAATCTATATTCACTCCTTTACCTGATCACTTAAGTCAAATACACCATTCTCTATTACTAGGAATACCATACTCCACATTCATGAAGTGGCGAATAAATTGTGTAATAATATACATCTACCTATACTATAAAGTGCGAATAGTCTGTCTGTCTGTCTGTCTGTCTGTCTGTCTGTCTGTCTGTCTGTCTGTCTGTCTGTCTGTCTGTCTGTCTGTCTGTCTGTCTGTCTGTCTGTCTGTCTGTCTGTCTGTCTGTCTGTCTGTCTGTCCATGTATCCTCGATTCACTCTTGAAGTTAGACCCACAAACCCACGTTTGGAATCAGTGTCACCAGGGGAATGTCTGAAGTATGTCTATATGACCACACCCCATTTTGTATTTTAAAAAAGCCAAAAATGATATTTTTGTTAGAAAAAAAGAATGGAAATACATCTGGCCACACCTCTTCACCTCTGTGTGTAAGGCTAAAAAAAGCCAAAAATGATATTTTTGTTAGAAAAAAAGAATGGAAATACATCTGGCCACACCTCTTCACCTTTGTGTATAAGGCAAAAAAAAAGCCAAAAATAGTATTTCAAGAATAATAGTTGGAACCCATATATTCAGAATCAGTTTCAGCTGCAGAATGTTGTTGGGGACCACCTGAGACAAACTAGACCAACCAGAGCAATTGAAGTTTTTGGTACTAGTTTTAAATTGTCTTCAGAATAGCATAAATAGAGCATAGCATCACATAACAGAACATCCCTCAACATGGCTCTGGCTGAGCTTTTTAAAGGCTCAGCCAGACCTCATAAAAACGACACAACTACTATAAACAGATTATTAAACGGAATGTTCAACATTGGTTTTCTTTTACATGCACACAAATCTTCCACCTTGTTTTCTGTTATCCACACACATAGTTCCGCCTTATTAAACTTAAAATGTTGGAGGCTGACCCCAACAAACATTATAAGTACATCTATATAGATACATCCTTTCCTGTGTTCACGGCAGGCTAAAAAAAGGCCAAAAATGGAACTTTTACCAGACAAACTATTGGAGCAACAGATCTAAAACTTGGTATGCATACCCAACTTGACTTTGGGAGTAACATGAGCTGGTTTCCTCCTGGCCACACCTCTTCCTATTGGTGTGTATAATTAAAAATTCCAAAAAAGGAATTTCTGAAATATGCATGGACCGGAGGAGTTAGACTCATGAAGTAATATGTTTGGAATCAGTGATGCCTGTGGAATGTTTAAATAAACCATGGCCAAGTGGTTAAGGCACATGTCTAACAATCAGAAACTTCCACGTTCCATGTTTTCCTGATCCATACATATGCGGACATGTATGTATATTGATACTGCATGTTTATCCACATTACCACCAAAGCATCACACCAAATGAAGCTAACTCTTCAGGATAGATATATTTTAAACAAATTATGTTCTTTATAGTAAAATATATTTGGGCCTCTTGGCCATACCTCTTCCTTTGGGTGTGTGAGTCTATAATGCCGAAGTGGTACTTAATAGAAACCCTTGGACCTGACATCTAAAACTTGGCAATAACACACACCATGACTCTGAGAGAGACATGGACTGCATCCCACCTGGCCACACATCATCCCCTCGGAGCGTCAGGCTAAAATTACCAAAAATGGTACTTGGCAAACACTTGGACATTGTCTGGGTCATATTTGGCAAACCTTAATGTGGGCATATATATCCCTGGCAACGCCAGAAATGCCTGCTAGTATGTATCCATATTACTATATTATTATAAATCTCCTATATATATAAAAGGAGATGTCTGTCTGTCTGTCTGTCTGTCTGTCTGTCTGTCTGTCTGTCTGTCTGTCTGTCTGTCTGTCTGTCTGTCTGTCTGTCTGCCTGCCTGCCTGTTTGTTTGTTTGTACCATCATTCTGACCAAACCTGTGGATGGATTTCTCTGAAACTTGGCATGATGATAAGTTTTGACCCAACTTAAAATATGGGCTAAAAAAATTTTTAAAAAATCTGAAAAATGGTTACCATGGTAACCAAAAAGCCAATAATGTTATTTTTGCCAGAAAAACCCTTGGAGCTATAGATCTAAAACTTGGCATGTATACACAACTTCACTCTGGGAGTAACATGGGCTGGGTCCCACCTGACCACACCTCTTCCATTCCCATGTAAGGCTAAAAATGCCAAAAATGATATTTCAGCTAAAACACTTGAACCTCTTGAGTTGGACTCATGAACCTATATATATTTGGAATAAATATAATCTGAGGAATGTTTTAAGAACATGTATATGACCACACCAATTTTCATGTCCATATCATGACAAAAAATGGCCACAAATGGTATAGCCACACAAACTGTTGGGGTGACAGACTTAAATCATGGTATGCATACACAACTTGACTGAGAGTAACATGGGAGGGATCCATCCTGGCTACACCTACTCCCATTGGTGTGTAAAGCTAAAAAGTGTCCAAAAACACAGAACTAGTGAATAATGCTAAGGAATTAGATCCACGAACCCATTTTAATATGTATTTTGGTTCATAAGTATGTATGTTTGTATGTATGTTTGTCTAGGCATCACAGCCAAACACTTCGACAAAAAAGGCCGAATTTGGCATATGCTCTCCAAGAACCTGGGTTAGCATTATTAAACACATGTGGGCATGGTAATGGGTGCAGTTTTGCCATAGCCACACCAACAAAGTCATTTTGGATGAAAAAAAGTTAATTGAAGACCAATGAGGCCCAAATTTGGCGTGCAATATCCAAGTACCAGGGAAAGCATTTTAACCATATATGGGTGTGGTTTTTCCATAACCACACCAACTGGAAGTTGATTTAGCTATTAAAAGCTAATGAAACGACCAACCAGACAGAAATTCGGATATGGCTTCCAAGCAACTAGGTGGGAATTATTAATCACATGTGCATGTGTCAATAGATGTGGTTTGTTCATTGCCACACCCAAATGACATCATTATGCCTGCCAAAAACACATTGATGGACAAATCAGGCTGAAATTTGGCATATCAAGTGTAAGTAACCGGGTGAGCATAATTAACCAATGTGGGTGTGGTAATGCTTTTGGTTTGGTATTAGCCACATCCATAGGAAGTTGTTTTGGCTGCCAAAAGCTAATTAAAGGACCAACCAGGCCGACATTTGAGAGGCTTCTATTAATGTTTCATGCTGACATTGGCCAGGCAACGCTGGGTACATGCTGCTAGTCTCCTATATATATAAAAGAAGATGTCTGTCTGTCTGTCTGTCTGTCTGTCTGTGTGCGTGTCTGTCTGTTTGTCTGTTTGTCTGTCTGTATGTTTATACCATCATTCTGGCCAAACCTGTGGATGGATTTCTCTGAAACTTGGCACGATGATAGG